>OX393558.1:19216339-20416339 GCA_947650365.1 Chamaelirium japonicum
TTCTAAAATCTCTAGGTGCATCAAAGGGTGCTCTTCAAATCAACGGTTAAAATTGACAGTAAAAAACCGTTGATTTGAAGTGCGCATTTGATGCACCTAGAGGTTTTAGAATGGACTGATTTTTTGTGAGGTTTTAGAATGGGCTGATTTTTTGTGAGGATGATCAACATACCATAGACAACATCCCTACAAAAAATCAACCCATTCTATAACCTCTAAGTGCCTCAAAGGTGCTGGGTTATTAATGGGTCAAAATTTGCTGGGTCATCCGATCCTGACATATATATATATATATATATATATATATATATATATATATATATATATATATATATATATATATATATATATATATATATATATATATATATATATATATATATATATATATATATATATATATATATATATATATATATATATATGAGAGCTGGGTTCCTATAACAGCGTTGTAGGGTGTACCCTATGACATACGGTAAATTAGTAATGTTAGAATGTGCTGAATTTTTATAAGGAAAATCACCTTACCAACACATGAGACTCCCTCCTCAGGCCCGATGGCAACCACTGTCGGTGAGGAGGGAGGAGGAGGTAGGGAATGTGAGGTAGGAGGAGAATGGCACCTCCGGTCGTGTATCGCACCCGTGCCCGACGACAACTATCAACCTGTGCATCGCACCCTAGGCGTGGCACCCACCGCCAGTGAGGAGGGAAAAGAGCTCGGGCCACCTATTAGATGTAATGTGTTAGTATTCTATTAGTCCCACCTCGGTTGTGGTAACGTAATGGTGTGCGATCTCTCTATATAAAGAGAGGTAGTCTTATATAACAAGTATGAGATTGATGAGATAATACAAGGAGTTTTTCTCCCCAAACCTATTCTCTCTCCCTCTCTCTTCGTAACATGGTATCCGAGGCAACCCTCTTGGCCTAGGGTTTCGACACTCTCCTCTCTAGCCTCGGCCTCCTCGGTCGTCATCGATGACATCGAGGAAGTCGGGAAAGTAAAAAAAAAATTTCCTGATCTCCTGAGCCTGTAGCTGCGCCGCCAGACCCTGCGCAGCCCGTCGTCTCGTGCCCTGCTTTTGTGCCTGTCGGCCTCTGCCGTAGTCCTGCTGCCCTGCTGCTCTGCTTCCAGCCGGTACAGGATCTGCGACCAACACCGGCGCTAATCATGCATAGACGCCCGATCCCCTGCCCTGCTCCGGAGATTGTCGCTGCGCAAGTAGCCGAGCTCCCTATCCCCCACAGGCGCACGACTGTTGTGCGATTCACAGGAGCTCGCACCCCTAGCCCACATCTTAGCCCTATGGGTCACAGTAGCATCGGCGGGTTCGGAACTCGGACGGGGCCGGCAGTAGGGCGCAGGACTCGGGCGAAACTGCTATCTCCATCCTCCGCCCGGCCCTCCACCCTCTGCACCCGCCGTCCGCTGCCGCAGATCTCGCACCGGAGCCGCCGCTGCCTTGCCCTGTGTCGTGCCTGCCATCTGCTTCAGCAGCTCTCGCACCGGAGCCCGCACCGGAGTGCGATTTGCACCAAAGACCGGCCCGCTGCCTTGCCTCTCGATCCCGGCCCTGTGCCACGCCCGCCCGGCCCTGCACCTCCGCCGTGCCTACCCGCCGGCCTAGAGCTCACGCCGACCCGTGGTCGTCGTTCTTCGTGCCGGCTCCCCTCACGTTGCTGCCGAGCCGCTCGAGCCGGTGCCACCTCAGGCAGTCTCGAGATCCGATCTTCTCGATCTCCTTGACGACATTCAGCTCCTCCACGACCTGCCCGAATACGACGTACTTCCCGTCGAGCCAATCTGTCTTGGCGGTGCAGATGAAGAACTGGGATGGGCCCAGTGTTGGCCATTGATAGGATCCCTGGCCCCGTGTGCTTCCTCACGAAGTTCTCTTCAGTGAACTTGGCACTGTAGATCGACTCCCCGCCGGTCCCGGTCCCGGAGGTGAAGTCGCCGCCCTAGCACATGAAGTCCAGGATCACCCGGTGGAAGGTGGAGCCCTTGTAGTGGAGGAACTTCACCTACCGGCCGCTCCCCTTCTCCCCTGTGCAGAGGGCACGGAAGTTCTCCGCCATCCTTGGGACCTCGTCGGCGTACAGCTCCATCATGATCCACCCATCCGGGGTGTCGGTCTTCGTCGCGCCCGATCCCAGCCCTGCGCTGCTCCCGCCGTTCCCTACACCTGCTGGCCCACAGCGCCCATTCTTCCCAGCACGCTGGCCACCTTGGGGCCCTCACCACTGCCGCTTGCCTTCTCCGACCCTTGGTCGCCCACTCCAGATCTGGTCGCCGCCTGAGATCGGCCAATCCGGCCACCGGCCGACTCTCCTCTGTCGTGTCTAGGTCGTGCACGCGGCGTGCTCCGATCTTCTTTCCCGTCTCCGATCTTCTAGCTCTCCGATCGCCCTCCTTTCTCTCCTTCTTTCTCTCTCTCTCTCTTTCTTTACATCCTCTCTCTTCTCTCTCTCTCTCTCTCTCTCTCTCTCTCTCTCTATCTCTCTCTCTCTTTGCCTTACCCGATCTCAATCGAACCTTCTTTCTCGCTCTATATAAGTGATCACAGCCATCTGATTTGCATCAGATGGCTGTGCGTTACACCCGATCCAATCACAGCATAAAAACCCTTGAGTTTGAGCACATGACTCTGTGTTGTGCCCTACACTCGATCTGACCCGGCATGGCCCTCGCACCCGATCCGACCCTCTTTTACTGACCCTTTGCGGTGCCCGGATCTTGTGCTCATTGCATCTCGCTGCTCGAGTCCCGACCCTTCCGTACCTGGCCGACTCTTCACAACCGCCTCTGCGCCTGCGCCTTGCGCCCTGCACTCTGTCGCCCGTTGCACCTACACAGGCGCCCTGTTCCCACACTCGCGCCCTGTGCCCTTGCGCTTCCTTGATACTTTTGGCCCTGCGCCCTGCCAATCCGCCTTGCGCCCTGCAGGCCTACCCCCTTGTGCTCTAACGGTCGTGCCCTGTGCTCGGCGCTCTACCGGTCCATCTACTCCCTTCTTCTTTTGCCGAACGAGATATTCTCCCTCCTTCCGATCGAGCTTCTTTCGGTGTGCATTCTCTCTCCTTAGTCGGTTGGCTTTATCCTCTTTCTCTTTGGTCGTGTGACCCTTGGATCTCCTCTTTCCGGTCACTCTTGTGCCGGCCTTCGGATCCTCTCTCTTTCAGGTCACACTTGTCTTGTGTCGGCTTTTGGATCCTCTCTTGTTCCGGTCACACTTGTCTTGTGCCGGCTTTTAGATCCTCTCTCGTTCTGGTCACACTTGTCTTGTGCCGGTTTTTGGATCCTCTCTCGTTCCGATCATACTTGTCTTGTGCCGGATTTTGGGTCCTCTCTAGTTCCGGTCACACTTGTCTTGTGCCGGCTTTTGGATCCTCTCTCATTCCGGTCACACTTGTCTTGTGCCGGCTTTTGGATCCTCTCTCGTTCCGGTCACACTTGTCTTGTGCCGGCTTTTGGATCCTCTCTAGTTTCGGTCACACTTGTCTTGTGCCGGCTTTTGAATCCTCTCTCGTTCCGGTCACACTTGTATTGTGCCGACTTTTGGATCCTCTCTCGTTCCGGTCACACTTGTCTTATGCCGGCTTTTGGATCCTCTCTAGTTCTGGTCACACTTGTCTTGTGCCGGATTTTGGATTCTCTCTCGTTCCGGTCACACCTATCTTATGCCGGCTTTAGGATCCTCTCTCGTTCCGGTCATTCTTGCGGTGGCTTTCGGATCATCTTCCTTTCCTTGGTCATGTGACCCTATCAGAGCTATAACTCTTCATTCTCTCCTTCTTCTTTGTCTATGATGATTGAGATCTTCTAAGAGGTTTCAAGTACTTACTTCGGCTAGGTGCTTGCCTCCTATGAGGTCTCACGCATTCACACCTTTTCTTAGCCGATCTCTCTCCTTTCGACCTCCTTTATTGCCGGCTTCCATCATCGTCGGTTTCCTCCGCTCCGATCCTTAGTGATCATTACCAATTCCCCCGGTTGACCTGCTTACAGGTTGGCCGGGTTCCCCCGGTCGTCCTGCTTGCAGGTCAATCGGGTTTTCAGGACGACTTGCTTGCAAGTCGCCCTGGCACTATCTTTACTTTACAGCATAAAAAATGGTTATTTTATGTAAATTTTTTTTTCCTTTCTCCTTTCTTTTATTAAGCAAACTGATATCGGTTTATACCTTACATCTGTTTGACGGAGGTATTAGATGTAGTGTGTTAGTATTATATTAGTCCCACCTCGGTTGTGGTAACGTAATGGTGTGCGTTCTCTCTCTATATAAAGAGAGGTAGTCTTATATAACAAGTATGAGATTGATGAGATAATATAAAGAGTTTTTCTTCCCAAACCTATTCTCTCTCCCTCTCTCTTCGTAACACCACCTTTTGGGCCAACCGCTCGAAGCCGGAGGGGAAGGGGACGTGGGGGAGGAGTACAATAACACCTCCGACCGACGTATCACACCCTAGCCCGACGATAGACAACACTGATCGGTGCATCACACCATACCCCGGGCACCAGCCGTACGATAGCAGCCACCACCGGTGAGTAGGGAGAAAAAAATCAGACCAAAATTTTGGAAGGGAATAGAGGGCGACGACCAGAGGTGCCTCACGTGCTAGTGGGGACACATGTCAACAAATTAAGAGGGAGACTGGACTTTGGCCGTTTGCAACCCTACTCATGAGTGGACTAAAGAAATTCAAGGAGAGTCAAGCCAGGTGAGATTTAGGTAAGCTGGCCGTGGTTCGCAAATCGAGAGGGCAGAAGAGGCTTGCGTGCGAAGAGTCTGACCCCCACTTTCCCGCGCTTGTGTCACACGTTTGGAGTTGCAAAACCCTAGGCCAAGCCAATGGACAAGAAGGGTTGGAAACGAGAGCCTCCCTTCTTTATTAGAGTCAAGCCCCAACCAACCCAGTCATGGAAGTGTGGATAAAAAATTATAAATTTGAATTCTTCCAGTTTCTCCTAGGATTTGCCCACACGGCCAGACTTACATACTAGACACTGACCTTCAAATAATAGCAAGAGTTTTAAGAAAAATCCTCTACAATTAGAAAAAAAAAAAAAAACTTTACAGACCCAATCATAGTCATCCATTGCACTCAGACCGACCGATGGAGGCAAGCAACAAACAAATGTGATACTCAGCTCGACAGATCGAGGCAAGCAACCGACAGATGTGATAGGATACGTAAAGAGTCTGTGAAACTTTTGTCTGGTTAAATAGTATTGCTTTTCTTTTAATTGTATTCTCGTTGTTGAGGAAGGCCATGCTCACATACCGTGTGGGCAACGGCTACCCACCCACTCTGTGAACCATGCATCATATTTTATTTACAAAAGGCTAGACGGATCGTGTGCCATCAATATGATGTCAGCCTCTGCCCGAAACACTTAGAGATATTGTGCAGATGATGATGCACGTGCTTCTGTTTGCACATATGATATGTGTAATTAAAATTTTATATATTTAGATAAAATTTTATTTGCATGATTTTTTATATAAAAATTATACAAATTTGACATCGTATGTATCTGTTTGCAAGCGTGACATCTCAATAACCAAACCTTTAAAAAAAAAAAAACATCTCAATTAATAACCAAACAACTCCAATTGTGATGCATGGCCCAAGTATTGACTTGGCAGCCATTGCCCAAGACATATGAAAATAGCAACACCCTTTTTTTTTTTTTCCTCTTCCCTTGAGTTGGACGCCCCTACCATATGAGAAATTTTTAGTCCTACAGGGTCGCATTACCAACACCGGCATTTCAGCCGTTAGATGAAAACGTGAAGATAGATATATATATATATATATATATATATATATATAGAGAGAGAGAGAGAGAGAGAGAGAGAGGGCTCTTACAATGAGCTACGAGCTACCGGAGGGGGAAAGTAAGCTGCGGGTATTTTGACCCCCCAAAAAGTTATGGAATTTGATGAAATTTGGTGAGGTTGTTGCCTATAATAAGATGATCATCCTCACCAATTTTCATCAAATCCCAAAACTTCTAGGGGGGTCAAATGGTCGAAGCAATTTCTGCAGATTTTAACGGTGACTGCGGACGGCAGAAATTGCTTCGACCATTTGAAACCCCTATAAGTTTTGGAATTTGATGAAAATTGGTGAGGATGATCATCTTATCCTAGGCAACAATCTCACCAAATTTCATCAAATTCCATAACTTCTTGGGGGGTCAAAATACCCGCAGCTCATTTTTCCGGGCGGCAGCTCACAGCTCACTGTAACAGCCCTATATATATATATATATATATATATATATATATATATATATATATATATATATATATAGGGGTATGCTAAAATGCGGCATGCGGTGCATGCGGCATCGCACCGCAGCCGTCTGATGCACGCGCTGCGTGCATGCGATGCACGCAGCAGTGCATCAGACGGCTGCGGTGCGATGCCGCACGCACCGCATGCCGCATTCTAGAACTTCCCTATATATATATATATATATATATATATATATATATATATATATATATATATATATATATATATATATATATATATATATATATATATATATATATATATATATATATATATATATATGGGGAGGGATACTCTTACTCATGGCCTCTTACAAGTGCCACTTACTAATGATCTCATCCATCGGATCAGATCCGATGGATGGTTCTGATTTGCACTCCCCTCTCCCACTCTCTCTCTCTCTCTCTCTCTCTCGTAAACCCAGCCCCCGACCACGACCTTCCCCCCCTTCGCCTCCGGCTCCGGCGATCCCCCCCACAGCCCCGACCCTCCGACCCCCTCCCGTCCGTCGAGCCACCCCGCCAGCTCCGGCCTCGACCTCGCCGGCTCCGGCCCCGATCCTGCAGCACCCCGACCCCGACCCCATCCCCGACCACCCCTTCCGGCGCCGGCCATCCCCCCCCCCCCCCCCCTGACCGCAGCCCCGACCGCCCCTCCGCAGCCCCGACCACCCCTTCCGGCGCCGGCCATCCCCCCCGACCGCAACCTCCTACCGATGGGCCTGCCCCAGCCCGCCGCCGGCCCGCCTGCCCCCCGCTGATCCGCCTGCGTGCGCCCCCCGCCGGCAGCCCCATCGCAGCCCCCCGTCGATCCTCCTGCCCGCGCCCCCCGCCGGCTTGCCTGCCCCCCGTCGATCCTCTTGCCCGCGCCCCCCGCCGGCTCGCCTGCCCCGCGCCGGTGTCGCCGGAAGGGACAGTCGGAGGTCGGGGTCGGAGTCGGAGGGCTGCCGGAGCCGGAGGGGGGGTGGGCCACCGGAGCCGGGGGAGGGGGGGGGGGTCCGATCGGGGTCGTGGGAGGGGGAGGGGGGGTCGGGCTGTTCTGTGTTTGAGAGAGAGAGAGAGAGAGAGAGAGAGAGAGGGAGGGATGATGATCCTGGCCCTCCATCATAATCGGAACGGACGGCCCAGATCATTAGTAAGTGGCACTTGTAAGAGGCCATGAGTAAGAGTATCCCTCCCCTATATATATATATATATATATATATATATATATATATATATATATATATATATATATATATATATATATATATATATATATATATATATATATATATATATATATATATATATATATCATGCGATTCACTTGTCGGGGGTGCTGCAAATTTAAAATTAAACATTCATAATATTTTTAAAAATACAAAAATTAATAAAAATAGGAGAATTTAGTGAGAGAAAAAAAAACCTTTTCAGGAGATACCTTTAACCTCTAGTCCTAACAATATGTTCGTTTGAGCTCAAACCCCATCCGAAAAGGCCCTTTCAAATGATTTCTCCAATCCCTATCAAATGACAAAAATATCTTCTATTATCCCTCATGCAGTAAAGAAACTAAGTGATTGAACGATGACCATTATAGGATTAAATTGTAGTAAAATATCGATTCGGTTGCTACAATGAAATCACTGTAGTAACCGAATTATTACTCTGCCAACCTGAATTGATACTCTAGAATTGTTAATCTGCAATAGTGATTTTGAAGTATCAATTAGGTCAGTAGAGTATCAATTCGGTCACTACAGTAAACTCATTATATCTGCTACAATGATTTTACTCTAGAAACTGAATTGAAATCACTGCTACAATAAAATCATTGTAGCGCTATAGTGAACTCCTATAGCGGCACTGTATAGGCACTATTACCAAAATCATGTTGCGGACAGTGTATAAACGCTATTACGTAAAGATGTAAAATAAACATTTAAAAAAAAGGTACATATGGGCTTAAGGCTAAGAGTAATGATATTCGAACAATCTCCATCGACGAACACATCGACAAACTAGACCCATGAAGTGGTGGCAAGGCCCAGGGCTCAATGATTGGTGTGAATGACGATGCACTGAGCCTTAGGCCCCATCACCACTTCATGGGTCTGGTTTGTCAATGTGTTTATCGATGGAGATTGTTCGAATAGCATTACTCTGAGGCTAAATGATCTTAAGCCAAGTGTTCATCACAATAAAGGGGTAGTTAAAAGGGTAAATTATTATAGAACAAAAATATTTCTTTTTAATAGAACAAAAATATTTCTTTTGTCAAAATTAAAAGGTACATTACACACCAACTTAGTTGCCTTTCGACTCTCTCCGTTAATTACAAGACAAAAATATCCTATAGGAGCCATCCAAAGGCAACTAAGACTAAAGCATTAGGTGGGTTTGCGTACTCATGGGTCGGGCCGTCGCATCGGTCATCAATAATCCATATGACAAAAGTGATAGACATAATTGCATGTATAGAGAAATGTTATTCAGCCCGATGATTTTCTCGAAGGTTTTCCCAATTGACATCAGCCTATGAGTAAGTGCCTTCTGAATGACGGGACTATGGACCAATGTGAACCGTAGGGGGATGTTGGATGTATTTTTCCTCTCTTTTGTATTTTTTTTTTTCATATCAGGCTAACTGATGTTGATTTATACCCTACATTAATTTGTGAGGGTGTTAGATGTAGTGTTACCATTAGTCCCATATCGACTATGCTATTGTAGACTTGTAGTGGTGTGCACTCTCCCTATACAAGGAAAGGTAGTGCTAGCTATAATGATAATCTCTTTCTCTCTCTCTCTCTCTCTCTCTCTCTCTCTCTCTCTCTCACACACACACACACACACAAAACAGATTCTCATAAGATGAGTCTAAGATGACGTATCACGAGGTAATATCAAGCGCAACGCATGGTGTATACGGCGCTGAACCATGTTAGCTCTTAATGTATGTCCTGTGAAACATTTGTCAACAAGCAGATCAGCACCATTGACATCGTGTGTGAGCCTATCATACGTAACACACATATTGGTCCAAAGCTGTCAATGTAGGTGCATCTCAAACCTCAGCAGCAGCATGTTGCAATCTAGAGGGAAAAGATTCTAAAAATAAACATCATTTTCCCCTTACCTCAGCCATGGAGTCACCCAACATCCTCATCTGTATTCAAAAATAGTAAGCAACCCACCACCAAGGACATGAGACATCTATTTATTACTTCCAAAGAGCCCTAGTAAGGCACAAGGTTGACAAGAACCCAAGGGCAAATTTGTCATTGTCCCATGATTTGAACTTCACTCCCCCCCCCCATCCCCCCCCCTATGGGGTGTGAAAAGTGAAGAGGTCACAACAGATGCCATGTTGGTCCTTTTCAGCTATAAGTCTGTCTAAGAATCCCAATCCCAAAACATACACTGCTATACATATGAAAGGGAACAAGGGTTAGAAGCCCATCAGAGGGGAAAGAAAGAATTTGATATGGGATGGATTTTTGGATCAGGAGAGGTTACAAACCACCTACAAATAAAATAAGAGATTTCAGAGGAATTTGCAGAGAATTCATGGAGTATTATAATATGCTTTTGCCAAAGCATGCATTGTCTTGATATGCATACATGTTTGGACCCCATGAGATTGACCTTATTATATCTGAGAAGAGAAGGATTTGAAATTCCCAAAACAATGCCCAAGTTGTGGTCATCTTCAGACCCCATGGTTTCTTCAAGAAGGGAGGGAAGTGAGGAGAGTTTTTTATTCAGATGAAGTATTCTGACTTGGTAGTTGTTCTAATCCACTCACCTGTGTTTATAAGGCCTCTGCTTAAGCTTCCCCCTCGACCGAAGCGCTCCTCGAAGAAAAAACCCGAAAGGTGAGCCGAACATTCGGTGGAGGAACCCTTATGAGGAAGCACACAAAGGCATTGGATTAAATGCTCTGTGGTCTTGAGAGGATTGAAGCTTCTGTAGTTCTTGGGGTTTGCGCTGGCGGGTCTTGTTTAGATTTGCAGAAGCTTCGGTAATCATGGGTCGGTCGGGCTGAAGAAAGCCGCGGTCTAGATCTTCTCATCAAGTGCTAGACAGTTCTTCAGAGGTAACAACTGGTGGGGCGTTGATTAGAGTTGAAGAAACCCCTAAAACATGTTGCTAATCGTATCGTCGAGTAGAAGAAAGCTGCCTGGTTTTAAGATTTCCGAAACTCGTGCACCGTGTTTTAGTCGCTTGACTTGACCCGAACTTGCGAAATTCATTTGTTTGATCCTCTCCAACTGGTTCTGTTCTCCTGTTATCTCTCAAGATGTTCGTCGTAGGGTCTTGTATTGAACACTTAACTCATTTTGTCATGTTGAAGGGAGTTGGATTCGAACACTAGATCTCTCTTCCTCCTCGAGAATCGGCAATCTTAAGGTTTAGGAAGAACTATGGATGGGAGAAGTGATACAGATGAGGTAGATGAAGCGATGTTACCGGGTTTCCGATTCCATCCCACAGATGAGGAGCTAGTTGGGTTTTATCTAAAGAGGAAAGTTCAGCAAAAGCCTCTTTCCATTGAGCTCATCAGGCAACTGGATATCTACAAATATGATCCATGGGAACTTCCAAGTAATGCTTTCATTCATCTGTATGCCCTTCTCTTTTTGGCTCCCTTTTGGTATTCTGAAATTTTAATGCATCAGATGATTGTTTCTCATGTTACCTCTCTCATTATCTAACAAACAATGTTTTCCTTCTGAGAAGAGTTGGCGGCGGCCGGGGAGAAGGAATTGTACTTCTACTGCCCGAGGGACCGGAAATACCGGAACAGCGCAAGGCCTAACAGAGTCACCGGAGGCGGATTCTGGAAGGCCACGGGGACAGACCGGCCCGTCTACTCCTCCGAAGGGTCCAAGTGCATAGGCTTGAAGAAATCCCTCGTCTTCTACAAGGGAAGAGCAGCCAGAGGGATCAAAACGGAGTGGATGATGCACGAGCTCAGGCTGCCATCCCTCACCGATCCTTCGCTGCCCAAGAGGCCTTTCGACGTAACCATCCCCGCCAATGTAAGCGGTACTCCGTTTCGATCCTTCCGATGCTCTACACATCAGTTTGTATCGATCTCCGTCGCGCTAACCTTTCGCGCGCGATCAAACAGGACTCGTGGGCAATCTGTAAGATCTATAAGAAGACGAGTTCGATGGCGCAAAGAGCACTGTCGCAATCCTGGGCATCTCCACTACCCGAGAAATCTCCCCGCGTAATGGAAGCCGGATCCATGATCCAATTTGGGTGTGGCAATGGCGCGCAGCTGCGGGCCACCGACTTCGGCCACCCCCAGCTGGAAGCTGCCTCCTACAAGCCCTTCAATCTAGCCAACTCCGAGACTTCTCAGCATCCAGTTTCAAATGTGGAAACACCTTGGAGCTCCATGTTCCCCTCAGTTGCAGTGCCGGTGCTCGGGGATGCAGCGAATTCCTCAGCGAGCGTAGACTACGAAGGGATGCATCGGTGTGACGGGATCATCGCAGGCTTACCGGCGGAGATCGACGGGAACTGGGGAAGTGCAGAAGAAGAGAACTCGATGAGGAGGAGTGATCAGTGGGGAGCCTTCAAGGCTGTAAGATTTCCATTCAAACTGCCATCAAATCTCTCCAACGGGTGGGGACCCAACTTGTTCGGGGATTCAGGCGCGCACCCAAGTGAGACAGCCACAAGCTACCCTACAAACGATGGCTTTACGTGATCTCGATGTAGCCTACATTTGGTTCTATCCATCAAGTAGTAAGAGTATCAGGATAAAATCTGTATATTTTGTTTGTTGGGTAGGCAAGGAATTTTCTGTACACAATTATCAAACAATGCTTGATTTACAGGCAGAAACTGATGGAACAGAACAGGCATCTGAAGTGCCCCTAGCCGATATGGGACTAAACTAGGGCTGGCAATTTTGGACCCGACACAAAATTAGCAGGTCTGAGTCTGAGTTAAACGGTTTCGGATTGTAAATGGGTTACCATTAGGGCTGGCAATTTCGGACCCGACACGGCAGACCCGACACGAAGTTAGCGAGTCTAGGTCAGGACTAAACGGGTTCGGGTCGTAAACGGGTCGACACGATAGACCCGTTTAATAAACGGGTCGGGTCCGGGTTTAGGGTTTGGACACGGTAGACCCGGGAAGACCCGTTTAGTATTCAACGGGTCGTGTCGAGTCGGGTCGGGTCGGATCTACCCGCAATCCAATACTATAATATATAATACCAGCTGGTCTTTCGGGTCAGGTCGGGTCGAGTCGGATTGGGTCGGATCGGGTCAACTGAATAGTCCGGGTGATAAACGGGTCTTATTGGGTCTACCCGTTTATTGGCAGGTCGGGTACGGGTTTAGGATCTAGACACGATTAGTTAAACGGGTCGGGTCCGGGTCTGGGGTTTTTGGACACGAACCCGACTAGACACGACACGACCCGACCCATTGCCACCCCTAGTTACCATGACTAACCCTAGTAAATGGGTCGGGTCCGGGTTTTGTCTCCGCCCCGTTCAATGTGTCGGATCTACTTGGCATCTTATTAGAGTGTCTCTTAGCCAGTTAGCATGCCATCTGGGTTTAATGGGATTCACTGGTCTGCGCTAAGTGCAACGGACGGCCGTGATTAGCACACCCACAAATGGTGAGTTGCAGCGAAATATAGAATTAAAGAAAAAAAAAACCAAAGAATTGATATGTAAACGGGTGTTAGCGGGTCTACCCGTTTATAAGCAGGTCGGGTACAGTGTTAGGGTCTAGGCACAACTACTTAAACGGGTTGGGTTTAGGGTCTAGACACAATTAGTTAAACGGTTCGGGTCTGGGTTTAAGGGTTTTGGACACGACACAAAACCAGACACGACCCGAACACGACTAGGGCTGATTTTCGTATGGATCGGATCGGAATAGAGATGTTCGGAAAATTTCCAAATATTTTCAGAATCCCAAATGGTATTCCGATTCCGATTTCGAAATTTCAGAATTTCAAAATCCAATTCCGATTCGGAATATTACATTTTGGGAATTTTTTGAAATTTTTCGGAATTCCCCAATTTCGGCGGCTTTTTGGATTTTTTTCGGAATTTTCAATTTTGACAGAATTTTGGAATTTTCGGAATTGCACAGCACATGCTTCAGATGAGTCTTGGTTGGGTTGGGTTGAGTCGGGTCGGGCAAAGGGTGGAGACGGTAGAATAGGATTTGGTTGGGATTTAGGAATTTTTAGTTTTATATGAGGTGCATTGCGGGCTATTGCCTGCTTGTGTTGAGTTAGACCCATTTTAAATAAATATATATATATATATATATATATATATATATATATATATATATTTGGTGCCCTGCCATTGGGTGAGGTCCAAAGCAACGACTTTGGTGGCTTTGCCAAAGGGCTGATAATGCACAACACCTGCTGCTTCGGATGGGTCTGGGTCGAGTTAAATCCGAATAAATAAAACATCAAAAAAATTTGGATTTTTTCGGATCGGATTTTTTCGGAAATTTCGGATCAGAAATCAGAATTTTCGGAATACTTCGTACCCTTCCAATTCCGATCCGATTTTTTTCAGAATTTCGGAATTCAGATTTAATTATATGGTGCCAAAATCAGATTTTTTCGGATCGGTTTCGGACAGAATTGGAATTTTCGTTCCAACTTGCACCCCTAAACACGACCCATTGCCAGCCTTAGACTAAACCCAACAATCAAACAATGCTTAATTTATAGACAAAGACTGTTGGAGCAGAACAGGCATCTGAAGTGCCCCTAGCTGATGTGGGACTAAACCCAACAATCTCCCCCATACACAAGGCTAGAGCTGAACACCCGTCAGCCCCCTTCTTGAGGGCCAAGACTAGGGGAAGAGGCACACCTTGGGCACAACCTGGCCAGACCTTGGACCTACTAGGATTGGGCGGAATCTCAATTTGATACCACTATTAGATGCCCTCTCGTCCCAAAACCCGGTCAGGAGGGGAGTTCCACAGAGGGTACATGAAGACACCACCGCTCGGCCCCTAGCGGATGTGGGACTAAACCCAACAAATTTTATTTGAAGGCAACCGAGAGAACACAATCAGTAATGCAAATTGATCCTGCTCGAAGCCTAAGGAGGGCATGTTGCAGAGGGGGGTCCTCGTGAATCAAGAGCTGTCGGTGTAAGTTGGATGCCAATGAGGTTCCAAGAGATGAGATTCTGAGTGCGGGATTTCGCCGAGCACTTGGGGCGCCTGAATTAGCATATAGAAGAGAGAGTTAATGGGGAGTGGAAGGCCGAGAGATTCGTCGTTCGCTGAGCAACAACACATCGCACCGGCCCGATGTCAGGCGACAGGACAGGTGAATTGCACACACTCGGCCATTTGTTTGATAATACGCCAACGTTGGTACTGTTGTGTTTCAAAGTAATATAAACTAATTTCACAATTACTTCAACAAAGTCAAGATGGCCGAGTTGGTCTAAGGCGCTAGTTTCAGGTACTAGTCCGAAAGGGCATGGGTTCGAATCCCATTCTTGACATAGACTTTTTTGTTTTTTATCTCTATCCAATTTTTATAAAAATTTTGGTTCGGAAGCCAAGGATGGCAATGGACTCGGAAAACAATACCCTAAACATTAGGTATAGCTACAAATTTTATACCCGAAACATAATTTGGGTTGGGTAAGCATATAGGAACTCCACCCGATTAACTTTTAGGAATAGGTATGGATATCTCAATACCCATACACAAAACCCGATTGTCCCTCTAACTTTTGTTTACTAGATAATACAGTTTGACTCCAAATTCATGGTTATATACCCAAAGTCTAACCGAACGCATATCCCTACCCAAACTTATACGCTACTAAAATTGTTGTAATCAGAAACCAAAAGAGCTTCTTAACATTGCATTGTGAATCTGTGATATCTTGATTTTTGACTTTTTTGTTTTTTATCTCTATCCAATTTTTATAAAAATTTTGGTTCGGAAGCCAAGGATGGCAATGGACTCGGAAAACAATACCCTAAACATTAGGTATAGCTACAAATTTTATACCCGAAACATAATTTGGGTTGGGTAAGCATATAGGAACTCCACCCGATTAACTTTTAGGAATAGGTATGGATATCTCAATACCCATACACAAAACCCGATTGTCCCTCTAACTTTTGTTTACTAGATAATACAGTTTGACTCCAAATTCATGGTTATATACCCAAAGTCTAACCGAACACATATCCCTACCCAAACTTATACGCTACTAAAATTGTTGTAATCAGAAACCAAAAGAGCTTCTTAACATTGCATTGTGAATCTGTGATATCTTGATTTTTGACTTTTTTGTTTTTTATCTCTATCCAATTTTTATAAAAATTTTGGTTCGGAAGCCAAGGATGGCAATGGACTCGGAAAACAATACCCTAAACATTAGGTATAGCTACAAATTTTATACCCGAAACATAATTTGGGTTGGGTAAGCATATAGGAACTCCACCCGATTAACTTTTAGGAATAGGTATGGATATCTCAATACCCATACACAAAACCCGATTGTCCCTCTAACTTTTGTTTACTAGATAATACAGTTTGACTCCAAATTCATGGTTATATACCCAAAGTCTAACCGAACGCATATCCCTACCCAAACTTATACGCTACTAAAATTGTTGTAATCAGAAACCAAAAGAGCTTCTTAACATTGCATTGTGAATCTGTGATATCTTGATTTTTGACTTTTTTGTTTTTTATCTCTATCCAATTTTTATAAAAATTTTGGTTCGGAAGCCAAGGATGGCAATGGACTCGGAAAACAATACCCTAAACATTAGGTATAGCTACAAATTTTATACCCGAAACATAATTTGGGTTGGGTAAGCATATAGGAACTCCACCCGATTAACTTTTAGGAATAGGTATGGATATCTCAATACCCATACACAAAACCCGATTGTCCCTCTAACTTTTGTTTACTAGATAATACAGTTTGACTCCAAATTCATGGTTATATACCCAAAGTCTAACCGAACGCATATCCCTACCCAAACTTATACGCTACTAAAATTGTTGTAATCAGAAACCAAAAGAGCTTCTTAACATTGCATTGTGAATCTGTGATATCTTGATTTTTCTTCTCAAATAATTGACTATATGATAGAAAAAATAGACAAAATTATGTCAAATTCATACCTGAAACCCAACCCAAAACTGAAAACCCGATTGGGTATGGATCCGATATGGACCCTCTTCTAACTGAATGGGTATGGGTCGGGTATGGACCTTGCCTTACCCAAATGGGTATGGGCCGAGTATTGATAGGGGTAGGGTCCAACCCGAACCCAACCTATTGCTACCCCTAGAAGCCATGATCGATACAGTGAGCCTAACTTTCTTTCTTTATCTAGGTTTAGGCTAGTAGTTCAGAGCGTCTACACTCCGATAGACTTGTCAATGGACCAAATTTTGATATGAATCCTATCCGTTAAGTCGGATATGGATAGGTTTTTTTAATCCGATAATTAACGGTCCGAATATTATAACCGTTTACTTAACAAATCGGATATGGATGTTAGCCGATCCGATCTATTAAGAACCCAATCCGACAAACTATAACATAATATATTACATTTAAATCATTGTTAGATTAGATTGTTCTAGATGTAAGGTCCTAAGGTTTAATATAAAAAATATTCTCATGATCCCCCGATCGAAACTCAGATTTTATCCTGATCCTTCTGAGTCCTAAGTTCGGAATCGACTATTCTTCTGTGGATTCGATGCTCAATGATATCAAGATCTTTCAATGTACTCATGTCCACGATCCGAATTCTTATCTAAATCCAATCCAATCCGATCCGTACTGAAACGGATAGGGATTGCGATTTTTGATCTAGTGATCTGATAACGATCAGAATCCGATAACCTGTTTATCTAACGTATCGGATTTGGATATAGCCTAATCCAATCCGTTGACATATCTACACTCCAATTCGTATTATATCAAAAGCAATGCTTAATCCGAAAGTGTCTGTGTCAATGAAATTTCAATATAATAAAGCAGTCCTTAGTTATTCTAATTAATTTATTATGACTAATTATTTAACCCATTGGGGAATTGATTAATTGAAGCCAAACTAAAAAAAGATTATGTTTTTTTGCGCAAATACTATAGGTGCGAGGACGACCTTAAAGAGTCCACCACGGGGTGTCTCCAGAGAGGTTGCCACCTTCGGGGCATTTTGGAGCATGGAGATAGGTTGGCTTGTGGAGACCTTTATCGTAGGGTGAATACACGCTAGCACTTGGGAGGGCCAGGAGGCTGCCACGTGTTGATCCTTGGTGCGGCCATGTGGAAGACGCAGGGGTGCATATCGTCTACACCGACAACTTTGGTATTTGAATACGTATTTATCAAGAGAGAGATGCCATTCAGCCCGAAAGTTTGTCCCAAATTCGCCGGCCCAAAAGATGTCACGGCGTGCAACCGGTGGCTGAAACCCACTATCGATTTTAAAATCTTTAACAGCATCAGTTGCACGCTGCAACGTCTTTCGGGCCCAGCGAATTCGGGACAAACCTTCGGGCTGATCGATTGAAGTGCAAAATCAATGCCCTTGGAAGCCGAAAGATCAAGAATAAAGTGGTAAACCTAATTTCAGGTTCGGTCCTAACCGAAACAAAAATATTTTACCAAAATTTTGTAATTTCAAAATTCAAAACCATGGACAATCGCATAGATAGATATGTAACTATTACTAATCAAATTAAAAAAACAATCACCTGCAATAGGGACATAATTTATGATAAGAGAATATAGTCATTGGAACCACCCAACGATAACTTGACAGCTATCTAAGGGACCGAATGGAAGCCGAAATCAGCTAAAGAAGACTGATTAGCTCCTTTTGGGGACGATCCATTCAAGATCTCACAACTTGGGGCAAGAATTAGGTGCCAATCCATCAAACAATAGCACCCACCAAGCCGAGAGTTGAATAGCCACATACAGGCAGCAAAGCCGTACCCCAAAACATGATGAGGTCAGCCATGGAGCGCAACCCTAACTCTGTATAAAGTCGATGAAAATTTATACGGAAGCGAAGCAATACACGCATTACCAAATGCTAATTCAGGAGGAAGCAATGAAACAGTGGTCCAAACAAAACAACAAACCAGTCAAAACATTACGAGGGCCCGATGTCGGAGCAATGATATGGAACCCTGAAGGGGGGGGGGGGGGGGGGCAGCTCTCCATGCCAACTCAACAAAAGAATGGTCTTAAATGGATCATTAAAGCATACTTTGCCCGACAAACTGAATGGGCATCCCTCACCATCACCATAGAAGTCAAAAATTTTACTTAGTAAAGAAATAAGTCTTTTGCATCTACCACCCCGATCTCAACTCTTTGGGGCTTGCTTTTCTTTGGCCTTCTGGATCTTCAGAACTTTCTTGACAATCTTCTGCTCTTCTACCAGGAAGGCTCGGATGATCCTACAGACCAGAGTAAGGACATGAGAACAAAAAACTAGGCAAAGGTGGAGACCGAAAGCCCCCCAACTAAGCTTAGCTGGAGTAACAACTGACCTTTCCCTAACAGCACTCCCGGATAGGACCCCGCCATAGGCACGGTTCACCGTCCTCCGGTTCCTCGACAATCTGGACCTCTTATACTCAGTAGGCCTCAGGTGAGGTATCTGAGAGTCAAAAAGAAAAAGGCTGGTTTTGTAAGCTTGATGCAATCGAAACAGACAACTTCGAAATCATGCCTGAAATCATACTTGATCAGTTTAGTTGAATCAAATCATCCGCACTAGTTAATACACACGCATCAAGTGCTTTTGATTAGCAACTACTGAACTTCATGAGCTTTTGATTACTATTAGTCTATTAGTTAACAAAATCATTGGGTTATACTTGTGATTGCCAAGAGCATTCACATATGTTCATTTATGTTTGAGTAAGTAGGTATTAATCCCATTTGAAAATAATGGAATGTAAAATTTGCACTTGTATCGACCTAACTAGTACAATTAGTAACACAAATGTAACTATATTAATACATCACCAATATCTAAACATGAAAAACATAAAACCTTTGGAAAAAACTACAAATGACAATGTATTAGTAACACAAATGAAGCTTTTTAAGCTGAAACTAGCGCCCGCTTCTGCCTAAATACACAGCGCACTTCTCCATTCTCACAGACGAGAAAAAAAGTGAGCCCTGCTCACACCTTTATACGTGGTTCACGAACTACCTCAGGTTAGCCAAACGCAGCCAGAGGCCCAAAAGTGCTTTTTGGAGAAGTTATTTGTTTGGGACTTCTTAGAGAAATTTGAAGCTGACGTACTCACAGGTACCTCTGTAAACGTTCCCAGTCCATGGGCTTTAATGAACTCGAAGTTCTCAAGGGCCTTGGTCAAAGACACACAAATTGAATTTGTCCCTCAACAATGGCGAGCGGGCAGGGCTAGAGGTGGCGACTGGCAGCGGTGAATGATGGCGGAGAGAGCCAGTGATCACCGGCGATGGCGGAATGAAGGTGGCCTCTAGATGTGGTCGGTCAGTGGGAGTCGACGCCAGCGGCCGCCAGCAATGGGTGGCATGAATTTTTGAAATTTTAAGTGTCAAGGTAGAATTTGAAAAGATGTGAATTCATGTAAGTAGGAACTTTGAAGTTATCCACTTGAAAAGTTCCCCAAAGGTTATATCTAAAAGTTCCCGTCACTATACTAAAAGCTACCACAGCTAAATGGGCCCAAACTTTGAGACGCCATACAACTTTTTAATTCTTATATAAAACAGTAGTATATCCCCTTTCATGCATGGTTCTACATGTCCTCTTTACACAAGGCAAAAGGGATATCATGAACCATTAGGTAAGAGAACATGAAACCTCAAAAAAGGCAATGGCAATAATTTATTGCATTAGCAAAATATAACCGAGTGCGAAAACCATTAAGATAGGGTCAAAATGTGTACAATGTAACATAAAGTAATGTTCTTAGAAACTGAAGCACAATATGGCTTGACAATTTCATATCGAAAACATGTCTCCCATAAACCCCTCGGTTTGGCATCAAAATCATTAAAACGAAGTAAAAGCTCTAAATTAATTAATCTTCCTGAGTTTTATAGTCCACAAAAATTGCATATTTGATGCTAATATCACCAATCAACAAGGTACAAAATCTCGAAATATTTCGCGAAATATCGCGAAATATTTCGGTTTTCCCAGACCTCGACACGAAATGTCTACTGCGATATCAAACGAAATAGAAATCACGATAATATCGCGATATATCGCGATATTTCGCACGATATATTTGCCGGCACGAAATATCGCGATATTTCGTGGAAATTTCGAGATATTTCGGGAAATTTCGAGATATTTCGGGAAATTTCGGGATGTTGGCACCGAAATATTGGGACTGACTGGTTATAAAAGGGGACTGGGGGTTTCGGTTTCAGCAGCTTACTCCATTTACTTTAAGTTATTATATGTAAATAAGCAAATACCCCCCCATTTGATTTCAATAAAAATATCAAAAAAATCAAAAACCAAGTGAATCAAAAAGTAGGTTTTCAGTTTTAGTAGGAGAAAACAGTTTTTTCGGTTTTTCATAAAATTTGTATGTTGAGAAAAGTGGTTAAATCAACTCATTTTTAGCTCAAAAAATTCCACAAGATGTAGAACTACAAGTACATCTAGAAAACCATGGTCCGTCAAAGAAAATTTTGAATGTATAAAAACTTTTCTTTATAAAAACTCATTTTTTCAGACTTAGTAAAAAAACAGTGTTTTGCATTTCAGCATAATTTTTGTACGATTTCAAACTTGCACAACTTTCTTGTTTTAAGTCCATTTTCAAAATCGTTTGAAGCATTAATTTAACAATCAACTAATCTTTATTTTGGAAATATTTTTCTCCACAAAAAAGATTAAAAACCATTTAAAAAACATAGTTCAAAACAGGTTCAAACAAGACTGCACAAGACTCACAGACTCAAATGCAAAATACATACTTTGTGATGCTCTACACCCGTAGATAGGGTATAAATATTATCTAAGTGTTCTAAAACGTGTATCTATACTTAGTTTATGATTATCCAGAGTTTCATTCAAAAATTCCATTAAAAAATCAATCTTTCCACCATTTCCATCAAATCACAATATTTCCACACTGTCGAAATATTTCCACGAAATATTTCCATTTTCCAAGAGGTCGAAATATTGACCGAAATGGAAATTTCGAACCTTGCCAATCAACAATCAAGCCAACGACCTTGGACTTGGTAAAACCGTTAAACATATTACTATTCATTCTAATGCTATTAAGGATAATTGGTTTTATTATAGTTATAAAAAAACAAACGGGAACAATGGTTAATTGGTATTATTATGTAGTTTTGCTCCAATGTAATGGAGAAAAACTGTCACAAGATGCATGTGAACTGCTTGCTATTTTCTTTTCACTCATTTACCAATATTAAGCATCACATTATACTTGGAAAATGAACTTTGATAACAGCATCAAGGACCCTGATCAAGTCTGACGTATCACCCTTAATAGCACCATATGGCTTGATCCTTATATACCATAGTTAACTAAATTGCATTAAGTAATTTCTACAAAACCACTCTAATCATCTCAAATTAGTACGTGACAGATGGAACCGATCTTGCTCGGTCATGTTGAGCATCGGATGAAACTGAAAGCTGACCAAGCCGAACCAATTCGGCATCAGGGTTAAACTAAAATTAAACCTCAAAAAAGGGAATTCCGATAATTTATTGCAAAAGCAACAAAACTTGATCCTGAATACCATTAAGAAAGGATCAGAATATGTATAATGTAACATAAAGCAGGTTAGATTCTAAGAAAATGAAGCACAAGATGGCTTGACCATTTCAAATAAAAAACACCCCTCCCTGCAACCCCTAGGTTTGGCACCAAAAATCATGAAAACTGAGGATATTTTCTCATTTTCAGAGTCCTAAACAATTGCCTATTTGATGCTAATGTCACCAATTAACCACCAAGTTTACGTCCCTGGACTCCGCAAAGCATATTAATATTCACTCATGCTAGCAAAGATAATTGGTTTTATTACAGACTTACAGCAATAAAAAAGGAACAGGTGCAATGGGTAACCCACTAATGCCCAAGTGCATTTCACGCCCTAAAGACTTTCAAATACTTGATTTGGTGAAAATGTAAATGTCCAACAAATCTTTTTCTTAATTATTTCATTACGTTATAGGGTTTGATTAGAATCATTAGATGTCTTTTGTGACACTACCAATAAGAGGGAGGGGCAAAAAGAGATTGGATCATTACTTCATGAATCGATCAAATTCAATTAAGTATTTTATGGTTCTTGATTCTTCTTTCTCTAAGTCTGCTTTTTTTTCGAGAATCTCCTCTGATCTTTGTTGTTCTTTGATTCTACCTAATAAATTTTTTTTTTAGTCTTTTAACAATTTATACATGTCATTCGCCGCATCGAATACACAGTCTCCAAGTGATAATATGGATCGGCTAGTTAATCTGGAATGGGAATACGACCAAATCAAAAACCCCAACAAAAAAAATGCAGTGTGGTGCTTGTTAGTGGGAAGAAGAATCGATGACATTTACCAGTTTAAACAAAACCTTATTGGAGGGCTTTGAAATGAGACAATATTCAAAAGTTTCAAAGATATCAATGAAGATGAAGGTATACATGGACAAACAAAAGAATGAGATGATGGAGAAAACCCGACTTGTTTAAGGAGATGGAAAATAGGAATAACCTATTTGGCCTTGAAGATGAAGATGATGAGGATATCCAAGTGACGGAAAGTTGTGGAGCCAGAGAAAGTGGATGTACACAAACGGATGTCATGATCAAAAAGAAGAGGGCCAAGGTTAAGGCCAAATCGATGTACTCTTTCCACCCGTAAGTGAAAAAGGGAAGGCTATGAAAACTACTTTGGATAGTGAACACAAGAAACATTGTCAGGACCAAGCTTTCGAGTATAAAGTAGTAACTAGGTTTATGAGAATGGGATTCCTTTCAATGCGGCGAGATCACATCGCTTCCAAACCATGAGAGGCAACAATTTGGTCGCAATAAGTTGTTTATTGCTACTAGTAGTTGTTTAATATTAAATAGTAAGTTGTTTGTTTACTACTTACTAAGTTGTGTATGATTCTTGGTTTTAGAAATGAAGGTGTCCTCTTGTCCGGAACTTAAATTGTCTCTCCTGAAAAGCACGTGGAGAAGACATGGGACTTCATGAACAAATTCAAGGGGCATTAGGCATCATATAGTTGTTCAATCATGTCATATTGGTGGACGGATGGGAAGAGAAGGATGTTAATTAACTTTTAGTTAATTGTTTTAAAGGAACCGTCTTCATTAGATCTCTTCATGTAAAGGACTCAAGGTTAATTATGGGGATCTTGAATGATATCATTAAAGAAGTTGGGAAATAAATCATTGTTCAGGTAAAGTTTTCCTTTTTTCATTTTATTGAATCTACATTATTCAAATAATATTTACATTTTGAATCTTTGATTTATCAATTGAGTTATGATTTGTTTTAACTTTTTAATATTGTAGACTATCATTGATAATGCTTCTAATTACATGGAGGGAGGGCGGATTTTTATGGAGGAGCACCCAACAATTTATTGGTCCCCATTTGTCGCACATTGTGTGGACCTAATGTTGCAAGATATATGGAAGTTGCCTAGGTTAGTGTTTTGAAGGACGCAAAGGCACTTTCGATGTTCATGTACAACCACACACATGTGCTTCACCTTATGAACAAGTTTACAAAGGGAAGGCACTTGCATCGATCGATGATGACAGGCTTTGCAACAAGTTATGTCACTTGAGAGCAACCACAACAATAAAGCCCAATTAAGGGCAATGGTCGATTCCAATCAATGGAGCCAAAGCATTTGGGTAAAGATAGCTGAAGGAAAGATGATTGCAAAGATAGTGAGCCGAATCATATTTTGGAACATTATGTTTTTTCCCTAAAGGTTCTAGCTCCTCTTGTGGATGTTGTGAGGTTGGTGGATAGAAAGCAACAACCTCGCATTGGCTACATAAAGCCACGGATCGTCCAAAAGAAAATATCAAGAAGAACCTTGGAGAAGATGAGAGGACATGTGTTCAACTATGGGCAATAGTTGATGGAAGATGGAATAAGCAGCTCCATCAACCACTACATGCAGCGTGGTTTTAACTAAACCCTCACTTTTACTTCTCGAGGAGCTTAAGTGGCATAGAAGAGAACTCCGGAATCAAGGATGGCTTGATCAATGTCATCAATCGATTTGTCCCCGATGAAGATCAAAATGATAATGTAATTGATCAGTTTCTTATATAAAGAGAAGCAAAGGGCCTCATGGGATTGAAAAGTGAGATTATGAGTGCAACGGCACCTGGTAAGGTCCTTAAGATAATCCTAAATTTCTATTTTTCTACTTAGTTTATATCTGCTTAGTTTATATTTCTAAATTTTTATTCTCTAATATGCAAGTTTTCTCTAATGTATCGGAGTAGTGGATGACTTTTAGTAGTGATGTTTCGAAGTTACAGAAGTTTGCTATTCGAGTGCTTAGTCAAACATGGAGTGCTTCTCCATGCAAACGCAACTGGAGTGCATTTGACGATGTGAGTGCAAATCGCATGATACATTTGAAGAAGATAAAACACTTACTTAAAGCTCCTAAGTACTAATGTAAAATTTATGGTTTTGTAAATACATTCAAAGAGGAGAAACAGCTTGACCGAGAAGAAGTTGAAAGATCTTGTTTTTGTTCAATACAATAAGAGGTTACATCGACGATATGAGGATCTCTTGAGCATACATGTACGAGATGCGGATCTAATCGTTTTGGAAGAGCTGGATGGCGTTAATAATTAGATAGTCCCTACAGATATCGAGGAACTTGTTCATGATGATGAGGATCTCACTTGGAATGATGTTAAACAAGTCATAGGAGCCAATGAAGGTCCTAGCACGAGGAGAAGACGACAGGCCTCACAGCCTATGCCTATGGATAACTTTGGTGATATCGAGAAGGGTAAGGACTATTCTTTGGATGGGGGAGGAGATAGTAATGATGGTTATCATCTGAGGACGATAACATTATGAATTGATTTGGAGGGAGGATATAGTAATTATGGTTTATCAATCTGTTTTGCTGGGGATTTTAGTTATTTGGACTATCATTAATGTAACCGTGTTAATCCAATCACTTATGTTTTTATCAATTTATATTAGGTTATCGTGTTTTATATCATTATTTTATCTTTATCTTAATTATGATTTATACAACTTAATAGTAGTGTAAGGGGCCATTATGCCACCCGAAATATAAGAGGCCATTATGCCACCCAAAATATAAACAAAAACAACTGAATATGGCCAAACTCCTAGACGTGCATATAGGCGCGCGTAGCCCTTGCGCCTCGGGTACGCCTGAGCTTTTGACTGCATAGGATGCATCCCATAAACAAAATTTAGAAACTTCACTTGCAAATCAACCTAATGTTTATCTTCTAAAATATATTACATATAATATAACTTAAGCAAATTCCACGCAATAGCAATGTTGTGGTCAAAGATCTTAAAACTCGGCATTGACCCTCGTATCGGTCGATAAAAACCAAGCCAACTTAGCCAAGTTGACTCAGTATTGGCCAATACGACTCGCTCGTATCGGCCCTGACCAAAGAAAAAAAACTACCTGACTGGTTTGTGGGACACACTGATACGATTGGCCATATTAACTCGATCACATCAAAAAACATGAGACGAATTGTATCGATATCGATCGATGTCGTATCAAACTGGTATCGATGGTTAAACCGGTTGTGGTCGGGTCAACTCCAGTACGTATCAACTAGTACGGTCAGCATCAAGTATCAACCGAGTTTTTAAGCCATTATTGTGAAGTCTACAAAACAAAATGAAAGAAGATAGAAAAAGAAACCAAATATTTAAACTGCTTACTGGCCAAAAATAAAATTGTAAAAAAATATTATGAAAGCAATGAAGAATCAAATAATAAGAAAATAAATGGAAACTAGAGAACAATTTAAGAATAACAAACATGAAATGCATGGATAAGATGTTACATTGTAAGACAATAGCATAAGATAATGTGTAACATAGTTCCTTCGCAAAAACAAAAGTAATTCTTCCCGACAAAAGCATGAAGTCAGCTTCTCACTATTTATTCTTGGTTGATATCATTTTAAGGCGTAAATATGACTTTGAGGGTATAGAAAACACATCATTCTAATTATACTAAAAATATATATAAATCATGGTATTGCATGAGTTAGTCATTTCTTATCATTAATAAGTACGAGAAGAGATACATGTTCGTTTGCTCACATAAATATTATTGATAAAACTGTTCAACATTATGTCAATAGCATAAGCATTGATAAGCAAATGGCACAAGGATTTTATATATTATTGCCAAGGTTCTAAATGTTAACTATTCATTTGGTCAAAACTAGAAAATTTGGTAAGTTTCAGTCATGTCAATGGAAATTTTCATCATGTCAATGGAAATTTCATACTTTTTAGAAAAAATATTTTTGGTAGAAATTTGTCGGATTTTGATTATATTTTAAAAAAATTCGATCAATTTTGGTCAAATGTTGATCCAATGAAAAAAATCAACACGGAAAAAAATTACTTATAAAGATGAAAAAAAATTGTGAAATTGTTCAAAAAAGACTGACAGATTTCAGTCAAATCACGATCATTTTCAACTAATATTTTGTGATGACATACCAAAATTTGGTACTCTAAAAATTTTGGGCAATTACTATGAGGCATCCTCAGAAACATTTCGGTTATTTCATAGGGAAATTGTCGACATTTGATTCCATGTTAGATGCAACACATCAACAGCTTTCTATGTGCACCTAATCTTATAAAAAAAAATAATGGGTCTTAAACTTCACCTCATGATGTAGAACTCACATGACTTTAGCCCACCGAAAAAATAGTTCAACGATTAAAAGTAAGCACACAGCAAATTTCAATGAAGTAAATAAAGCAAACTAATCGATAAAGCAAATTTCATGATCTAGAACTCACATGACTTTAGCCCACCGAAAAAATAGTCCAACGATTGAAAGTAAGCACACAGCAAATTTCAATGAAGTAAATAAAGCAAACTAATCGATATAGTTGAATCCGGTGGTCTGGCATAAAAGCAAAGTAGAAACATGGAAAACTAAAAACATGGAATGTCAGGTTACACAATTGCACAGCTTGTTCAATGCTAATAGATTGAATACGTGTTTGCCAACAAAAAACAAACGCTCAATAGGAAGTCTCGTTTGAGATTGGGAGGATGGGCACAAAACAAAATATATTTGTGAGGATGAATCAGGACCATTCCATAATCCATCGAATAGTGCGTAGCATCTAAAAAAACCTTAAATATTGCGAGTCTACCAATTGGACGCCTAATATTGATGAGCCGTGACCTCTGATTTAACCGGCTCAAAAAAAGCCGTTTAGGTCGATCAATATGAAGAGAAGCACGTGAAGTTGCCATATATTCCCTTTCAATCCTAAGCAAGATTCGATCACCCTTGGTGAAGAGGTAAAATATAGCTTTAAAGTTATTGCCCTTTTGGGACGATAACCGGATCTCACTCATCTAGCATTTTTAAATGAGAAGTCTCAACGAAGTTTGCATTGAATCCCGGACCTCCCGGTACCTTCCCCCGGTCAATAATCGTCACTTCCGCTGTAACCAGCCACCACGTCATCTCCCATGACGTGGTGGAAGGTTACAGGGGAATTGACGATAATTGACGGAATGAGAGGAAGGTACCAAGATCCGATGCAAACTTCATTGGGACTCCTCATTTAAAGAAGGGAAGGACGCCTCGTGAGTGAGATCCGGCTACCGTCCCAAAAGGCCAATGCCTTTAAAGCTATATTTTTTCACCTCAAGAGTGATCGAATCTTGCTCAGGATTGAAAAGGAATATACGGCAAGGGCACGTGGTTCTCTTCATATCGATCGACCTAAACGGCTTCTTTTGATCCTGTTAAATCAGAAATCACGGCCAACCAATATTAGCCTTCCAACTGGTAGACTTTTAAGAATGAAATATGGAACGGTTCTAATTCATCCTCCCAATTATCTTTTTACACACGTATACCATAAGTTTTAGGCATGTCATGTTGCACAATTAATCATCTCCCTGTTTAAAGACTAAGACTCTTGTCGGTCAGGTTGCAAAAAGGAATTGTGTCTACCTCGCAACCATTACATACAAACTAGCACATGGAATCAACTATTTAGCCCAACAGCAAAAAAATGTGTACAACTACTTTTATAGACTATATTTGTTTGAATGTCTCCTTATAAAGATGCAATTTTTTCCCCAAGAACGCCCATAGTTACCAAATCGGGCGTTTTTTTGAAAAAAAACGCGTATAAAACACGTATCGATCCGAAGACATAGCAAACAAGAAAAAAACTTTTTGAAAAAAACGTCCGTAATGTGTTTTGTACACGTTTAAAACGGAAAAAACGCGTATAAAATACGTCGGGTGTGATCCAGGTTTAAATTGGGTTCGGGTTTTATTTTGTTCGTGCTTAACAAACACATATGCTATATGTTTTAAAGTTTTGATTACTTGATGTTGGAAAATGACATATACATATTTGGTATAATTTTTAAGATTTTTTTTGTTTTTTTCGATATTTTCACGTTTTCTTTCCGTTTTCGTCTTATCTTTCCGATTTTTTTCCTTGCCGTTTTTTTTTTTCGTTTTCCGACTTGGTAACTATGAGAACACCACCTAATTGCTAAACATCTCATTAAGAATGACATATGCGCTCTAATCCATCTATCGATTCGATTAGTTGAGTTCACTCAAACGATCTTTACAAGACGTGGGTACCCGGAAAACACATTATAACATTAATAAAATTAATTATAGTCGCAGTATGAACCACATCAAGCCACAAATAATGCTTACAAAATCACGAAGTAAAAAAAAAAAAAGAGGTGAAGAGGATGGAACAGCATACTCCTTGGATCCTCTTGCCCGTCACGGGGCATTTCGGCCCACTTGCCCTCTTCTTGGTGTACTGGTAAACAAGCTTCCCACCTACGATTTACAGACCAAACGCCCATTCAGTAAAAACCCAACAATTAGACGATCAAAAGACGCCATTTTCGGCGGAGGATTCCATCGTCACAAGAATTTTTAAGAAAATATATATCAAGAACACCATCGGGAATCAAATCTGGCAACGCATCAAAGACGGATCGAATCAAGAAATTTAAAAAAAAAACATTTCTAGATCGGGATCTTGGTTGATACCTGGGGTTTTGACAACCCTGGTCTGGTTGGACTTGGTGGCGTAGCTGTGGCGCTTCCTGTAGGTCAGCCGCTGCACCATTTTCCACCCGCCGCCTCGCGGATCCCTCCTCTTTCTCCTTCAGCGGGGAATCGGAAACCCCAGAGGGCTTCGAAACAGCGAAGAGATAGAGTATTAAAAGATCGCGACAGCTGAATGACCTAGATCTGACGGTTGCTATCTACCAAATCTAACGGCTAAGAGTGCCCCGAAATCAGTCTAAGATACTCCATACCCCGGGTTGGGGTAATTTCCGGTCCGAATTGGACCGGATGAGTAAAGTTTCACCGGTTTATGTGAGGTGGAGTTCAAACGGAAGCAATTGTTTCAGACTCTCATTGGTGCATGCGCCCTTTCCTACTGGGTGCGCCAATAATATTAGGGAGACTTAGTATTAGGTCCCTGGAAATGAATCGGTTTAGTGAACAGGACAGTCAACTCGATGGTTTTACACTAATCCCTCCATGAAAAGATAAAGTACTCCAACTCTGTTGACCTTTCCTTCCCATTTATAGCAACTCACTGACTGAGCAAGTTCCTCCTCCTTCCTCATCGGCGAAGCATCAGCCGGAGCCCCACCTCCTCCTCCCTCCTCGCTGGTGATGGTTGCCGTAGGACTGGAATACGAAGCACTGACCAGAGCCCAGCTCCTTTTCCCACCTCCTCGATCCCTCCTCACAAGTGGTAGTTGTCGTCGGCTTGAGGTGCGATGCACCAACCAAAGCCCCACCTCCTCCTCCCCCCTCATCGGTTGTCGTGCTAGATGCGATACATCTGTTGGAAATAAATCCATGGTAGAGGCCCGCAGCGGAAGCAAAGAGAAGGTCTGAAAACTGGGAGCGATGTGCGTTACATATCAAAATTTTCATCGAAACGATCTACATATGCGTATATGAATCTAGCATGTCAACTACGCGAACCCCTAACGACGATCTAACACGAAAGAACAATCTAGCATGTATGCATGTTCTATCTATGCTAGATCTACATGTTAGAGATCATACATGCGTGCGGATTCTTTCACCGCGACAAATTTCTTCTTTGTCGATGGAGACGGGCTCGGACCTGCTCGACATAGCTTCGGTGCGACGGCCATAACTTTCTGCTCCGAACTCGGATTGGACTGAAATTTGGACTGCAGGTAGCTAACTCCGAGACGCAACTTTTGAAATAAGTTTCACCTCGTTTGGACTTCTGTATCTCCCGGAATCACAGAAACAATGCTGATTTTCTGTGCAGATTCTGGACAGCAAAAGGTTGCGAGAGATGCCTTCTAGTTTACCCAATCTCACACGATGCACGGCACCTCGTCGATGGATCTCTGAGTGCCTCCATACGACGAGCCTTCTCCTTCTACGAAACACCACGCAAGGAAGACGAGTCGCCATCTAATGGCGCAAGCGAGGAGAGAGACGAGGTAGGAGATGAGAAGAGAGATCGGGAGAGATGAAGGAAAGGGGGGTCGGTTTTTTTATCACATATGGTCGGCCCCATATAGTTCCTTATATAGGGTCGGCCTACCCCCTTGGATAAGGATCCAAGGGGATAATAACCTCCCACAATTATCTCTCCATTATCACCCTTTTATCTCTCCATCTCTTTATCCGTTTTCCCACTTTTAGGGTTTGTTTTGACCAATTCAAAACCCCTATGTTTATCCCTATGGTCGGCCCTATCATTGGGGATTCTCATCCCCATAATATAGGGGCCGGCCTTGCATGGGTCTCCCACAGCTAGGGTCGGCCACTAGTGAGGCTTGGCAGTGCGCGTTTTTACCAAAACGCCCTTATGCCACAAATTGATCATTTCTAGTGTGCGAGACTTAGCGACTCTTCCTTAAGTGATCTTGACAAGTTACTTTATTATTAACTGAGGTCACCTGAGGGTGCCCCTAGTAAAGTCAACCAGTCAACTCGCAATATGTCCCGGTGCATCGTACCCATATAGCAAAGTTTACTTATGGCGAGGGATAACTACACGCGTCTCTGCACTAACCTAGGTTTTCCCCTTAGTGCACACACGTAGCTGCGCATCTACCATGCACTAGTGCAAAACACTCACAGAGCGTAGGCTTGAACTTCTCGCTTCCTCTTAGTGCGTCCTGTGTTTCGAGGAGATGGTATAAGAACCGTACATAATGTCGATAAGGTGGAACCTTCAGGGACCAGGGTTCATGGCTTCCAACTTAGACTCGATCGACACACTACCCGAGTGTACCATCGATTCTCTGAGTCCGAGTTAACCTGCATAGCCACCCAGAGTGCGATGCAGGCTGCACTCCAATTCCCCCGGACTTACTATGTTCTCCCTCATACCCCTGCTCTCCGCTTAGTATGGTAAACTCGCTGTCCCTCCATCTGGTGCCATGATGCAACTCGAGCAGTGGAGAATACCGTTAGACTCGAGTGCTCATATGACTCGGTTCCTTCCAGGTTGACCACATACATCGTACCTCCGATTACTCTTCCGAGCAACCGAATCTGTCACCAGTCCAACTGATGACCACCTGGCCAGGGTTTAATACGACGTAGGTCAGACCAAGGAACGCACCTCCCGTTAGGGGTGTGGATAGCCTGCAGGAGTGACATGCTGATGCAACACCAGCCGGGTAACCCAGTACACCGTGGTTTTGGATCACTACATCCGGATCCTCACATATTGGTGCGCCAAAGCACCACACAACTGGTTAGTCCACCAGACATGGTTCCTCAGGGTTTAGGACCGTTTTACCCTAAGCAGAAACACGATTTAGTGTATCGATGTCTGCTCACCGATCTATGCACCATGTTGGTTCCGTTCGGCCACAGACATTGTGCCTGGTAATAACCGTGGTGGAGACACCCACGCTCTGTCATCCCAACAGCTTATCTTGATAGGGTGACCAATCCTAATCAGAGCTGCGAACTTATTTAGGTTACATGGGACCAGTCCCTTGAGTCTCCCACTCAAGTGGATTACCATGTAGCCATGGCTTTTTGTTCTGTAATTAGAACAAGTACTAAGGTACGTACCAAGATGCAATCTTATACTATCAACCATACATAGCTAAACTATAGGTTTTGACGAGCTATAGACCTCACCAATTCTAACAATCTCCCATTAGGTCTAACGAGGAATAACGGTGTTGAGCTCTGTAGCTTCTACATGCTGCCCAAAAGCCTTTGCAGGAATTCTCTAAAGGAATTGGTAACATTGCCTGTAGATTCCACCTCAGTACCGCAACTTGCATTTCCTCCTATAACTGTCAGATCAAGTGGAGTTTGTACTTGATGGGTTTCCCCTCATGGCGGTGCCTAGTCTCCTTGGACCTTGCTTACTGCTCTTCTATTGCAACAACAGATAACTGAGCGTCTGGTAAGCGTCCCAAGTTCTCTAAGAACTTCCTAAGCCTTACCACCTGATATACTACCTCGCACGCAACAACGTGCTAAGTGCACTGTGGTAGAATCTGTGATGCATTCTTGCTTCACACTCTACCAACTACCGCTTCTAATCCCAAGATAAAAAATAATCCCTGAAATCGATTCTCTGGAACACACATCTAACACCAAAGTCAGATCATGTGTGTCAAATCGATATCAGGACCTGTGAAGTGCAAGCTAACTCACAATCCTTACTTAATGAGGATTTCTGAGTATACCCTTCACTTTAGTCCAGTGATTTGGACCCGGGTTCGACTGAAACCGACCCATGAATCCTGCTGCGCAATAGATATCTAGCCTTGTAAAACGAATCTGGCTAGAATCTTATCTTCATGCGTAGCCTGTGACAGCAAGAGAATCTTGCTCTGGTAATCTTAAGTTACCTTGATTCCCAGAGCATAACTCGCCTCACTAGGGTCTTTCAAATCAAATTGTGATGACTACAAATCTTTACTGTAAACAATATTCCTACGTTATTTTCAATCAGTAGAATATCGTTAACTTAAAGTACTAAATACACCATTGTGGCTATTTCACCTTTCTTGTACCAACTTGGTTTATCCTCATTCTGATCAAATCCATGTGAGCGGATTCCCTTGATCAGAAATAGATATTCCAACCTGGATGCTTGCATCAGCCCATAAATGGACCTTTGCAACTTGCATTCCATATCTTCCTGACCTACTGACACAAACCCTGGGGCTACATCATCCATATGTCCTTTCCAAATTCCCGTTAGAGAATAACTGTCTTGACATCCATCAACCAGATCTTCCAAACTATAATGGACTGCGATGGATTAAAGAGGATCCGAAATAGACTTAGGCATAGCAACCAGTGAGATGGTTTTAACATAGTCAATCCCTTCTCCTTTGGTAACTAATCTAGCTACTTAAGTCTTAACCGGGTGCTCTTCTTATACACCTCCTACACCCCGAAGGGTGATAATGTTATAAGTGTCAAGACTATTCCAAGGGACATTGATGCAAATTTACCTCCATGGTCTTTTGTCAATCAGAGCTGTCGAAAGCTCCCACTACTTCTTCGTAGCTCTAGGGATCATCCTCCTGAAACTCTAGATTAACTATCGAGGTTTCTCCATAGTATCTTTCAGGAGCTCTGATAGTTCCACAACGACGAGGTGGTGGTTGTACAAAGGAAGCTCCCACTACTTCTTCGTAGCTCTAGGGATCATCCTCCTGAAACTTTGGATTAACTATCGAAGTTTCTCCATAGTATCTTTCAGGAGCTATGATGGTCCCACAACGACGAGATAGTGGTGGTACAAAGTGAATCGTTTCTATAGTACCTGGTATATTAGTTTCTGTATCATCTACTCCCACTACGTTTTTCAGATGCGCACTCTCTACCAGTACCCAGTAGTTCACCCAGAACTACCTTACTGATAAACTTATGGTCTATAATATAATCTTGGTCTAGGTAGATGGTGTTCGTAGAAACGATTACTTTCCAAACCTCAAGATCATAGAATAGTCCATCTTATGCCTCACTAGGGTAACCTATAAACAGATATACCTGGAACTACATCTCCATCTCATCCCTCTTATCCTTTTGCATAAGTGTAGGACAACCCTATATCTCGAGACTCTATAGTGTCAGCTTTCGCTTAGACCATAGCTCTCTATAGGTCTGAGGTACTGATCTAGATGAGAGATAGTTTCAGATATAAGCTATTGTTTTAAGGCACAACCCTACCAAAAGGTGGATAGTACACTTGGCAATATTCATCATTCTACGGACCATGTCAAACAGAGTCCAATTCCTTCTCTTAGAGACTTCATTCTGACGTGTCATCCTTGAAGCATTTAACTGGGAGATAATCACATGTTCCCTAAGGATCCTATGGAACCCATCCGATAAATTCTCGTTCCTTCGATTAAATCGAAGAGACTCCTATCATCTGGACGCTCTTGGAACCATAGACGTCAAAAATAACTAACAACAATACCTTAGTGGCCCTTTTAGTTATTCTGTCTTCCAGATTACACTCATAGATTAGAAGGATCTCCGATGAATCTGTGAACAGAAACTTGGCCTTCTTTTACCTCTGAATTTATCTAAGGCAGAATATCTAAATCAGAGGGGTCACAAATGGGATAGCTTCTCCGAAGGATTTAAATGAATTTTAATTAGACGCTGCAGCTGTCATGAAATCTATTTCCGAATTAGGATTAAATACAAAGAGATTTTTCTGATCTATTCCTCTAACTATGAAGCTATCAATTCAGTTTAAGATACACACCTAAGGTGCTGTCTAAAACTAATAACTTCATTTACAAAGGAGTAAACAGAACTATATCTCTAAAAAACAAAATCCGTGTTTCGGAAAAACTAAAACAATCATATCTAACAGCTTCTGCAGCGGCTTATGGCATCAGTACCTATGTTAGGATTACTTCACTATAAAGTAGCCTTCTGCTTTCCTTGAATCTCTGTAGACCCGAAGTCTACATTCCAAGAAGCATAAGAACTGCTACCAGATAGCGAATCAACTCCTAACATCCTGAGGCCATACACTATCTTCAAATACCCCCTATACTAGCCAAAACAGAAACACTTTCGTCCTTAGCGTTACCAGACTTAGGAGTCCACACCAGTTTCTGCACTATAATAGTTTTTTATCTCTGATAAGTTACTCCCTTAGGTTCTTCTAAAGAAGACCTAGGTTATGCACTAAAGGCATTGCCTTTAATCTTGATCCCATCCTTTATCTCTTGGAAATCTTCTTAGAAGTTCTACGTTTGTCATCTTTAGCTTGTTAAAGCTAAAGTCTCTGACAACGCCTTCGAAGGTTCCAAACAAGGATGCAAGATAGACGTCTTCCACCACCTCGTCATCTGGTACTATGTCTTTGGAATCTAGTTCGATCTGGAACTCAAATATATGTTCTCGAACAAGCATACCCACTGACATCTCGGTACCGACAAGTATCTTGGTGGATACGCGATGAGTCTACCGACTTCGCCTAGCAGACATCTAATGCAAGTAAAACTTATTAGAGAAGACCCGACATATCTCTGACTTGCTTCTAAAGAGTTGTCTGCAAGTCTGCTATAACATAGCACTTGCACATCTCCTTAGAATCTCGCTAGTCGTCATATGCCCTAGTTAGTGCCCTAGTGATATCTAGACCCATTAGGTCTAGTACAGGGATATTTAGATTGGAAGCCAATGTACGTTTATTACCCTATGCATAAGCTAAAGAAAGCGCTTCTGCTCTATGTAGTTAGAGACCCGACAACTGATTCTTTTATGGGATAGCGGATAGGGGAACTATATGGTTGAATGAAAATGAATGCATAAAAAAAAACTTATTTTATGGATTTTTAAAACAAGCTAATTATATCCAAATGTCAGCGCTACCCTCACAGCGAAGACACCTCTATGGATTAATTAACCATGTATGTAAGATGTCGGAATCGACTACACCTGCCCTAGGGGGCATCATGCAGCGTCAATCAGCTTACACGGGCCTTTCCTTGACCCAATACAAATCTGCCAACTAAGGGCTTTGATGGACCATGGTTGTCCTTTTGGCCAGTGCCACGTGATCCCCATTGTCTGAGCAACGAATGCCTCACGTCCACTTCGGATGCTTACCCACAAGCCTAAGCAATTACGGCACGGGAGTTCATGCAGCCCCCACTAGGGTGGGAAAAAAGCCCTTCTCTCCTGGCCCCGTAACCGCCATATCCTGAAGGAGACCGCTAAGTTATCTGGCATGGAAAAACATAACTCTCACCCTAGGGGGTGTCGAGCTACGCCCTTTCACCCAGACACAAAGCAGTTGGTTGTGGAGGCCAGAGAATCTCAACGAGTCCTCTTACACATCCCTTATTATAGTTGAGGGTTATTTAATACAAGTATGAGGGTACACTAAGGTCACGACAACCTATACACTAGACCCTGGTCATACCGTGCTCCAACTAGTGTTTCAAGCCTTTCGCGAAGCATTAATCGATCTCGGAATATCATAGTCCCTGCCTCAAGTGGATTTCTCCACTCAAGGGTCACATTACATATCCCAAGAACATCGATGCTTTGCAAACCTAGCTATCACGCTAATGCTCTGAAGCCTAGCCTAAGGTCAGACTCACAAGAAAGGTCTTCCACTACCATGGCGCCTCGCTTATAAATTTGACAAATGATGTCATAGTAGAATTCCAACTCATTCTAGGTTTCGATGCTGGCCAAATAGGCACACCCGACTAATTGGGTGTTGACCTAATGGTGGCATAACCAAATGTGAGGAATTCATGCTATCATCAAGGGTCAATTAAATAATAGGCGTCACTAGTGGAATCCTATCCTAATAAGGTCGCTAGGACCCGAGGGAAAAGGGCATCCCTCTAATACAGATAATTAAATTATCGCATCGGGGTTCTCTACAGAAATATAAAGAACAGTAGAAAGAAACAACCACACAACTGAATCAAGTTCAGGGTCCGACCCCTGAACCTGACTGGCACAACGCAGGCTCTCTATCTCCTTCGCAAGGCTTCTCGATCCGGTGCAAGCCTCTGTATACGATCTCCTGACACTTTCTACCCTTTGCCCTCATCGTGTACGCTTCGCCGGATCGCTATTGTCCTCCAAGGTTCCGCTCATACTTCTGGTGGTGGATCTCCACGGTAAGTCCTCCTCTTCAATCTGTAACCAAAAAAGCTCTAGTACGCTTCGTGTGGGGGAAAATCTTTGTGCCGACCTGAAGACTTCGCAGCACTAGTCAATTGAAGGTTTGAGTCGAAGATCGTTGTTCGATCTATTGATTGAAGTTGACACTTTCAATATGCAAACAGGTAGGAGATGCAATAAGAGAGTTGATGCGAGAGATGTGATCTCGGAGTTCAGCCGAAGCCTACGTCTCCGTGCTATGGGGAGCAACCCGAATTCACTAACACTTGTATCGAAGTGATCTCGACAGGCCGAGTATCACTGAAACCCCTTTGATCTCTTCAAAGACAAGAAGAAGATCGAAGAGAGGAAGTGGAAAAATAGAAACTGAAATCCAGAGCTCTGGTTTCTGAAAATCAGATCTCAGAAGTGGAAATCGGATCCCCTTTACATTCGAAGGGTTGCTATTTATAGAATTCTCTGGTGGCAAATGACGGTTTCTGCTGTTGTATCTGGGGATCCTCCAGGTAAAGCTAGTGGGTCCCACTATCGTCTCTTGGGGGATTCCCAGGCTCTTGGGCCCACCAGGCAGGGCTGGTGGGTCCCACAATAGTCTTTGTGGGCCCACCAGGCAGGGCCGGTGGGTCCCGTTGTAGTCTTCGGGGGCCCACCAGGCAGGGCAGGTGGGTCCCACTATAGTTTTCGGGGGCTCACCATGCAGGGCCGGTGGGTCCCGCTGTTTGCAGACTTTTTGCCAAAATTTGCACCCACAGTTACCCCCTCCAAGTTAGCTAGGAGGCCACCTTAGCTGGCTTGGATTCGTGGTGCAAAGCTAACGACCCCCTGTCACACACGCAGAGGAGCTTTGTCGAGTGTTAGCGTCGAAATAAGATAAATTGGTCTTGTTCTAACTGATCAGTCAAACATGACCGATCGGTCAATTTTGACCGATCGGTCAAGTCTGACCGATCGGTCAAATTCAACCGGTCAAGGTTAGAGTGATCGGTCAGAAAACACAGTTTTCTGACCGATCAGTAGAAATTCGACCGATCGGTTAGAGTGATCCAGTAGAAATTCGACCGATCGGTTAAATTTGACTGATCAGTCAAGTCTGACCGATCGGTCAAGTCTGACCGATCGGTCAAGTCTGACCGATCGGTCAATTTCAACCGGTCGAGGTTGGCGGGATCAGGCAAAAAGCCAAGTTTTTTGCCTGATCCAGTAGAAAATCGACCGATTGGATGAATTTGACCGATCGGTCAAGTCTGACCGATCGGTTAAATTCAACCGGTCGAGGTTGGCAGGATCGGACAAAAAGCCAAGTTTTTTGCCTGATCCAGTAGAAAATCAATCGATCGGATGAATTTGACCGATCGGTCAAGTCTGACCCATCGGTTAAATTCAACCGGTCGAGGTTGGCGGGATCGGGCAAAAAGGCAAGATTTTTGCCTGATCCAGTAGAAAATCGACCGATCGGATGAATTTGACGGATCCGTCAAGTCTGACCGATCGGTTAAATTCAACCGGTCGAGGTTGGCGGGATCGGGCAAAAAGCCAAGTTTTTTGCCTGATCCAGTAGAAAATCGACCGATCGGATAAATTTGACCGATCGGTCAAGTCTGACCGATCGGTTAAATTCAATCGGTCGAGGTTGGCGGGATCGGGCAAAAAGCCAAGTTTTTTGCCTGATCCAGTAGAAAATCGACCGATCAGATGAATTTGACCGATCGGTCAAGTTTGACCGATCGGTTAAATTCAACCGGTCGAGGTTGGCGGGATCGGGCAAAAAGCCAAGTTTTTTATCTGATCCAGTAGAAAATCGACCGATCGGATGAATTTGATCGATCGGTCAAGTCTGACCGATCGGTTAAATTCAACCGGTCGAGGTTGGCGGGATCGGGCAAAAAGCCAAGTTTTTTGCCTGATTCAGTAGAAAATCGACTGATCGGATGAATTTGACCGATCGGTCAAGTCTGACCGATCGGTTAAATTCAACCGGTCGAGGTTGGCTTGATCGGACAAAAAGCTAAGTTTTTTGCCTGATCCAATAGAAAATCGATCGATCGGATGAATTTGACCGATCGGTCAAGTCTGACCGATCGGTTAAATTCAACCGGTCGAAGTTGGCGGGATCGAGCAAAAAGCCAAGTTTTTTGCCTGATCCAGTAGAAAATCGACCGATCGGATGAATTTGACCGATCGGTCAAGTTTGATCGATCGGTTAAATTCAACCGGTCGAGGTTGGCGGGATCGGGCAAAAAGCCAAGTTTTTTGCCTGATCCAGTAGAAAATCGACCGATCGGATGAATTTGACCGATCAGTCAAGTCTGACCGATCGGTTAAATTCAACTGGTCGAGGTTGGCGGAATCGGACAAACAACCAAGTTTTTTACCTGATCCAGTAGAAAATCGACCGATCGGATGAATTTGACCGATCGGTTAAATTCAACAGGTCGAGGTTGGCGGGATCGGGCAAAAAGCCAAGTTTTTTGCCTGATCCAGTAGAAAATCGACCGATCGGGTGAATTTGACCGATCGGTCAAGTCTGATCGATTGGTTAAATTTCAGCCGGTCGAGGTTAAGTTTCGAACCTGCCCAGTCGAGGTGGCAGAAGAGCCTGTTTTTCTACGAGGTCTTTGGGCAAAGTCTTGAGCGGTGATGGAGTTTGATTTTTTCTGTTTGAATCTTTGGTTAGTCTGGATCGGGGAGTCTTTTGAACCGGCGGTCCGGTTTGGACTGGCGGTTTGCTTGGACCGGTGGTTCGCTTGGACCGGTGGTTCACTTGGACCGGCGGTCCGATGCTTCATCTAGTCCGACGGTTCGCCTGGTTTTGCGCTTGCTACGGATAGATGCCACGTGTTCCTGCAAAAACACGCGATTTGATATAGTGATGACACGTGTCCTCTTGATTTATGTGCCAATTCCCTCAGGGTATATAAGCTTCTCTGGCTGTCATTTTCGCCTCACGCTTTCAGAAATTTTTCGCAGTCCAGATTCTTTGCTCTCGATTTCTTGCTTTCTGTTTTCTCTCGATCGGTCGAATGACATCCTCAGGCAGTGCGAAGAAGATGGTTCCCTCGAAGAGGAAGGGAAAGGAGATTGCCGAAGTTTCATCCTCTCCAAAAGGTCGCGGCAAGGGCAAGGCAGTGCTCGTGGAGTTGGGTGAGCTGGGCAAGAGGCATATGGGAGTCGGATTTGCCTCTGCTCCATCAAGGCCGGAGCACATTCCGAAGGCGAAGTTTGTCTTGGGCCCCTTGATGTCATTGACGGAGGAACCCGCTTATATATACAATACCGGTGGCAAGTTCACTGACGTGAAGAGGGCGAAGTGGCAGAAGCTCTTGGCCTGCTTCACAGAGGGGAAGACTCGACCATCGCTCCCAGGAGTTCAGTCTGCTTTTGGAATCAACAAGCAGACTATCTTCACGAATTTCGCCAGTATGGAGCAAGTGATGGGGACAGTAGTCACCGTAGGTCAGTTGAACTGCGGGTTGCGTCTCCCACTGCCACCTTTCGCTGCGAGGTTACTGAACACCTCAGGCCTCTACCCCGGGCAGATTACTGGGAACGCTTGGAGTATTATCTACGCCTTCTGCCGCGTAGAGTCTGACTTCCAGGATGAGCTCAGGGAATGCTACTCTAGCGTCCCTGATGGCGAAGAGGCCCGGATCGAGCTGGGGTACTTCTTCTATCATTATAAATGGGCATCAAGGAAAGACAACCCTTTCTTCAATTTGACCGGCGTGTCTGCCCTACGCCCGATCGTAGATACCGTCGCCTCCGACAAGCTATATACAGACTGGCCGCTTTCGGTCTTCGGAGCGTGGATGCCGCTGTCAGTGCCCGAGACCCCCCGGAGTGATGTGCATAAAGAGATAAAGATATACTGTGCGGGGGGTATCTACACCTGGCCTTCAGAGCGAGTTGGTGCTATTGACAACTTGTTCTTGGAATTGACGTGTGGTACTCGATCGTGGAAGTAGTTTTCGAACTGCCCGGTCAGGTATGGCAACGCCAATCTCCTTCACCGTTTGCAGGCCCGGTACGAGGATAACGAAGTCTTGTATTCCGATTATGAGGAGGATCCTCAATCGGGCAAGATTGTCAGAAAAATCCGGATGGAGAAGAAGTCGTACGGTGCGAGGCGTCGATTGCCCACCGCAGAAGAGAAGCTGGTGGTACGCCGCCAGGGTCAGGCAAAGAAGAGGAAAGTCCTCATCGAGCAGAAGGAAGATGAAGAAGAAAAGAAGAAAGAAGAAGAAGAAGAAGAAGAAGAAGAAGAAGAAAACGAAGAGGAGGATGGAGGCGATGACAGTGGCGAGGACGGCGACGACGACGAAGACACCGAAGGTGGTGAAGATGAGTATGGTGGGAACGGTGGAGGTGATGAGATCCCTCCTACTCCTACTGGAGGAGACGGAGGATATGGGGGTGGAGAGGAAGAAATTCCTCCCACCCCCACTGTTAGTGAAGAAGAGAAAGGGGGTGGTGAGGAAGAAATTCCTCCCACCCCCACTGGTGGTGAAGACTCGTAGCCGATCCCTATCGACGAGACTAAGGCCCGTCGTATGGAGGAGGTACTGGATGCAGAGGGTGATGGCCGGAAGGTGCAACCTGTTTTTCATTTTGAAGATTTGAAGAAGCGCCCTGTGCGCCTGAAGATTAAGTTCTCGGGGAGTGGTGGGGTTGGAAGCAACCCCACGCCCCTCGATCAACTGCCTCCAGACGTTTCTCGTCTTGAAGGCGCGACTATAAGCGGGGGTCTGGAGGTTGAGCAACCTCCACCCCCGTCGCGCTCTCTGGCTGAAGAAGTGGCTGCCATTATGGCTGGCCTCGAGCAAACGAGCGGGCAACAGGATGAAGGGGGGGTCTCACCTCCCCGGGGTGTTCCCTTTCCCATACATAAGGAGAGAGAGAGCCGTGTGGGCGATGGGATTCCCCAACCTCAGCCGGAGCCAACCACCACCAAGGAGAAGTCGACCCCCAAGGGTAAGAGCTCCGATCGTGGGAAGGGAAAGGCACCTCGGGTCGAGGCCTCAGGTATCCACACTAGTTCGCCTTCTTGATTGCCTTGTCTCTGATGCTCGAAATATTCTAACTCTTTGAACCTTTGTGTTGATTGTAGGTACTCCTACTGGCACGACTCAGAAATTGAAAAACTTGGGTGAGGTTGATATCAACCACCCAACGAGTGTAATCCGGAAACTCTGCAACCTTCCGGATGCTACTCTAGATGAAGCCTTTGACAGGCTTGAAGTAGTGGTATGTGCATCTGCTTGATTCGATCATTGAGTTGTATTTTCAGAATAATTCTAACTCTTATATTTACTTGCAGAACTCAACAGTTTTGAAGTTCGCGAGCAAACTCTTCAGGAAGGCAGGAGAGCGGGAAACTTCATCTGAGATATCCCGTTTGATAGCTGAACTGGAGGCTGCAAACGAAGAGAAGGATAAGCTGAGAGAAATTCTTTCTTCCAAGAAGGAGGCCTTGAAAGCCAAGATAGAGGCTCTTCGCAAGGAGAAGCTCGAAAGCAAAGGCTGGCAGAATGGTTATGAGGCTCGGGGTCACGAGCTCGAAGAATTGAAGAATCGCTTCTATAAGATCGAGACTCTATCCATTGAACGTGCAACTGAAATAAAGGAGTTGAAGGCTCAACTTACTGCCAGGGATGCGGCTCTTGTTGCTAAGGAGGCCGCTTCTACTGCCAAGGAGGAGGCTCTTACAAAGGAGTTGGAGCATATGCGCGCTGAATGCGCGAGTTTCAAGGAGACGGCCGAGAAGGCGGTGGAAGCACTCAGGGTTCATGCTAGCAGTGTCCGATCTTCTAAGGCTTCTGTGGCGAGCAAAGCTCATAGTGGATCCGAAGGAGAGAAGTCGCGCGCACAAAGTGTAGCCAAACCCTGATGTAGTCTATCTCTTCTTTGGTTATTGTACCTGTAAACTCTTCACAGATAGAAGCTTACTCCTGTACTTGAATCTTTTTGATAATGAAGATATCTTTTTGGTTATTTGAAATTGAATGTCTCTGGTATTGAATTCTTTGAAGGTTATGTTCTGGAATGTTAAATATATATACACTTTGAACGTAAGGGGCCAAGTCGCAACTTGATCACCCGAACTAGTTAAGTAACTTGAAAATTGAACTTGAATTCGTTTAACATTTGTATATGAGGGGTCGAGTCGCAACTCAAACACCCAAACCTGTTTGACGATATCGAAATTGATTGAAATTGAAGGTCGAAATTGAAGGTCACTTAACATTTGTAAGTAAGGGGTAGTGTCGCAACACAAACTCCCCAACTTGTTAAATTGACCAGTAACTTGAAGGTTGCTTTGCATGACAACCCGAAACCGTTTAACATTTGCCCGTAAGGGGTTGAGTCGCAACTCAAGCACCCGAACTTGTTAAACGACCTTGTAATTTGAATGTAGATAATTTTGAAACTGCTTAAGAACTTGAATTGAAAAAGCTGAGCATTTGAACACTGAAAGAGAACTTTATTCATCATGGAATTTACATCATGGATAGAACAATTTGAGATATCTAGCATTCCAAGCTCGTGGCAGTCTTTCTCCTTCTGGTGAAATCAGCCGGTAAGACCCTTTGCCTCCTATTGATTCAATGATGTAGGGTCCTTCCCAGTTGGGAGTGAGTTTTCCGCTGCTGTGTTCTTTAGTGTTGTAGAAGACTACTCTGAGGACTAGGCTGCCAGTTGGGAAATGTCTTTTGTAGACCTTTTGATCGTAAGCTTGTTTGATCTTCTGTTGATACTTGGCCATACGAAGGGATGCTTGATCCCGTAGTTCTTCAGAAAAGTCCAAATCATCGACTCGAAGCTCTTTATTGATCCCTTCCTCAACTGCCCTGGTCTTCAGAGTACTGGATATGTTTTCTGTTAGGAGTACCGCTTCCGATCCATATGTCAGACGAAAGGGTGAGAACCCTGTTGATCTTCTCAGAGTTGTGCGATATCCCCAAAGGACTTCAGGTAGGACTTGTTCCCATAATCCTTTCTTGTCGTTGAGTTTCTTCTTGAGTATACCCAGAATAGCTCTATTGGAGGCTTCAGCTTGTCCATTGCATTGAGGGTATCTTGGAGTTGAATAAAAGAGCTTGATTCCGTTGTTCAGGCAGAACTCCCAAAACTTGTCGGAGTCGAATTGGGCTCCGTTGTCAGTAACTAGGACTCGTGGGGTACCAAACCTTGAGAAAATATTGTGTCTAATGAATTTGATGACTTTATCATCAGTTTCTCGAAAGAGTGGCACTGCTTCAACCCACTTGGTAAAGTAATCTATAGCTAGCAACAGATACTTCTTCTTGCTTGGAGTTGGTGGGAAAGGACCTAGGAAGTCCAATCCCCACTGATGGAAAGGCCATAGACTTGATAGTTGATGAAGCTCATCTACAGGGAGATGGATAGCCCGAGCGTGTCATTGGCATGGCTCGCATTTTTGAACCACTACGTGAGCATCCCTTGCCATCATAGGCCAGTAGTAACCTTGTAGTTTTGTCTTGGCTTCAAGAGATCTTTCTCCCGAATGATTCCCGCAGTCCCCAGAATAGATATCAATCAGGATTGCCTTTGCTTGTTCAGGGACAACACATTTGAGCAACATCTCGTTATGAGATTTGAAGTATAGATCTTCTTCTTGAATGATGTAGCATGGAAGTTTTCTTTGAAGTCTTCGGGCTTGATTTGGATCTTCTGGTATTTTGCCATGTTTGAAGAAGTCGAAGATTGACTGTCTCCAATCCTCAAACTCACTTGTAGTGGTAAGGTTTAATACCAGTTGATCTCCACCCCCATTTCTCCCAGTAGTAGCAATGATCTGTTGTTCGGGGGTGGTCTTGGGCATCTCTTGATAATCGATTTGTATTTGTCTTCCTCCGAGTGAGTCTCTAAGAACTGAGGCAGCATTGGCTAAGGCATCTGCTTCTCGATTTTCTGCTCTTGGGATCTGAAAGAATTCAGTACTAGTAAAGTGTCGTTGAAGATGTCGTACTAGGGCCAAATAGAGTTGCATTCTTTCTTCACGAGCTGTGTACTCCCCGTTGATTTGCCTTATGATTAGCTGGGAGTCGCTGTAAATAATGATTTGATCTACCCCCAAGGATTCAGCCATTTCTAGCCCGGAGATGAGTGCTTCGTATTCAGCTTCGTTGTTGGTGGCATTGAATCCAAGGAGTGTGGCCTTCTGAAGATGATCGAGTTCGGGGGATATCAAGACTATCCCAGTTCCCGAACCGATCATACTTGAAGCTCCATCAGTATAGAGCTTCCATGGAAGAGTTGTGACTATATCCTAAAGGCTTGGATCGGCTTTTGTTGCAAGATGGAACGGAGGATCAGCTTCATCTCGTGGTCGCTTTGGAGGAGCAATATTGATCTTGCGATCCATTTTTGCCGCAGCAGCTTCGCAAGATCTCCCCGCTTGTTGATCGCCTCTTATGCAGACAATGCCTTCTCCGGTTGCAAATTTAAGAAGTTGATGGTGAGATGAGGAGATGGCATTAATCTGATGGAGGAATGGTCGTCCGAGGATGGCGTTGTAGCTGGACGTTCCTTCGACGATTGCAAACCTTACCGAGACTCGAGTCTCTCGGCTAAGGTCGAGAGTGAATCTCGACTCACCCATCGTAATACTTTGCTCGTCGTTGAATCCTGTAATTACTGTCGGGATGACGTCGAGGCTTGAGTACTTATGTCCCAGTCGTTTGAAACAATCTGAGAACATAATGTCGATAGAGCTTCCAGTGTCGATGAGGATACGATTGACAGTGCTTCCATCAATGAGGAGTTTTAGGACCAGGGGGTCTCGATGTGGAGTATGAACTCCTTGAAGATCGGTATCATTGAAAACGATGGAGGGCCAAACCAATCCTTTGATAGGCTTCTCGATCCAGGTTTCTTCCTTATTCGCCGTAGAACGCACGTGGAAGATGCGTCGACCTTGCCGATCCACTTCTTTTCCTGTCAAGGCTTGACTGTGCAATGTTCCATGGATGCCAAAGACGTTTGCATTCACTGTGATAGGTGATTGGTTGGAGGATATTTTATGAACCCAGCAAGCTTCTTTCCCCTTTGCAGAGGTTCGACGTTGATCTTGTCCGTCTTTGACGAACTCTTGAAGGTGGCCTTCTCGCAATAAGTCTTCAAGATAAAATTTCAGTCGGTAGCACCGATCAGTGGAGTGGCCGTGACTTTGGTGGAAGTCGCAATAGACCGTTTTGTCAGTCGTGAATTTAGTGTTTGGCTGTAGAGGATTGGGCCTTCGAAGGAATTCTTCGTGTTGAATGTGGCCGAGAATCTACTCGATCGGTAAATTCCACTCGGTGAAAGTGGTCTTCGTCGGGGATCGACGTCCGTCGTTCTTAGCCCGTTTGTTGGCAGGGGGGGCTGCTGTCTCAGCGTTGTGAGCTTTGGCAGCATACTTTGGAGCTTCTCTCTCCGTAGGCCTTCGCTTCGTCTCTTGCCCTTTTCGAGCGACTTGATCGTCCTCAACCTCAATCTCTCTCTGGATTCGATCAAACATTGAGCCCAGAGAAGGAGGGGGATTGCGGATGAAGTCATTGTAGATGTGTTGATCGAAGCGGAGTGCATTCTGGAAAGCCAACATAATAGCTTCATCATCCAGATGTCTCCCGAAGAGGGCGGTGTCCTCGTTGCGGAATCTCCTTATGAAGCTGCAGAGACTTTCGTCGGCACCCATCCTCAACCGATAGAGGGAGTCGAGCTTTTTCTCTGGCTTCATGTTTAGTTGATAATGTTGTATGAAGTGACTGGCCAAAACATCGAATTGGGTGATGGATCCCGCTCGAAGGTTATGGTACCAATCAAGAGACGGCTCGTCGAGGCTTCTGGCGAAGGTGCGGTAGAGCACGTTGTTCTCTTCTTCATGTGGTGTCAAGACTTGCTTGAAAGTGAGTATATGGAGAGTTGGATCTCCCTTGACACAATTGAATTTGGGGAGAGTGGGAGTTCTCCATCCCCTTGGAAATGCTGATTCGAACAAGCTCCGATGGAGAGGTCCGGTAGAGGAGTATCCGTCTCTACGACCATGCCCCCGACTTGGATGTAGATCGAGGGGTAATATCGAGAGGTCTTGTTCAGGCCTCTGAGTATCAGCGGGTTGGAGTCGGTGACGAAGGTCCGACCCGAGTTTACGCTGAAACGGAATAGATAGAGAAATTCTACTCTTTGAAGGAGCCCCTTTCATCTGGTGTCTCCTCGGTATGTCAGGCTTTGAAGGTGCCCTCCTGTCACAGTTGCGTCCAGAAGAGGATTGGGAGGACTCATCATCAAGGTGATCCCAAACACTCTGCTTCCATGGGGCAGCAGAGGGAGTTGGGTTGCGATGAATCCTATCAAGGGCATTAGTGCCCATTGACCTCCGTTGCTCGGAGTGTATTGATTGTCGTGGAAGATCGACCCTCTCGTTTGTCGAGGGGATAGGAAGAGCAACCCCAGCCTCGAAGGTCGTCTTCTTGAGAGCATCCCTCTCAGCGGTGAGGGCGGTGTTCTGTTTTGCCAATTGAAGCAATTGGAAGTCTATCGCCGAGATTTGATAGGTAGATGGAGGGTTCTCAGCAGGAGCAGGGGCAGTCTGCCCGATTGATTGATGAGGAGGGGTGATCGGTTGATCGACTGATCTCCCGCTTCCTGAGTGAACCCTCACATCGGGGACAACAAGGGGTTGTCCGAAATTGAGCCTTTGACTCATTGAATGAGTCTCAGGACGAGGTTGACGAGTGTTACTTCCTTCTGGTTGACCCTGATGCTTCGTTCTCGCCATTTAGTAGAGAGCGAAGGGTGCAACGAGAGTGTCGATGTCCGAACGGTTGTCTGCTCAATCGAAGAGGCGAGGAAGTTTGGCTATCAAGATCGGTTGTCTACTCAACCGATCTAATAGTCATAGAGAAGACTTGGCTTTTCATTTCGGATCCCACAGACAGCGCCAAACTGTGGGGGAAAATCTTCGTGCCGACCCGAAGACTTCGCAGCACCAGTCAATTGAAGGTTTGAGTCGAAGATCGTTGTTCGATCTATTGATTGAAGTTGACACTTTCAATATGCAAACAGGTAGGAGATGCAATCAGAGAGTTGACGCGAGAGATGTGATCTCGGAGTTCAGCCGAAGCCTACGTCTCTGTGCTATGGGGAGCAACCCGAATTCACTATCACTTGTATTGAAGTGATCTCGACAGGCCGAGTATCACTGAAACCCCTTTGATCTCTTCAAAGACAAGAAGAAGATCGAAGAGAGGAAGTGGAAAAATGGAAACTGAAATCCAGAGCTCTGGTTTCTGAAAATCAGATCTCAGAAGTGGAAATCGGATCCCCTTTACATTCGAAGGGTTGCTATTTATAGAATTCTCTGATGGCAAATGGCGGTTTCTGCTGTTGTATCTGAGGATCCTCCAGGTAAAGCTGGTGGGTCCCGCTATTATCTCCTAGGGGATTCCCAGGCTCTTGGGCCCACCAGGCAGGGCTGATGGGTCCCACGATAGTCTTTGTGGGCCCACCAGGCAGGGCCGGTGGGTCCCATTGTAGTCTTCGGGGGCCCACCAGGCAGGGCAGGTGGGTCCCACTGTAGTTTTTGGGGGCTCACCAGGCAGGGCCGGTGGGTCCCGCTGTTTGCAGACTTCTTGCCAAAATTTGCACCCACACTTCGAGCAAGTTCTCACTCGTATACAATTTTCTAGAACGAAAAGGAAAAACAAACATAGCAAAAAGCCTGGGAATCAAGGGTGGTCAATCTCCACTACTTACCCGACTATGGCTCTAAAATCTATCCACACACAGAAGAAAAAACATCCAGACAATAGTCGCTAACTCGGGGTCCGACCCCTGGTAGCAAGCAATCACAAATCTAGATTAAATTTAGAAGCGACGCCCTGCAAGAACAATTTATAGAACATACAATATATACTATGCATGATCTACTCGTAGAACCCCGATGGCGGCACATACTATTCATGCGCGCACATGACGGTTTCATAAAAAATATGAAACGTACACCACTAGCGTGGTCTGATACCAATTGTTGGAAATAAATCCATAGTAGAGGCCCACAGCAGAAGCAAAGAGAAGGTCCGAAGACCGGGAGCGGTGTGCGTTACATATCAAAATTTTCATCGAAACGATCTATATATGCGTGTATGAATCTAGCATGGCAACTACGCGAACCCCTAACGATGATCTAACACGAAAGAATAATCTAGCATGTATGCATGTTCTATCTATGCTAGATCTACATGTTAGAGATCATACCTGCATGCGGATCCTTTCACCGCGACAAATTTTTTCTTTGTCGATGGAGACGGGCTCGGATCTGCTCGATATAGCTTCGGTGCGACACCTATAACTTTCTGCTCCGAACTTGGATTGGGCTTAAATTTGGATTGCAGGTAACCAACTCTGAGATGCAACTTTTGAAATAATTTTTACCTTATTTGTACTTCTGTAGCTTCCAGAATCACAAAAACAATATTAATTTTCTGTGCAGATTCTGGACAGCAAAAGGTTACGGGAGATGCCTTCTAGTTCATCCGATCTCACACGATGTACGGTACCTCATCGATGGATCTCTAAGTGCCTCCATACGATGAGCCTTCTCTTTCTATGAAACACCACGCAAGGAAGATGAGTCGCCATCTAATGGCGCAAGCGAGGGGAGAGACGAGGTAGGAGATGAGAAGAGAGATCGGGAGAGATGAAGGAAAGGGGGGTCGGTTTTTTCATCATATATGGCCGGCCCCATATAGTCCATTATATAGGGTCGGCATACCCCCTTGGATCCTTATCCAAGGGGATAATAACCTCCCACAATTATCTGTCCATTATCACCCTTTTATCTCTCCATCTCTTTATCCGTTTTCCCACTTTTAGGGCTTGTTTTGACCAATTCAAAATCCCTAGGTTTATACCTATGGCCAGCCCTATCATTGGGGATTCTCATCCCCATAATATAGGGGCTGGCCTTGCATGGTTCTCCCACAGCTAGGGTCGGCCACTAGTGAGGCTTGGCAGTGCGCGTTTTTACCAAAACGCCCTTATGCCTCAAATTGACCATTTCTAGTGTGCGAGACTTAGCGACTCTTCCTTAAGTGATCTTGACAAGTTACTTTATTATTAACTGAGGTCACCTGAGGGTGCCCCTAGTAAAGTCAACTAGTCAACTCGCAACATGTCCTGGTGCATCGCACCCATGTAGCAAAGTTCACTTATGGCGAGGGATAACTACACGCGTCTCTGCACTAACCTAGGGTTTCCCCTTAGTGCATACACGTAGCTGCGCATCTACCGTGCACTAGTGCAAAACACTACAGAGCGTAGGTTTGAACTTCTCGCTTCCTCTTAGTGCGTCCTGTGTTTCGAGGAGATGGTATAAGAACCGTACATAATGTCGATAAGGTGGAACCTTCAGGGACCAGGGTTCATAGCTTCCAACTTAGACTCGATCGACATACTACCCGAGTGTACCATCGATCCTCTGAGTCCGAGTTAACCTGCGTAGCCACCCAGAGTGCGATGCAGGCTGCACTCCAATTCCCCCAGACTTACTATGTTCTCCCTCATACCCATGCTCTCCGCATAGTATGGTAAACTCGTTGTCCCTCCATCTGGTGCCATGATGCAAATCGAGCGGTGGAGAATACCGTCAGACTCGAGTGCTCATATGACTCGGTTCCTTCCAGGTTGACCACATACATCATACCTCCGATTACTCTTCCGAGCAACCGAATCCGTCACCAGTCCAACTGATGACCACCTGGCCAGGGTTTAATACGACGTAGGTCAGACCAAGGAACGCACCTCCCGTTAGGGGTGTGGATAGCCTGCAGGAGTGACACGTTGATGCAACGCCAGTCGGGTAACCCAATACACCGTGGTTTTGGATCACTGCATCCGGATCCCACACATTGATGCGCCAAAGCACCACACAACTGGTTAGTCCACCAGACATGGTTCCTCAGGGTTTAGGACCGTTTTACCCTAAGCAGAAACACGGTTCAGTGCACCGGTGTCTGCTCACCGATTTATGCACCGTGTTGGTTCCGTTCGGCCACAGACACTGTGCCTGGTAATGACCGTGGTGGAGACACCCACGCTCTGTCATCCCAACAGCTTATCCTGATAGGGCGACCAACCATAATCAGAGCTGCGAACTTATTTAGGTTACATAGGACCAGTCCCTTGAGTCTCCTACTCAAGTGGATTACCATGTAGCCATGGCTCTCTGTTCTGTAATCAGAACACGTACTAAGGTACGTACCAAGATGCAATCTTATACTATCAACCATACATAGCTAAACTATAGGTTTTTACGAGCTGTAGACCTCACCAATTCTAACAACATCGACCGAAGCCTCACCTCTCTAGTGGTGACTGCCATCAGGATTTGAAGGATAAAAGGAAGACAAGGGGTAAAATGGACACTTTCCCAAAGTAAAAGGACCTTAGGCACATTGACCCATAAAACTAGAGGAAATGGGTGTTAGGTCCCATACAATAGAACATGTTTATGAACAGAACACTCATATGATCCCTTCAAGGGTCCCAAATTCTTTTAATAAACCCGAAAATGCCCCACGTTCTCCCCCTCCATTGTTCTCTCTCGAGTAGCATCGGTGAGCAGCAGCACGACCTCGGCCTCGGCCTCCCCCCCGCCGTCACCGTGATGTCTCTCTTCCTCAATGGTTCGAGTTGCAGCTGCTCGCCCCCACGGCAGCGTCGACGGTGACGAGCAATGGAGACGAGAGGCAGGCGGCAAACTGGTTTGTAGATCTTTGATTTTAGGATTCGATCAAGGGTTCATCTCATGGACTGTAGATCATAGGTTTTAGGATTCATATTAGATTTTAGGATTCTGATTAGGCTTAAGATTAGGTCTAGGGTTCACCCCATGGCCTACAGATCTTAGGTTTTAGGATTCGGTTTAGGTTTTAGGTTTCGGTTTAGTTTAGAAATGAGTGGCATGCAAATGAAAATTTAAAGCACATTAAGGGGCATTTTCGTCCTCTGTCATTTGGCTTAAATGGATCTTTTGTTTTGGACCGTTCACTAAATCTCCCATAAATTTACTAGGGACCCCAACTAAACAAAAAAATAAATATCGGATGCATCCCCAAGGCCTAACAAGCATATTAATAAGGGCACAACTGTCTCCACCGCCGAATCTATAGGTCCAATGTGAAAATAGCTCTAAGACTTTGGCATGCGAAAAAGACCAGTAAATAAAAATCCAGATTGTCTTAGCGAAGGCACCAAGCAACATTCATGGTGAATAAAAAAAAGCATTAGCCTCTTATGTGCTATCCTCGCAAACGTATTAGATGATGAATTATCGATGTGGATGTGCCAAGTGGTTCTCTCTCTCCCCACTCACAAGAACACATTGCAGCACATGGATTAACACTGGCTAAAGGTACCAAACATATAAGGCTTTGCATGCAAGAAAATTATAGTAAAGCACACAATGATATTTTTATTAGAAAACCCAAACATAGAAAAAACATCATGTGACTTAACCGGATGGTGAAAGAAATATATTAACTCAAGGTCCAGGTATAAAGAAGGAGTAATATCTCGAGAAGCTTTACTATGAGTAAACCCTTCGCGCTCCACCAAAAAGTGATACCTCCAAAGCTCTTCTGTTGAACCCTCTGTTGATGGTTATCCTTTGCCCAATATCTTCACAAATAACTCTAGATGCTTATTTGCAATACAACATGGATCCCCAAATTGCAACCGTACAGACACTGAATTGTGCTCCCTTTACAAGGTTGAGCCAACCCACTGGCTTTGTTGTGGTTGAGCCAACCCACTGGCTTTGTTGTGCTAGCTCCACCGCACCAATTACCAATTAAAATTTTTTTTAGTAGATTCTGACTTTCTAGAGGGGCTTATCCCTAATGGATTAGCTATGTGATTTGGTCAAAGAATGCATGATCTTCTTAAGGGTGATAGTGTTCAAGTTTGAAGGGCCCTTTTGTCCCCTTCTCTAGAGTGTTGCTGCTGTTAGAATTATTCTTCATTTAAGAAAGCCCCATATCCATCGTCGGAATCGATGGATATGGAATCGAACATATTTGTCACCATGAAAACGGATACCGCACACGTGAGAGAGATGGTGTACGCGAGAGGGGATGTCGTGGCGTGATCCATCCGCTCTCCTTACCCTAGTTCTCTGCTTAGATCCTCAAAGTTGATGAGACATCTCTTAGAGAAAGAGAGAATGACACCTAGGGTTGGAGAGGAAATCACGCCCAAGTATTGATTGAACTGAGCCCCTACTCAACCCATCGTAGAGATTATGGTTAATCAGCTCAACCAACTTGTGCTCTACATATTTAGACTAAACCCACACTCTAATTGAATTGCACCCTTTGGAGGAGGTGGGACTTGAGATGGTCTGACCCGGCTAAAACATGATCACATCGGATCGGGTCTATGACATTGGTCAAGTCTCCAAGATGGTGCACATAATCTATTTGACTCATGTAGGCCCACTAAAAGAAAAAAGTCCTATAATTTCTCACTTAGGCCAAATGGGTTATACTGGATATACATTATGTAAACTTAATGACGTCAAACCTTAACCGTCAAATTGATCAACATCTCTAAACAATCTGGTGTATCAAAAAACACCAGTACCAAACACTATCACCACTACTAATTATAATGGGACCTTTTATTTCACAATTATCAATGCGCGACGATATAGATCAAGTATAGATTTGTAACATGGAAATTACATACAAATGTGATCTTTATTCCTATTTTCTACTGGCTTAACTTTAAGATATCCAAAGATTCAATAACTGATTCTGCTAACTTTATTTTTTTTGGTATGCTTAAGGGGAGATCTCAACAAATCTCTGTAGGTACCACAGCCTGGTACTAGCAGGAGGCACCACAAACCGGCGCAAAACACCACCACAACCACCCACTGGAGAGGGGGGGGGGAGACACTCCCATGCCGCACACAGGCGGATCAACAACCCGCACTCCGGGAAAGCACGACCACCTCCCCGGTCGCCGGCGGTGGAACAAGAACCCTAAACTAAGACTAAGGAAAACAAAATGAAAAGCCAAAGAGACTTACAAAACCATCCAACACAAAAACGAGATCCACAGTTGGATCCATCTCCCTCGAAGCCGGCGACGAAGCAGAGCCGCACCTCGACCCCTACCACCACGATCCACCACCGCTAGCCCGAATCGCAAGAATCCACCATCGCGCAAAGGAGGGGACTGGAAAGCCACGACATATTCCGGCCGACGTCCAGATCCACCTCTCCTCCACAAACCGGTCGGAAACCCCCCGATCCGTCAGCGAAGAAGCAAACCGAGGAGGGGCCGCCACTCGACTGCGAAGATGGCGAACACAAAACCCAGCCGAGGGAGGAACGCACCTATGCATAGAAGGAAGGGGGACCGGAGACCGCCATCCACGAGCACCTGGCCTCCCCGGAGCCGGCGGCGGTGGCCGGGGAGACCAAAAGAGCGGAAACCCTAACCCGCACCCAAGCGAAGATATTCTTCTTCTTCATAATGTTAAACTATATGTGAATAACATCATGTTAAAGAGAGCAGATATAATTTTATTTCAGAAATATCCAAAACTGAATATGTACATAAGTGTCTATGCACGATAATATAGTAAAATAAACTTAAATGCACAAACTCCCACTATTCAAATATATCTGAGGAATTGACCACACCAAACGAGCAACATGCTCCAAAAAGACTTTAGTTGGTAAGCCCTTAGTAAGTGGATTTACAATCATAAGCCTTGTGTTGATGTACTATGCCGATACTAGCTATTTCTTAACTCTTTCTTTGATGACAAAAGACTTTATGTCATGATACTTTGTCTTCGCTAAACTCTTGTTGTTCTTGGAATAAAGCTCTACAGCTTTAATGACCACTCAACTATATCCACGACCCGAAGTCCCGAAATAAAATTTTGAAGCCATATCTATTGATTCGATGCCTCATAACAAGCGACAAACTCCGCCTCCATGGTTGAAGAAGCAATAAGTGTCTATTTGATACTCTTTCAAGAAATTGCTCCTCCTACCATCATGAAAACAAAGCCTGATATGGACTTTTTATTGTCAGCTATCAAGACAATCATCAAAATCTGAATTCGTGTATCCGATTAACTCCAACGAGTCAGATCTTTTATAAATAAGCATGTAGTTCTTTGTCCTCTACAGATAGCATCACTCTCTACACAACTTTTCAATAGTCAACAACAAAATTGTTCAAATACCTACCAATCATCCTAAATGCATATGTAATATCTGGACAGGTAACCTGAGCATACATAAGGTTTCCATCTACAGATGCATAAGGGATGTCTTTCATTTGATATTTCTGATTATCGTTCTTAAGATACTGGAGTAAACTAAATTTATTACCCTTCGCAATAGACCGAGGTGTCTCCTGGTGAATAACCTTTTATGCCATATCTATCTTGCACATTATCGATATACGCCTTTTGTGACAAATCTATTATACCACGTGATTTATTATGTTGGATCTGTATGCCTATCACAAAGAATGCCTCACTAAGATCTTTTATCTCAAAATTCTTTGAGAGAAAGATTTTAGTCTCACGTAAAAGACATATATTGTTGATTGCTAGTATAATATCATTTTTATATATCACAAAAAAACATATTGTATTTAATCTTATGGTAAATTCATTGATCAATCATATTTTTTTAAAAAAATCAAAATCGAAAATGACTTGATCAAACTTTATGTATCATTGACGGGATGCCTGCTGCAAATCATAATTATATTTTTTTAATTTGTAAACTAGATGTTCTGATCCCTTAGACTCAAAACCTCTGGTTGCAACATGTATATATATTTCTTCCTGAATGTCTCAGCTAAGGAACATTGTTTTAACATTTATTTGATAAAGTTATAAATCATACTAAACCACAAATGGCATAATGATCTTAAAAGAATCTTTCAAAGAAACTAGAGATAAAGTCTTTTTATAGTCAACACCTTCATTTTGAGTGAACCCTTTTGCAATAAGACGTGCCCTGTATTGTTCGACTTTGCCTTTAGAATCTCACTTAGTTTTAAATATGCATTTGTAACCAATTGATTTCTTACCTTTAGGCAAATCTTCTAGATTCAAAAAGTTATTATCCTTCATAGATTTCAACTTAGCTATCATGGCATTTGACTATTTATTGGAGTGAGCACTCATGAGTTTAGCTTGAGTAAAGAATGTAGGATCATCCTACAGTCTTATATCGAATTTATGCTCTTGGGATTGATTATAGTCATCATGTATATCAGAGCATAACCACTATAGTAGACCCGAGTGGGTCCTACATATGGTGCGTACACTTAGGAATTCTAGTCCCACTATAATTTCCCATGAAGAGATCATACTGAAGGTGTACTCAAGTTAAATCTAACCCATAACTCATAATCTTTTCTATGCAATATTCCATGGTTTTACCAACATTACCCATTACTATGGAACCAACTCGCACTAGGATTAAGTCAGGTCAATTGTATAAATAGGCTTGGAGATGAAATCTTAGGAAACCTCCATGATCTTGGCTCCAACTGAGGATGTGTGTGATTATCTCATGACTATACCACCTCTAGTTAGTCATGACCATAACCACTACTAGGCCTGACTACACTTTGAGGTCATTAGATATTATGTAAGTACTCATCTCCACTATATTGTATTGAACCCCTCATTCTTTCGATATCCGGGATCATCAACTGTCATTCCCAGCATAGTTCATACCTTTTGAGTTCTAACTTACGATTATCATCTTTATTTTAGAAAAACGTCTAGTCATACTTTATGATCAGCCTTTCATGAAAGTTACTCAAGGAGACATCCTGCTCCCTAAGGGGCGAGAAATTATCAAAGTATGGCTGTGTTCTCCAATATCAAATGCAAGCCACCCAACCTATCCATATTTAGGTATACGATAGACCATACTGATTGGCAAACCAAAGTGACAAACGCTAAATCCAGACTCCAGGGGATATTTTGGGTTTAGGGTTTATTTAACTAATAGAAGAGAGACCATAGTTTTAGCGACAACCTATTAGACTGGGTACACTCTCTTGATTTGGTTCAATGTACTTGAGGTACACCAACACTTATTGCTTAGAGACTGCTCCAATAGTCAAGATATATCATCTTTTTATTACGAGAACACCAGAGTGTTATAATATTTCAAACCAGATGTCCAATCTGATTACTAACTGCAAACCCTCTAAAGTGTGTGTACAGTACACTAAGATCTTCTATATACTGATCTCATCAATACAATTGAGTCACTTAACACACACCTCGAAGGACTAGTAGTAAGTACGGATAGAGTAAGTTATGAAAGATACAATGTTTTTTAATCATCCAAAATACCAAAGTAATTGGCATTGTTAAACACATAGTCCTAACAACTTTGTGCGGGGTTCTAACAAACGGTGAACCATTGCTGAATTATTGTAATCTCTGTTGGTGAAATTCCCAATCCTTAATTGATTGTCGATTTTCTTATTATTTGTACATCTCTTCTTTGGTTGTTAATTGTCTCCGGAAAACTCCGACCTCGATCCCTTGCGACATGCTTTCGAGTAAGACCCGGTGATCGAATATTGATCGTTAGAGTCTTTGTCCCCCCAATACATGTCAATATTTGCTATCAGGGACTTGGAGATCACCATGTCTAAAGGAAACCATCGAACTCTGGCTTACACAAAAATGCATTATAACATATCACATGACTTAGATATCCCGGGTCAAAAAGATTGTTGAAAATATATGTCGCAATAAAATTTTGTCGATTTTTTGACTGCAAACGAACAAGGGCCATCTGATTTCTGGAGACATCAATGTCTCGAGAATTGGATATATGTCCTAGGCAATTAAAATTTCTTAGTAAATATTTACTCCCCAAAAGAACAAGCGGTGGGGGATTCTTTTGCCTTGCAAGTTCCCCACCAACAATCGATTGGTCAAGACTTAGAGAGAGAGAGAGAGAGAGAGAGAGAGAGTTAGAAAGAAGTGGGGAAAAAAAGAACACCAGAAGTTGGTAACGAAGTTCGGCCGAATCCTACGTCTCCGTTCGGTAAGTCGCAACCTTGAATTCACTATCTCTATTAAATGTTTGTGCTACCCCTCGATAGGCCGAGGAAGGCTTGTACAATGTCTGAGAGAGAGAAAGTGAAAAGAAGTAGTGGGTTGTAGAACTAGAAGATCAAAGAAGTACTCGTTAGCCCAGATGTAGAGCTCTGATACTTCATACGAGGTTCGAGGTGCTTCAACTGGCCAAAAGTCCTTATGTTATTGTCTTGAGATGTATTTATAAGTGCTGGCCTTCGATAACTGTCAGGGCTGATGTGGAGGCCTGCAATCCATATAGCAACCTGTGATTGGTCCACGTACGGACTTCTAAATGGGCCATGAGTTGTCATGTGGTGAACCATGGCTTTAAGATTTAAACTTTATCGTTGCCATCTCTTTTCAGGGGAGGTTTGTCTCATATCATACGAAATGGGATTATATATTACCAATCCCAAAAATCACTATTTTCATATTTTACTTCCTCTCACGTTTGCATCGCCACCACCACCGTCACCACAGTTGTCACCGCAACTAACACAATCGGCGTCACCACTGTCGTCGCCATCGTCGCCTTTCGTGTCACACCGTCATTGCCGCCAACATTAGCACCGCTACCTGTGAATACCACAGGAGTGGACCTACAGTGGGCCTAGAGTAGCTTAAGGCCCCTCACTTTGGAAAGAAAAATTTTATACATACTCCCACAAACATGTAAATTAACAGATCCTATTTTCCATCAAACTTGACTACACCCCATTCTCTTGGATACCCCACTCAATCCCATTCCAAAAATACCCTTGAAAACACGCCAATTAAACCCACCATTCGTCTTGAATATACCCCAATAATTAAACTGGTCACTCCCTTGATTACACCCCCATCCCTCTTGAACATACCCCGATTATTGTATTTTCTTTCCTAATATTCATGTGCATAACTTCAACCCATAATCAACTTCATTTATAATACTCCACCTTATAATGACTTGTACATGGCCATAGAAAAAGGGAGCTAAAGGGCCGGTGGAAATGAGATTCATATGCTTGATCCACACACACACACAGAGAGAGAGAGAGAGAGAGAGAGAGAGAGAGAGAGAGAGAGAGAGAGAGAGAGAGAGAGAGAGAGAGAGAGAGAGAGAGAGAGAGAGAGAGAGAGAGAGAGAGAGAGAGAGAGAGAGAGAGAGAGAGAGAGAGAGAGAGAGAGAGAGAGAGAGAGAGAGAGAGAGAGAGAGAGAGAGAGAGAGAGAGAGAGAGAGAGAGAGAGAGAGAGAGAGAGTACTATGGCTTTCTGATTCTAAAGAATATATGGTTTGAAACATGGAAAGAAAAACCAAAACAAGACCATGTGGACAAAGCTCTACCAGCACCGATCAAGCTTTGTGTCATTCAACTTCAACTAGGGTTGCAACCTGGGTGGCCCAAACCCGAACCCGCCCAAGCCCAACCCAATTTTTTGTAGGCTTGGGTTGGGATTTTACCTTCCCGGATTGGGATTGAGTTCCAAATATCCAACCCGACCTGAATTCGGATTGGGCTTGGGCAAGGGTCTCGGGTAACCCGATCCAACCCGACCAACCTCTATATACCATATAGGCATATATGTACAACCCATAGGTACACGTCTCGTCGCCTCGACGTCTACACAACACTCTGTCTCACCCCAACCCTAACATAGAGAGCATCCCAAGTCTCCCGTCAGCGCCGTCTCGCTGAAGCCCCAAATGAGAATGGAGATCTCTATTCTCCATTGAATTGGCATCTTGACTCCAACCCAATCCAACCCGACCTACATACAAAGCGTGGGCAACCCGATATAACCCGAGTTCTAATTGATGAGCGCAGGTTGGGCTTAGGTTCGCCAACTCCAGCCCAACCTCAGGTTGGGTTAGGCTTGGGTTGAGGGCTTGGGTTGAGGATTCAACACCATGGGTTAGGCTTGGATTATCCTCCCAACCTGCCCAAGTTGCAGCCCTAGTAATTAACTTCAACCCTATTTAATTAGGGCTTGGCTTGGGATGTGGGGTATAAAAAATGGTACATTGTATAAAGAATTTACATAAATGAGAATCAAGTAGGAATCGGGATCTGTTTACATGTTTTTGGGGTATGTATAAATTTTTTTAAAAAAAAACTGATGATCACCCTATTATATATTCATGACCTGCATGACCCAGCTGAATAGGCTATCACTACAAGGAATAGGTTTTTTACCGACGGACATTTATAATTCCGTCGGTAATAATATATATTTTACCGCCGGGAACAATATTTTCCGTCGATAATATAACTTAGATTTTTTTTAATTTTTTTTGCATATTTATTACCGACGGTTATATATTATCCGTCGGTAATATATATTTACTAACGATATTAATTATTTCCGTCGATAATATAGGTTATTACCGACGGAAATAAAACCCTCCGTCGGCAATATATTTTACTATTTTTTTTGTTTATTTTTACCAATGAAAAATATAGTTTCCGTCGGTAAAGACCTTGCGATTTTTTCCAGAGACCCCCTCCCCCTTCGTTTTTTTTTTTTTTGGGTTATGTTTACCAACGGGAACTATATTTCCGTCGGTATAATACTATCTTTTACCGACGGAATAAATATTTTCCGTCGGTAAAGACCCTGCGATTTTTTTCAGAAACCCGCTCCCCCCTTCGGTAAAGACCCTGCGATTTGTCGTTGATTTTTGCCGACGGAAAGTATATTTCCGTCGGTATAAGGATACTTTTTACCGACGGAATATATAAATTCCATCGGTAAAAACCCTATGATTTAAGCCCTTCAGCGATCCCTTTCTATTTTTGTTTCGATCTAACCCTCTCCCTCTCCGGCCCTCCCTCTCTCTATTTCCTCCCCCCCCCTCCCCGGCCTCCCTTCCCTCTCTCTCTCGATCTAATCCCCCCCCCCTCCTCGGCCTTCCACCCCTCCCTCGCGTGCCTCCGGCCGGCCACCCCTCCCCTTTCTTGCACCTCCGGCCACCCCTCCCCTCTTTCGCGCCACCGACTGTGACGCTAGTGCTCCTCCTCCTCCTCGAGGCCTACCGGCCATCCGGCGAGCTCCTCCTCCTCCTCCCTCTCCCCTTTAGTTTATTTTGTTCCAAATTGCATCCTAAAGTTTGAAATGTTAGCACAATACCCCTTTTGTCATCTACTTAATTCCCTCATTTGGTAATTTTTATCTTATCAAAACTGAATTGAATGGGGGGAATGGGGGGCAAAATTTAGTTTTTAGACTAGGGTTAAGTAATTCTAAAGTTTGAAATGTTTGCACAATACCCCTTTTGTCATCTACTTAATTCCCTCATTTGGTAATTTTTATCCTATCAAAACTGAATTGAATGGGGGAATGGGGGGCAAAATGTAGTTTTTAGACTAGGGTGAGCGTCGGTTTTGTCGGTCGGTTTCGGTGTCGGTTTTGTCGGTTTTATTTTTTTTCGGTTTACGAAAAATCAAAACCGAAATCGAAACCGAAACCGAAATGGTCGGTTTTTGTCAGTTCGGTGTGATATGAGGTATGCTAAAGCCATAAATCGACTCGAGCGACAGAGAGAACCGTCAGACCCCAAGTGTTTACTTGACGAGGCTCCCTGACTTGTTAACTTACTGTCGCATAACTTCGGTGCTATGCCTAGCATTCGGACTATCAGCAGTTCAAATGCTGGCCACCAACCCTAGGTTTACTATGTGACTAGTCTACTCATCATAATACACCCATCCATTAGGGATATGGATGGCCTGTAGAAGTTTCGGTTCGATGTTCCATACCCGGGAACCGAAATCGAAATTGTGCGGAGTCTTATAGCATTGTTTGAAATTACTGCAGGTGTTGTATAGCCAGATAGATGAAGATGTCTTTGATCGATAAGAGTTGGATGTGTAATTCGAATCGCATGAGCCAAGAGTACAGAGAAGGAGTCAGGAAATTTCTGGAGTTTGCATTTGAGCGTCTTGCACCGCTTGATGGAAAAATTGTGTGTCCCCGTATAGACTGTGGAAGGGTGACTAGGAAGGTTCGAGAGGAATGTGAGGTTGATCTGGTAAAGCGTGGCATTGACATTAGCTATACCCGTTGGTTCTCGTACGGTGAGGAGCTAGATGCAGTCCCCATGGCAGCTCATGGTGAAACTGCAAACACAGTGATCGATGATGATAATATTGATATAGACGATGACGATGACATACAGGGTATAATACATGATTTGCAAGGTGGAATAGGCACGGAAACACCGTCAGGTGATCAGCCCAATATTGAAGCGGATAAGTTCAACAGATTACTTAAGGATACCGAACAACCTCTATACCTAGGGTGTGAGTAGTTTTCAAAACTCTCTTTTACTGTAAAGCTTCTTCATTTGAAGTGCCTCAATGGTTGGAGTAATAAGTCATTTAATATATTGATAGAGTTGCTGAAAGAGGCTTTTCCTATAGGTGAGACAGTACCGAAATCATTCTATGAGGTGAAGAAGACAATTAAAGATCTCAGTCTTAGTTATAAGAAAATTGATGTATGCGTGAATGATTGTATATTGTACCGGAAGGAGTACGAACATACACGGTCATGCCACATATGCGGAGTAACGAGATATAAAGAGACGGATACCGAATCTAGTACCAATCGAAGGAAAAAAAATATATCTGCAAAGGTTCTTCTATACTTCCCGCTTAGGGACAGGTTTCAGAGGTTGTTTATGTCATCGAAGACTGCTGAGCACATGAGGTGTCATGCACGAGAACGTACAGATGACGGGGTTATGAGACATCCGACCGACTATCTGACGTGAAAAGATTTTGATCATACCTATCCTGAATTCGCATGTGAAGTTCGCAACGTCAGGTTAGGGCTTGCTAGCGATTGCTTCAATCCCTTTAGGAATATGAGTGTGTCGTACAGCATTTTGCTAGTTATCCTAGTTCCATATAATTTGCCTCCCTGGATGTTCTTGAAAAAGCCATACACAATGCACTCCTTGCTCATTCCCGGACCCAGGTCGCCTGGTAATGATATTAACATTTACTTGCACCCGTTGATTGAGGAGTTGAACGAGTTATGGGAAGTTGGGGCCAATACGTATGATACCTCGTTGCGCCAGAATTTTCAGATGCATGCGGCACTTCTATGGACCATCAATGATTTTCCTGCATATGCCAACTTATCCGGGTGGAGTACTATAGGAAAATTGGCATGCCCTACATGCAATAAGAAGACAGATTCATTACGGTTGAAGAACGGAGGCAAGTTCTGTTATATGGGCCATCGAAGATTCCTTATTGACGACCATAAGTGAAGGCAGAACAAAAGAGCGTTCAACGGCAAGAAGGAACTTGCAAAGGCTCCGGAGCAGCTTTCGGGGGTAGACGTCTTGTGTGAATTGAATCAGCTTGATGCGGTGGCACTTGGAAAGGCAAAAAGAAGAGAACGTATGAAGATTCTACGCGTGAGCATAACTGGAAGAAGAAGAGTATTTTCTTTAAACTATCGTACTGGAACAGTCTACTCTTGCGGTATAACGTAGATGTCATGCATATCGAGAAAAATATGTGTGACAATATTATAGGAACACTGCTGAATCTCGACGGTAAGACGAAGGATAATCTTAAATCTTGTCTCGATCTTAAGGAGTTGGGCATCCAAAAATCACTTCATCCCCTAGAGATTGGGGATAAATATGTGTTGCCAGTTACATGCTACACCATGCGCTCACAGCAGAAGGTAGCCTTATGTGCATTCCTATGGTCTGTGAAAATACCGGACGGTACGTTATTCTTCGAATATCGCACGATGCGTGCAAGAGAACGACCGAAAGTTGTCTGGATTAAAGAGCCACGATTGTCATGTTCTTATGCAGCGATTGTTATCTCTTGCTATACGTGGGAATTTAACCGAACAGGTGTCTGGTCCGTTAATTGAGCTCAGCACTTTTTTTAGACAGTTGTGCTCGAAGGTACTTAGACTGGACCAACTTGATCAGATGGAGAGGGATATTGCGATCATATTATGCAAGCTAGAGATGATATTTTCACCTTCCTTCTTTAATGTTATGGTGTATTTGACCGTTCACTTGGCAAATAAGGCCAAACTCAGCGGCCCTGTTCATTACCGCTGGATGTATTTTATCGAGAGGTAATTGTCTCGTCTTATTTTTTAATGTATTTGATCGTTCTTGATGTATTTATCTATAATTTTTTTTTCTCAAATTAGGTACTTGTGAATATTGAAATCTTATGTTCGTAATAAAAGTCATCCGGAGGGATTAATTGCTGAAGGATACCTAGCAAAAGAATGTCTAACATTCTGCTCAAGATATCTATATGGTATAGACATGCGATTCAATCAACTTGAGTGGAACTATGACGGTGGTTCAATAAACTTTGATGGAGGTCTATCTATATTTGCCGAAATGGGTAGACCTGTAGGAGGAGGCAAAACCCGTCGATTGTCTGTAAATGAGATTCAACAGGCACATATGTATGTGTTGCGCCAATGTGATGAAGTATGACCATTCATTGAGTAAGTATTTTATGATATTTTATTCATTCTTTCAGTCCATTCATTAAGTATATGTGCTAATTATAATCTAATTCATAACCTATAAAACAGGAAGCATAAAGCCATCATTAATAATCGGGGTACTCGAAATGCTCCATAAATTCATGATCATGAATTTCCATCGTGGTTCGAGAAACACGTAAGTATTCACATCATTATTGAATTTTATTGACATCCATTACCAAACAATAATTATGTGTTCATATCATGAATGTCATGTGGTTATTATAGGTACAAGAGCTGCACGACAACCATGATCCGCTGATGAATGAAGATCTTTGGCGCTTATCTTGTAGTCCTTTGCAAGACGCAATATCATTTGATGGTTATATCGTGAACGGTTATAGATTCCGGATGAAAGATAGTGAAAAATCATAAAGAATATAAAATAGTGGGGTTGTCGTCAACGATCAGCAAGAAGAATTAGGAAATATCGACTTCTACGGCGTCCTTAATGAGATTCTCGAGATTAAATTTCTTGGCCAAAATTGGATCGTATTATTCCAATGCGATTGGTATGATGTTAATAATCATGGGACTTGTTATAATATCGACAAATACGGTTTTATCAGCATCAACACTGACAATAGATTCAATACCCAATATCAAGATCCATTCATTCTTGCCTCTCAAGCGGAACAGATATTTTATGCACCGGATATTACCTCTCCAGGTTGGCAAATTGCAGTCAGGTCACCATCCAGAGATTTTTATGACATGGGAGACAAAGATGCGGGGGTTGTCGATGATGATTTGGATGCATACCAGAATGATGAGATAATCATTGTCGACACAGTGCATGGCGAAAATGAAGAGGCCGACAATATAAACTGGACAGCGAATGTAGATCAAATGATAGAAGAGGGATGCGATGAGAGTGACAGAGATAAGACACAAAATGACTAGACCGTATGTAAATCAAATTGTTTCATATGTAAATCAAATTGTTTCATATATAAATCATATTGTTTCATATATAAATAATATTGTTTCATATGTATATCATAATATTTTATACTGTTTCATATGTAAATCAAACTGTTTCATATTGTTTCATATGTAAATTATACTGTTTCATATGTAAATAAAACTGTTTCATATTGTTTCATATGTAAATCATATTGTTTCATATGTACATTAAACTGTTTCAGATGGCATCACGGTCGAGGGTTCGTAGAGGCAGGGGTGGGCTAGCTCGGAGCGCTCCGACTGCCACCCCAGGGTCCGAGGCCGAGCCCTCCGGATCTAGTAGTGCTGTTCCTCTCTCCACACCAGCTCCTGATGAGGTCGCAGCCTCCGGAGCTTCGAGCAGTGCTCAGTACTCGGCTACAGCGTCTACGCCCACAGGTAATGTTTATAGCTAAAGTTTTATACATATTGTAAATACTTGTTCAGTACTGATGTATATTTTATTTACAGGGTCGAGGATCACTAGGCATATAGGCGATCGGGGCGTGACGACGGCCCGGCGCTTGTCGATCTTACGCGAGCCGCTTTCCCTACAGTGGAGCGGCAGGACCTTTGTGGGCGAGCACGCTTCTGACGCCACCACGTGGTTCAGTATGATAGTAAGGGAGGAGAGAAATGCCCCTATTGTGGGGATAAAGGGGTGGAAGAACATTGATGCATCCTATAAGGAGAGGATTTATCAGGTCTCTTTGGTACGTTACTTTCATTAAAGCATTTTAGAATAATATCGTACTTCTTTATAATTTGATTTGATAAAATAACTTGTTTCTAAATTGATTTTATAGGAGAAATTTAAATGGGAGAATATAGAAACCGACACCCATCGGGAGGACTTGTGGAAGATGATGAGTGAGCGACACAGGGATTACCGTTATGGCGTTATGAGCTCTACCAGCTCTACGGTTACTTGGTCGGTGAGCCAGCTGAGGAGTTACAGGCTGTGACCGTGACGAGAGATGCATCACCCCGCTACACGTTCTACAGTTTTTGGTCTCTCATTGGGCCACCCCTCAGTTTCAGGTATAATTATTATTTTGTTGATTCGTACTTATTTTAATATTATACTAAAAATTTGTATTGATGTTTCAAAATTTAATCGATTGACACAGGCCCCAGCTTGCCCTGCAGCTGGTAAATAATATAAATATTTTATTATTTAAAGCTCTATAAATGTTATATTAACTCATCTATTTATTTTATATATCAAATAGACAAGTCCTTGGGCCACGAGCCTAATCGGATTGACCTTTTTGAGGCCTCTAGGAGGCGGCGTATCGATGGGACATTTATGGATGACAGGGTTGCCTCGCAAGTGGTAAGTAATTAAATTATTGTTAATATATTCGTATACGTATGCCATAAAATATCATCGAATATCATTGGTTGTTTTCATATAGGAGAGAATGCGACTTATGGTGACCCCGTCGGGCGAGGTCGGCTCCTCCTCCAGTCCAGTATCTGTCGACTCAGCGATGGATACTGTGCTCAGACTTGTCACGCACGGCCGTGTCCTCTGTACGGGCCTTGGAGTCACGCCCTCCTCCTACTTTGGACGAGAGGGTATGCGCTCGAGGGCACGGGACACCCAGACCGGTGCTATCACTCAGTTGCAATCTGTGCTAGACGTGGAGCGCGAGCAGAGGCAGGCCCTCGAGCACATGGTTGAGGTGGAGTGAGATCAGAGGTAGGCCCTCGAGCAGAGGGTTGAGGCGGAGAGGTAGGCCCTCGAGTAGAGGGTTGAGGCGGAAAGAGAAGCCCGCAGGGAACTAGAGCATCAGCTTAATGACTTCATAAGCCGATCTAGCGGTGGCTCATGCTCATGATCAGGTTCTTACTAATCTTTATAATATTAGTAAAAAATATGAATCTTACTAATTTGAGTTTAGATCATATTATCACGCTAACATGCTAACTTATGATTTTCTAACACTTAGACTCTAAATCGGTCAATCGGATCGTAAATTGTTAAAATTTCCAATTAGAACTCGCTTGCAAGTCCGAAATACGGAATAATTTCAGGTACGAATTATCGGATGTCGATCCGATGACGATCCAATCTAATCCAAACCTATTTCAAATCCGAAACACGCTAACTTATGATTTTCCAACACTTAGACTCTAAATCGGTCAATTGGATCGTAAATTGTTAAATTTTTAATTAGAACTCACTCGCAAATCTAAAATACGGAATAATTCTAAGTACGAATTATCGGATGCCGATCCGATGACGATCCGATCGAATCCAAACCTATTTCAAATCCGAAACACGCTAACTTATGATTTTCCAACACTTAGACTCTAAATCGGTCAATCGAATCGTAAATTATTAAAATTTCCAGTTAGAACTCACTCGTAAGTCCGAAATATAGAATAATTCCAAGTATGAATTATCGGATGCATCCGATAACGATCCGATCAAATCCAAACCTATTTCAAATCCGAAATACGCTAACTTATGATTTTCCAACACTTAGACTCTAAATCGGTCAATCGGATCGTAAATTGTTAAAATATCCAATTAAAACTCGCTCGCAAGTCCGAAATACGGAATAATTCCAAGTAGGAATTATCGAATGCCGATCCGATGACTATCCGATCAAATCAAAATCTATTTCAAATCCGAAACCCGCTAACTTATGATTTTCCAACGCTTAGACTCTAAATCGGTCAATCGGATCGTAAATTGTTAAAATTTCCAATTAGAACTCGCTCATAAATTCGAAATATGGAATAATTCCAAGTATGAATTATCGGATGCCGATCCGATGCCGATCCGATCAAATCCAAACCTATTTCAAATCCGAAACACGCTAACTTATGATTTTCCAACACTTAGACTCTAAATCGATCAATCGGATCGTAAATTGTAAAAATATCCAATTAGAACTCGCTCGCAAGTCCGAAATACAGAATAATTCCAAGTATGAATTATCGGATGCCGATCCGATGACTATCCGATCAAATCCAAACCTATTTCAAATCCGAAATACGCTAACTTATGATTTTCCAACACTTAGACTCTAAATCGGTCAATCGGATCGTAAATTGTTAAAATTTCCAATTAGAACTCGCTCGCAAGTCCAAAATACGGAATAATTCCAAGTACAAATTATCGGATGCCGATCCGATGATGATTCGATCGAATCCAAACCTATTTAAAATCCGAAACACACTAACTTATGATTTTCTAACACTTAGACTCTAAATCGGTCAATCGGATCGTAAATTATTAAAATTTCCAATTAGAACTCGCTCGCAAGTCCGAAATACGGAATAATTCCAAGTACGAATTATCGGATACCGATCTGATGACGATCCGATAGAATCCAAACCTATTTCAAATTTGAAACACGCTAACTTATGATTTTCCAACACATAGACTCTAAATCGGTCAATCGGATCGTAAATTGTTATAATTTCCAATTAGAACTCGCTCGCAAGTCCGAAATACGGAATAATTCCAAGTACAAATTATCAGATGTCGATCCGATGACGATCCGATCGAATACAAACCTATTTAAAATCCGAAACACGCTAACTTATGATTTTCCAACACTTAGACTCTAAATCGGTCAATCGGATCGTAAATTGTTAAAATTTCTAATTAGAACTCGCTCACAAGTTCGAAATACGGAATAATTCCAAGTACGAATTATTGAATGACGATCCGATCGAATCAAAACGTATTTCAAATCCAAAACATGTTAACTTATGATTTTCCAACACTTAGACTCTAAATCGGTCAATCGGATCGTAAATTATTAAAATATCCAATTAGAACTCGCTCGCAAGTCTGAAATACGGAATAATTCCAAGTAGGAATTATCGAATGCCGATCCGATGACTATCCGATCGAATCCAAACCTATTTCAAATCTGAAACATGCTAACTTATGATTTTCCAACACTTAGACTCTAAATCGGTCAATCGGATCGTAAATTGTTAAAATTTTCAATTAGAACTCACTCGCAAGTTCGAAATACGAAATATTTCCAAGTACAAATTAACGGATGCCGATCCGATGACGATCCGATCGAATCCAAACCTATTTCAAATCCGAAACACGCTAACTTATGATTTTTCAACGCTTAGACTCTCAATTATAGATATAAACTATTTTTTTTAACAAATATATGTTAATTGCAGGAGCCGGGCGGCGTCAGGGGATGAGAGCACCAGCGTTGGTGCCGGGCGGCATGGCGTGATTGAGATAGGGCACGCATATTTTCTCAGTTTTGGATTGTGTAAAATAATTTTGTAATAAATATGTGGTTATTTTTTGGTCTTATCTATAATTGTCTGGTATTGTGGTAGTATTTGGTAATATTTGATAATTTGCGATAATATTTGATAAACATTGTGGTATTGTTGTATTGTGGTATTGTGATATTGTGGTATTGTTGATTTAGTCAATTATGATAATATTTGAATATATTGTGGTATTTTGTAAATCACAGGAATTAAATAACATTATTTCTGTAATTTAAAAAAAAATCATTTTTTTTACCGACGAAAGATATCTATTCCGTCGGCAATAATATATATATATATATTTTTAATTATTTATATATTACCGATATAAATTATATTTCCGTCGTTAATGTATAAAGTATTACCGACGGAAAAACCTTTAGCCGTCGGTAATAACCTTATATATTACCGACAGAAATTAATATTCCGTCGGCAATACTCTATTATATTTTTAATTAAATATTTTTATTGTTAGTGATAGTGTATAGCATTGAGATACAGATACCCGTAGATACCTGTATAGGATACCCCTTTATTTCTTTTCTTGTATCTATATATATTTGGCCTTTGGCCTAATGAGAAGGTTCAATCCTTTCTCCCAAAACCTAGCCTCTCTTTCTTTTTCCCTCTCTCTCACACCATGCTAGGTGATCATCGTCACATGGTATCAGAGCGGGCTTCTCCTCCGGCGTGAGACCGAGTCCTCCTTCTCCTTCGACGTCAGCTTCGGCAGACGCCAGCTCCGGCGTGAGATCCGACCTCCTCCCCTGCGACCAGATCTGGTCAGATCTTCTCCTCCGGACGTCAATCTCCTCCTCTATGACCGGATCTGGACTCCGAACTCCTCCGATCTGGACTCTGAACTCCTCCGGTCTGGACTTCGGACTCCTCCGACGGACGACAACTCCGGCGTGAGATCCGGCGACCAGATCTGCTCCAGATCTGGTTAGATCCTCCTCCGATCTTCGATCTGCACCAGCTCCGGTCTCAGATCTACGTGAGATCCTCCTCTGATCTGCGCAACTACACCAGCTCCAACCGTCGATCTGCGCGACTACCAGCTCCGGCCGTCGATCTGCTTTGTTCTCAGCCTCCAGCCAGATTCGTGGGACGATCTGCTTCGTCCCGCCTCCGACCCTTCGATCTGACACTCCAGATCTGAGCGCTTTCCAACGATCTCCGATCTGCACCAAGGCCAGATCCGGCCTCCTACACATCCATGGTGTCGACTGCGGCAGCGTCTCACCGGCGCAGATCGAGTGTTCGACTGTGTTTCCAGTCCTCAATCAGGCCGGTTTCGGCTATTTAGCAGAGGATCCCTCCTTTAAGCACAACCACCTTCTGGAGTGCCGCTCCACCGTCGATCCGAGACTAAGGCTGAAAGGTCCCAAGCTCGAGCCAGGCAGGCGAGAGATCCAGATCCGGCCATCGAGCTCCTCCCCTTCTACAGATCCGGCCGTCGATTGCAACCAAGCAGGAAGAGAGCTATCGGCACCGAGTGAGCCGCCATGGCTGACTCCTCCTCAGTAGATGCTCCTTCGCTCGTGCCACCACACTCTGAGAGCCTCCCGTTCGAGTATACTCACGACTTCCTGCCGAGCTCGACGGATTTCCCTCTCGCCTCCTCCGCCGACTGGGAAGCATGGGCAGCAACCGTTCAGACCACCCTTCTCGGACGTGGCCTTCTTGGACTACTCGACGGCACCACTATAGCACCGAGTCAGGCTTTCCCCGCTGCCCTTCAAGTGGGGCGCCTTCGTGATGCACGAGTCACCGCCTATCTTGTAACTTCGGTCGATCGGACGATGCGTGCTGACCTCGCCGCTCTTGGAGCATCCGCAGCCATATGGCGCTCCTTAGTTGAGCGTTTTGTGGAGTCTAGCGGCGCCTGCGAGTATGCTTTCCTCTCCCAGGTCCAGTCCGAACAACAGGGTGATCGTACGATCCAGTAATTCCATGCACAGATGTGTGGTTACTAGCGGGAGCTTTAGTCACTAGTACCTCCCGTCCCTCCCGAGTGTCGTGCCGCTCACCAAGCCGTCTGGGAGCGCCGTCAGCTTTATCAGTTCCTGATAGCCCTTCGACCAGAATTTGGTCTACTTGCTGGCGCACTGATCCACCAAGACCCACTTCCACGTTTGGATGCTGCTATTGATGAGTTCGTCGTCGAAGAGACTAGGCAGCGCACCATCGCATTCAGGGCCACCCCCCCTCCAGCCACACGGGTGTCCTTGCTGTAGCCCCAGCTGCCTCTTTTACTTCTACTCCTGGTCTTGATCGGTTTGTGTGCACTCACTACCACAAACCAGGTCATGTTGTTGCTACCTGTTGGAAGCTGCATCCCAAGAAAAGGCAGGGACCCCGAGGACGTGGTCGACCTATTGGCTCTACTGCTGCTGCTGCTACTGCTCCGTCCTCTCCTCGCACAGTTCCATCATCACCTCGGGGTTACTTGGACGTTCCTGACACTACTCAGCTCCTTCAGCAGCAGCTTGCACAGCTTCAGTTCCGCCTAGACCAGCAGGCGAGCTTCAGCCCCGTCGAGGCTTCCAGCGCCTCCAGTTCCTCTGCTCACTTAGCCACTCCCGGTACCTTCGCTACTTGGATCCTGGACTCTGGGGCCTCCCATCACATGACTTCCAACGCTTCCTTGCTTACCAATTGCCAACCGGCACCGCACATTCCATCGATACATACTGCAGATGGTTCTTCTTTAACCATCTCGCAGTGTGGATCGATTACCGCCACTACAGAACCGAGCGGTCGCCTCTCTTTACCCACTGTGTTGCATGTACCCCAACTTCGCATGCAGCTCATCTCCATTAGCAGTCTTTGTGACTCTGGATGTGTCGTGACCTTCTTCCCTTCTTCTTGTGTTGTGTAAGATCCACATACCGGACGGGTGATTTGTGCTGGTCGTAGATCAGGCGGGCTGTACCACCTCGAGCATCTCCATCTTCCTATCATTTTCCCTCCTGGCGTCTGTAGCCTAGCTTCTCCTGATGCCGGCTATTGGCACCGAAGACTAGGTCATATTTCTGAGTCTCGACTTAAGAGCTTACTACAGACTGGAGCTCTAGGTCCTTGTTCTTTTTTTTTTTTATTTACATGTACCGGTTGTAAGCTTCCCAAAGCTACAGCTCTACCTTTTCCTTCTAGTATCTCTCAGAGTTCTGCTCCTTTTGACTTAGGACACTCTGATATCTGGGGCCCTTCACCTCTTCCTTTGATGTGCGGATATCGCTACTATATCTCTTTCATCGATGATTTCAGCCGTTACACTTGGGTCTACCTTCTTCAGCACCGCTCTGAGGTTCCTCAGGTCTACCAGACTTTCACTTCGATGGTCCACATACAGTTCGATTGTCGCATTAAGATATTTCGGTCTGATTGCGCCCTCGAGTACCTCTCCACTGCTATGCGGATACTTATTCAGTCCCATGGGACCCTATTTTAGCACTCATGTCCTCACACACACGAGCAAAACGGAGTAGCCGAGAGGAAGCACCGTCATATCCTTGAGACGATACTTGCTCTTCTCTCTGCTTCCGTTCCACGCACTTTCTGGGCTGAGCCTGTCTTGACCTCAGTCAACCTCATCAACATCACCTCTTCTTTTGTTTTTCTGGGTGGTGCATCTCCCCACGAGCGTCTTTTCTCTTCCCCCCTTACTACCGTCCGCTTTGCACCTTCGGGTGCACCTGCTTTGTCCTCCTTCCATCCCATGAACGTACAACGTTGTTCAAACATGCAGTTAAATGCATCCTCCTAGGAATCAACGCCGAGCACAAGGGTTATCGTTGCTATGACCCTTTGACTCGTCGCCTTCGCATCTCTCGACACGTCTCCTTCGTCGAGGATGTCCCTTACTACTCCATTGCAGCTCAAGACCTCACCTTCTTGGAGACTCCTACCACCCTGTCTCCGACTCTCGAGCCCTTTCTATCACCCTTTCATCCAGCTCTACTTCTCCCCCTGCTTCCAGTAATTCTTCCACGGAGTCTTCCTCAGTCCCCTCCTCTTCTCCGTCCCCGATTGATTCCGTCAGCCTTCCTCATACTCCTGATACTCATGGTACTCCGCCTGCTACGCCCAGTCAGACGTCCCCGATCGTGGATCCTCGCCTGCCGCCCCGCTATCCTCAACGTGAGCACCACCCACTTGATCGCTTCAGCTTTAGCTCTGGCCCACCTGACCGTTTTGGCTTTGCCACGGCCACCTCTTACTCGCCTCAGTTTACAGCCTTTCTTGCAGCCCTTCACACAGACCAGGAGCCTCGATCATACCGAGAGGCCGTCCAGTCCCCTCAATGGAGGCAGGCCATGAGTGAGGAATTTCAGGCATTCGAGCTGACCTAGACTTGGGATATCGTCCCCCTTTCCTGCTGGCATTGAGCCAGTCAGTTGTCGGTGGGTCTACAAGGTCAAGCGACGACCTGATGGTTCCATCGAGTGGCACAAGGCTCGGCTGGTCGCCCGTGGCTTCACTCAGGCATACGGAATAGACTACGAGGAGACTTCCGCACCCGTAGCTTAGATGACCTCCGTTCGTGCACTTCTGGCAGTTGCAGCAGTCCACCGATGGCCTCATCTCCAGATGGACGTGAAGAATGCCTTTCTCCATGGTGATCTTTCAGAGGTCGTCTACATGCAGCCACCCCCTGGTTTGCATGCTCCTCCCCAGCATGTCTGTCGCCTCCGTCGTGCCATCTACGGGCTCAAGAAACCCTCTCGAGCTTGGTTTGAGTGTTTTCGATGAGCTGTCACCGAGATCGGCTACATTGAGAGCTCACAAGACCACTCGCTTTTTGTGCGGTCATCTCCTCAAGGCAGGGCTATTCTCCTATTATATGTCGATGACATGATCATCACAGGTGATGACTCCGCTGCCATCACTTCCCTTCAGCAGCATCTTCGGCGCCGATTCCAGATGAAAGACTTAGGTCCTCTTCGCTACTTCCTTGGGCTAGAGATTGCCCACAGTGAACGAGAAATTCTGCTATCCCAGCAGAAATATACGGCTGACATCCTTAGCCGAGCTGCCCTTTCCGATGATCGCTCTGCCATCACCCCCCTCGAGCTTCACGTGAAGCTTCGTCCCACCGATGGTGAGCCCCTCTCAGATCCTACTCGGTACCAACAGATCGTTGACTAGTTGGTTTACCTCTGCATCACCAGGCCTGACATTGCTCACGCCGTTAGCATCATCGGCCAGTTTGTCGAAGCCCCTCGCTCTGCTCACTATGCTGCCCTTCTTCGGCTTCTTCGTTATCTCCAAGGCACCATCACCCGGTCGCTCCTCCTATTATCTACTTCTCCTTTGGTCCTATGCGCCTACTCGGATGCCGACTGGACTGGTGATCCGACTACTCGTCGATCGATTACCGGTTATTGCCTATTTCTTGGAGATTCTCTTATCTTATGGCGCAACAAAAAGCAGAGCGTTGTCTCTCTCTCCAGTACTGAAGCAGAGTTTCGAGCCATGGCCTCTACTACCAAAGAGATCGGTCACTTGCGACGACTTCTCGGAGATCTAGGGGTTCCGATCTCTGAACCTACAGCCCTTCACTGTGACAATCGAAGTGCTATACAGATTGTCACCAACCCAGTCTTTCACGAGAGGACGAAGCACATCGAGCTCGATTGCTACTACTCTCGCCAGGAGTATGAGGCCGGAACCATCTCTCTCCCTTTTGTTTCCTCTGGAGAACAGATTGCCGACTTCTTCACGAAGTCACATCCTGCTCCACGTTTTCAGTTTCTGCTTAGCAAACTCATGGTGCATGACCCACCTTGAGTTTGAGGGGGGCTGTTAGTGATAGTGTATAGCATTGAGATACAAATACCCGTAGATACCTGTATAGGATACCCCTTTATTTCTTTTCTTGTATCTATATATATTTGGCCTTTGGCCTAATGAGAAGGTTCAATCCTTTCTCCCAAAACCTAGCCTCCCTCTCTCTCCCTCTCTCTCACACCATGCTAGGTGATCATCGTCACACTTATATATATAGACGACGGACAGAAACATTCCATTGGTATTAATTATACGAATATTTTTTGTCCGTCGCCTTTTTTTTCCGACGCCTTTTTTCCCGACAGACTAGCGACGGAAATAGGTTCCGTCGCTATAAATCTTTACCGAAGAAAAAGTAAATTTATCGACGGATATTTTTCGTCGGTAAAAACTGTTTTTTTTTGTAGTGTATAGCCCCAAATTCCGAAAGACTCCGAGGATCGAAATCCTTCTCCACTCGAGGTAAAATCATAATGAACCTTTTTCTACGTGATCGAAGGATGGGTAGGGACACTGTACGTCATACTGCCGACTGAATCCTCCTACTATAAGACATCGATGCTGGTTATTTTTTAATATTCATACCCCCTGAGAAAAATCATGGATCCGCCACTAACTACAGTGTTGTCGATCGTTACGTACACCACCCCGCCACCGCCACCGCCACCGCCACCACCACCACCTATCTAGTTGCACCCACAATGGACAGCATGATGTGCCCTTATAAAAGAGAGGAGAAATGAAGGGTACCAAGCCATGAAAGCTTTAGGGTTAGGGTTTCTCCCGGTGCAACCTCATTGAATGCACGCGGCTCGTCAGGCAGGGAGGCCTCCTCAGTCTTCACTCACTGCATATTAGCTGACTTTCAAGAGCCCCCACCCGTAGTAAATGCTCCTTTCTGCCCTCTTTTGACTCTTTCCTTCTCCCAAGCTTCTCCCATCTCCTGCATCAGCAGGTCCCCTCCTTGTATTAATATGAGTTAATCTCAGTCCCTTGGACCCTTGTCTTTCCCTTCCAAGGAGCCAGAGGAGAAACAAGAGCTCTCTCTCTCTCTCTCTCTCTCTCTCTCTCTCTCTAGTTATGGGAAGGCCACCTTGCTGCGACAAAATAGTAGTGAAGAAAGGTCCATGGACTCCAGAGGAGGACATTGTCTTAGTCTCCTACATCCAAGAGCATGGCCCTGGGAACTGGAGGGCTGTTCCTACCAACACAGGTAATTAACCTCTCTTTGATAGCTGCTCTTGCTCCTCTCTCTTGTCTGGCCTCTCTTAGGGTTACATAGTGTTCTAGTGAGAGAAACAACCCAATGCCAAAAGGATCCACAGGGTTTAGTGAGAGAAACATACCATGAACCTCTCTATTGCTAATTGCCAGGCCTAATGAGGTGCAGCAAGAGCTGCAGGCTTAGATGGACTAATTACCTGAGGCCCGGGATCAAGCGGGGGGACTTCACTGATCAGGAGGAGAAGCTCATAGTCCATCTCCAAGCTCTTTTGGGCAACCGGTATGCAGCCACCGACTAACTTAATTAATTGGGTGGGTGCCTCCATCAATTCTCCTTAATCCTTTTGCTAATCCAATCTTAATGCAGATGGGCAACCATTGCTTCTTATCTCCCGGAGAGAACAGACAACGACATCAAGAACTACTGGAACACCCATCTGAGAAAGAAGCTGGTGAAGATCGACGGCCCGATGAGCGGCGGCGGGTTCTCGAACCGCCAGTCCATCTCCAAGGGCCAGTGGGAGAGGAGCCTCCAAGCCGACATCGATGTCGCCAAGAGAGCTCTGTGCGAGGCCTTATCTCCAAAGCCCTCGACCTATGCTTGGAGCACGGATAACATATCTCGGCTGCTCGAGGGCTGGATGAGGAGGAGCTCACCGAAAGACGCCGCTGGGGCGAGTTCGGGGTCGACGACTCAGCACTCGGGCATCAACATGGTGGCGGCCGACTCCGCCTCCAGCGAGGAGACAGAAAGCGCGGCGGCCGACAATGCCGTGCCGTACGAGGAGCTTGGAACGCTGGTTGGGTTCGACTCGTTGTTGCCGGAGGGGTCGGAGACGAGCCTTTTCCGAGGCGAGGGCTCGCCGAGATTGGGAGATACATGGCTGCTTGATGAAAGTTTTGGGCAGCTGGGGCATGAGATCAACCTTCTTGACATGCCATTAGATGATGCTTTGCTGTTCTGAAGGGGTGTTGTTGCCTGCTTCGTTTTGCTTCTTGGACTTGGCCTTGAACTGATCAGATTGATTTTCATGTTACCTGATCAGAAAGGAAATTAATATCTCCTCAATTCAAGGGGGGAAGTGTAATTTTTTTTTTTGAACACCTGAAAGATCTACATATTTATATTTTAGTTAGAGTAATTTCTATCCATGATTCTGTAATGCAAATACCTAGTCTTCTGCTAAGTGGCTTGAATTCTTGGTAAAATAATCAAATGTACTAGAACATTAGGGCTTGACTTCAATTAACTTTAAAATGTGATAAGTGGATGTGAAAAATGGAATAATTAAGCATCCAAGGAACTATGTTTCATTGTTAGGATCCGTTAGACAAGAAGAGAGAGAGAGAGAGAGAGAGAGAGAGAGAGAGAGAGAGAGAGAGAGAGAGAGAGAGAGAGAGAGAGAGAGAGAGAGAGTTAGTTGGGAGTGAAGTGAATAATTAATTCAACTTAGGGCTGACAATTTTGGACCCGACACGACAGACCCGACATGTCCCGACACGAAATTAGCTAGTCTGGGTCTTAGGTTAAACGGGTTTGGGTTGTAAACGGATCGGCACGACTAACTGGCCTGATTAGTAAATTGATTGGGTATGGGTTTTGTCTCCGACCCGTTTGACCTGTTTAAGATTCAATGGGCCGTGTCGGGTCTATCCGGCATTCGATCACACCGTCAATTGGCCAATTAGCCTGTCATTCAGGTTCAATGCGATCAGTACTGGCGTGCGCTGGGTGCAACGGACGGCTGTGATCAGGACACCAACAGATGGAGAGTTGCAGTGAAATGTAGAATTAAAAAAAATAATCAAAGAATGGATATATAAAGAGGTCTTCGTGGGTCTACCCGTTTATAAACGGGTCGGGTTTGGATTTAGGGTCTAGACACATTAGTTAAGCAGGTCGGGTTTGGATGTAAGAGTTTTGGACACGACCCGACACGATCCATTGCCAACCCTAATTCCACTCAATAGGGGCGCGCAATGATCCTATAAGTTGTACATAAGATGGGGTCGATTACCAAAGATGAACATACCCCAAGCGAGGATTAGCTAGCCTAAACTATACAAGGTGAAATATATACACCCTAACACCCTCTTTTTTTTTTTTTTTTTTTGAGAACCCCTCCTAAAGGAGGGAGGGTTTGGCGGACCCCAACCAGAAACCATATACACCCTAACACCTGACCCCCTCAAACTTAAGGTGGATCATACATCAATGAGTTTACTCAAGAGATTTCAAAAACTTTGAATTATGTGTGTTTTCGTAAAGAAACCCGCAAGCTGGTCTCTAGTCATCATCTGGTCTCTGGTCATCATCAAGCGTTCATACAGTGAAATGGGCCACAAATGGAGAAAAAATACTGCCATTTTGCAGTATGCTACAGTGTGAGAAATATATATATGATACTTACAGTGTAAGAGAAAAAAAAAAAAAAAGATAACTGCTATCATGGATGTTACAATACACAGTGCTGTTGATGAGCTTGCAGTCTTGAGTCCCTCATGAACATTCATGAGCTGATGAGAAATAACAGGGCAGAGATCAATCTTGGAAATATGAAGATGGTCCTTTAAATGCATTGCATCTGAAGTTTTTTAAATCCACCCTCTCTCTCTCTCTCTCTCTCTCTCTCTCTCTCTCTCTCTCTCTCTCTCTCTCTCTCTCTCTCTCTCTCTCTCTCTCTCTCTCTCTCTCTCTCTCTGAGCTGGACTGGACTGGAGTCCTGAGCAATGAAGCACATGCAAACACAGGCTGTAAAAAGCATTGGAGACCCTAAAGGACTCATAGTCTCATGCATGCCATGACCAAATGGCATTCTAGTTTGGAAAAGGGGGGGAGTAAAGACCAAAGAATTGCTTTGAATCATGTGAGTGGCCTCATTGCAAAGAAGCACCAAGCTCTCTTTCATGTGGCTCCAAGTGCCTCATCAAGTAAGTGATGGGCCTGGCTAGCAACAGCATGAGACCACCAAGCAAGCACATCACATTTCACGGAAAACAACAGCTAGCTGTCCATTCAAGCTAGAAAGGGGAGTACGTTTCCTCTCTTGATACCGTCACCCTCAATTAGTACTGCAACCATTAATACTCTCCTTGCAGACAATGCCATGTGCACCTGAAGGAGAAGTGGTCAAACACATGGGTGGTTGCTAGCATGAGTGGGTATCTTGCTAAGTTGGCAGTTAAATATCAGACCATGCATGGCTGGCTTGGCCCCATGATTTGTATCCTTACTAGTGCATGCCGTGTCTATCGGCACTGTAGCGGGCCGCCTTCGGCGGCAAAACTCCCCCCCCCCCCGGGCATCACCACCCCCACCGTCTTATGCGACGACAATACACCTGACCGCCTTCGGCAAGCCCGTGCCGATTGGCACAAAGCGGGAGCCTTCGGTGTGACCAACCAACCCCCAAATCCGCTAGCCCGGGGGGAGAGAGAGAGAGAGAGAGAGAGAGAGAGAGAGAGAGAGAGAGAGTAGGGCCGTCTCGATACAAACTGAGGCCTAAGGCGAAAATTCTAAATGGGACCTTTTATTTATTTATTTATTTTCATAATGGGCCGGGCCTAAATGGTGGGTATGTTGGCCGTGAGTGAGGTAACCAAATCACCGGACCGTTTTGGTAGCCAACCTGACCCGACCCGACCCGACCCGTTTAGTAAACGGGTTAAACGGGTCGGGTCGGGTTTGGGTTTAAGTTTTTGACCCGTTTATTAAACGGGTCGGGTTCGGGTTGGGTGTTTTGCCCTTATACCTATGTCTCAACCCGACCCGACCCATTGCCACCCCTACTTGAAGGCAAACGTAGGGATGCAACTTGGGCGGGCCAACCGGAACCCAAGCCCAACTCGAACCCAACCCAAATTTGGGCGGGCTAACCTGAACCCAACCCGAGCCCAATCCGAATTATTTCTTCTCTACCATATTGAGGCCGATCAATCCATCTCGCACAACCTGATCAACCTGGCCAACCTGACGGATTAGGCTAGGGCTAAGGAAGTTCAAACAGACCTTGGGTTGGGTTGGATTGGGTTGGGTTGGGGGTACAAAATATGCTAAGTTAGGGATTTGAGGTTTGGGGTTCAAAAGAAAAGGACAAGGTTGGTATTAAAGGGTCGATAGGGAGACGGGGCTAGTTACAGATTTTTGGGGTATGAATAAAATTTTCCAAAGATTAGGATAAATTATACTTTGCCCCTCTATAGTTTTGCTCAAAATCACTTAACTCCCATGTAGTTTATTTTGTTCCAAATCGCTCCCTAAAATTTGAAATGTTAGCACAATACACCCTTTTGTCAACTACATAATTTCCTTGTTTGGTGCTTTTATCTGATCAAAACTGAATTGGAGGGGGCAAAATGTTGTTTTATAGCTATAAGAGGGTTTAGTGTTTTTAAGCTAAACTTTAGGGGGCAAAGTGTAATTTACTCTAAAGATTCTTATATTAATTGAGATTTGAGAGTGATTTTCGTGAGGGATTTTCCGGTGATTGGGTTGCCTTCTTTGTGAGCCAATTAATTCTGTATTAATTGAGGGACTTCCCTTGTGAATAAGGGAAGGGATGACTCCCACTCTATGGTTAGATCAAGAGATGATGATCAAATCAATTCGTTTATTTTTGTCTAGTCAGCAAGTTGTTCCATTTTGTCTAGTCAGCATGTAGACCGCCGTGCCATGTTATATAGATATACACCTTTAAAGCAACGACTACATGCACCTTCTAACAAGAAGAGATGGAGTTCCAAGTTAGCAGTGGTTTTTGGATGATCCATCACAATCATGTTGACAATTTTTTTATTTTAATTCAATTTCCAAATTCAACATATACAAGTTTTTGCTTTCGACTTTTCTCGTAATTTCAATTCTCGTAAGTGTAGTGTTTGTTCCGGCGTGTGGCTGTTGTAGCGCGGACTTGTCCCCCTTCTCTCCACCTAATGGTGGTTGTTGGTCTTGTGGCGGTCTTCTCGTTGGACGGTGGTCAATTGTATCCTCCGTTGTGAGCGATTTTTACTTATGCCTCCTGAGATCTGTTGTGATCTCTCCTTCTAAGTACCAAAAAAAATATATATAGTTTTAGAAGAAATACGTACGTATGCATTTGTTTTCTTCTTTTTTATTTTTTTTTGTAAGTTTACTCTATGTCCTACTCGCCGAGTACCAGGTACCACCGACTAGGACTTTGCATGTAGTCGTCCACCAGTGGTGGTCGCCACTTCAAGTGGGGAAGTCACTGCACCACCGGATGTCGCCGGCGTCGCCGGTGCGGCCACACCAAGTGGGTAAGTTGATGAGTTTTGGCTGAATTTTGAAAACCGGGGAAACTTAGTATCCGATCGGTCGGCTGATATAAACCCCACACTATATAAAGGGTATTGTGAGTCCAAAGTTTATCTTGGTTAACTCTAAAGGTTGACGGCTAATTTTAGAGGGACCTTGGTGAGATTCTTGGGCAGAAGAGAAACCCTAAGACGAATTAGGGTTTTCTCGTTAAAGTAGAGCGCTGCTTGTAACTTTTTTGGTTTCTCCATTATAGTTGGATCGTCTTCGTTCACATGATTTTCTCCCGCAAGGGTTCCATGTAAAATATTTGGCTCCTCGATCTCTGTGTGCTTTTGTGTTTTGTTTCCCGTTAGATTTTTCCTGCTTTGTTCTTTGTTATTTCTATTACTTGAGATTGTTGTTGTATTTCACGATTGATCCATCGGATGATCGATTTATAATTTGATCTATATTGAGGGAGCTCACTCATTAATATCACACGACTATCAACAAAAGTCATCAGACCAAGCGAGGAAGTTGCCACGCTGAGCGGGAGCCGCCACACCTGAGCGTGGAAGTCGCCAACCAAGCGAGAGCGCACCACATGAACAGGAGAAGGGCCCACCACGGGTATCAACAACACCAAGGGAAATACCCACAACATGATTAGAACCATGCATGATCACAGGTCATAAGGAAAGACGCAACACCAACTGAGCTATCAGCCGGGTGCCATATGCATATGTTTTCACCAAATAAAATTTGATCATGCATGGTTCTAAATCCCTCACATAGTGGATTTAGCTATCATAAGTTTTGGAATATATGATCAAGCAAGCCTCGCATGAGCCGCTGGCTAGAAAATCTGGTCTAGTTTATTCTAGGTGAATAGGGTGATCAAGTTGATTTAGTGTAGGCGTTCGAGCATAGGTGCCATCGGTACCCGTTCGGGTGCACCACATAGGGTCCAGTTTGGTCCAAGTGAATTGGATAAGCTTACTGATGGCTCATCCTCTGATATTCTAATCAAGAAATAGGCCTATCAATGGATGGATTTTGATTTGAATCCGATCAGAATCCGATCCGTTAAGTCGCATTTGGATTAGTTTTTTTAATCCCCAATGATGTAATAACATATATTCTGAATCGGGTAACCCGTTTACTTAACAAATTGGATATGGATATAAGTCAATCAATCCGATTCATTTAGAACTCGATCCAATAAACTATAGCATAACTAGAGCTGGCAAACGGGTTAGGGTTAATGAGTTAGGGTTGGTGGGTTAGAATGGTTCAACCCTAACCCTAACCCTAACCCTAGCTAACATGTTTATTAAACGGGTCAAACTTCCCAACCCTAACCCTAAGCGGGTCAACCCTAACCCTAACACATCTAACCCTATTAATCTAAACATACACTACCTAAAGGTCCCAAAATAATTTAATGTATTGTCTAAAAGTAATTATCACATACTCCAAAATCTTATTGATTAATCAAACATGAGAAACAATATTGCATGACAATATATAGTAATTAATATTTCAATTGTATTGCTCAACCATATAATTTTATATAAATATATTCAAACAAAAAACTTGTACCTGACATACTGCCTTTACATACTCTCAATCAAAGTGAGCCAGTGACATGACATTGTCTATTTACTTGCCGATCGGGTTAAGTGTGATTCACCGATCGATGGGTGTAGTGGACAACTCACGGTCGTGATTTGTAGTATCTAAGTATGTAAAGGACGTATGTATACATGGAATTGGAAGCACGTTCTGTTACGCGGGTTAAACGGGTTAGACAGGCTGGGTCGGGCTGATCCATTTTTGAACGAGTCATCAGTAAATACATAACCCTAATTAACCCGGCCCGTTTAATAAACGAGTCAAGTTAGGGGCGGGTTAGGGTTGGGTTGGCTGGTCGGGTCAGCTTTAGCCAGCTCTAAGCATAACACATTATCCTGTATCGTTAAATTAGAATATTGCTTTTGATCTAGGGCCCTAAAAGGTTAATATAAAAAAGATTCACATAATCCCCTAATTGAGACTCATATTTTATTCTAGCCCTTCCAAGTCTTGAGTCCATAATCGACTGCTCTTTTTTATATTCGACACACAACAATATCTCAAATGGTCGGATGTAGAAATATTATTGGACCGTATTCTGATCCGAATCTAATATGGTACCCACTTACAAATATGTATTGGGTTTTTTAATCTGATGATTCGATAACAGTCTGAATCAGATAGCCCTGTTACTTAACGGAATAGATTTGGATATAGCCTAATTCGATCCGTTGACAATTCTATCAGGGAATGTCAAGCTTTTATTGCAGACCTCCCGTAGTGTGGGGGTCTCAATGTTTTTCAGGAGGCTAATGGTACGGCTGATTGAGCGTGGGGGTCTCAATGTTTTTCGAGAGGCTAATGGTGCGGCTGATTGGTTAGCGAAAATCGGACATCTTCACTTGGAGATTCAGCTTTTTCAGCACGATGTTACTTCCGCGGTTAAGAAAATTGATACTAAGGATGTAAGCTTTGTTACAAAAATTGGTTTTGATAGAGAATGAAAAAACCGATTTTTGGGTTTAGTCCCATATTGCCCGTGGGAAGATCTGTTAATGCATTTATAATGGAACTCCCTTCATTGGGTTTTGTAGCTTCCCAAGAGCCAAGCCATAGCCCACCACACACGCGCGCGAGCGCCGAGCCGAGCCAGGTCGGGCTCGAGCAGAGGCTCGTGAGCTGCATGGACGCGAATGGGCTTCGGGCTTTGGGCCTTCTTTTACATTGCGTTTTAATTTTTTAATGGAGAGTTATTGCTACCCTTACACTCTTCACGAGGTTGAGCTAGGTTCGTCGAACCTGGACCTCTGCACTATCGCATACAACCATTACACCCGATAGAGCAGTGAATACTCATCAGTGCAGGAATCATTGATGCATGCGATGGGCTGTGAGTGTAGGAACGTTATGGCTAAGGACCTCTATATAAGAGAGGGTCCTGTGAAGCCAGAACACACACCAAGCAAAGAGCACTCTCCACTCTCTTTATTTCTTTCTCTCTCGTTCGTGATTCGGTTGCTGTCTAGAGTACGCTGAGAGTCCTAAAGGGGTTCCCTTCGGTGCTGAAGAGGAGTCCAATCGTTGTACCCTGAGGAGCGTTCGTCGAAGGCCTTGAAGCACCTACCGAGATGGTGAAATAGCTTTCAGGGCATTGTGCTAGCACAAGTCTCGATTACTGCTAAGTCCACTGTTCTTCTTCCTCTCCCCAACTTGTTTGCCATATCTGTAGACAGCATTAGGAAAACTTAAACCTTGCTTGTTTATTGTGCTAAACTTTGCATGATAAACTCCTCTAATTTATTCTACTACTTTCTGCACTAGATTTGTAACCTCTCAATATTTTGCTAGTCATCGTCTGCATGACTTAATAGAATAGAAAACCCAACAAGCTTATGATAATGTATAATTATGTTTTTATTTTCTTTGGGTTTATGTGATCCATGTAATATGTTCACAAAAATAAAGACATACTTCACGACATCACATGCGTTGCATGCACGAAACAAAGAATATTCGTTGGGTGCATTTGCCAAGATTAATTAGTAATACATGTGTTGTCTGTGCCCACGATCAAAAGAGCTGAGTGACTCGTGTATGTGTTCTTGCTAGAGATGGCAGCGGTGCGGTTTAAAACGGATCGAAACCGTGATAAATCGCACCTCATGGTGCGGTTTTGGTTTGGCAAAATTTAAAACCATTGCGGTGCGGTGCGGTGCAGTTTTGGTTTTTGATTTTGGTATAGTGGTACGGTTTCGGTTTTGACCAAAACCGCACCATTTAGACTATTATAGTGATAAACCGCAGTGCACCGAGTGTGGTTTCGGTTTTACATAATGGTACATCGTCGCGGTGCGGTAAGGTTTCGGTGTTGCGGTGCGGTTTTGGTTTTACCCAAAACCGCAACTAAACTGCACCATTGCCATCTCTAGCTAGTTCTTGCAAATGGTTCTATACGAGTTCCTATATAATCTTTTTTCAGGCTAAACTTTGAGGATTATGGGAAGGTTTTAAATCTGTTACTGACATTGCTCATTATGAGCATTGCGCCATTTCCTCTCACTGTTTCCCCTAGGGTTAGGGTTCCTTGTCGGGCTTTTTCTTGGTCTCCCTGGCCACCGTCGGCGGATCCGAGGAGGTCGGGAGTTGGATCCTAGCGTCTGCGGGTGGGATCTGACCCCCTTCCTTTTCCCCTGTGAATAGGGGGTCTCCGGCGGTCGATGATTTTGTGTTCGTAGCGCAGGCTTTCCCCCATCGGTCAGCGGTCGGCCCTCGCTTATTGTCGGGGTCCGATTTCCCGCTTGGTGTAGCGGGGAGGTCAGATCTAACCCCGGACTTGAGGTTCTTCGTCGGTGGTTTTTCAGAGCGAATCTTCGGCAATGTTGGGCAGTTTCCTGGCGATGTTGCGGAGGCGGTGGCGGTCGACGATGGTTGTGGCTGTTGTGACTCCAAATCTTGGTCGTGTCGTGCTGCTGGAGCTGGCGGTGAGACGCCTAGTTTTTGGGTTCTTTTTGTGGTTGGATCCTTGTGGTTTTCGGCCAGTAGGCCTCTCTCTAACTGTGCACCAGTGGTGATGCCTCCCCCTTCTCTGGTAGTGGTGGTTGTTTATAGCTATTTGGCTGTTTTTTTTGTGTGTGTGTCCTATAGCGTCAGTGTGTGGCATCTCCCCTACTAACTGGTGGCAGTTCTTCTTGCCCTCGTTGGTCTTGTGTAGCGCTGATATGTGATGCCTCCTGGAGGTCAGGTGGTGACATCCCCCCTTTGAAGTACCCAAAAAAAAGGTAATTCTGAAGTTCATATCAACAAACTCAACTTGAGGATTGCCGATGATCCTCTTGTCAAGGATCACCTTTCACTGTCAAGATTTCATGTCAGTGATAGTTTCTCATACTCTTAGAGAGGGAACTAGTGTGCTTATTGGTTAATTAGCATGCAAGGGTTTATCATGGGTGATGACATCATGATGCCATGCAGAAAGCTCGTATGCCAAAGATTAGGGCGCTTGCCTAGATGCTTGCACGACGAGCTCACCCCATGGAGGCCACATAGAAGCAGCCATTTGATGATCTGATGATGACATCATGGGTGACGACATCATGATGCCAGTAGGAAGCTTGCTAGAAAATAGGCTAGGGAGCCTGCCCAGATGCATGCCACATAGGACAAGCCCGCATTCGACCTATTGGTGATATCAGGGGTGACCACATTGTGATGTCACATGAATCTTGCCCAGCAGGGGCTAGGAGCTCTCTTGGTGACGAGCTCTCATCCCACGATGACCTTATAGGATTATCATGTGGGCGACCTGATGGTGACATCCTGGACGAGAGCGAAGAGGTATGGCGAGCTCATGAGTTCAGCCACTACAACAAAGAGGGTCTTTACCGACGGACATTTTTATCACCGTCGGTAATAATACACTTTTTACCGACGGTGACAATAATATCCGTCGGTATTATAACTTCAATTTTTTAAATTTTTTTTGCATATTTATTACCGACGGTCAAATAGTATTCGTCGGTACAATTATTTATACCGACGGTACATATATGTACCGTCGGTAATATACTTTATACCGACGGCTTCATAAAGACCGTCGGTAAAATGTCATGACGGAACTCAGCGTAAAAACCAAGTCTCTGGAAAAAATAGAACCCTGAGTTTCGTCGGAGATTGTTACCGACGGACTTTATATTTCCGTCGGTATAAATATTTATACCGACGGAGATTATATTGCCGTCGGTACGATACCGACGGTAATTAAATATCCGTCGGTAAAATTGTCCCGACGAAACTCAGGGTAAAAACCGAGCCTCTGGAAAAAAATGGAACCCTGAGTTTCGTCGGCGGTTTTTACCGACGGACTAAATATTTCCGTCGGCATAACTAATTATACCGACGGAAATTATATGTCCGTCGGTACAATACCGACGGTAATTAAATATCCGTCGGTAAAATTGTCCCGACGAAACTCAGGGTGAAAACCCGAGCCTCTGGAAAAAATGGAACCCTGAGTTTCGTCGCTGATTTGTACCGACGGACATTATTATACCGTCGGTATAAAGTAATTATACCGACGGAAATTATAGTTCCGTCGGTAAAAACTCCTTACTTGTCCACCACAGCCTGCACCCTTTTCTTTTTGTGTTTCGACTCCGGCGCGCGCCCCTCTCTCAATCTCTCTCTCTCTCTCATCGACCCGACCCCCCGGCGACCCCGTCCCCCTCCGGCAGCCCCGCGATCCCCTCCGGCCACCCATCCCCCTCCCGGTCACCCATCCCCCTCTCGACCTCCGCCCCTCCCCGGCCTCCCGGCCCTCTCTCTCTCTCCCCGGCCTCCTCCCCCCCTCCCCGGCCTCCCTAGCAGCCTTCCCTCTCTCTCTCTCTCTCTCTCTCTCTACTTCACCTGTCTCTCTCTCTCTCGATCTAAACCCCCCCTCCGGCCGGCCACCCATCCCCTCCCTTGCACCTCCGGCCACCCCTCCGCTTTCTCGCGCCACCGACTACGACACCCATCCTCCTCCTTCTCGAGGCCTGCCGACCATCGCTGGTGAGCTCCTCCTCCTCCTCCCTTTCCCCCTTCGGTTAATTTGTGGTAATATATTGTGGTAATTTTTATTTAGGTAAAATCACAGGAATTAAATATAGTGTGGTATTGTGGTAATATATTGTGGTAATTTATTTAGGTAATATATTGTGGTAATTTTTATTAGGTAATTTATTGTGGTAATTTTTATCTTGTGGTAATATATTATGATTTACAACAATACCATAATTTGTGGTAATATATTTGTGGTAATATATTGTGGTTAATTCCCTCATTTGGTAATTTTTACACTGTTTTAAAACTCGCCGAGTCGACTCGAAACTCGGCCGAGTTAACTCGACTCGGCTGAGTTTCGATCCGACTCGGTCCAAAACTCGAGTTTCGATCCGACTCGGCTGAGTTTCGATCCGACTCGAGTTTTGTCGGGTTTTAGCCGAGTTGTCGTGTCTACTCGACTCATTAAGGTTTCGAGTCGAGTCGAGTTTTCATGTTTTAAAACATTGATTTTTATCCTATCAAAACTGAATTGAATGGGGGGCAAAATATAGTTTTTAGACTAGGGTGAGCGTCAGTTTTGTCGGTCGGTTTCGGTGTGGGTTTTGTCGGTTATATTTTTTTCGGTTTACGAAAAATCAAGATCGAAACCGAAACCGAAATGGTCGGTTTTTGTCGGTTCGGTGTGATATGAGGTATGCTAAAGCCATAAATCTACTCGAGCGATAGAGAGAACCGTCAGACCCCAAGTGTTTACTTGATGAGGCTCCCTGACTTGTTGACTTACTGTCGCATAACTTTGGTGCTATGCCTAGCATTCGAACTATCAGCAGTTCAAATGCTGGCCAACAACCCTAGGTTTACTATGTGACTAGTCTACTCATCATAATACACTCATCCATTAGGGATGTGGATGGCCTGTAGAAGTTTTGGTTCGGTGTTCCATACCCGGGAACCGAAACCGAAATTGTGCGGAGTCTTATAACATTGTTTGAAATTATATGTCAGGTGTTGTATAGCCAGATAGACGAAGATGTCTTCGATCGATAAGAGTTGGATGCGTAATTCGAATCGCATGAGCCAAGAGTACAGAGAAGGAGTCAGGAAATTTCTGGATTTTGCATTTGAGCGTCTTGCACCGCTTGATGGAAAAATTGTGTGTCCCTGTATAGACTGCGGAAGGGTGATTAGGAAGGTTCGAGAGGAATGTGAGGTTGATCTGGTAATGCGTGGCATTGACGTTACCTATACCCGTTGGTTCTCGCACGGTGAGGAGCTAGATGCAGTCCCCATGGCAGCTCACGGTGAAACTTCAAACACAGTGATCGCTGATGATAATATTAATACAGACGATGACGATGACATGCAGGGTATGATACATGATTTGCAAGGTGGAATAGGCACGGAAACACCGTCAGGTGATCAGCCCAATATCGAAGCGGACAAGTTCTACAGATTGCTTAAAGATGCCGAACAATCTCTATACCCGGGGTGTGAGAAGTTTTCAAAACTCTCTTTCACTGTAAAGCTTCTTCATTTGAAGTGCCTCAATGGTTGGAGTAATAAGTCATTTAATATGTTGGTAGAGTTGCTGAAAGAGGCTTTTCCTATGGGTGAGACAGTACCGAAATCATTCTACGAGGCGAAGAAGACAATTAAAGATCTCGGTCTAGGTTATGAGAAAATTGATGCATGCGTGAACGATTGTATGTTGTACCGGAAAGAGTACGAACATGCGCGGTCATGCCACATATGCGGAGCAACGAGATATAAAGAGACGGATGCCGAGTCTAGTACCAGTCGAAGGAAGAAAAATGTATCTGCAAAGGTTCTCCTATACTTCCCGCTCAGGGACAGGCTTCAGAGGTTGTTTATGTCATCGAAGACTGCTGAGCACATGAGGTGTCATGCACGAGAACGTACAGATGACGGGATTATGAGACATCCGGCCGACTCTCTGACGTGGAAAGATTTTGATCATACATATCCTGAATTCGCATGTGAAGTTCGCAACGTCAGGTTAGGGCTTGCTAGCGATGGCTTCAATCCCTTTGGGAATATGAGTGTGTCGTACAGCATTTTGCCAGTTGTCCTAGTTCCATACAATTTGCCTCCCTGGATGTGCTTAAAAAAGCCATACACAATGCTCTCCTTGCTCATTCCCGGACCCAGGTCGCCTGGTAATGATATTGACGTTTACTTGCAGCCGTTGATTGAGGAGTTGAACGAGTTATGGGAAGTTGGGGCCAATACGTATGATGCCTCGTTGCGCCAGAATTTTCGGATGCATGCGGCACTTCTATGGACCATCAACGATTTTCCTGCATATGCCAACTTATCCGGGTGGAGTACTAAAGGAAAATTGGCGTGCCCTACATGCAATAAGGAGACAGATTCATTACGATTGAAGAACGGAGGCAAGTTCTGTTATATGGGCCATCGAAGATTCCTTGTTGACGGCCATAAGTGGAGGCAGAACAAAAGAGCTTTCAACGGCAAAAAGGAACTTGCAAAGGCCCCGGAGCAGCTTTCGGGGGTAGAAGTCTTGTGCGAATTGGATCAGCTTGATGCCGTGGCACTTGGAAAAGGTAAAAAGAAGAGAACGCATGAAGATTCTACGCGTGAGCATAACTGGAAGAAGAAGAGTATTTTCTTTAAACTACCGTACTGGAGCAGCCTACTCTTGCGGCATAACTTGGATGTCATGCATATTGAGAAAAATGTGTGTGACAACATTATAGGAACACTGCTGAATCTCGACGGTAAGACGAAGGATAATCTTAAATCTCGTCTCGATCTTAAGGAGTTGGGCATCCGAAAATCACTTCATCCCCAAGAGATTGGGGATAAGTATGTGTTGCCAGTTGCATGCTACACCATGAGCTCACAGCAAAAGGCAGCCTTATGTGCATTCCTACGGTCTGTGAAAACGCCAGACAGTTATTCTTCGAATATCGCACGATGCGTGCAAGAGAACGGCCGGAAGTTGTCTGGATTAAAGAGCCACGATTGTCATGTTCTTATGCAGCGATTGTTATCTCTTGCTATACGTGGGAATTTAACCGAAGAGGTGTCCGGTCCGTTAATTGAGCTCAGCACTTTTTTCAGACAGTTGTGCTCGAAGGTACTTAGAGTGGACCAACTTGAACAGATGGAGAGGGATATTGCGCTCACATTGTGCAAGTTAGAGATGATATTTCCACCTTCATTCTTTGATGTCATGGTGCATTTGACCGTTCACTTGGCAAATGAGGCCAAACTCGGCGGCCCAGTTCATTACCGGTGGATGTATTTTATCGAGAGGTAATCGTCTCGTCTCATTCGCACAATGTATTTGATCGTTCTTGATATATTCATACAAATATTTTTTTCTTAAATTAGGTACTTGCGAACATTGAAATCATATGTTCGTAATAAAAGTCGTCCGGAGGGATCAATTGCTGAAGGATACCTAGCAGAAGAATGTCTAACATTCTGCTCAAGATACCTACATGGTATAGACACGCGATTCAATCAACTTGAGCGGAACTATGACGGTGGTCCAATAGACTTCGATGGGGGTCTGTCTATATTTGCCGAAATGGGTAGACCTGTAGGAGGAGGCAAAACCCGTCGATTGTCTGTAGATGAGATTCAACAGGCACATATGTATGTGTTGCGCCAATGTGATGAAGTGTGGCCATTCATTGAGTAAGCATTTTACGATCATTTACTCATTCTTTCAGTCCATTCATTAAGTATATGTGCTAATTATAATCTAATTCATAACCGGTAAAACAGGAAGCATAAAGCCATCATTAATAATCGGGGTATTCGAAATGCTACCCAAATTCATGATCGTGAATTCCCATCGTGGTTCGAGAAACACGTAAGTATTCACATCATTACTGAATTTCATTGACATCCATTACCGAACAATAATTATGTGTTCATATCATGAATGTCGTGTGGTTATTATAGGCACAGGAGCTGCACGACAACCACGATCCGCTGATGAATGAGGATCTCTGGCGCTTATCTTGTAGTCCTTTGCAAGACGCAATATCGTACGATGGTTATATCGTGAACGGTTATAGATTTCGGACGAAAGATAGTGAAAAATCACGAAGAACCCAAAATAGTGGGGTTGTCGTCAACGGTGAGCAAGAAGAATTAGAAAATATCGACTTCTACGGCGTCCTCAACGAGATTCTCGAGATTAAATTCCTTGGCCAAAATCGGATCGTATTATTCAAATGCGATTGGTATGATGTTAATAATCGCGGGACTGGTTATAATGTCGACAAATACGGTTTTATCAGCATCAACACTGCCAAGAGATTGAATACCCAATATGAAGATCCATTCATTCTTGCCTCTCAAGCGCAACAGATATTTTATGCACCGGATAATACCTCTCCAGGTTGGCAAATTGTAGTCAGGTCACCACCTAGAGATTTTTACGACATGGGAGACAAGGATGCGGGGGTCGTCGATGATGATTTGGATGCATACCAGAATGATGAGATAATCATTGTCGACGCAGTGCACGACGAAAATGAAGATGTCGACAATATAAACTGGACAGCGAATGCAGATCAAATAATAGAAGAGGGAAGCGATGAGAGTGACAGAGATGAGACAGAAAATGACTAGACCGTATGTAAATCAAATTGTTTCATATTTAAATCATACTGTTTCACCGATTCATATGTAAATCATACCGTTTCATATGTAAATCATACCGTTTCACCGATTTACGATCCGACCGATTCACCGATTTAGAGTCTAAGAGTTGGAAAATCATAAGTTAGCGTGTTTCGGATATGAAATAGGTTTCGATTCGATCGGATCGTCATCGGATCGGCATCCGATAATTCAAAGTTGGAATTATTCCGTATTTCGGACTTGCGAGCGGGTTCTAATTGGATATTTGACCAATTTACGCTCCGATTCACCGATTTAGAGTCTAAGTGTTGGAAAATCATAAGTTAGCGTGTTTCGGATATGAAATAGGTTTGGATTCGATCCGATCGTCATCGGATCGGCATCCGATAATTCGAAGTTGGATTTATTCCGTATTTCGGACTTGCGAGCGGGTTCTAATTGGATATTTGACCAATTTACGCTCCGATTCACCGGTTTAGAGTCTAAGTGTTGGAAAATCATAAGTTAGCGTGTTTCGGATATGAAATAGGTTTGGATTCGATCCGATCGTCATCGGATCGGCATCCGGTAATTCGAAGTTGGAATTATTCCGTATTTCGGACTTGCGAGCGGGTTCTAATTGGATATTTGACCAATTTACGCTCCGATTCACCGATTTAGAGTCTAAGTGTTGGAAAATCATAAGTTAGCGTGTTTCGGATATGAAATAGGTTTGGATTCGATCCGATCGTCATCGGATCGGCATCCGGTAATTCGAAGTTGGAATTATTCCGTATTTCAGACTTGCGAGCGGGTTCTAATTGGATATTTGACCAATTTACGCTCCGATTCACCGGTTTAGAGTCTAAGTGTTGGAAAATCATAAGTTAGCGTGTTTCGGATATGAAATAGGTTTGGATTCGATCCGATCGTCATCGGATCGGCATCCGGTAATTCGATGTTGGAATTATTCCGTATTTCGGACTTGCGAGCGGGTTCTAATTGGATATTTGACCAATTTACGCTCCGATTCACCGATTTAGAGTCTAAGTGTTGGAAAATCATAAGTTAGCGTGTTTCGGATATAAAATAGGTTTGGATTCGATCCGATCGTCATCGGATCGGCATCCGATAATTCGAACTTGGAATTATATTCCGTATTTCGGACTTCCGAGCGGGTTCTAATTGGATATTTGACCACTTTACGATCCGATTAACCGATTTAGAGTCTAACTGTTTCATATTGTTTCATATTGTTTCATATTGCGAGCGGGTTCATATTGTTTTATATTGTTTCATATGTAAATCATACTGTTTCATATATAAATCAAACTGTTTCATATTGTTTCATATGTAAATCTTAAATCTTACTGTTTCATATGTAAATTAAATTGTTTCAGATGGCATCACGGTCATATGTTCGTAGAGGCAGAGGCAGAGGCAGGGGTGGGGTAGCTCAGAGCGCTCCGGCTGCCACCCCAGGGTCCGAGGCTGAGCCGTCCGGATCTGGTAGTGCTGTTCCTCTCTCCACACCAGCTCCTGCTGTGGTCACAGCCTCCGGAGCTTCGAGCAGTGCTCAGCACTCGGCTGCAGCGTCTACGCCCACAGGTAATGTTTAGATCTAAAGTTTTATACATGTTGTAAATACTTCTTCAGTACTGATGTATATTTTATTTGCAGGGTCGACCAGGTACGTAGGCGACCGGGGCGTGACGACGGCCCGGCGCTTGTCGGCCTTACGCGAGCCGCTGTCCCTACAGTGGAGCGGCCATACCTTTGTGGGCGAGCACGCTTCTGACGCCGCCACGTGGGTCGGCATGATAGTACGGGAGGAGAGGAATGCCCCGATTGTGGGGTTAAGGGGGTGGAAGAACATTGATGCATCCTATAAGGAGAGGATGTATCAGCAGTTTTTGGTACGTTAGTTTCATTAAAGCATTTTAGAATAATATCGTACTTCTTTATAATTTGATTTGATAAAATGACTTGTTTCTAAATTGATTTTACAGGAGAAATTTAAATGGGAGAACATGGAAACCGACACCCATCGGGAGGACTTGTGGAAGACGATGGGTGAGCGGTACAGGGATTACCGTCACGAGCTCTACAAGCTCTACGGTTACTTGGTCGGCCAGCCGGCTGAGGAGGTACAGGCTGCGGCTGGGACGAGAGACGCGCCACCGCTACACATTCTACAGTTTTTGGTCGCTCACTGGGCCACCCCTAACTTTCAGGTATAATTATAATTTTGTTGATTCGTACTTGTTTTAATGTTATACTAAAAATTTGTATTGATGTTTCAAAATTTAATCGATTGCACAGAATAAATCTGCTATAGGCAAGCAGAATAGAAGTGCCTCGACGACACCTGCTCCAGTGAAGGGGAGGACCTCCATGCCCCAGCTTGCCCAGCAGCTGGTAAATGATACAAACATTGTTATTATTTAAAGCTCTATACATGTTATATTAACTCGTCTATTTATTTTATATGTCCAACAGACACAGTCCTTGGGCCACGAGCCTAATAGGATTGACCTTTTTGAGGCCTCTAGGAGGCGGCGTATCGATGGGGCATTTCTGGACGACAGGGTTGCCTCGCAAGTGGTAAGTAATTAAATTACTGTTAATATATTCTTATACATATGCCATAAAATATCATTGAATATCATTGGTTGTTTTTATATAGGAGAGGATGCGACTTATGGTGACCCCGTCGGGCGAGGCCGGCTCCTCCTCCAGCTCAGTATCTGTCGACTCAGCGATGGATACTGTGCTGAGACCTGCCACGCACGGCCGTGTCCTCTGTACGGGCCTTGGAGTCACGCCCTCCTCCTACTTTGGACGAGAGGGTATGCGCTCGAGGGCACGGGACACCCAGACCGGTGCTATCACTCAGCTGCAGTCTGCGCTAGACGCGGAGCGAGAGCAGAGGCAGGCCCTCGAGCAGAGGATGGAGGCGGAGCGAGAGCAGAGGCAGGCCCTCGAGCAGAGGGTTGAGGCGGAGAAGAAGGCCCTCGATGAGGAAAGAGAAGCTCGCAGGGAACTGGAGCGTAAATTTAATGAATTCATAAGCCGGTCTAGCGGTGGCTCATCCTCATGATCAGGTACTTACTAATCTTTATAATATTAGCAAAAAATATGAATCTTACTAATTTGAGTTTTGATCATATTATCACACTTATGATTTTCCAACACTTAGACTATAAATCGGTAAATCGAATCGTAAATGGTCACTCTCTCTCTCATGGTAATGATGTAGCCTCTGTTTTTCTTTTAAATACGGAATAATTCCAAGTTCGAATTACCGGATGCCGATCCGATGACGATCGGATCGAATCCAAACCTATTTCATATCCGAAACACGCTAACTTATGATTTTCCAACACTTAGACTCTAAACCGGTGAATCGGAGCGTAAATTGGTCAAATATCCAATTAGAACCCGCTCGCAAGTCCGAAATACGGAATAATTCCAACATCGAATTACCGGATGCCGATCCGATGACGATCGGATCGAATCCAAACCTATTTCATATCCGAAACACGCTAACTTATGATTTTCCAACACTTAGACTCTAAACCGGTGAATCGGAGCGTAAATTGGTCAAATATCCAATTAGAACCCGCTCGCAAGTCCGAAATACGGAATAAATCCAACTTCGAATTATCGGATGCCGATCCGATGACGATCGGATCGAATCCAAACCTATTTCATATCCGAAACACGCTAACTTATGATTTTCCAACACTTAGACTCTACATCGGTGAATCGAAGCGTAAATTGGTCAAATATCCAATTAGAACCCGCTCGCAAGTCCGAAATACGGAATAATTCCAAGTTCGAATTATCGGATGCCGAGCCGATGACGATCCGATCGAATTCAAACCTATTTTATATCCGAAACACGCTAACTTATGATTTTCCAACACTTAGACTCTAAATCGGTGAATCGGAGCGTAAATTGGTCAAATATCCAATTAGAACCCGCTCGCAAGTCCGAAATACGGAATAATTCCAAGTTCGAATTATCGGATGCCGAGCCGATGACGATCCGATCGAATCCAAACCTATTTTATATCCGAAACACGCTAACTTATGATTTTCCATCACTTAGACTCTAAATCGGTGAATCGGAGCGTAAATTGGTCAAATATCCAATTAGAACCCGCTCGCAAGTCCGAAATACGGAATAATTCCAACTTCGAATTATCGGATGCCGAGCCGATGACGATCCGATCGAATCCAAACCTATTTTATATCCGAAACACGCTAACTTATGATTTTCCAACACTTAGACTCTAAATCGGTGAATCGGAGCGTAAATTGGTCAAATATCCAATTAGAACCCGCTCGCAAGTCCGAAATACGGAATAATTCCAAGTTCGAATTATCGGATGCCGAGCCGATGACGATCCGATCGAATCCAAACCTATTTTATATCCGAAACACGCTAACTTATGATTTTCCAACACTTAGACTCTAAATCGGTGAATCGGAGCGTAAATTGGTCAAATATCCAATTAGAACCCGCTCGCAAGTCCGAAATACGGAATAATTCCAACTTCGAATTACCGGATGCCGATCCGATGATGATCGGATCGAATCCAAACCTATTTCATATCCGAAACACGCTAACTTATGATTTTCCAACACTTAGACTCTAAATCGGTGAATCGGAGCGTAAATTGGTCAAATATCCAATTAGAACCCGCTCGCAAGTCCGAAATACGGAATAATTCCAAGTTCGAATTATCGGATGCCGAGCCGATGACGATCCGATCGAATCCAAACCTATTTTATATCCGAAACACGCTAACTTATGATTTTCCAACACTTAGACTCTAAATCGGTGAATCGGAGCGTAAATTGGTCAAATATCCAATTAGAACCCGCTCGCAAGTCCGAAATACGGAATAATTCCAACTTCGAATTACCGGATGCCGATCCGATGACGATCGGATCGAATCCAAACCTATTTCATATCCGAAACACGCTAACTTATGATTTTCCAACACTTAGACTCTAAATCGGTGAATCAGAGCGTAAATTGGTCAAATATCCAATTAGAACCCACTCGCAAGTCCGAAATACGGAATAATTCCAAGTTCGAATTATCGGATGCCGAGCCGATGACGATTCGATCGAATCCAAACCTATTTTATATCCGAAAACTTATGATTTTCCAACACTTAGACTCTAAATCGGTGAATCGGAGCGTAAATTGGTCAAATATCCAATTAGAACCCACTCGCAAGTCCGAAATTCGGAATAATTCCAAGTTCGAATTATCGAATGCCGATCCGATGACGATCCGATCGAATCCAAACCTATTTTATATCCGAAACACGCTAACTTATGATTTTCCAACACTTAGACTCTAAATCGGTGAATCGGAGCGTAAATTGGTCAAATATCCAATTAGAACCCGCTCGCAAGTCCGAAATACGGAATAATTCCAAGTTCGAATTATCGGATGCCGAGCCGATGACGATCCGATCGAATCCAAACCTATTTTATATCCGAAACACGCTAACTTATGATTTTCCAACACTTAGACTCTAAATCGGTGAATCGGAGCGTAAATTGGTCAAATATCCAATTAGAACCCGCTCGCAAGTCCGAAATACGGAATAATTCCAAGTTCGAATTATCGGATGCCGAGCCGATGACGATCCAATCGAATCCAAACCTATTTTATATCCGAAACACGCTAACTTATGATTTTCCAACACTTAGACTCTAAATCGGTGAATCGGAGCGTAAATTGGTCAAATATCCAATTAGAACCCGCTCGCAAGTCCGAAATACGGAATAATTCCAAGTTCGAATTATCGGATGCCGAGCCGATGACGATCCGATCGAATCCAAACCTATTTTATATCCGAAACACGCTAACTTATGATTTTCCAACACTTAGACTCTAAATCGGTGAATCGGAGCGTAAATTGGTCAAATATCCAATTAGAACCCGCTCGCAAGTCCGAAATACGGAATAATTCCAAGTTCGAATTATCGGATGCCGAGCCGATGACGATCCGATCGAATCCAAACCTATTTTATATCCGAAACACGCTAACTTATGATTTTCCAACACTTAGACTCTAAATCGGTGAATCGGAGCGTAAATTGGTCAAATATCCAATTAGAACCCGCTCGCAAGTCCGAAATACGGAATAATTCCAAGTTCGAATTATCGGATGCCGAGCCGATGACGATCCAATCGAATCCAAACCTATTTTATATCCGAAACACGCTAACTTATGATTTTCCAACACTTAGACTCTAAATCGGTGAATCAGAGCGTAAATTGGTCAAATATCCAATTAGAACCCGCTCGCAAGTCCGAAATACGGAATAATTCCAAGTTCGAATTATCGGATGCCGAGCCGATGACGATCCGATCGAATCCAAACCTATTTTATATCCGAAACACGCTAACTTATGATTTTCCAACACTTAGACTCTAAATCGGTGAATCGGAGCGTAAATTGGTCAAATATCCAATTAGAACCCGCTCGCAAGTCCGAAATACGGAATAATTCCAACTTCGAATTACCGGATGCCGATCCGATGACGATCGGATCGAATCCAAACCTATTTCATATCCGAAACACGCTAACTTATGATTTTCCAACACTTAAACTCTAAATCGGTGAATCGGAGCGTAAATTGGTCAAATATCCAATTAGAACCCGCTCGCAAGTCCGAAATACGGAATAATTCCAAGTTCGAATTATCGGATGCCGAGCCGATGACGATCCGATCGAATCCAAACCTATTTTATATCCGAAACACGCTAACTTATGATTTTCCAACACTTAGACTCTAAATCGGTGAATCGGAGCGTAAATTGGTCAAATATCCAATTAGAACCCGCTTGCAAGTCCGAAATTCGGAATAATTCCAAGTTCGAATTATCGAATGCCGATCCGATGACGATCCGATCGAATCCAAACCTAGCTATTTGATATCCGAAACACGCTAAGTTATGATTTTTCAACACTTAGACTCTAAATCGGTGAATCGGAGCGTAAATTGGTCAAATATCCAATTAGAACCCGCTCGCAAGTCTGAAATACGGAATAATTCCAAGTTCGAATTATCGGATGCCGATAATTCTACGATCGGATCGAATCCAAACCTATTTCAAAATCGAAACACGCTAACTTATCATTTTTTAACGCTTAGACTCAGTTATAGATATAAACCATTTTTTTAACAAATACATGTTAATTGCAGGAGCAGGGCGGCGTCAGGGGATCGATGAGAGCACCAGCGTTGGTGGTGGGCGGGCGTGGTTGAGATAGGGCGGCGTCAGGGGATCGATGAGAGCACCGGCGTTGGTGGCGGGCGGGGGTGGTTGAGATAGGACATGTATCATCTCTCAGTTCTGGATTGTGTAAATATTATTTTGTAATATATGGTTATTTTTTGTTCTTGTCTATAATTGTCGGCCGAGAACTGTGGTAATATTTGATAATTTGCTGTAATTTTTTATCAATTTAGGTAATATTTTATAAATTGTGGTAATATTTGATAAATTGTGGTAATATATTGTGGTATTGAATCACAGGAATTAAATAACATTATTTAGGTAAATTTATTAAAAAAAAAAAAATACTTATTACCGACGGAAATTAATTATTCCGTCGGTAATAATATTTTTATTTTTTTTAAATTATTAATGATTTGCCGACGGCATATAATATCCGTCGGTAATATATATAGTATTACCGACGGTTATATGAATTTGGTCGGTAATATATATATTATTACCGACGGGTAATATATATATGTGTCGGTAATATATATATTATTACCGATAGTATGAAATATACCCGTCGGTAAAATGGTTATATATTACCGACGGATTCTTATATTTCGTCGGCAATACTAAATTATATTAGTTTTAAATTGATTAAATATTACCGACGGCGTTAATATTACCGTCGGTATTAATTATTATTACCGACGGTAATATTTGGTCCGTCGTATTGTTTTCCCCGACGCCTTCTTTCCCGACAGCAAGCGACGGAAATACCTTCCGTCGCTATAGAATATTACCGACGAAATTTTAATATTACCGACGGATAGTGTCCGTCGGTAATAACTGTTTTTTTTGTAGTGAGCCATAGGACAACCTGATACATCTCGCCACACTTAGCTCATTTGCAAGAGGGTATACGACCAAAGGTGGGCAAGGGACTTGTTTGTTTCCTAGCACGGATTGGGTGTTATTTGATACATCTGCAAAACTGGCACAACCAAGCCGCTGGTCCCCAACGAGAGTGTGACACTTGGCATTGATAGCGATGTACGTGATCCACTTCTCCGAATAGCCTTTGACAACATCGATGCTGAACCAACTAGATCATGATACGTGTGCTCGATGCACCTGCACCACTCCCCAGGTAGACACATGGAGATTCCCGAGGAGACCTAGTACCCCTGTAGTGCAGTGCCACCCTTGCATAACAGTAATCTTGCTGGCTCCAGAGGTGGTCGCCTGCACTAGTCATTCGCTACCACTTTCACTCCCACAAGGCGAACATGTGTATAACACCTTCGACCTTCGAGATCCTATAAAAGCCCCTTCGAGGCATTGTACGTGCAAAGGGTGGGTTCGAATTCCGTGAGCCCTACCCACCCTAGATCTTACTTGGCCTAAATCGATCTCTTCTACTCTTTGCTAATAAGTGCTAACTTAAACATCGGATGGTCATTGCATGATGGGCAGTCGACCATCTCTGATCTAGTTCTTTGTCTTACATCTCACCGCAGCCAGCGCATCCCTCCCATCGGAGAAGAAGGTCGGAGTCACCGAAGCAACCACCCTCCAGCGAACCTCATCGACTAGTAGGAATTGAGGGCAGAGACCTACTCCCCGTCAATCTCAGTAAACAAATTTGTATGATTCTTGTGTGGCGATCTTCCTTAAGCTAGCTCCAACTTGAATCTTGTCTCATAACGTTTATGCACGGTGAATGCTATTTGCTCAACTAGTAGAGATAGGGGGAGTGTCATTGAGCACAAGATCGAGACATATGGTGCCTCTTATGCACACAATAAAAGGGTTAACAAAGAAAATACCCACTCACACACAAACTCTCTTTAACAAGATCTCTCCAAGAAATATACAAACCCTCTAAAGAGGAATCAAAAGAGTAGCCAATGCCACACCCTATACCAATTGGGCAAGTAATAGTTCATTGTTCATGACATAAAAAAAAAGGAGGCAAAACATCATACGCCACACTTGCGTACCCAAAGTGATAGCATGCTGGCCTTAGGGGTGGCAATGGGTCGTGTCGGGTCGGGTTCGTGTCGTGTCTAGTTTCCAGTCATGTCCAAAACCCCTAAACCCGGACCTGATCCATTTAACTAATCGTGTCTAGATCCTAAACCCGTACCCGGCCTGTTTATAAAACGGGTAGACCCGATAAGACCCATTAGACCCATTTACCACACGGATTTATTCAGTTGACCAATCCGACCCGATCCGACTTAACCCGACCTAACCCGATAGACCCGCTGATACTATATATTACAGTATCGGATTGCGGGTAGACCCGACCCGATCCGTTGAATATTAAACGGGTCTTCTCGGGTCTACGTGTCCAGACCCTAAACCTGGACCCGACCCGTTTATTAAACGGGTCTATCGTGTCGACCCGTTTATAACCCGAACCCGTTTAGCCCTGACCCAAACTCCTAGCCTGTATTGATGAACACCACCTACTCCCGAGATATGATGAGTTTGGGTAGATACGGAGTCTTCCATTTGTCCTATAGGTTTAACTTTGAACGTTAGAAATGAGTCGTATATTAATGGGAGAACTTAAAAGGAGCCTTAATTTAAAATCAAGGCTCCGAGAAAATTTAGGACAACTTCATATTTCAAATTTAGGACACTATATGAGAAAGGTAAAGAAACTTTATATTTCAAGCTTGAAATAAAACACATAATGAGAAAGTAAAAGGCTAACATACTAATTACTCACAAGAAAAATGATCATGAATAACATAAAAAAACATCATTATATTCTGTGAATAACATTGTGGCATGAGTGAATACTAAATTTATGGAGACATACCAATGTCTCCTTACCAACACTCATATTTCTCATATTCATTTTGTAAACTGCACATTAGAGTATATAAAAAGTCCATTTTTTTTTTATAATAACAATTAGGGACGGAACCAGGATTTTATCTTTGGAGGGACCAAAGCATGAACCAATTTTTTTTTCACCAATTGTTTTTGACAAACATGCGTGGATCTATTCATCCTGCCCCAAGATTAATGCAAAAAGATTACAAACATAGGGGTTATAATTTTCCACTGTAGAATAATCTAGAGATAATTGAACAGTGTTACAATCGAAAGCTGTAGCAGAATGAAAGGAATCGATCTGTAGAGCATGTCGGGCCAGGTTGGGAGCACAACTATTACCTAATCAAAAGACATGCATGAACTGGCAGTTAGTGAAACCTTCATCAAGCCTACTGCATTTTGCTAGGATATTGCAGGAGGCTTGTTGAAGATTTTTTCATTAATTCAATGGAAAAAATTCATTTTGGGGGGAGGGCATAAGAGAGCTAAATCCAAAAGGATAAATTACACTTTTCCCCCTAAAGTTTAGCTTAAAAACACTTAACCTGTATGTAGTTTATTTTGTTCCAAATCGCATCCTAAAGTTTGAAATGTTAGCACAATACTCCCCCTTTTGTCAACTACTTATTTCCTCATTTGATAAATTTTATCAGATTAAAACTGAATTGAAGGGGGCACAATTTAGTTTTTAAACTATAGCTGGGTTAAGTATTTTTGAGCTAAACTTCAGTGGACCCAACCCAAAATTTAGGGGAGGCCATGGCCCCCTTTGGTCTATGTAGCTCCGTCTTTGATAACAATGTAGGTATACTACACCGTACTGTTGAAAAAGGACGGGTAATGATCGTCATTTTTTAGTTCGTTGTTTTTCAATCTACCGTTTTTCAATGCCCGTCATTTTTTTCCCACTAAAACATGGGTATTGACTTCATTATTAAAAGATGGACTTTGCCCGTCTTTTCTGTATGTACTTTATTCTTCGAATTGGTGTAGTATGTATCACTAAAATGAAAAAAAAAAAAAAGGTATGTGATGTACATATGTTATAGAAAAATATGGAGAGGCTTCAACTATATCTATCTTATGGCACAAATGAAAGGGAACTATTTATTATCTTTAATGTTCGTTAGCGGATAAGAAAATAATAATAGCACACTGACCATGCAAATTGATGTTGTTGAATTACAAATCAAATGAGTCCCAAGTAGCAAAAAAGGAAGTATACATGACACATTTCACATGCACACACATATTCTCTCACACTGTGTATGTATATTACATAGGGTTGGGCCTTGTACAAGTAGTATTACTCATACGTACAATTAGTTTCTGATTGTTATCCATGCTTAGTAATCTTATCACGGCTAACTCTATTCTTAGTTAAGTAAGGAACTTAAATGCACATAAAAAACATTAATCCTATGTGTTTCTTTCATCTTTAAATCAAGTATAAATATGCTTAATAGTAATTAAACTACTCATTATATCATAAAGAGTCATGTAGTGTTCAGTAAAAGATACGTTCCTTAAAAAAATTAAGATCATACCTTTTTTTTAAAAAAAACTTATTTTAGAAATTATGCATATGAGATTCTTATTTTGGGAGGGGGGTCATGTCCCAAAGCTTTTTGAGAAAACAAAAAATAATTTATTGCCAATAATCTATCATTGAATCTAATGAGAAATCATGATATTATTATCATATTGTTCATTTTTTAATTCATGAAGATATGATAGCTCTATGCAAACTATTTATTTCTTATATGCATATCAAAATTTTCTTGGATATTGACTAACCATATAGTAACCCGAAGTCACTAAAAATAATTTTTTCTATCCAATATCACAATTAGAATATATCTCTATCTTCTTTAACTCACAAGATCAATGGATACCATCCAACCACCGCTCGTAGTTAACAAGTCTCCACTAGAAGATAAAAATATTTACCATCTAAATGTTTAAGTAGTGTTCTCATACAAAAACTTATGTAACGGCTCTTATAAGGCTTTTCATCAACCATTCACGACATATCATGTGATCTATCAATCACACTACACTAAAAAATCAATAAGTCATGATATAGTATTTATATAGAGTATACAAAACAAAGTAATTATAAGATATAGAAATTCTATTTGATGTATAGGTACACCCTAAACCTTTACATTAAAGAGTGTCATGTATTGAACTACAATAAACATCAATTTTGAATCTACCATGCTGAGAATTGAAATCTTTAATGTTCTATTTAGAGTAGCCATGCAACATTTTTTCTTTTAAATAATCTCAGCACCTATGCCACAATTCTAAGTATTTTTTTTTCTTCTCATTTTCTACTTTTTGCCCATGCACAACATGCTTGTTGTTTGATATTTTCTCCCTCTATATATAATTGAGATCTTACTCCTCACCAATCACTTGTTTTCTACAAAGAAATTAAATTGTCGTTCCAACAAGATAAAAAACACTATCATCTACAAGTGCCATAAAATCTAAAGTAATCCAAAGGAACACTTATTTCTTGCCAAATCTTCCTTTCTTCAATTCTAAGTTATATTATGAAAGCTCTTAACAACATAACCTATTCCTATAAAAAACAACAACATAACCTAGAGTCTTCTTGGATCACCAAGTCTCCTTGAATGAGTGCACTTATCCCAAAATTGAATTTTTTTAGTTGAAACAAATAACACATGAATGAAATATAAAGAGAGAAATTAGCAAGAGTGTAGAAGAAAAAAAGAAAAAGGCATTGCAAGGAGTTATTGATCTTAGATTGGATGGTGTACGCACTACCCCTTTTTAAAAAGGACACAATGTCATAATTGGGTAAATCTCCACATAACACGGTATTAAATACACGAGAAATACTCATGGAGCTCAATATCTCATGCAAATTAATTATTTTGACGAATTGAATTTGGATGAGTCCCTTCTTTGTTGGGTATCAACGATTAAGTGGTTTTGGATGCGAATACATATATTCACATTTGATTGTTTCCATAAGACACTGACCATGAGGTCCCTCCAAAGAAAAAAAAAAAAAGTTTCCATTAGGGCGCACATCTTAAATGGATATCTAGAGATTTTTTTTTGTAGGACATGGCCAGTACATCACATATTAGTACTTAGAGTACACTAGAGACCAAGGTTCAAATCATACATTTTGCATGTAATATTGCCACATAGGAGCACAAATAAACCCGCCATAAGGGTGAGAGATAAACTTGTCACAAAGGTGAGACGAAGCCTGGCCACGAGATTGATTACATGGCCTACTGGATGGGGGCAGGTGCTTTGATGAGACCCCAATCTATAGTTGCAAAATCAAGATTGAGGTCAAGTCGCTATGCTATGCTATTCTCCTTCTATAATAAATATGTTAATACATCCATGTAATTATTTTAGAAGGGATCATAGAGGTCAGTACATCACCTGTTAATGTATAGGCAAAAGATAGGCCAATGATCAAAACTCACCACAAGAGCAAGAGAAACAACACGGTTTTTTATAACCCCACAAACTGAAAGGCTCACCACTAATAGAGAGGGAGGCGGGGCAGAGGAAACATCCCATAGCATTTAATCGATCCCTTGCCCAAAGCCAAAGTTCACATGTCCTACCAATTAAGCTATTAGTTGGAGAAAATATACAATTTTTAAAAGAGATAATTAAGATTTTTTTGCTATCTAAATGATTCTTATGGTAAAATAATGATGGTTGTCTAAAAATAACTGTAATTAACACCCTTTTGTTTTTGAAATTTGCTAAATGACCCTGATTAGAGGAGGCTCCTTGAAGGGCTCATTGGGATCTGAATCATTCTAAACAGGATCTAAATCCAGCCGTACACTCCGTGTATTCCCTACGGTGCATCAAAGCCGAACAAGCGTCAGAGAGGCCGTTAGTCCAACCTATAAATTTCGGTGAACGGGCCCCGTCCGTCTCGTGTGCTTCTAGTTTTTTTTTGGAGGGAAAATGGCGACAGTCACTGGCTACTCCCACCGAGCTTGAAATCGCCTTGTAGGCGAGGAGATCGGCGGCGCTCGCAGATCGAGACGACGAGGGCGCAGGTGAGATCTCCAGCTCGGCTTCTCCCTCCCTCCTCCCATTGTACCTTCGATTTCTCGTCGGATCTCAAACTTCGCGGGGTATAGATCTCTCTTCTAGGCCCATCGATCGTAGAATCTCGAGCGAGGAGCACGTAATTCCCCCGATCCATTGTGTTTCTACTGGATCCTCTTACTTCGATGTTGTTTGGATCCAATGTTTCTGTGGATTTCTCAGTGATTCAGCCGAGCAGCTAGGCTTCGTCTCTCCTCAGTTTGTTCTGATTAGGGACGGACTCGATGCTCTTATGCTCCCATTTTCCTTTGCGGTCTTGGGGCTGGTTTCTAGGGTTTTGGTGGTTGAGTCTGGATGGAGTAGTTAGGCGGTTTCTATGAGGAGGTCCTAAGGATTTGATGAATGTACACAAAGGTGTTGATTTTTATGCAGACAATTTTGTTCTTTGGTTTGAAAATTAGGAAACATTTCAATTATTTTTAGGGTTTTTGTTTCTGAATTTTATTGCAATCAATGGGGTTAGGATGTTCTAACTTCTAATCTTTGGTTACTCCAGTGTCATCCACCCGGCCAATGAATTACTTATTAATTACGATCTGTTTCTTGAACTATACTAATTTGGCATGGTTTTGCTATGTTTCTACAACTTGCAGTATCTGTATTAGAATTTAGATTACAGTTCTCGGTAACACCGTAGAGTATGTCAATCTAATGGTATAATACTAAAATGGAGCCCTCTCTCCCATGTTGTGACACATGGACCTCTTTTGAAGAGCCAGATTCCTTCTCCCATGTGTGAACACAGCTCTCTCTCATAAATCCTATTAAAAATCTACTGTAAAGATGATAATTACCCATTCAAAGGTATTTAATGGTCATTTGATTAATTAGAAAAATCATTAGTATTATATCTCTTTCTCTAACAAGTGAATTGCATCCGGATGAGTGAATACAATCACTCCAGGTTGCACACTTCTTCGAACGACTGTGATGTCATCTGTGCTAAGTGGTGCGTGGATCAAGTTCATCCGGGCATTGCCCTGGGTTTTTACTAGTTATTATCTATAATGAAGGCCTGATATGTAGGTTCCACTTAGTAGTTTGGCACTAACTCATTTCACTCCAGTAGGAGCAGATGCTAAGTGTGGTCCAAGTTTTTTGCTCATTGGATTAAAGAAATTGCACATCAAACAGTAAAATAAGGCACAATACCTTAAGAATAGCAGCTAGAAGGAGAAGAAGCTGTCATTTTCCGGTTGGGTTTTGAGAAGTTGTTAATCTCGAGTTGAATATCCATTGTTATCAAGTCCTCTCTCTTAGCTTTCAGTGACAACGGAGACAACCTTAACATAAATGACCCCAAATAGACGGTACAAGGCTCGGTGGTTAGGGAATTGAGTCTTCTCTCTTCGGACCTGGCTAAATAAGTAGGGTATCAAGTCTTCTCTCTTCTGACCTGTTTAAATTGCTTATTGAACTTGTTTTAGCTTGTTAATGTACATATAGATGGGTCGGGTTTACTGTATAGTCGGGTCGGATTGTATAGTGATACATGTACATATATTGGGCTTGAGTCCCTCAATGGAATGGATTCTATTCCTCTCCAAACCCTAGCCGTCATCTCCTAACATGGTATCAGAGCACTAGGGTTCTCCCTCGCGGCGACGTCGACGACGGTCATCTCCTCCGGCCTCCGTTCACCTCTCCACATTCCCCCAGCCCCCCCTTCCGGCCTCCAGCACCCCCCCGGCCCCCCTTCTGGCCTCCAGCACCCCGCCGGCCCCCCCTTCCGGCCTACAGCCACCGCTGGCCCCCCCCTTCCGGCCTCCAGCACCCCCCCGGCCCCCCTTCCGGCCTCCAGCACCCCGCCGGCCCCCCCTTCCGGCCTACAGCCACCGCCGGCCCAACCCCCGGCACCCCTCCTCCGCCCTCCAGCATCCCGCCGGCCCCCCCTTCTCCACCCGCCCACCCCCCCCGGCCCCGCCTCCGCCCTACAGCACCCCGCCACCCCCCCTACAGGCCCCCCGACACCCCCCCCCGACCCTTCTACAGCCCCCTCCGCCCCCCCCCCCCCAGCCCCCCCGACACCCCCCGACACCCTACAGCCCCCCCCCCGATCCCCTCCCGATACCCTACAGCCCCCCTCCGCCCCACCCGCAGCCCCCTCCGCCCCCTCCGCACCACCCGGCTGCCCCCTCCGCCCCCCTCCGGCCTCCTCCTTTGCTCCAGCAGCCCACCCGACACCTCCCAGACACCCCGCCCCCCCTTCCTCTGCCCCGACAGCTCACCCGCCCCCTCCCCTGCAACCTCGCCAGCTCCTGCACCCCCTGCTGCCCCACCGCCCCACCTTCTCCTCTGTACCGAACTGCCCGTCTCCTCTGTACGGACTGCCTCAGACCTTCCTTGTGCCGGTTCGCCCCCGTACTTCCGAGATATGGCTTCCTCCAGCATCTCTCGGCTCCCATATTGCCTGCACACCGTCGCTGATCGTCGAGTCCCTCCGTCTCCTCGTTTTGCTGGTATTCTCGGGCCACGTCCCTCCACCACATCAGTTGACTGTGGACGTCGTCAGGGTCTCCTCCGCCATGATGGCGAGACTGCTGCTGCTGCTGATCTCCCTACTCCAGCACCGCCTGCCACTACTCCTGCTCCGTCTCGGTCTTACTCCGACCGCCTCCAGCGCTTTGAGGAGTTACTGTTGCGATACCTCGCCTCCACCAGCTCTTCGACAGATCACGGTCTCTCTGCCACTTCGGGTACTTCTGCTCAGTCTCGGTCTTACTCCGACCGCCTCCAGCGCTTTGAGGAATTACTGCTTCGGTACCTCGCCTCCACCAGCTCTTCGACAGCTCACAGTCTCTCTGCCACTCCGGGTACTACTGCTCCATGGATATTCGACTCGGGTGCCTCCTGTCACCTCACCTTTGACTCCACTGTCCTCACTGACTGTTCTCCCACTACCACCCATCAGGAGGTTCGCACTGCGGATGGGACTCTCGTCCCTATTCCGCAATGTGGATCCGTCACTACTACCTCTGACCCTTCTGGTCGCCTGACCCTACCCCATGTCCATCATGCCCCCCGTCTTAACATTAATCTGATCTCTATCAGTTCTCTTTGCGACTCTGGTCTGACTGTCACCTTCACCCCTTCTGTTTGTGTTGTGCAGGATTCGCGGATGGGTCAGAGGATTGGGCTGGGCCGTAGAGCAGGAGGACTTTACCAGCTGGACCATCTCCATGTGTCTTTCGTTTCTGTTGCGTCTGTCATGTCTGTTACCTCCGATGCCGACCTGTGGCATAGAATGTTAGGTCACATATCGAGTGATCGACTCAAAAGCGTATTCCGTTCGGGCGCTTTGGGTCGAGCGTCCTTCTCCCCTCTCTCTGTTTGTACGGGTTGTAGACTAGCAAAGCATCTAGCTCTTCCATTCTCTGCTAGTGCTTCCCAATCTGATACGTTATTTGATTTAGTACATTCGGACATTTGGGGTCCTGCACCTGTTGCATCCATTTCGGGTTACATGTACTATGTGTGTTTCATCGATGACTACTCTAGGTGCACCTGGGTTTATCTTATGCGTCATCGGTCTGAAGTCCCTCACATCTTTAGGAGATTCACCACTATGATACACACTCAGTTTGGTTGGCGCATTAAGACCTTTCGGTCTGATTGTGCCAAGGAGTACCTCTCCTCCGAGATGCGTGAGATTCTTCAGTCTCACGGCACTCTTCACCAGCAGTCCTGTCCCCACACCCATGAGCAGAACGGTGTTGCCGAACGCAAGCATCGTCATGTCCTTGAGACCGCACGAGCCTTGCTTCTCTCTGCGTCTGTTCCTCACTCTTACTGGGCTGAAGCTGTCATGACGGCTGTCCACCTCATCAATATCACTCCGTCATCTGCTCTGTCCGGTGCCACCCCATATGAGTGCCTTCACTCCAGCCCACCTGACTACTCCCTTCTTCGCACGTTTGGCTGCACGTGCTTCGTTCTTCTTCCTCCCCATGAGCGCACCAAACTCTCTGCGAGATCTGTTCGGTGTGTTCACTTGGGGCTCAGTCGGGAGCACAAAGGGTATCGTTGTTACGATCCCTTGGCTCGCCGGATCCGTGTCTCCCGTCACGTTTCCTTTGTTGAGGATGTCCCGTACTTTTCCCCTGAGTCTCGGGATATTTCCTTGCCTCCTGCGTCACCCTCCTCGTCTTCATCACCTCTCCACATCCCCGTTCTACCCCCGTTTTCTGTTGCCCCACCCACGCCTACTCCACCTCCATCTTCCCCGCCACCACCACCACCACCACCTCCTCAGTCTCCCTCGCCACCTCCACTACCACCCGTTACTCGTGTCTATGTACGTCGGTCTGCAGCTCCTCCTCCAGAGTCGGTTCACACTGGTACTCCCTCGCCTGATGCTGCTGCCCCCTCCTCCCCGGTCGTGGATCCTGCTCCTGCTCGGCGCTACCCGGCGCTCGAACATCACCCTCCTGACAGATATGACTACTCTCCTGACAGGTTTGGCTACTCTGCTTTTCCTTCTGACTCTCCTGACTCTTCTGGCTACTCTGCCAGTGTCTCCTATTCACCATCCTTTCAGGCTTTTCTTACTGCTATACACACCCATCGGGAGCCCCAGTCGTACCGTGAGGCAGCGTTACATCCAGAGTGGCGGCAGGCCATGTCAGTTGAGCTTGAGGCTTTTCAGCGGACCAAGACCTGGGAGTTGGTGCCTTGTCCCTCCGGGGTGGTGCCTGTTAGCTGCAAGTGGATATTCAAGGTCAAGACTCAACCTGACGGATCCATTGAGCGGCACAAGGCTCGCCTCGTTGCTCGCGGCTTCTCCCAGGAGTATGGGATTGACTACGAGGAGACGTTTGCTCCAGTTGCTCGGATGACTACTGTGCGCACCCTCTTAGCTGTGGCAGCTGCTCGAGGGTGGCCTCTCCATCAGATGGATGTCACCAATGCGTTTCTCCACGGTGATCTCTTCGAGGAAGTCTACATGGCTCCTCCTCCGGGCACTTCAGTTCCTCCAGGGCACGTGTGTCGGTTGCGCCGAGCCCTCTATGGGCTCAAGCAGGCCCCTCGTGCCTGGTTTGAGCGATTTCGCAGTGCAGTTCTGGCCGCCGGGTTTGTTGAGCGTCACTCCGACTATGCCTTGTTCACTCGCTCCTCCAGTCAGGGCATTGCAGTTCTTCTCCTCTATGTGGATGATATGATCATCACTGGGGATGACAGTGCCACTATCGCCTCTCTCCAGCGGCACCTCCAGAGTCAGTTTGAGATGAAAGATCTGGGATCTCTTCGCTACTTTTTGGGCCTTGAGATTGCCCGGTCAGCTCGTGGTCTGTTGGTCTCCCAGCAGAAGTACATCTCCGACATCCTTGCTGATGCTGCTCTTACGGACACGCGCACTGCTGATACACCCATGGAGCTCAATTTGAAGCTTCTCGCTACAGACGGTGAGCCGCTCCAGGATGTCTCCCGCTACCAGAGGCTGGTTGGGATGCTCGTCTATCTCACCATGACCCGGCCAGACATTGCCCATGCAGTTGGCATTGTTAGTCAGTTTGTTCAGGCTCCACGGTCAGTACACTATGCAGCTGTTCTTCGGATTATCCTCTACCTCCGGGGCACCATCACCCGTTCACTACTGTTTCCCTCCACCTCTCCGTTGGTGCTGCGTGCCTACTCCGATGCAGATTGGGCAGGAGATGCAGCCACTCGTCGCTCGACTACAGGATACTGTGTGTTTCTGGGTGATTCACTGATTTCGTGGCGCAGCAAGAAGCAGGAGTCTGTTGCTCGCTCCAGCACCGAAGTCGAATACAGGGCTATGGCTTCCACCACCGCCGAGATTGTCTGGCTTCGCCGTCTTCTGCTCGACTTAGGAGTGGTGATATCCGGGCCCACTCCTCTCTTCTGTGACAACCGGAGTGCTATTCAGATTGCTAGCAACCCGGTCTTCCATGAGCGAACAAAGCATATTGAAGTTGATTGTCATTATGTTCGCCAGGCGTTTATCGACCACACCATTTCCCTGCCTTTCATTTCCTCATCGGAGCAGACTGCTGATTTTCTGACGAAGCCCCTGACGATTGCTCGCTTCCAGCATTTTCTAGGCAAACTCTCGGTTCATGATCCACCGTGAGTTTGAGGGGGAGTGTTAATGTACATATAGATGGGTCGGGTTTACTGTATAGTCGGGTCGGATTGTATAGTGATACATGTACATATATTGGGCTTGAGTCCCTCAATGGAATGGATTCTATTCCTCTCCAAACCCTAGCCGTCATCTCCTAACATAGCCAAAGGGCCTTGTATCTTTCAATGCCATTTTTTTTAAAAAAAAAGTCAAAGAAGCTGATAAATAACTAATAAGTCAAGGGAGAAATCTCAACATATGTGTTCTATATCCTTTTCAAGCAGAATTGATAAATTATGCATTTAAGGCAGATCAAAATGAGGTAATCAGCTTTGAAATTAAAAAAATTTGTACTATTGACTGGGTAGCCATGCCGACTTTAACTTTGACATACCTTAGTTACTGGGGTCAGATGGGACCTTCCATACAGGCATGAGCAAGAAAAAACAATATATGAATGGAAGGTTTCATGGTAGTTTGGTTTTGGTTTTGGAAATAAATGGAGGAAATCATATGGAATTTCATATTGACTACAGATTATTCATAACTGTTGCATCTTTGTTTGGCAATATGGACATCCATTTATTTTTTGTTCTCCTTTTCCAGGTTCTAGACAATAGTTAATTGATCCATAATAAACTCGTGCGAAGCTGCAATGGTGGAGAACAAGTCAAATAAGATGCACAATGTAAGTGTTCCTCAAAACAATGTCAAAAATGTGATGCCAATCATGCCATATATGAAGTGTTATGATGTATTTGGAGAAAATTTAAGCTAATCCCTTTATCTTTATGTGTCTTAATATTGCGTCACATATATATCAAATTGGCTGGGAATTACTTATTTTAACTCTTGAGTTTTTGATTGGTTAAAATTAAATGAATAGATAATTAAATTGGAATATATATATATATATATATAGAGGAATGGGATGCTGCCTATCAAAGCAGCATTTTTTGCTGCTTTGAGACATTGTTTGACCATCCTAGAAGTTTTGGAATTTGATGAAATTTGGTGAGGGTGTTGTCTAGGGTAAGATGATCATCCTCACAAATTTTTATCAAATTCCAAAACTTCTAGGGGGTTCAAATGGTCGAAGCAAAATCAGTCGTCTGCAGTCGCCGTTAAAATCTGCAGCATTTTGCTTCGACCATTTGACCCTCTTAGAAGTTTTGGAATTTGATGAAAATTTGTGAGGATGATCATCTTACCCTAGACAACACCCTCACCAAATTTCATCAAATTCCAAAACTTCTAGGATGGTCAAACAATGTCTCAAAGCAGCAAAAACACTGCTTTGATAGGCAGCATCCCATTCCTCATATATATATATATATATATATATATATATATATATATATATATATATATATATATATATATATATATATATATATATATATATATATATATATATATATATATATACCCTATGACATATGGTGAATTAGTAACCCTAGAATATTTAGAATGTTCTGATTTTTAATGAGAATGATCATCCTATCTTAGATAGGACACCCCCAAAAAATCAGCACATTCTAAAACTTCTAAGGGCATCATATGTGTGTGTGTGTGTGTTTATTCCAATTTAACTCTTCTTGATCAGGTTTTTTGTATTTTGAAGTGATTATTTTTACCCCTAATGCTGTTTTGGTATTCCATTCGGCGTAACTGAAGTACTTAAATACCATACTTAGGCTGGATCGAGCGATTGCCATAGCTTGTGCAGCAATCATTCTGGCCGATTTCGGAAGGTCTCTATCGGAATCACGGTCGAGAAATACCCAAGGATGGAATCTGGAGTAAAGGAAGATGGTACTGCATTGCCTAACAGGGAAAGAGCATCTTCATCTCAGGGAAAGGTTGTGGAAGAAAATGGAGGACAAGTTGTAGAAGAAATTAGGGGACCGGAGATTGTAGAAAAGGTCGAGGTAAAACAGGTTGAAAAAGCTTCAGCATGGTTCTCTTCAAGATCTGTAAGACATGAAACACCAATTACAGAGACAATTCAGTTTTACGCGAACAAGGCATCAGTAGTTCAGTCAAAAGATGGCATGCATAAGAAGTTGGATACTATTGCATATGGAAAGAGAGAAAAGGAGGGTGGGAATATTGAAAGGGTGGAAGAAGTTGCGTATACTGCTATTCAGGAAATGCAACTACTCGATAACAGAATAGGCAGAGAAGAACCTGAGAAGGTGGTTAAGTGCAACAATGAGGCTCTGAGAATGAAGATATGGGAGATACTGGGTACTGCTCCTTCACAGAGCAAACATACTATGAACTCACTGAACATCGAGGAGGAGAAGGAGAATTCAAAAATAAACCAAAATAGGACACATCAAAGAGCCAAAGTTGCACAACCTAAGCATAACTCCGATTCAATTGAGACTGATTCAGAAAGTCCCAATCTGACCATGAGGAGACCTGTTACTCGTTCTTTAACTCGAAAGAGAGCTCCACCTAAAACAGTATGCAAGTTGCATAGTTCTAGCAACAATGAAAAGAAGCCAATATCCTCCTCGGGCTCAGATTCTAAAACGAAACTTTCAGAAAAGAACATCTTTGCCTTTGATGATGGAGCGAGGGAACTGGGAAGCTTAAAAAGGACTGCCACTAGCCATTCTAACAAGATCAAAGTGAAGAGCAATGAGCAGAAGAAGACTATAACTGAGCCACGGAGGATTTACACTCGTAAACCATTGGTTTCACGCAAAGGTTTGCTACCCAATGTAAAGGAACAAAAACTGCCATCACCTGACAAGGCATCCCTACAAAGCAAGGAAACAGGGAGTTCTCCTAGTCCGCCATGGCAGGATAAAGAAGACTTCATGCGAATACCAAACATGCAGAAAAAGGCTAGAATTGAGCCACACATAATATATTCCGCTAAAAAATTGGTTCCAGAGAGCAATTTACAGTCCAATGAAAGGGAGCAAACACTGACATCACCTGATAAAGCATCTCTACAAAGTGAGGAAACAGGACAATCTCCTAGTCCATCATGTCAGGGTAAGAAAGACTTCATGCGGACATCAAGCTTGCAGGGGAAGGCCAAAGTTGAGTCACGGAGGATTTATTCCCCTAGACGATTAGTCTCAGAGAAAAATTTGCAACCCGATGAAAGGGAACAAACATTGCCATCACCTGATAAAGCACCTGTACGTAGCAAGGAAGTTGCAAATGATAGTCACCATTCACAAACATATGCACGTGGAGATTTTGGAAATCTACCATTTTCCAACAATGAAGAGACTCGTGACCCATTACTGAGAAAGCAGGAGCATTCCTGGGAACATGTGATGAGTCCACCAGAGCCAAAGGGTTCTAGTCTTGAACAAAAGGTTGTTAGCCCACCATCGGAAAAGATATCAGACCTATTGGGTGATTTCCCGAGTCCAACACTTGCAATGAATGCGACCCCACCTTCACTTTCATCAAGTAAACTAGTGAATGAGGTTTTCAGTAGTCCTGTACTGGCTAAACCAAGAATCCCGACTAGAAAAACATACAGCGCAAATTTTTCTGGTGAATCCAGGCCTAGTTCTTGTGGATCAGATGCAAATACAGACACTGTATCCTTTATCTTGCTATCCTTGCAAGCTACACATTTGGATGGACATGGATGTACTTTTCTTGTCTAGCTGGAATATTAGTCATTCCTTTTTACCTCTTGGTTTGCCTTAATGAAGCATTTCAGGATGATACCAGAAAGATTCACAAGTCACAAGACACAGAATTTGAACACATGAAAGAAAAAGAAACAGGAAATAAATCATCTCTATCTCCAATGGAAGATCAGGATACAGAAAATACTTCGGCTGATGATCTCACAAGGAAAGGTATGGAATAATGCCCAGCATGCGGCTCATATTTTCATAGTTTCATGACTTCATATTTTAGATTCCCAGAAATGTGCTTCAACATTTTATACTTCACAACTGTAAGTAGATGATGGATGCATTCACACTTGACAATACCAATTAATCTCTTCAAAGTCAAATTTTCTATCAAATTAATATGTGAATCCTACATTTTCACAAATTGTGCAATCTTATGGCAGAAAAGCTTAGGATGACATACTTTGAGGGGGCAATAAGCATTATTGCCTTGGGAAACTCAAGGTGTAGTCACATGCTTTAATATTAAACTACTGAATATTTTAATCTGTTAGTCAGTTTCATCATTGTTGACTCCAAATGGCTGTGTAAACCTTGTTGTTTAAGGTTTTATAGTTAACTATGGTTGGAATAAGTCACTTCAATTAAAGATCTTCATTACATTCTAAATAGCAACAATCCTAAGGTTACATCATTGAAGAGCGACTGTAACAATAAGGTGTTAAGGACTTCTAATTTCACATATCATTGTGTTCACATTTTTAAATGAGAGAAATTCAGATGTTAGGATCACTTATTCAGACATATTATAGTAAAAAGAGATGAATCACCCATTTCAAGTGTGTCCAACTGCAGGTACATATGGCTTAAGTTGTAATGTAGATATCTAAACCATTGATAGTCTGCCAAAAAAGAACCAAAAATCACTAATTTGGACTGTAGGCAACCTTGGCAACCCACTGCTTAGATGATCACATAGTCGGGATCACTTGTTCAAAATTTTTGGCTGAAATGAAATTTGTATGCTGTATTTCATTTAATTTTGCTGCCAAATGAGCTACACCTTCAAAACAGAGGAGAAGTTTCGTGAATGTACAATGATTTTGGATGAATTCTACGGCTTTCAACCAAAATCAAGTGTTCAGTTTACGTATTAATAATGGCCTCAGTTCTTCTATTTACTCCTTTCCAAATTCATATTAAGGAAGTAGCTGAATTCTGTTTTGGCATGGATCAACCCAAATCTACATGTATAGCATCCTTGAAGAACCCAATTCTCTCCTCAGGTAATTCCGTTCATAAATAGTCTCAATTATATGTTGATCATATGCAACAAATCCAGTGAAATCTTAAGTGTCACTAGATCTCCGGTGTATGATAATTGATCACTAATATAAGCACAACAAATAATTATCAGATGGATACATGTTAATATGGGATGATTCTTTTTTTTTTTTATGAAATTTTGTTCCCCTTCTTTGTTCAGCATAAGAGTTGCTTTTGGTGGCAGCCTGTGATCAATTTCAGCCAATTCCACTTAGATTCGACTTGATCTACTTCAGCTTTGAATCATGCCTCATATAGCTCTAAGGGGTCCCGAGATTCTTCCTATTTCCTCTTTATTGTTTTGAGGCTATTTAGGTTTTTTTTTTATTTCCACTCGGTGACTCATGAGTCATGAACAACCACCACAATATATGGACAACTAGGAAGCACAGACACATACACGGGTACAGACATGGATAAGGACACGGGACATGACAAATCCTAAAAAAGAACACGAACACATTAATAACTAATAAATATTATGTGTAATAGGTAATGAATATTAATTGATATAATCTAAAAATATAAAGAAGAAAGGTCCAAAACATATATAAATGGTCGACAAGAAAAAACAATGAGATTAGAATTCATAAACCATAAATTCATAACAAAACATGGCTATTTTACTGAGAGAGAGAGAGAGAGAGAGAGAGAGAGAGAGAGAGAGAGAGAGAGAGAGAGAGAGAGAGAGAGAGAGAGAGAGAGAGAGAGAGAGAGAGAGACGGGCATGCCAACGTGGGATCAAAAGGACGATGATGTAGACAAGGCGTGCCGACATTGCAGGCAGAGCGATGTCACAGGCAGTGCATGCTGGCGTGAGATGGAGGTAGGCTTGGGTTCAGAGCTCTGATACATGTTATGATCAACCAGAGAGAGAGAGAGAGAGAGAGAGAGAGAGAGAGAGAGAGAGAGAGAGAGAGAGAGAGAGAGAGAGAGAGAGAGAGAGGACATAGGGAGGCTAGTGTTTTGGGAGACAAGAGAATATCATTATAGCCAATAGGCCAACAAATGTATAGTACATCTGCGTGCATTAATATACAAAGTAATGATGTATACGCGACTATGCATATGACTAACACCCCCCCTTCCACCTCAAACTAACAGCGGATCAAACACCAAGAGTTTGCAAGCAAGAAATTGGAATCGAGGAGTCAGGTGTGACTTTGTGAAGAAGTCATTGATCTGCTCTACGGAGTAAACATGAGGGAGAGAAAGAGTCTGGGCCTCATAGTACTGTCGGATGAAGTAATAGTCGATCTAGTGTGCTTCGTCCTCTCGTGGAAAACAATATTGTTAACAATCTATATGACACTCCGGTTATCGTAGTGAAGAGCTTTGGCCAAAAGATCTCAACTCCTAGATCCCCAAGGAGACGTTTAGGTGAACCTCCTTAGTGGTGGTGGCTATAGCCCAAATGATGGGATGCGTATGCTCAAATAGGTCCAAGTGCAGAATTTAGAACATTAAACATCAGATTTCAGCATATGTAAACAAATTTCAGCAATGCTTAGAATCACTATTCAACATTCATTCAATTCCCAATCAGATTTAAGTCAATGAGATCATAAAACTGGCAATAAGAACAATAATTTCAGATTATAAGGACTGAATGTCAGCAATGATAACAATCACTATCTCAAATAAAATGCCAATGTCTCAAGAACAAATAAAGATCTAAACGAATAAACCCTAACGGATGAGACTCTCGGGAAAACAGAATTTTAGGGTTCCTACAATGAAATCAGCAATAGGGCCGGTTGCAAGAAAGCAGGTTATCACATGTAAATTATCGAGGATCGATCTCACCGTGCTTGGGTCAATGCCGGCAGCTTTCCGATGCTCCGATGTTGCAGAGGAATGGCGCGGAAGGGGGAGGCGTGGTCCAGAAGACGGGGTGAAGAAGCCGAGACGATGATCTTGAAGAAGAAGACACTCCACGTCGATCTTCCGTGAAGCCGAGGATGAATAGCGAGGCGACGGGGTAGAAGCTTGCGAAGGAAGAAAAGGTTGAGAAGCAAGGAAGAATCCGTCGGAAAGGATAAACCGAACAAGCGAGCCGCTTCTCCGTTTCTAGGGTTTCAATTTCAATTCATCTCCCCTTTGTGCGATTAGGGTTTTAGGCTTTATAGGGAAGCAACTAAAGAAAACAAAAAAGGAAAGAAGAGAGAGAGAGGCCGGTCGGGTAGAGAGAGAGACGGACGCGGGAGGAGAGAGAGAACCCGCGCGGGAGGGGAGAGAGAGAGGGACGCGCGCAAGGGGGGCCGGCCGGGTATGGGGTGCGGTAGGCTAGGATTTAGGGTTTTTTAGTCTCCCTTGAATCTCATCCGTTGAGATCTAATTTAACTTAAAATCCTACGGCCTAAAACCTAACACAAAAATGAGTCAGTTCGGCATCTGTGGCTCGAACCGGATGCGAACATGGCTCGCACCTACCCAAACCAGAAATAAAAACAGAAATATCTAACGATCCGTTGGTCGGATCGAAATAAAGTAAAAACCAAAACTGTAGATCTTCAATTGATCTTTCCACTGATGCAGACGGATCAACGATCGGGTTCCTGGATCTCCGGCGCGGATGAAAATACGCCATCAGCTGTAAAAAACTGCACGTAGTGGCTCGTCTGCATCAAGTCCCCCGGACTCAAAAGAACTCGACTCCTGTCGAGCCAGGTCCTGGGTCCGGCGGAGGCTCTCCTGGCAGCAACTGCAGCCGCTGCCTCTGATCTGACTGCTCTCCCGGGTCCGGTGGCCAAGTGATCCGCCTCAGGTACATGGCAACTCCATCTCGTAGCCTCTGCCCCTCGACGCCAAGCGAAGACCTGAAAGTCAACACCAACATCCTCCGCGGCACGATAAGATCATCAAAAGACTCAGATAATTTCATGTGATAATAGGAATGTGGGTTGACATGAAATTCAAATGACATGTGAAAAGAAAGGCCGCGGGAGCATAATGTGCTGCGGGTCATCGGCTTGCGCGATTGGCAATGGTATATTTGAAAGGTCGTGGGTTGCGGGTGCATAATGTGTTGCTCAAAATGGCCTGCGCACGGTGCAAAACAAGGGGGTTCTAAACCAGGAAGATATGTCATGTCATCATCGTCCGGATGCAGTGAATAAAATAAGAAATTACAGAACTCATCATGCCAATTGTTATGATTTCGAAAAATTAAAGATGATGGGCTGGCTGAAAGTTGAAAGCATGATTCATAATTATTTTGCATCGAAAAATGATTAAACATGGCAAAATCTTCATTATTGCTTAATTCAACACTTGGAGGACAATGGGAATGCACATATGAATGATCTATGAATGAATGGAGGTCAGGCAAATGATGAATGCCTACCGACTCTAAATGCGATGTGCATGCAATGGAATTCAAAATGTTCTCTAATCCCTTATCGATCTTCAGTAAAGCAGATGGACATCCAACTAAGTTTTCAGCGAATGGTGGCATGGACGGACTCTGACTCAGAAGGGCTTGAGGTGCATGGGATCGGTGTTTCCTAAAACATGTAGGCCATAGGGTGACATTGATGCTATCCTTCAGGAAAGTATAGGTGTTGGCTCTACCGTGATGTTGGACATCTCGGTCGAACTGCCATGGACACCCTAAGATAACATCAGCAACCTCTAGCGGGATGATATCGCACCAGATCTCATCTCTATATTGCAGCCCAATGGATAACTTTGCCAAACAACAGTGAGTTACCAGCTGACTTGTGGTGTTGTCTAGCCAGGATGTCTTGTAAGGGTGAGCTAATGGTTTAACTTTCCATTGCTTGCTCCTAACTACCCTTTCATTTATCAGATTGGTGGTACAACCTCCATCGATCAAGAGACAAAGGTCCATTCCGTTGACAGTGCAGATTGTGCGGAATAGTTCAAACCTCTGGTTCTCGCAGTGTGGCTTAGGGGGTCCTCCACAGAGCTCGTGGGGTAACAGTGCTTTGGGTGCTTGGGGTGATGGTGACTGGTGAATGACCAACAGTGGTGCAGTCACATCATCCCCCTCCAAGACTAATTCATTGAAGTGTTCCCCATCAGATTCGTGACTATCCTCGTCATTATCCGCAAGATTTGTCTGTGGATGGAATTGACGGCGAGGACAGTCGGCGGACTTGTGACCCGGCTGGTTGCATTTAAAACACTTTATCTGACTCGGGTTGGGTCCTAGGACTCCTTTACCCTTCTCAGTGGGTGCGGGAACTGTGCCAGCTACAGGTGAAGGTCCAGGGAGTGGTCTACTAACGGATCCGGATGGCGCCCTGGTGATGTCATATCGCCGGGACGCAGATCGAGAGTGGTGAGACTCGACTTTCTTGGCCCGACGGTGTGCATCACTGACCTGATACAAGTCGTGAAGGGACACCACCTCCTGAATTGAAGGCTTGAGACCGTTGACATACCTAGCGACGCTCTGCTCTTCATCTTCGTGCAGATCGTTCCGAGCTTGGAGCTTGTAGAATTCATTAGTGTAGTCGTCTACAGACTTATGCTCCTGTCGCAGGTTCTGGAATTTCTGGAACACATTCTGCTTGAAATCAGAAGGGAGGAACTTCTGTTGCATTTTTCCCCGCATATGTGTCCAGGTGGAAATCTTTTCTTTCCCTTTCCTACCCCTAGCGGTCTGCAACTGTTTCCACCAAATCAGTGCATGACCTTTCAATTTAAGGCTGACAAACTTGACTTGTTTGTCGCGGGGGATTTCTTTCCATTCGAAGTACTGGTCGATTCTCTCGGCCCACTCTAAAAACTCTTCAGGGTCCATCCTACCCTCGAACTCAGGAATTTCTATCTTGATGCCCTGATCCCAGCCCCAATGAGATTTCGATCTCCTATGACTTTGCCTACTGTGCCGCTCAGATCCATCAGAGGAACTGACGCTGTCACCTCCTGACCCTAGGTCTAACTCACTACGCCCGGGTGACGCTCTAGTCCTGTGTTCGCGACGGGGTCGCGGTGGATTCTGGGAATTATTGAAGGCTAAGGTCAAGGTTTCTATTTGGGTCTGAAGCCTCTCAATGTTATCTTGCTGCCTCATGAAGGCATCCTGCCAAGTACGGGGCGGAGACGATCCAGCCATTCTAGATTGGTTAGTAGATGCTATCGATTCAATCACGAGAGAAAGGGATGACCCTAATATGGATGCGACACGCGATGCGTGTGACTAGCTAATGCAAGATACAAACTAAAATGAAAGAAGGCAAATGAAAAAAAAAAAAAATTTCAGCAAACAGGCAATGATGCGAATGATGCGAGGGGACCGGCCGTTGTGTAAGAACGCGACGACTAGTGCGCTCTGATACCAACTTGATGGGATGCGTATGCTCAAATAGGTTCAAGTGCAGAATTTAGAACATTAAACATCAGATTTCAGCATATGTAAACAAATTTCAGCAATGCTTAGAATCACTATTCAACATTCATTCAATTCCCAATCAGATTTAAGTCAATGAGATCATAAAACTGGCAATAAGAACAATAATTTCAGATTATAAGGACTGAATGTCAGCAATGATAACAATCACTATCTCAAATAAAATGCCAATGTCTCAAGAACAAATAAAGATCTAAACGAATAAACCCTAACGGATGAGACTCTCGGGAAAACAGAATTTTAGGGTTCCTACAATGAAATCAGCAATAGGGCCGGTTGCAAGAAAGCAGGTTATCACATGTAAATTATCGAGGATCGATCTCACCGTGCTTGGGTCAATGCCGGCAGCTTTCCGATGCTCCGATGTTGCAGAGGAATGGCGCGGAAGGGGGAGGCGTGGTCCAGAAGACGGGGTGAAGAAGCCGAGACGATGATCTTGAAGAAGAAGACACTCCACGTCGATCTTCCGTGAAGCCGAGGATGAATAGCGAGGCGACGGGGTAGAAGCTTGCGAAGGAAGAAAAGGTTGAGAAGCAAGGAAGAATCCGTCGGAAAGGATAAACCGAACAAGCGAGCCGCTTCTCCGTTTCTAGGGTTTCAATTTCAATTCATCTCCCCTTTGTGCGATTAGGGTTTTAGGCTTTATAGGGAAGCAACTAAAGAAAACAAAAAAGGAAAGAAGAGAGAGAGAGGCCGGTCGGGTAGAGAGAGAGACGGACGCGGGAGGAGAGAGAGAACCCGCGCGGGAGGGGAGAGAGAGAGGGACGCGCGCAAGGGGGGCCGGCCGGGTATGGGGTGCGGTAGGCTAGGATTTAGGGTTTTTTAGTCTCCCTTGAATCTCATCCGTTGAGATCTAATTTAACTTAAAATCCTACGGCCTAAAACCTAACACAAAAATGAGTCAGTTCGGCATCTGTGGCTCGAACCGGATGCGAACATGGCTCGCACCTACCCAAACCAGAAATAAAAACAGAAATATCTAACGATCCGTTGGTCGGATCGAAATAAAGTAAAAACCAAAACTGTAGATCTTCAATTGATCTTTCCACTGATGCAGACGGATCGACGATCGGGTTCCTGGATCTCCGGCGCGGATGAAAATACGCCATCAGCTGTAGAAAAACTGCACGTAGTGGCTCGTCTGCATCACCAAAACTCGGTCTAGTGCCGGAGAGAGAAACAACCTTTTGCTTCTTGTTGCACTATAAGATGAGAGAATCTTCAAGGAACAAACAATGGCCAATAGTCGAGCTGTGAGCAGGGTTTGAAATCTTGGTCGATACCGGTACGTACCGGTTTGCCCGGTTCGAGACCGATACAGCACCCGATCCCGATACCTGGCCCGTACCGGTCCTTATCGACCGGTTCAGGCCAGTACCGACATTTTTAATTTTTAATTTTTTTTTTTGGTTTTTTTTCCTCAACTAGTATCAGTCCGAATCGGCCGGTACCGGTATGTACCGACCGGTACATACCGGTTCGGGCCGACCGATACCATGATTTTGAACCTTGGCTGTGAGTAGTCAAATTTCCACCCTAGTTAACATCAGAGTAGGCATGTAGGACCAAAGGTGAAGTCGAAAACATGAAAAACGACTGAGAGATGGTGCCTCGAAGGTACCGAAGAATCCATAGAAGGCACCGTAGTGAACAGAGTGAGGGGCCTCGACAAGCTGGCTGCTGATGTTGACTTCTTGGGCAATGTCATACTTGGTGATGCAGAGGTAGACCAACTAACCAATGATCTGTCTGTACCAAGTATGATCTGAAAGAGGCTTGCCGTCTGAGGTCGAAGCTTCACATGAAGCTCGATTGGAATGTCAGCAATGCAATCGTCAGAAAGAGTAGCTTGACTGAGGATGTCAACGGGGTACTTCTATTGGGAGAACAAAACTCCTTGCTCGCCCTAGCCAAGAAAGTTGTGCAGAGGACCGAGATCCTTCATTTGAAATTGGCTATGGAGATGTTGCTGAAGTGAGGCTATGGCATCCGACTATCCGAGTCATCGCTTGTACGGATCATGTCATCCACGTTGAGCCATAGAGGATAAAGGAGAGAGTGATGTTGATGTGGTTGACAAAGGTCAAGATGGCCTTTGCCCATAAAAGTACAGGGACAGAGGAGAAGAGCTGAGCATGAGCCATATCGAAAATGTGGCGGTGCTTCCTTTTAGCAACCTGTTCTACGTATGAGTGTGAGAACAAGATTGCTAAAATAGGGTCCCCTAGGGCTGAAGAAGGGAGTGCATCGTCGAGGAGAGGTACTCACGGGTGCAGTTAGACCAGAAGGTCTTGATACGAGTATGGAACTTGGTGTGAACCATGGCGGTGATGGTCTGATAGCTCGGTTATCTCAGATCGGTGGTGAAGTAGGTAGACCAAAGTGTATGAGAGTAACTATCAATAAAACTAACATAGTAACGGAAACCACACATGAAGGGCGATGGAGTTGGACCCAAAATATTTGAATGAACTAAGTCAAAAGGACTACAAGACATAGACGAATGGAGGGATAAAGGGAGGGACGAGTGCTTCACTAACTTGCAACCAGTACAAATAGAGAGGGGAGAGTATGATCCTTGACCTAAAGCTCCAGACTAGAAAGCCTTTTAAGTTGAGACTCAGACACATATGCGACTGTATATCTGGTCAACTTAGTTTGAGTTGTGCGATCGCACATCACACTTGACAATATTGGCAGAGGTGAGTATGAAGCTAGTGGAGATGAGGTTGATGAGCCATTGAATGTTTCAACTGACTTACATGATTTTGATCTAAGCATAAATGATATTGGGTGATAGGTTTGAGGATGATACCATTGGTTTTGATGGTGCTGGTTGTAAATTCGGTGATGCTGTTTGCACCAATGCCGAATGCTGATATATTGTGATTCAATTTTTTTTTCCTTTCTTCTTGGACAATACTTTTGAGGTTGCAATCTATTTGGCTTGTTATGTCATGATACTTGGGAGGCATATTCAATATTTTGAAGGGATCAAGAACTATGTATGTTTAACTTGCTAAATTCCTGTTTTGGTTTATTTGGCATAATTTAGTTTTGGAACTTGATGATACATGCTAGGATTCAAATCTTGATCTTGCACATGTTTTGCAATTTGCAAGTTAACACTTGCAAACAAGGGATTTATCTTTAGAGCTACGTGTGCTTATATTTTTTGAGTTGTTGGTTTGTTTTCAACAAATGTTTAAGGTTTCTTGACATATATCTAATTTATAATTTACAAGTTGTCTAATTTTGCAGAATTTTATGATCTCGATCCGATCCTACGATTCCCACCACCTAGCCTTGGTGGGATCCCGATCCTGACAACCTTATATATATTTTTCACGGGCTTTGGAACTCGTGTTTTTCATGCTTTGTTTGGACTTCATAATATCTGATTATGTGGTTACCAATTTGAAATCATTTTGCTTGTGAAATGACTTCTTAGCTCGCTTGTGGTCTTATCTTGTCACATCTAAGTCAGCTGTGTTGTCTCGATCAGGATCTATTTTGGTTCATCATTATTCTCATGACCTTTCCTTTTCCCGTGCATCTTACTTATAATCTTACTCATATGTTGGTTCTGTGCTACCATCTTGTCTATCCACCTTTCCTGTTCGTGAATATGCTGCTTATTATTGTTGGTCTATCATTCTCATGAAACCATTTGGTGGATGATTGACATCGAGCTTGAGGGGTTATGTTTGAGATATCCAACATGGTAGCCCATACTATCTCAACATTTTACAACTATACATATTGTGATATAGATATCTTCCCCATGATGCCCAATTGATGTATTGTTTTTCTTGTATGAGTGTTCATTGTCGATAGATATAATCATAAATACATGTGTCCTTTATGTTGTGACATGTTTATTTGGTTGTATGTATCGTTACTATTATATTTGCTTGCATGCTCCAATAAGGAACACTTATCATAAAACTAGAATATTCTACAGGATCGCTCTTCAAGTTTTCTATAGCATTGAATATATTATAGGATTACACTTTGTTGTATGCAAGTGCAATTTTAGCTATTTGTTTCTTCTCTCTTTTGTGTCTGTCCATGCACGTGTGTGTGAGTACGCACGTGTCTGCTGTTGCGCATGAAGGCATGCGTGTGTGTGTGTGTGTGTGTGTGCATTCACGCACATGTGCACCAGCAGGTATACACAGTTAGCTATGTAGGAAATGAGACCGATTACTTGAAGTCAATTATTTCAAAATATCACTATTTTCAATTCAAACTAGTGCACGCATGAGGGTTCTTGCATGTGTGTGTGTGTGTGTGTGTGTGTGCGCACACGCTAATGGATATTCTAAATGCTAGAGGATAGTGGGTCTCATAGCAGGTCTGGGGTTTAGCCATGAAGGCAATGAAATCCACCTAAATCCATTTGTTCTAAAATAATACTATTTAGGAATCAAATCTTACTTTTCACTTCATTCTAAGCCTCCCTTGGTTCAAGTCTCATATTAACTTCTATATGATAGAAAATTTTCAAATAAATACAAATCACCGTGATATAAGCACTCTAGGATTGAATAATTGTTAAGGAAATGAAATTAGTGTCATGTGCAGTGGAGGAAAGCAAATGGAACTAATGTAGCTATAGAGATATAACCTTCTCCCAACAATTTTCATTATTCTTAAACTTGATATGATTAAACCTTATATCGACTAAATTAAGAGATAATTTTTGGTTTTATTACTTTTAGTTTTAGATACAAATTGGGAAAATATTCTGTTAAAGATGTGATTGGATGCTATCCCTCTTTAAATAATATTTATTAAACTCTTTGTTTAAAAAAATGCTTGGAACCTATACGTCATTCTTTCGGTTTCATACAAAAAAAAGCAGAATTTAAACCCTTTATTGCTTAATTCTATCTGGGTGATGATCTAGTGTCTTTCATTCTACATTTTAAAATCTTCATGTTTGGAGCGACCATAACATGGCTCTCTGGATAAAATAGGCTTTATTCAATCTTGCCATTGTCTTCTGGCGACAATTTCTCTAATTTGACGTAATGAATTTTGATCATAAGAAAATGATAAATGCTATAAAAAAAAAAGCAATTTTTATTCAACATTCAAAGATTTCCCCTCCTTTTCTTACATCGAATTTGTACAATTAAAATATAACATATATAATGTACAATTTCATGTGCAGGTTTAAGGGAGACCGATAAGTGGTTTCCAGATGCTGGAAGCCATAAGAAATCTCCATCCACTCTATGTCGCAGCAAAAATGTTTGTAGCAGCAAAAGTGCAATCCAATTTTCAGGTTTCAGACAGGATGAGAATTGGTTTCTGGGTGCTGGCAGTCCCAAGAAAGCTCCTTTCACCCGTCATCAAAGCAAAGGGGTCAACAGTCTAAAACATGTAGAACTAAGTAATGTCGACCGTCATTCACCATATTTCATTGACATTTCTACTAATCAGTCGTGTCTAATCGTTACATTCTGATTTATTTACCCAATCAATTTCACCTGTCCTCACCATAAAATTTCAGGAACAGAAGAAACTACTGTTTCACGTAAGGCCTCAGAGAAACATCCGGAGAACAGCTTGGAAAGGTCTTTCCCTTTTAAATCTCTTGATTGATCAGCTTGCGTTCACTTTTGTTCATTTTGGTTGATTGCCATTTAAATCTCTAGCAGAGATGTTGTTGAACTGGCATTGGTGTTGGAAAGATTCAAGGGCAAACTAAAGTCACACACGAGCAACAAGAGTTCTGAGATACTCTCAGCTGCTGCGGAAAAAATACATCTGCAGCTGCAGGATGTTGAGTCCCAGATGCTGGCAGATGTGTAAGTTAGTTCTAATACAACAAAAGATAACAACAAATAATCTTTTTCCTTTTCAAGAGAGTTTGACAGTAGAAAGAATACTATCTCTTACTCTTCTTGCAGAGGGAAGTTCATCAGCATGGGTAAATCCAAGAGGAAACGCTTTGAATCCAGACTCCAAGGTATGAATCTCATTTATTTTTTTACAAATGGTTGTTTGAGTGACAAATAGCCGACATATTCTTTACTAATTTTATATAGAATACCAACTTGATGGATTCAGCCACATGCAAAAGAATTTTGAACTTTCAGGAGCATGTGTTGGAGTCAAGTGTACAACGGCATTCATGCATAAAACCAAGCTGTCTGTGCGAGCCTGGGTTCCCAACCACTTCTGCAATTGTGGCAGTAGCCATTTCCTTCCTTTATGCTCGCTCTACTAGCTTTTGTTTCAAAGCAAGAGTTGCACCACTAGTTGACCTGACAGGGGGACAAATGTGACGGGTGGCTATAGAAACTCCCTTTCAACATGATCTCATAGTCTTCCTGAACTTTGCATTTTTGGCCGTAAAGACTACTCCAAAATATTCTAAAACATTCTGAAATTATAGTCAAGACTTATGGTATATACTATATAAGAACCCATAAACTTCATTTATTTCATTAGATTCATGTGCACATGCAAGTATCAAGTATTGAAACTTATGGAAGCACAAGTATGAACACAAAAGTAAGGAATAGAAGATGAAGATGATTGAAAACTTAAATTAAATCAAGAATAGTTAAGTAATTATACAAACATAAGAGTAAAATAAAAACAACAAATCTATACAGTTCTCGATTGCACAGCGAGGTATGTATCCAAAGCCATTGGCAGATCTGCTGGTTTGCCCATCATCATCCTCTTCCTCCATTTCTGAATATCTAGACCCCAATATTGCTCCATTCCTTTGAGTGGCACCTGACTGCTGCTGCTATCACGACCATCACTGGCACTGCTACTACCCTCGATAAGTGCATTCTTCGTCTCGAGTCGGTTGATTCTTCCCCATCAAAAGTTTTCTGCTCCACATGGCCCCGAGTCAAGTCACCCTCTTGGAAGACCAGCTATTCTAACTCTTCGAGCTCAATATGTCCGTAAAATCCCAACTTTGTTGTTCTCTCCATGAATTATTCGTGTAACTTCTACTTCTATTGCATTAATATGAAGTCGTCGAGCATCTTCTGCTATAATAAATTACTCTTTTTCGTATGAAGCTACAAGGTTGTTAAGAGATGACGGCTAGGGTTTGGAGAGGAATGGAATGCTCTCTATTGAGGGACTCAAGCCCAATATATATGTACATGTATGACCATACAACCCGACCCGACTGTACATGTAACCCGACCCATCTCTATACATTAACACTCCCCCTCAAACTCACGGTGGATCATGAACCGAGAGTTTGCCGATAAAGTGCCGGAAGCGAGCAATCGTAAGAGGCTTCGTCAGAAAATCAGCAGTCTGCTCCGATGATGGAATGAATGGCAAGGAGATCGTATGGTCGAGAAACTCTTGGCGAACGTAGTGACAATCAACCTCAATGTGTTTTATTCGCTCGTGGAAGACCAGGTTGCTAGCAATCTGAATAGCACTCCGGTTGTCACAGAAGAGAGGCGTGGGCCTAGATATCACAACTCCCAAGTCGAGTAGAAGGCGGCGAAGCCAGACAATCTCTGCGGTGGTGGAAGCCATAGCCCTGTATTCGGCTTCGGTGCTGGAGCGAGTAACAGACTCCTGTTTCTTGCTGCGCCACGAAATAAGAGAATCACCAAGAAACACACAGTATCCTGTAGTAGAGCGGCGAGTGGCTACATCTCCTGTCCAATCTGCATCGGAGTAGGCACGCAGCATCAACGGAGAGGTGGAGGGAAACAGTAGTGAATGGGTGACGGTGCCTCAGAGGTAGCGGATAATCCGAAGGACAGCTGCATAATGAACTGAACGTGGAGCCTGAACAAACTGACTGACAATGACAACAACATGGGCAATGTCTGGCCGGGTCATAGTGAGGTAGACGAGCATTTCAACCAGCCTCTGGTAGCAGGAGACATCCTGGAGCGGCTCACCATCTGTAGCTAGAAGCTTCAAATTGAGCTCCATGGGTGTGTCAGCAGTGCGAGAGTCAGTAAGAGCAGCATCAGCAAAGATATCAGAGATGTACTTTTGCTGGGAGACCAACAGACCACGAGCTGACCGGGCAATCTCGAGGCCCAAAAAGTAGCGAAGAGAGCCCAGATCTTTCATCTCAAACTAACTCTGGAGGTGACGCTGAAGGGATGCTATGGTGGCACTGTCATCCCCGGTGATGATCATATCATCCACATAGAGAAGAAGAACTGCAATACCCTGACTGGAGGAGCGAGTGAACAGAGCATAGTCAGAGTAGCGCTCAACAAACCCGGCGACCAGGACTGCACTACGGAATCGCTCAAACCAGGCACAAGGGGCCTGCTTGAGCCCATAGATAGCTCGGCGCAAACGACACACGTGCCCTGGAGGAACTGAAACGCTCGGAGGAGGAGCCATGTAGACTTCCTCGGAGAGGTCACCGTAGAGGAACGCATTGGTGACATCCATCTGATGGAGAGGCCACCCTCTAGCAGCTGCCACAGCTAAGAGGGTACGCACAGTAGTCATCCGAGCAACTGGAGCAAACGTCTCCTCGTAATCAATCCCATAATCCTGGGAGAAGCCACGAGCAACAAGGCGGGCCTTGTGCCGCTCAATGGATCCATCAGGTCGAGTCTTGACCTTGAATATCCACTTGCAGCTAACAGGCACCACACCTGAGGGACAAGGCACCAAATCCCATGTCTGGGTCCGCTGAAAAGCCTCAAACTCAACTGACATGGCCTGCCGCCACTCTGGATGTAAAGCTGCCTCACGGTACGATTGGGGCTCCCGGTGGGTGTGTAGAGCAGTAAGAAAAGCATGATAAGATGGCGAATATGAGGCAATGGCAGAGTAGCCAGAGGAGTCAGGAGAGTCAGAGGGAAATGCATAGTAGCCAAACATGTCCGGAGAGTAGTCATATCTGTTAGGAGGGTGATGTTCGCGCGCTGGGTAGCGCTGAACAGGAGCAGGATCCACGACCGGGGAGGAGGGGGCAGCAGCATCAGGCGAGGGAGTACCAGTGTGAACCGACTCTGGAGGAGGAGCTGCAGACCGACGAACATAGACACGAGTAACAGGTGGTGGTGGAGGTGGCGAGGGAGACGGAGGAGGAGGAGGTGGTGGTGGTGGTGGTGGTGGTGGAGGTGGCGGGGAAGATGGAGGTGGAGTAGGCGTGGATGGGGCAACAGAAAACGGGGGTAGAACGGGGATGTGGAGATGTGATGAAGGCGAGGAGGGTGACGCAGGAGGCAAGGAAAGATCCCGAGACTCAGGGGAAAAGTACGGGACATCCTCAACAAAGAAAACGTGACGGGAGACACGGATCCAGTGAGCCAAGGGATCGTAACAACGATACCCCTTGTGCTCCCGACTGAGCCCCAAGTGAACACACCTGACAGACCTCGCAGAGAGTTTGGTGTGCTAATGGGGAGGAAGAAGAACGAAGCACGTGCAACCAAACGTGCGAAGAAGAGAGTAGTCAGGTGGGCTGGAGTGGAGGCGCTCATATGGGGTGGCACCGGACAGAGCAGACGACGGAGTGATATCGATGAGGTGGACAATTGTCATGACAGCTTCAGCCCAGTAGGAGTGAGGAACAGACGCAGAGAGAAGTAAGGCTCGTGCGGTCTCAAGGACATGACAATGCTTGCGTTCGGCAACGCTGTTCTGCTTATGGGTGTGGGGACAGGACTGCTGGTGAAGAGTGCCGTGAGACTGAAAAATCTCACGCATCTCAGAGGAGAGATACTCCTTGGCACAATCAGACCGAAAGATCTTGATGCGCCGACCAAACTGAGTGTGTATCATAGTGGTGAATCTCCTAAAGATGTGAGGGACTTCAGACCGATGACGCATAAGATAAACCCAGGTGCACCTAGAGTAGTCATCGATAAAACACACATAATACATGAAACCCGAAATAGATACAACGGGAGCAGGACCCCAAATGTCCGAATGTACTAAATCAAATAAAGCATCAGATTGGGAAGCACTAGCAGAGAATGGAAGAGCTAGATGCTTTGCCAGTCTACAACCCGTACAAACAGAGAGGGGGGAGAAGGACGCTCGACCCAAAGCGCCCGAACGGAATACGCTTTTGAATCGATCACTTGATATATGACCTAACCTTCTGCGCCACAGGTCGGCATCAGAGGTAACAGACATGACAGACGCAACAGGAACGGAAGACACATGTAGATGGTCCAGCTGGTAAAGTCCTCTTGCTCTACGGCCCAGCCCAATCCTCTGACCCGTCCGCGAATCCTGCACAACACAAACAGAAGGGGTGAAGGTGACAATCAGGCCAGTGTCGCAAAGAGAACTGATAGAGATCAGATTAATGTTAAGACGGAGGGCATGATGGACATGGGGTAGGGTCAGGCGACCAGAAGGGTCAGAGGTCGTAGTGATGGATCCACATTGCGGAATAGGGACAAGAGTCCCATCCGCAGTGCGAACCTCCTGGTGGGTGGTAGTGGGAGAACAGTCAGTGAGGACAGTGGAGTCAAAGGTGAGGTGACAGGAGACACTCGAATCGAAGATCCATGGAGCAGTAGTACCAGAGGTGGCAGACAAGCCGTGAGCAGTCGCGGAGCCGGTGGAGGCTAGGTGGCGAAGAAGGAGCTCCTCGAGGCGCTAAAGACGGTCCGGCTCAGGCTAAGAAGGTGCTGTGGTAGCAATGGGGAGCGTCGAGGCCTCTACAGTAGCTGCTGTACCACTAAAGTGGCGGAAGGAGGACGAACCACGTCCACGGCTCCGTCCACCTCGACCGTCGTGTCGATCGTCGCGGAAAGCCGAAGCCCAGCGTGAGGCTCTCTCATCCGGACCCCAGCGGGGGTTGCGTGGAGGACGTGTAGGGCATTCACGCTTCATGTGTCCGGGCTCCTTGCAGTAGTGACAGAAGACAACCTCATCGGAGAACCTGACCGCCAGGACAGTGTCAGAGCTAGGAGCAAGTGGAGGAGGACGAGTGCCCTGAGTCTGAAGGCGGGTCTCCTCATCGACCAAGGCGAGTAGAGCATCCTCTAGCCGAGGGAGTGGCTTACGGTGCAGGAACTGAGCAGCGATGAGAGCAAAGTCCGGCCGAAGCGCTGCCAGGAACTGGTGCAAGTGGCCCTCATCGAGGTAGCACTGGAAATCCCGAGAGCGGGGGCAAGCACACCGCTCCGGGATCAGGGAGTCCAGCTCATGCCAGTATGCACTCATCAGACTGAAGAAGTCCTGAATCGTGCGCTCCCCCTGACGTGTAAACTGCAAGTCATAAATAAGCTGATACCGGCGTGCGCCGCCGCGCGGGAGAAACAGGTCCCGGAGAAACTCCCACATCGCACGCGTTGTAGGAAGGCGGCCGATGAGAGCAAGGAGCGGACGAACAACAGAGTCCAGGAGATAGGCCCGGATGGCCTGATCGTGACGTCGCCACGTGAGAGCAGCAGTCGTGGCTACTGTGGGAGTAGTCAGGACAGTAGCAGTCGCAGCAGAGGACGCGGCACTGCTGGTGACAGAGGAGCCGGAGAGGACAACTGGAGGAGGATCATTGCCGGTGATATGACCCCACAGATCACGATTGGAGAGCGCGGCCTCGACGGTGAGTGACCAATCAGGCCAGTCACTGGCCGATGACAACTGAAAGGCGACCGCCTTCAGCGGTGGAAAGATCGCAACGACGGACGGCACGGCAGGAGATGCCATGGAGGAGGCTCAACAGAGGGGGGAATCGGAAGAGGTTATCGGGCGAAGGGAAAGGGGCGGGTGGGCTGAGGGAAGGGGTGGGGGGGCCGGTCGGGTGGAGGAAGGGGGTCGGGGGGTGGAGAAAGGGGCTCGGGGGGTGGAGGAGGGGGGTCGGGGGGCCGGTCGGGCGGAGGAGGGGGGCCGAGGGGGTGGTCGGGTGGAGGAGGGGGGTCGGGCGGGTGGAGGGAGGGGGTGGGGGGCTGTCGGGTGAGGAGGAGGGGCTCGGGCGGGTAGAGGAGGGGGGTTGGGGGGGTGGAGGGAAAGGGGCGGGGCTGCCGGGTGGAGGAAGGGGGGTCAGGGGGCTCGGGCGTGGAGGAGGGGGGTCGGGCGGGTGGAGGAGGGGGGTCGGGGGGGTGGAGGGAGGGGGGCGGAGCTGCCGGGTGGAGGAAGGGGGGGCTACCCGGTGGGGGAGGAGGAGGGGCGGGGGGGGCTGCCGATCGGGTGAAGGGAGGCCGGAGGGGAGGGGCTGCCGGAAGGGGAGACCGTCGTCGTCATCGCCGCGAGGGAGAACCCTAGATCTCTGATACCATGTTAGGAGATGACGGCTAGGGTTTGGAGAGGAATGGAATGCTCTCTATTGAGGGACTCAAGCCTAATATAAATGTACATGTATGACTATACAACCCGACCCGACTGTACATGTAACCCGACCCATCTCTATACATTAACAAAGGTTAAAGTTTTGAATTAGAAATTTAGCCTACTTTCCAATTTAATTATGAAATTGGAATTGCTAGATTGGCTAAGGGATCTTACCATCTTGAATGTAAACTAGTTTCATTCATAGTTTTAAGCAGAGCATGTATGGCCAAGAATCTGCATGGCCAACTTTTTCAAGTTTGCGTCCTTCTGATTGGGTGAATCCATATTCGACTGCTATCCAATTGTAAATTCGGCCATAATTTTGATTTGTGTCATTGTATACTTTATTAAATTTAAGAATAAACAAGAGTAAACATAAATTATGCTACTTATAAGCTTTATATATTTATGCCAAATATTAATATCTCTAGTGAATAACGATCAATTGGTGTTCATGCATCGATCCAGCTAAGACGATATGATCATGTTTGTCCCTATCTAGAATCATCTTACGTAAGACATCAAGCCAACCAATCGTATGAATAATATCCACATGCTCTCAATTGGCTTTTGAAGAATAAGGCTGGGCTAAATTATAAAAGCTGCCAAATATAAAGGAGTGGGTAGTTGATTGCCCCACCTTTTTTTTATATTATCAATAGCATGTCTATAAATATGTTCCTTATATTGAGTAGTCTTTTATTTCTCATTTAGCATTTTCTAGTGCAATATAAACACAACCCATGGGTGTTTTTCCTTCACCATCCATTAATCTCAATACAATGATTTGTGGTGCCGAAACTACATATGCATTGGAACTGTGACAAACCCTAGAGGAAGAGAAAGAGAGAAAGAGAAAAGGAGAGCTAGGGTTTGGGGAGAGAATGGAATGAATCTCTCATTAGGCCAATAGCCAATATAAGGTGAATACATGAGTCATAAATACCCTAAGTGTATGTATATACACTAATACATCTTAACACCCCCCCTCAAACTCAGGGTGGATCATGCACCAAGAGTTTGGCAATCAAAGACCGAAAACGAGGTGTAGGATGTGACTTCGTGAAGAAGTCTGCGATCTGCTCTGCTGAGGGAGTGAAAGGTAGAGAGATTGTCGTGGCCTCATACTCCTGTCGGACGAAGTGACAATCAATCTCGATGTGTTTTGTCCTTTCATGAAAAACCGGGTTGCTAGCAATCTGAATAGCACTCCGGTTATCACAGTGAAGTGGAGTAGGCTCGGAGAAAGCAACACCGAGATCACTGAGGAGACGTCGAAGGTGAACTATCTCCTTAGTCGTGGAGGCCATGGCCCTGTACTCAGCCTCAGTACTAGAGAGAGACACCACTTTCTGCTTCTTGCTGTGCCAGGATATCAAAGAGTCGCCGAGAAACAAACAGTAACCAGTGGTGGAGCGGCGTGTAGTCGGATCTCCAGCCCAGTCTGCATCTGAGTAGGCTCAAAGTCTGAGAGAGGAGGACGACGACAGAAACAAAGAGCGAGTAACCGTCCCTCTGAGGTACCGGAGGATCCGAAGAAGAGCACCGTAGTGAACTGAGTGTGGAGCTGCAACAAACTGACTGACAATGCTGACAGCGTGTGCAATGTCAGGCCGAGTGATGCAGAGATAGACGAGCTGTCCCACAATCTGCCTGTACCGAGTGGGATCTGAAAGAGGAACTCCATCTGTAGGACTTAGCTTCGAGTGAAGCTTAAGAGGGGTGTCTACTGTGCGGTTATCTGTGAGGGCAGCTCGACTAACGATGTCTGAAAGGTACATCTGCTGAGAGAGCAGAATGTCATCTGCACTGTATGCTACCTCAAGACCAAGAAAGTAGCGAAGCGTGCCCAAATCCTTCATCTGAAATTGGTTCCTCAAGTGCTGCTGAAGGCTAGCAATCGCAGCAGTCATCTCCAGTGATTATCATGTCGTCCACGTATAACAGTAGAATTGCCCGGCCCTGCGGGGACGATCTGACAAACAGAGAGTGGTCCTGACTGCTCTCTGAGTAACCAAGTTCCCTGACAGCACGGCGGAACCGCTCAAACCAGGCACGAGGAGCTTGCTTGAGCCCATAAATGGCCCGACGAAGACGACACACGTGCTGAGAAGGAACACGGAGACCAGGAGAAGGATCCATGTAGACAGTCTCAGACAGGTCACCGTGAAAAAAGGCATTTTTCACGTCCATCTGAAGAAGGGCCCATCGATGAACAGCTGCAACCGCCAGAAGAGTGCGAACGGTGGTCATCTGAGCCACCGGAGCAAAGGTCTCCTCGTAGTCAACGCCATACTCTTGAGTAAAGCCACGAGCCACCACCCGAGCCTTGTGACGCTCAATGGATCCATCAGGGCGGTGCTTGACCTTATAAATCCACTTGCAGCTGACAGGCGCAACGCTAGGGGGCAGAGGGACAACATCCCAGGTCTGGGTCTGCTAAAAGGCCTGAAACTCCTCATCCATTGCCTGACGCCACTGAGAAAACTGAGTCATAGAGGGGAGAGGAGAGGGGCCCCAGATATCAGAGTGAACAAGATCAAAAGGAGCAGAGCTCTGAGAAGTACTTGATGAAAAAGGAAGGGCTGCAGCTTTTGCAAGCTTGCAACCAGTACAAGTAGATAAAGATGAAAAAGGACCACGACCTAGAGCTCCAGAATGGAGTAATCTCTTAAGTCGTGGTTCCGGCACATGACCTAGTCTCCTATGTCACAGGTCGGCATTAGGAGAGACAACTCCACAAAACCCAGATGATGACTGATCCACAGAGTGAAGAAACTCCATCTGGTAGAGTCCGCCTGCCCTACGACCTGCTCCAATCGGTCGGCCAGTACGCAGATCCTGCACAGAACAAGAGGAAGGGGTAAATATCACCGAGCAGCCAGAGTCACACAAAGCACTAACAGAAATCAGGTGCATGTGAAGTGTGGGAGCGTGAAGCACAGAGGATAAGGAGAGATGGCAAGCAGGGGCGGAGGCTGAAGTAATGGATCCAGACTGTGAGATGGCTAAGCGAGAACCAGCTGCAGTGTGGATCGGGGGCAGGTGCGTCGCAGGCTGACAAGCAGTGAGCATGGAGGCATCTGGAGTCATGTGGTGTGAGGCGCCCGAATCCAGTATCCAAACAATGGGACTACCGGAAGAGGCAGAGAAGGCTGAGGCGCTGGAAGATCCAGGAGTAGCTGCAGACTGCTGAGAGAGTCTAAGCTGAGCTAGTTCCTCACGAATAGACTGTAGTTCGCCAGTTGTGACGGAAGAGGCAGTAGCAGCAGTAGGAACAGGGCGACCACGACCTCGAGCTCGTCCTCGACCTCGATCTCTGTAGGTAGGACGCTTCTCTGGATGAAGTAAGAAGCAAGTGTCCACGAAGTAGCCCGGTGTCTGACAGTGAGTGCAAAACGGTCTACCATGGGAGGCAGTAGCTGGTGGGCCTGAGACAGGTGGCGGAGTAGCAGCAAGAACACCCTGAAGAACGGATGGAAGAGGTAAGGCCCTGGAGGCAAGAGTACGCAGACGAGTCTCTTCAGCGACCAGCTCAGCCACAGCCTCATCAAGACAAGGAAGGCTGTCCCGGTGAAGAAGCTGACCGGCCAGAGCACTGAACTCTGGTCGTAGGGCAGCAAATAGCTGATAGAGCTGAAGGCGCTCCCAGTAGAGCTGATACTCGACAGCACGGGACGAATCAGGAACGGGAGCAAGATCCTGAAGATCACGCCAATAGGAGCGCATCTGACAGTAAAACTGTTGGACCGTCAACTCTCCCTGCTGTGCCGACTGGGCCTGTGTGAGAAGCTGATACTCACGTGCTCCACTCTTCTCAACAAAGAAAGCAGTGAGATGACCCCAAATCGCTGCAGAAGTGGCAAGCCCAACCATGTCCCGGCGAAGAGAGCGATCCACGAATGCAACAAGGTAGGCCTTGATGCGCTGATCGCGAAGGCGCCAGGGACCATATTCTGTATCGGAAGCAGGAAACGTGGAAGAGCCATCAAGGTGTCCTCGAAGATTGCGACCCTCAAGGGTGGATTCCACCGTGGCTGACCATGCCGGCCAATCGGAGGCCTCTTGGAGAAGAAAGTCGGTGGCGAGCGGGAGGAAATCCCGTGGAATCTCATAGGGCGTCACTGGATGAGACGGCGGAGTCGTCATTGAAGAAGTCGAGGACATGTCCGGATAGAGGGAAGGCTCGAAGAGCTCGAGGGGTCCCTCCCCGGATCAAATCAGGGATGCTGCGAGCTGATCGGAGAGACGAGAAGACGCGCGGAGAGGTGCGGATTGCGAGCGGGGACGCGCAGAACAGGTGCGGGTCGCGAGCGGAGCGAGGAGCGAGAGGTGAGGGGAGCTAGCAGTGCGAGGGACGCAAGCGAGAGGCTGGCGCGAGGGGCGCGAGGGGCTGGCACGAGCAGATCGCGCGCTGGAGCCAGGCAGGCCAGGGCTGGTTCGCGCGCAAGGGCAGGGTTGGCGCGTGTGGCAGAGCTGGATCGGGCGTGAGGCAGAGCAGGGCTGTCGCGCGCTGGAGTGCGTGAGGCAGTGCTGGATCGCACGAGCGCTGGAGCGCGCGAGGCAGGGCTGTCGCGCGCTGGGTCGCGAGGAGATCGCACGCGCGAGGAGATCGCGAGGCAGACCGCGCGCGAGGAGGTCGTGAGGAGATCGCGAGGCAGACCGATCGCGTAGGAGATCGCTGGAGTGCTGGAGCGCGTGAGGCAGATCGCGAGCAGATCTGGTCGCTCGAAGATCTGGTCGCGAGGAGACAAGGGAGCCGTTGACGACGCCGGCGATCAACCTTGCTCTGATACCATGTGACAAACCCTAGAGGAAGAGAAAGAGAGAAAGAGAGAAGGAGAGCTAGGGTTTGGGGAGAGAATGGAATGAATCTCTCATTAGGCCAATAGCCAATATAAGGTGAATACATGAGTCATAAATACCCTAAGTGTATGTATATACACTAATACATCTTAACAGGAACATTGGTCAAAAAAGATTTAGAGAGTATGGCTCTAGCGACCAGCCTCCCATCCAAAGTCTTTGACTAGGGTCCATCGACAAAGACATGTGAGACAACAAAGGCTATGAGCGTTTGACGCTTTGCATGAATCTGTTGAAACATAAAAAATGCAGTCTCAAATCTAGTGACGACGGGCAAAGAAAATTATCTCGTAGCCTTCTACCTCTTGAACTTTAAGAAGTAGACCCACAACTTTCTGGTGGCATCATCGATTAATGTGTAGTATTGTGATCCACCATGTGAGGGTACTTGCATCAATCCCCACATCTGTGTGCACCAGCTCAAGCTTCACCGGCTTTGGAGAACTCCCAACCTTGTTGAAATTTACTCTGCGTTGCTTCCCGAAGAAGCAATCCTTGTAAAAATTCAACTCCAAATGCGTCAATCCCTGCAACTTGCCTCTAGTCAACATGGCTTGCATGCCATTCTCGCTTATGTGCCCGAGTCGACATTGCCATAGCTTTGTGTCCTGAGTCCTGACTTGCCGAAGCAATTGCAATGGAATTCATCGTGCCCTTCGTGACGTACAGTGTACCGTCCTTCCTACCGTGTGCAATCACCATAGCACCCCGAGATACTTTCCAAGTGTCGCCTTCGAAAGTGGTTATGTATCCCGAATCTGCTAGCTGACCAATAGAGATAGGATTCTGCTTCAGTTGAGGAACATGTCTGACATTATTCAACTGCAAAGTTGTCCCATTGGACAATTTTATCGCCGCATCGCACTTTTCAGATATGCTACACAGCTCGTCGTCACCCAAATATACCTTCCTGAGATTCCCTTGCACATTGATCTGCAGGATCTCCTTCTGGCCGGTAGCATGGAACGATGCTCTCGAGTATAGCACCCAAGACTCGTCGTTTGTCTACAAAGAAAGAATCAGGGCATCTGAAGAGTCGCTGCCATCAGTAGATTCATCGAATCTTTTCCACCTCCCTGGCTCGAGCCATCCCCGGATTACCGAGCAGATTGACAATCCCTCTTGTAATGTTCATTTCTTACCGGAAATCCAACACTTGTCAATGAGCTTGCCGTGTGGACCCTTGTACTTGCTTCTGGACTTCAATCTACTGAAAGATCTATTCCCTTTCTTCGTCGTTCCCCCCCTGATCAGCATTCAATACACTACCTGAAGACTCAGCAGGCGCACCTGAGGATTTCCTTCAAATCTCCTCACTTAGAAGCACACTGATAATCTCATCGAACTTCAATTTCCCCGTGCCTGAAGAATTGCTCACCGTCATCACTCATCACCAAACCTTCCCGACTATCTGGCAGTCCCCAGAGAATCAACAACGCCCTGATTTCGTCATATAAGTTGATTTCCACTGACTCCACTTGTTCGGTAATAGTGTTGAACTCGTTGAGAAATATTGTGCTACATGCCTATGCTTTCGCCTTCCGCCATCTTCATATTGAATAATCTCTTTATGAGAAACACACTGTTTGAGGCTGATGGTTTCTCGTAGACCTTCGACTGAGATGCCATCAAATCTTTTGTCGCCTTCTCGTTCTTGATATTGAACGCAACTTATGATGAGAGTGAGAGCCGAATTGCGCCTAATGCCATCCTATCAAGGACTTTCCACTCTTCGTTAGTCATACTTTCTGGCTTCTTCGTCTTCGCTCCAAGAGGGTTGTAAAGGTCCTTCTGATACAAGTAGTCCTTTCTCTGCATCTTCCAGAATCCAAAGTTTGTGCCGTTGAACTTCTTGATCCTGAGCTTCCCCTCTTTTGCCATGGTTTCTAACAAAAGAAAACAGAACTTGGATGCTTCGATACCAGTTGTTGGTGATCAAGCAACAGACTAGCACAACAGAAACACCTAGATCACTAGTTGCCACTCAATGTGACGAGCCCAAATGTGAAGAACGATCTAAGAGCAAGATCGCCCCTTGAAACTTAGCACCCAAATCGGATAGCCACTTGCACTAAATTCGAGAGCAGATACAACAGATGCAAGACAAACTACAAGCAATCACTGAAAGAGACATGGTTTACAAAGGTTCGGCAAACTTGCATACGTCCTCTCTCCACCACACCGATTCCACTACCTCCATAAACTAGAGCAAGCTGCTCAATTACAAGGAAGGATCTTACCTCAACCAAGTTTCTACAAGAATCCCTACTTGACGAAGGTTTCTTCTTCGATTTCGGAAGCAAACCCTAGCCGATTCCAGCCGTCAAGCCTCTCCCAAGATAGTATGAGATTAGGGTTAGGGTAAACAATCGGGTAGAGCCTTTATATAGGGACCCCCATAAAAGGTCTAATCAGATCTGGCTGCAGCTCAAATCCCAGCTCATCATGCCAACAATGAACCTGAACCTGAGAAGATCGTTCCCAGCTCATCTTGCGCACGATGAACCTGAACCTGAGAAGATCGTTCCCACTTCCCAGATCATCATGCCAACGATTGCCTGTAGAGTTAGGTCGTGCACACCGACACACTTGGAGGTCCAGGTCTTACACATGAAGTACCCGCCGTGCGCACGCTTCCTAGTCGTGCGCACGTTCCACTTGCAGTTGCTGCATTTTGATCCAAACTGTGAAGTATCTCGCCTGGGCAAAACCTGTACGTTTCCCTGTTCTGCTGGCTCCACCTCTGGGCTTCCTTTGGCTTTCTCGAACTTGGTCTCCACCTCTCAACAGACATGGGCCATATTAGTAAGGAGCATCTAGTTCTATCATTCTTTTAACTTGAATTACACACGTACATCAGATATTCGACTGTACATTTATGGTATGTCGCATGTTTTACCGTACCTGTATTTTGTGTTTGTTCGCTTCATCTCATTTTCTTGCCATTTCTTTTTCTAATCTATTTGGAATTAGCTTACAAAAGGGTTGGTCATTTTGCGTCTGCAGGGCAACAGGAAAGGCTGAGGATCATACACGACAAGTTCAAAGAAGAGGTGAATCAGCAACTCCACGACTGCAGGAGTACGGTGGAGGAGCTTGAAGCACACCGGATGGAATTGAAAGGAAGCACGGATAGGCAAAGTATGGGTTTTTCTTCTTTTTCTTTTTTCTTTTTTTAAAAATACTGTCTAAATATTAAAAATGCTGACGGGAAAAAGTATTCTACTGCAATATTCACGAACTTTTTAATATGGGCAGAGGCATCGCATAGGAAGCTTCTACTGCAAGTCGAAGAAGCAATGAAGGCTGAGATGAGGGATGCTGAGACGAGGATCACTGCGATCGACAAGGCAAGTCATCTGCTAACATGTAGCGAAGATTTTGCGAATGGATCATCCAATGACACATTTGCTCCTCTTCATCCATCGCAGGAAGCGAGGAAAAAGATGTACGGGCTGAAGCATGTGCTGAAGGAGTGGATGGAAGACGGCGTAATTAGGTGATTGACTCTTCGCCTGTATGGAAGCTTCTGCTCGAATCTTGAAAGCGTACCGAGTGTGAATTTTGAGGGCCTTGGAAGACTTTGATTTTTTTTTCGGCTATTGTAAAGCTCTTGTAATGTGTTCTTCGTTATCGAGTACAGGTCTGTGGATTATGACTGATGATCTGATCAAACTCTATGTCGATGTTGTTTTAACCGAATCGTTGCCCACGGATAATTGTATGTTATCTGAATTGGAGCTACACTTTTTAGAAACACTTCTTCTCACTCTAAACAACATTCATTCAGGTCAGAATGATAGTTCTAAGCTCTAAACCATTTGTTATTAAGATTTCTGAACTTTTTTTTTCTCATGGGAGTGGCAGAATGCTCTCTCTCTCTCTCTCTCTTTCTCTCTCTCTCACACACACACACACACACACACACACACGCGCGCGCGCACACACAGTAAAAACCTTGGCATTCTACAGTACAATCCTCCTCGACTCTGAACTGTATCTGGGTGTCTTGGATGATGCACATTTTAGAGAGAGAGAGAGAGATTCTCCAGGAAGGTCATGATTTCTTTCATTCAGTCCTCAAGCCCTAAGCAACATGACCTATTTTAGTTTCACTAGATCTAGGTGGTCAATGTTTTCAGAATTATAAATACCAGTGAAAAGTTTATGTTTTTCTTTTTTTAAAATAGGATGAAAATATCAAGATTTGCTGGGTAAATTTTTAGAATTATAAATCAATTTTGCTCGAATTTTGACATTTGTCGGTACAATACATTCATATACGAATTCACCAATGTCTATGGTCCCAGTGACTAAATCAAGTGCGAATAGACATTGAATTCATACCTTATTCATAATTTAAGATATAATTTTTTAAATTAAACAAAAATTATATATATATATTCACTTAGCCATATGTGTAGCCGATCGTTATATATGAGCCGCACATGATGAGACATTTGTTCTACATACATATTAGCCCTAACGAGGCATTCAATTTTTTCCCAAAACCCTAGCCTCTCTCTCTCTCTCTCTCTCTCTCTCTCTCTCTCTCTCTCTCCCCTAGGGTTACTGGTGACATTCTAACGGTAAATTGCATCCATGTTGAGATTTGAATTTTTCTCGGATTAAAAACCAACAAATTTTGATTGTTTTGAGTCCTTCGTCAACTGATCTGTGTGTGGAACTTATAAATAAGACGCCTGTTACAATATAAATACTATAATTGCCAATAAAAGACACCTGTCACAATGTCCCACGTGGAGTTAAAAATTCAACCAAATAACTAATTATTTTTGGAAAATACATCACAGCAATTAAAGGGAAAAAAATGTCGCATTTATTCGCCTAACCAATGAAGGGGGGAACTCAGGTCAATGAATCCATAACTAATTTTACATCGATTTCGTCAAAAAAGGGTACTACTCTACTTCCTGTTCTCTCTCTAGACTTGCCATCTTCAGTCTCCACATAATAACTTTACCTCAATCCTGCAATATCCAATGAGCAAAAAAGTAAGCAAAAATAAAAAAGATTATACACTTAAGCTATGCAGACTACAGTGTTAAGGGCTGTAAGGCATGAGCAAAGATACAATGCCATGAGTGGCAGTGAAGGATTCAATAAAACAGGATTCGACAGACCGTAAGGTGGCGGGCCTGATGCATCTTACGCCGGCAGTCGGACTGAGTGCCATTCACCTGTTGCGGGTGCCTTCCATCGGACAGTGTTGATGCATCGGGCTCGCCGCCTTACAATGCGGGATGCCTGGTGCAATCTCTCCTCCGTGAAAGGAGTGTCCTGCTTACATTAGCTGAATTGTCTGATACTTGGCACATCTTATACTGGTGTACTGCTAATGTACACTCCAACACATGTAATGACACTTCCAATCTCTACCATTCAAACTATGTCAATCTGTACGATCTGTACACTACTAGTGAAAATTTCTCAATCATTTTATTTAAATAATATGTTAGTAAAAAATGAAACCCAAATTTCTTGACAGCAGGATTGCTGAGTAGTTTTCATAATTTAATAATTCAACATATTTATTTGTTCTATTATACAAAAAAGCGTAGTCAGACACTTTGATAGTGGTGCCAAATGTTAGGGCAAAACTGCTTTCAGTTACTGGCGAAATTTGTCATTCCCAAGAGACCCTAAATGCACCCAGCACCATGGTTTAAAATATCGGTGATATATAGCGATATATCGCTATATCGATGGGCTCCGACAGCAAAACAGACTCTATTCCTCTGTTTTGGGAAAAAAGTCGATATATCGCCAGATATCGCCAAGTTCAGCGATAAATTGGTTCCCAGCCTTTATAGGATTCCCGACAAAAGGGAAAATGTTGCCTAATGCCACCCTGTTATCGCTAGTATTGCCCCGAAGAGCCCTTTGCCCCCTTTTTTTTTCCATTTCATCCATTTTTTTGGTTTGATTCAGGTTTCTAAACCAAATCTAAACCTCCATTTATTGTTTGATAAATTTGAAGCCTCCCTTCATAGGTTAAGGGTTTCTTCCAAGCTTCTAAGTTGAGGTTAGTTTCAAATCTTTTTTTTTAAATTTCTCAAATTTCCTAAGTAGATCTCTGTGAACAGATGATAAACATGAATCGCATCAAGTTTGATGTGATTCATCATGATTATCATGAAATTAACTGGGATTCATAGGTTTTCATGGGTTTCATATATTTAAACCCAATGAACCCTAATGAAACTTTACTATGTCAATATAAAATTTAAAGAAATTGTTTGTATTACTTTTCTAGGTTAATTTGCATATTATACTGCAAAGTTTCTAACAGTTCACAGAAAGTGTCAGACAGTTCACACTCATCTATAGAGCCTAAATTGAGTGTTCCCTAGAGTAAATGATTGTTTTATGTATGTTATTGATCATAATGGTGTATCTGTACATCCTAAAGGGCAATATAGAAAAAATGCTTCAAAAAAATCTTCATTTTGCTATCTTTTATCTCTTTTTCGTAATTTTTAGCGATATATGGTGATAAATAGCGATATATCCCTGATTTTTCCCCCGGGCAACTTGGCGATATCGACACCGATAACGATACTTAAAACACAGCCCAGCACCACAGATTCGTGAAGAATTATATCATCATACTAGTTCCGTGCGTCATGCATACACTCTGTAATCTACAAATTCTGCAATGAGACTTCTATACTTATAGTGTTAGAGCATCTCCAAGGGGCTCCCTAGTTGGCTCCCTTTACAAGAGTAGGGAGCAACTCGTCGCCTCCAACAGGCTCCCTACGCACGTCACCAAAGTAGCATTCACTACGTGGCTCACTCTATGAAGCAAAGGGGGTGATTTCGCTTCTCGGCTGGGCACCACGGCCTATGCAGCTATTGGCCACGATAACCCAGGCTCTGAATGAATTTCGGCTGGCGTCATCCACAATATCCCACGTCCGAATGAATTCAAAGCCAACGGTTAAGTGGCCGGAGCCACTTGTTCATCATCCAACGGCAGTGGATCTATGCACAATGGTCATGAGTATTACTATTTATACTCTCCAAGAGTATAAAATAATAGGGAAATAACTAGGAATCCCTTGGAGTTGGTTCCAAAAAGTGGCTCAAAGTGGCTCCCTACTAATTAGAAAACCTCATTCCTCCCCAAATAATAGGGAAAGAAGAGGGAGTCCCTTGGAAATGCTCTTAGAGAATTGGTGTGGCCTATATGGTCCACATGGTGAACATAAAAATGTATTTAGTATAACCATATAAGTATTTTCCCATCTCGGCTTTATGAATCCAAACACATGCAATGATACATATGTATTTGAGTTTCTTATTTTTGTATGTGTTTGTAGTTCGTACTTAATCTATTTCATTATGTGTTTGCATTGAATCCAAATACATAGAAATGTATTGAAGTTTCTTATTTAGTGTAAGCGTTTGCGCATCTCTATATAGAGTCTATGTATTAGCTCCATTCTGTACATCTAGAATCTATATACGGTATGCTATAAACCCTTTTAGTCATGGCTTGAGGGGTTCGTCCGTCAACCGATCTGAATCAAAGTATCCACCAAACCCAAAATGCACATTTATTCAAATTGATTCACTGGTTCGACCTAGATCAGATCAGGTTTTTCTGGTTCGAATCTAACTTGTCCGAATTGTATTCAAACAAGGCCAAATAAGAAATGATTCAGTCGAATAAAGCGGAATAGGCACCGCTCCTAAATCGACTGAATCAGACCCGAATTTTAGGATTTTTCTGAGCTTTTAGTATTTTTACCAAAACAACTGAACCTGTTTGTTTTTTGCTTGGACCGAGCCCGAACCCTAATCGAAATTCCCTAACCTTGCCTTGGACATGTGGTCTAGCCACATTGCGTTAGTGTATAACTGTATATATACCTACATTCATTCCGTAATAGTATTGGGATATTCATTTTCAACGTGCTCGTTTCAACTTTAGACATCCGCAGCTTCTGCTTGTGAACATTCAAGACTTGCCAAGGAACATCAAGCAATCTTACAGAGATTCAGATAATTGGATGTTTCTCCTACACCTTGGTCTACATCAAAATGTGCTCATTGGTACAATCAATCAAATAGTGGCTGCCAACAATAGTTTGGATTGGGATAATTTCAGGGATTTGGTGATGTCTCTCCAAATAGGGTTTTAGATTGTCAAAAAATGTACGGAATTTAAACTCCCCTATTGCACTATTTTGAAATATGTCACTTTGGAGCTTCGATTGACACCAAACTTCTTCCGGATGGGTTGTCTTCCCTTCCTCCACCGCACAAAAGTTAAAAACGATCCAACCATTCCCTCCCATTGGAGTGTAACACTTTTTTTCTTGTCGACAACCTTCGGACCTATCAGAATCCCTTGTTTTCGACCCAAACAACTGTTTGTACTAATGTTGGATTTTTCTCTACATGATGCTTCGGTATTAGTATTACATTATATGCCTTCCTCCATTTTTATTCATGCCCTTGAGGTATTGAATCGTCTTTATTCAATTTCATCTCAATAGTTCACAGCTTATGAAAGCTAACCTCTTAGAAATATTAATTTCTTTAAATTATTGACGCTGAACTCTTTATTATTCTTCCTATTTCCTCGTCTTGGGGTTGTTTTGCTGTTTTTGACATCTTTGGGCGTTGATTTTTGCCTATATGTCATGAAGACTCTATTCAATTATGTTCCGAGATCTTTCATTAAATCCTTTCCTTTTAGTAACCAATAGCTATTGCCTATTCATGCCCACTTTTTACAAGAATGTCGGATAAATTGATCATTTTTCTATTTTGAACCCCCAACAAAAAAAAAGTTTTGATCATGCTTATTCTCTCCTTCTATCTTCCATATACATTTTATGATTGCTATCAATATATTTTGTCTATGCTATTGAAAAATTCCTTTCATAATTCTCTCATGTTAGGCTTCCCCTTTGCATTGACATGTCGTCAACATGCTCATATCGAGGTGTACACCATCTTAGCTCTAGCTTTGTGGACTCCATGTTTGTTTTGTGGAACCAGCATAGGTCTGCAATACTTGTGTATCCATTTCATGTCTAGCATGTATCTCCCTAAACCAATATGGTTTGTCCTTCCATTAATTCATATCCCACATTCTATCAAGCTCCTTGGGGCTCCTTGATAGTTTACGTTGATTTGAGGGTTTTCTAGGGCATGTGCTTATATCTTGCATCGATGTGTCAAGCTAAGCATCACATTCTACAAACTTGCACCTCTTCCTCCGCTAGACTTTACTTTGGCGCTTCAGTTGTATCCTCCTTACAGTGTTCTAAAATGCAGCCTTGGTGGCCGCCTAGGCGCTAGAAGACCCCCCACCCCCTAGCCTAGTCCTAGGCGGTGCAGAAAAGCGGCCCAAGCCTCTAGGTGGGGCTAGGCGGCCGCCTAGGAGGGCCTAGGCACTAGAACATGTATAGATGTTATTCTATCATTGGTAATCATAAATTTATGGTTTAGAATGTACTAAAATTATGGATATTATGATATTATCTTAGATAATATCATGCTTGGTTTTGTTCTTATTAATCTTGAGTTTATGGTTATGTAAATGATACACGCTCTTTAAAATAATAGTTAGGATAATCTTGAATTTATAATAACTTAAAAAATACATATTATATATAATATCAAAATAATTATATATAAAAAAGCAAAAACGTCTAGGTGCTAGAAGGTCCCCCACCGCCTGACTAGAGCTTAGCGCTTTTTAGAACATTGCCTCCTTGGTTCTATCTCAGCATGCTGCGATGTTCTACGACACCACACAATCATGCATCTCTTTATGCTTCGATGGTGCCTATATGCTCGAGTTGTCATTCATCCTCAAGCAATGGGTTTGGTTAGCCTACTAACCTGTATTGGGTCTTCTATGGACACTACATTTTCTAGTTGCAGCACTACTACCAAACACTCCCCCTTTAGATCTATTTCATGGCCATTCGCCAGTTTTTGGGTAAACTCTTAGTGGTCCATCTACCCCATGTTTGATGGGGGTTGTTGAAGACAAGTATAGCGGCTCGCTCTGATGAATACATGTATAGTTCTCTAGCGCAGTTATGTATCTGTATATTCCGTATATGTGTACAGATATCACCTAGGTCTAATCCGTACATGTTGAGTCTATTAGGTCAAACTATACACCTCTAAGATGTGTGGCGTGGGCTCATGTATGAGTTCCTTGAAGTGTATATGATGCAGATCCGGGCCGCACATGCATAGGTATCGGAACCAATCCTTTTTTTTCATGGATAATGGAGTACGAGTTGTGTTACCATCCTTTTATTTCAAGCTTTTAATTAGTTAGTTCCATTTTTCGGATTAGTTCTTAGTTGTTGGGTTAGTGTTTTATGTTGGGTTTCGTGTCTCTTTATGTTGGGCTTTGTCTAAGCCCATTTAAGTCCTTTTAGGATTTTTGCTTGCTCCCCTATATATAAGAAACGTAAAAACGTCATTTGGAAGGGAGTTGATGCATGAATGAAAAAACTTTGGTAGTTTGAATCCTGTCAAATCCATGGAGGTACAAGGCCTTTTCAAGAGGTGCGATGCCTTCTCGCCAATGGTATGATGCGTACGGTTACTAATGAATTGACGGCCCTGCATCAATATATACCTCTGGCTAGGTTACTAATGAACAGAGTCATTCATTTTCAACATTATCTATTGAAGCTTCAAAAGGCTCTATTGTATTCTAGTGGCCTAGTGACTCAAAAGACAACACCACAAGTATATCGATGATGTAGAACAAATTCTACAATTTCTAGCTTCCAGAATTTGTTATCTCTTGGAACTTGGTAGATATCTATCCAATTTATGTCTGTCCACGAGTTCTAAGTGATAATTTATCCGAAAGCCAACCTTGAGCGCCACAAAATTTCAATGTATTCCTCAATTAAGTTGTTAGCTGACTTAATAGATAGGCAATAATGTTAATGAGCTTTGGTAACTTTATATGCTTTCCACAAACTACTACTTTATATGGAAAATTGACAAATTACTTCTCTCATGATGGGTTCTGAGAATCCTTGAGGTGCACCCTTCTCTTGCTTTAATATTTCCTTCCCGTTCACCTCTTAAATAAATTATGATATGTGCACTCGTAAAAATTGGAAACAGTGCAAGGTCAGTACGGGTGTTCTAAAACATAGGTCAACCAAATTGATAAGGTGCAACTTTGCCACAATACAGTAGAAGGAAAGCTAACGAAACCCACACCGAGGACCAAAACTTGAATTTCAACTGATTTATGACCTAGATCGTGAGGAAGATCTTAAAGACTAAAAGAAAGGGCTTAGTAACGAGGATAGGAAAATGCTACTACTCGTGGAGACAACCATATGTACTCCTGACTAGGTATCTTTTAAGACCTTTCAATTTCCTTCATACAAATTTATATCCCTCCTTTGAGGATGTAAGAAATCAATATACACATACTTGGTAATGATCAAGATTCATTATTGTAGCAACACAACCATCTAATGCTTCACAAGATAAAGGGAATGGAATATCTATCGACGATTTGTATCGGTTGCAAGGTCAGGAAAATCCTTTTACATCGACTTCCCAAATCCTCACACTCTTTTCCTTTTCGATTTATCTCCAACCTACCCTTTTTCATTCTCGAGTAGCATACAAACACGTACTCAACAGCACATATCATCCCCATTTAGCATAAAAACCATGCATTCATCTCTCCCCATTAATCATGCTCGATCATGTCATTAATCATGATCCACACAGTTACACGGTTATATACAATCTCTCTCTCTCTCTCTCTCTCTCTCTCTCTCTCTCTCTCTCTCTCTCTCTCTCTCTCTCGGTTGAATTTATTTTTTCTTAACTAAAGGATAGGGGTGTAAAAAAAGCCCACCGGCTCGAGCCCGGCCCGAGCCCGGCCCGGCTCGAAAAATTCATGGGCCGATCTCGGGCCGCCACCTTGAGCCCGCAACCCGGCCCAAAACCTGGCCTGGCCCGAAAGGAAACCAATGATCCCGGCCCAAAAAACCGATCCAAATATATATATATATATATATATATATATATATATATATATAAACTGTACATGTTGTTCATTAATAATAACACGTGCAGTGGTTTGACTGTGCTTTAAACTCTGTTAGGTCTTGAGTTCGAACCGACAGAAAAAAATTTATTAAAAAACATACGGTTTTTAGCCTAAACCCGACCCGACCCGACACAAAATTCTTAATATATCTATACACGGGCCAGGCCCGGGCTCAAACCCTTGGCCCAAGGCCCGGCCCGATGAGCCCGACGGGTCTTCCCGAGCTTAGGATCTCTAGGCCCAACCCGGACCGAGTAATAATAGGCCCGACCCGACCTGACCTAGCCCGGCCCGTTTTACACCCTTACTAAAGGATGCAGTTAACCAATCAATCTCCATCACTCACCCCCTCTTTCCCACACCTAGACATGCCTTAAAGATTAACATTAAGTTGGTATCTTTTCTTCCATGTATCATTTTCTATCCATTTTCATTCTATTGTTTCATTCAAGGTGACACTTTTGTACTATTATCGTTTTTATCCTCCCAAACTATCTTACATTGTGGACCAAAAATGATATGTAAGCACTATTGTACTAATGCTTCCTCGTAAGTTCTCTCATGGAGGTGCTCCTTCAGAAACTCCTTTTAAAAAGCAAAAGCACCACCAAATGTTCCCTTGTTGGGTTATTTTAGTGGAGAACTTGACTGACAAGTGAGGAGTTGTTTGGATTCTACAGTTTTGAAAATTATGGATTAATTACATGTCCTCATGGTAGGCGATCATGAGCCATTAAGGTTGGAAGCTCAAGATATCTCCTCTGTTTTCTATCCATTTTTTCAAAAGATCTGTTTTATAACTTCTTTCATTAATTTCTCTAGTGCCCTCATGAAAGATGTGCATCAACTAAGTTAAAGATTCCTTACATTTCTCATAAATCATACTACTTGATAAATACATCCAACTCAAAGTAACAAATAAAGGTTGCATCTAACATGGACATAATAACTACAATGCCATAATTCCTTATAGTGTACTAGTCAGCATTTGGCCGATGCCTGGGATACCTTTGACCTGTTGCTGTAGCTACCCTGCCACGATCCTACCGCCCGCATGATCGGCCTCCTCATCCTCTCTACCCCCACTGTGCGTCATCGACTAGTCATTGGCCTCCACTCATCCACACATCTCTCTCTTTCCAGGAAATATCATGTTACTAATAATATGAACAATAACAGGGATAGTGGATAGGGACATATCCACCGTCCACAGTTACTGTGCATATGAACAATAATCCTCTCAATTCTCTTTATAAAAGTAGTATAGATATCAGTTTGATTTGTATATAGTTTACCTAATTTTTGTCAACACCTAGGTTCTAAAGTTTGGGATACTACCGAGTTACTCAAACAGATGAAATCATTTTACTGCTCAATTTAATGACAAAGGAAAAGCCAATAAAGTATACCTGATTTATAACTTCTGAAGAATTTGGGCCTCATCGGTAGAACTAATGTGCAAAGATTGGATTTGCGATCGACACCTACATTAATGACCATGTATGTCAGAAATAAGTGCCCTTAACGAGAGTAGAAACCAACATGTAATATTTTGTTGTAATGGAAGACACCATTAGCAATCAAGTCGAAAGTTCTATTATTCTCCCACAAATACAAGAAACTAACTAACCCTTCTTGATAAGTGTTAATGGACACATATTGAAGGTCATGATACACATTGTTATCTATTAGCAAATTTCATCTCACTTTCAAGCTTACACTTTAACAAGCTAAATTACAAGCTAAAATTTAATTCAACAAGCAAAATGTTAACTTCAAGATCTGGGACCAAGGTTGGTTTGATCTTCTGCAAATTAGCTGCAAGCTCAAGCTGCTTTAATGGTCAACAAAACAAGATTAAACAGAACTTACTAATCTCAATGCAAGTTAAAGCTACGCTTAAGTAGATCTAGAGGAGTTTAAAGCTAAGGTTGAATAAGTTAAGCTTTTGTAATTAACACCCCTAATTTCGGAACAACACACATGGCTTTGTAGCTTCAAGATAGCAAACACAAGACATAGCACTTGGGAAAAACATGAACATGGAAATTCAAGAATAGAAAGGAGCTACTTTAAAATTCTTCCCCATTGCGGGTCAACATCATGATATATGAGACTCTCACGATCAATTGATACCCTCAAAACATATTTTATTGTTGAAATGGGGTTAGATTTTTAGGTAAAACTTTTATGGGTGAAACTGCAGTCATCCTCAATTGGTTAAAAGAGCAGACAACTTCTTCGCTCGGTATCAACTATCCTAGAGAAGAAGTGAACAGTTTCTCAGCTCCAAATTCAGAGGGCATGGAGGACACAATCATTAGAAGATGAGGAAGAAATGTAATATTCGTGTGGGCTGAGATGGCAACCTTTCTAAAGGTCAGATTTATTTTCAAAAACTGTGGATCTCATGCATCAAGTTTCACTATCACTATCAGGGAACCGGTGTTGTAAACACATACATGGAGAAACAAATAGAGTTCTCTATACCAGCAGGAACAAATGAGGAAGAGGAAGCCATTGAATGAAATATAGAGAAGGTACACCGACTTTTATCTAAGTTGATATGCTTTTATTCAAGCTATGGATAGCGGATAAGTATTAGGTGATTTGGCAAATCGAGGAGAAACAAAAGAGATGATCAACTACATGAGCTACCTTAGACAATTTCCTTGTCTAATCAAGTGTACCACAGGTCCACAACACGGCAGCCCAAACCAACAAAATGCACTTGTTTCCATTGTGAAGAGGCGGGTGATGTGACCCACAAGGTGGGTGATGTAATCCATGATCAGATTGTTTGTTGAGTGTCATAGCTTTACTTTTGGACTATAGGATTGAGTAGTAGGTGCAAAATGTAACCTACTATTAGACCATGTAAATTAAGCACAAAATTGATGGACTTTGGTTTATTTTTGTTTATATTCTAGATTACCTTTCTCATTTTTAATTTGACCATGTACAATGACGTAATCTTACCCATGAAGTGGGGTTGTCTACATTCATCATTTTATTGCAAGTTGCAACTTGCAACATGACGACTTCAGTGACTTGGCAAGCTTATTGCAAACAAGCAGTCCTAGTCAAAGGTAGATAACTAAGGGCATAAAATAAAGGTTAGTGTCTAATTAGTGGATTTTCTATAAGTAGAGCTGATGTGGTGACTTTTAAGTTATATATTTCCATTTATTTGAGCCGCAAACCATCTTCTATCTTTCCTTTCTGGAAAATGCAAAATACCCTCCTTTCAATCACTTTTGTGATTTTTAGTTGTGTAATTTCTTATTTGGGCCACAAACCATCTTTTCTCAGTTCTTTATGGAAATATACCCTCCTTTCTAACACGTTAAATCAATAATCAACTCCATAAGAGCATACTTGAAGGTGACGATTTGACGTTCTTGAAGTCTTGGCTGGTTGGCACTTCATCAAATGTTTTCATTCTTTTCTATTGTTGGTAGATTTTGTAAACTGGAAGGCCAGTTGGGTTCCTACTCGCACTGCCTTACTTCAAGAAGCATGTAAAAACGAAGAGTTGTGCATTTCATCTCAATTAGTCCACGGTCATTATGTTCTTTCTTTTTTTATACTTTTTATTTGTCCTTATTTGTATGTTTCCTTTTTGATATCCGTTTTGATGTACTTATAGATAATACTAGGTTCCTAGGATGCCCTCTTCTTTTTCTATTCTTAGGGGTGGATCTTTATGTCTACTTGATTTTCAACTCATCAGCTTGCTACTTTCTCCCTCTTTTTAGGTTAGCCATAAGTTTACTATTTGTTTTAGTCTACACTACTAGATCCACAAAAATTAAGCCTTTTTACGGGTTAGTGAGTCTTTAAAGTTCTAAATATGTGCGTACTCTTCTACTAATGGATGTTATAATATCAATGGTTTGGAATTTATCTGGTTTCGAATCAGTTTCAGCTCGATTTTGCTTAGAAACGGTCCCAATCCCCCCAGTTTCGACCATATATAGAGTTTTGGTCCGGTTTCAGTCAGGTTTCGGCCGCTTCGATCAAGTTTCGGTCAGTTTCATCCGAAACCGACCAATTATATTTGAAACCTTATCAACTTATGACAATCTGTCAAACTGATGTGAAAAAGTGTTAAGAGTACATCAAATGAACCCGTTGTTTGAATTTTTGGTTTTGGTGACTAGGTGCTTGAACTGACTTTTGCACAGCAACATCCACTTCAAGTCCCAGTCAGATTTTCTTTGGATTGCTAATTTTTACTAAAAAGCAATTGTTCAGCTCTTACAAGCAGATAAGCTTGATGGGCTGTAAGTCCCGGTCATGTGGGCACACAATTGACCAATGCCTAGGAGAAAGCTGAAAATATTTGACCAAAGAATCTAAGAGACCAACCAGTTTGCAGTAGGGCTGGCAATTTCGGACCCGACAAGACAGACCCGACACGAAGTTAGCGGGTCTGGGTCAGGGCTAAGCGGGTTCGGGTCGTAAACGAGTCGACACGATAGACCCGTTTAATAAACGGGTCGGGTCCAGGTTTAGGGTCTGGACACGGTAGACCCGGGAAGACCCGTTTAGTATTCAACGAGTCGTGTCGGGTAGGGTCTACCCGCAATCCGATACTATAATATATAATACCAGCGGGTCTTTCGGGTCAGGTCGGGTCAAGTCGGATTGGGTCGGATCGGGTCAACTGAATAGTCCCGGGGGGTAAACGGGTCTTATCGGGTCTACCCGTTTATTAGCGGGTCGGGTACGGCTTTAGGATCTAGACACGATTAGTTAAACGGGTCGGGTCCGGGTCTGGGGGTTTTGGACACGACACGAAACTAGACACGACACGAACCCGACATGACACGACCCATTGCCACCCCTAGTTTGCAGGCCTACAACTACAACTAGAACCCACTCAAAAACTGAACTAGGCCTAAAAGGGAACAATTCTATAGCATTTTGTGTGGAGTGGTCAATCAGAGAGCTCAATTGGTGAAATACGAAAATGACAACATGAGGAATACCTTTAAGTGTACCATGGTTGTAATAGACGATGTAGCCACATCACGCTACATACGCCAGTTTATCTTCATTTTTATGTTCTGGTTGGTAGTAGTATGTCTTTTGCGTTCCATCGCCTATCTCCAGACGAAGATCGGACGACTAAATTGTTCTCTATGACTTTTTGGCCTATGGTGCGGGTTTTGTCACACCCACGTTTTTCATGTGTTGACCATCTTAAGTAGGTGAATAATAAACTTACTATGCAGGAGGACGGAAGGCGTCAGAATCACAGGTAAAAAACACAGCAACCAAAAGACCCCTAAAATTTTGAACCTAAAGTAACATAAAATTGGACTCCAAAACAATTTAGTCGTTCAATAAGAAATAAACAAAATTAGACTTAGATTAACGTCCTAATGAAGAGAGACTTCCACTTAAATTCAAAAAGGGGTTGGATCACCTTGTGATGCCCATGATGGTCAGAAGCCTTCTTCTCCTTCTGGCTAAAACCAACACTACTTGTTTCACAAAATACATCTCATTTTCTATTATGTTCCCTCCAATTACCATGTCCAAAAAGATCAAATTTTGGGATCAAGCAACTCAAAGCAATATTATGGAGTTCTTACCTCACCTCAAAATAAGGTAGAACGGTCAAATATTTTCAATACAAGCGAGCTCCAGATTAAATTTCAAAAATATTTGACTATCTTATCAAGGCCATCACAAAACTTTAAAATAATCTGTTTTGCAATTATTACGTCTATGCTATGATAAAGAAAGGGGGTAACTGATACTCCGACAAAACACACCTCTGATACTTATCAAAATTTAATTGATGAGTTGAACTTGATCGATTGCTTGTATCCATGGTGTGAAATCTTAGCAGACATATTACCATATAGCACTTGTGAAATTTACGGATAATGCAACATAATACACAGTCTAGTCACAGGAAACAAACCTGTGTTTTTTCTGCAAGCTTGCTCAGATCAGAAATGACTGACTTAATGGGGAAAGATCAATTTTCGGAAAAAAGCAGTATAACTGGAAACTATGAAAGCCAATATGGATGATCAAGTTCCTTTGTCTGTAGAAATAGAATAACGGAGACTTATAAATCTGCCTTTGCTCTAGCTAAACTCAATGCTTATGCTACGCTTGTTGTAGCATCATCACTAGAAGAAATATCAGTACGTTTAGGAATATCACTCCCTCTAACTACCCTGTTATAAATAACTTTGAAGGACTGTGATCCATGTGGCCTGTTGAGCAAACTTATAGGCATTTTAAGAGTCTGTTTCCGACGATTTCTCCCCTTTATGAATATGCTGAAGCTTCCCTCACCCTCATACATTTTACTATTTCTCATGACATGTTTTTCAGTATTAGACTCTGTGTTCTCCATAAGAGACGATTCTGGTTTCAGTTCAGTTTCATTTGCTTCATTTATAGAAGCTTCATTTCCAGGAGATTCTCCACATTCTTGCATATTTGGTGAAAATTTCTCAGCCACTGTACTCCCACTGTCTATAATCTCAGGTACCGCATTGTCCTCTTCTTTCTTGGTTTCTTCTTCGACCATGCTCTCCAATGGAGGAGTTAAACTCACTGCATTAATACTATCATTCTGCATAGTTGTCTCTAACACAGATTCAGAAGCTAGAGTCACAGGAGGCATAACAGAGAAATCAACAGGGTGACAGCTTGGCCACATTGTTCCTGGCACGAAGTCAGATGGATTCGGATTTATATTGCATTGCCAAGCAAAATGGTTGGGGTGAAACATGTGGCTGCTCATAGCATATGTGCTATTCAGTACTGCTTGAGGCTGGGAATATGGTGGGTACAAAAATGGCATTGGATGCATGATGTTACGCGGACGAGGGAAAGAAGGATAAGGGTGGTGAGGCGAGGTGCAGACAGGGGGTGATGTAGGCATGACAGCCGCAGGTCCAGGGTGAGGCCAGGATGTGACTGCAGAAATGGGACTACTAGGGGGAAGGCTAGCATTTACAGCCACGGGGGCATACACGATAGCAGGAGATGGATTAAAGGGTGCAGCAGATGCGGACAACTTCTTATTAGGGATATCTCTAACATCACCTTTGTCCAATGGCACTTTTGCATCACCAGAAGTTTTACCTGGGATGTCAACCTTTAGAGTATCCTCTTCGTGTACGTTCAAAATAGAATTAGTCTTGAGCGCAGTGCTGCCAGCCAAAGCTTCTTCAGAACATTCTTCTTTATGCTCATTGGAGATTGAGCACTCAGCTTTCATGCATTCCGGTGCATCCGAAGATGTCGTATTGTCATTGTCGTTGCTACTGTGTAGTACTTGTTCAATCTCATCATCATACAAAACACTCTTCTTCGGCATGCTCCCATATGACTCCACTTCCCTATCCGAGGGAGATGCCATATCCTGAGTTGTTGGAGATAACAAGACAGATGACCCTTCCGTTTCTTCGGATTTGGAATTTTCTGCTTCCCTCGCAACAACTTCCATTTCCTTCACCAAGTGAGCTGCCATATCCTGAGTATCTGGAGGCAACAAGATAGATGGGCCTTCACTTTCATCGGTTTTCTGCTTTTCGGTTTCCGACTTAGCAACTTCCATTTTGTTATTTGAGTGAGATGCCATATCCTGAGTAGCTGGAGATAACAAGACAGATGAGCCTTCACTTCGATCAGTTTTCTGCTTTTCTGTTTCCCTCTCAGTAGCTTTCATTTCCTTACCTGAGTGAGATGTGATATCCTGGACACAGTTCTCCTTTACTTGCCTTAAACTATCTATTTCTGTAGGCGCAGCTGCAGCTTCTGCATGATTCCCAACCATTATTAAATCGTTTGCATGGCAATCCTTTTCTTCCACCCTACCTTTTACAGTCAATAGTTCTTGATTCAAGGAAATTTCATCTCTGGACATTCTGATCTGAATTTTAGCAATAGTTCCTGGGGGTGCCAATGCCACGTCCTTGTATGACGGAGAATTTCCACGAATGGCAATCAAACTATTGTGTGTCTCTGAACCTTCACCCATTACATTCCATTGATTATTTAATACAAGGTTATCCTCTAGAGATTTGGTTGTTTGAAGTTCCATTGATGGATTTGTTTTCTCACTGACATTTCTAGAATTATCTGTTGTCTCAGTGTTGCTAGATGAAGGCACTGACTTGACCCTGTAAGTCACAGCCTTGTATATTTTCCGACCAAACTTTGTACTGTGTGACTGAAGTTTCATATGGTGACTATCCGCGTAGCTTCCAGGGATTACAGTTCGTTTTTTCATTAAGTAATAGCGGCTGTTTGAGTAAGAAAACCTTGGTTTAGATTGGAGATTTTCGCTGGTAAAATCATTCATCTGATAATTGTAGACCTTTCTGATATTTCCACGCCGTTGCTTAGATCGTTGCCCCACTCCAACAGCTGACCTTGGCCTTTGAACAGGTTGCCAGCCATCTTCTGCCTCTGTGCTTACCACTGTTAGGGCTTCATCGGCAACAGTAAGCTGCTCCTCAACCATTCCCTTAGACTGTCGAGAAACAGTTGCTTGCTCCACAACTACAGCATCCTCACATTTTGGTTCAGCATGCTGATCTTGGCTATATCTGTGTTCATCAACCTGATTTTCTTCATTTACAATTGCTGTACTGAAATCTTTGAATGACGCTTCAGAACTTCCTACATCCAAGTTTGGAGTGGACCGTCCCTTCACCTGAAGCAGTATAGAACCAGAAATTATATAACCTTCCTTGCCCTTAATCAGCAAGTCTTTTCTCATCTATAAAAATGTTCAGTTGCATGCGTGTATGAAAAGGTTAATTGTGAAAAAATATAATAGGCAGTTATTTGAATGGGGGAACATAGGAACATGAAAGTGCCCTCAAAATCAGAACCTGCGCAAGTCTTAAGAGGCATTGAAGTTATAGGTCTTTTGACAAAGAAAGAAAGAATAGATATACATGTAACAGAATAACCAATACACTGTGCTCCATTTAACAGCATTGTCCGAGTCTACTTATCCTATCTTCTTAACTCAGCCAAAACAACAACAATATAGTACAAAATAATAAAAGAACATACATCATAAAATTGGATGTTCAGGTGAAACAGTGTTCTTGAACAGGAATAACATACAAAAAAATGTGTGAAAAAGAATAGCATCTGGACATCAATGAATCGCTCTGGAAGGAATTCCCATATTCCTACTACTTGGGTTTATCCTACAGTCCTACTCATGGAGAGCGGTGAGGCCAGGCAAACCTCTCATAATTGTAATGAGGTTCTATTAAAAATGATGCCCAATTGAAGCCATTAGTTTGTTGTTAGTTATATTTTGGCATAAATGAATGACTATTTTGTATTTAGTTTTGCATATAACTAACCAGTATTTTAATCAGTTTTATCAGAAATGAGTTGACAAACATGATATGTGATACGTTATGATCCATAATAAATATAGAAGGAGACTCAGGTTAGTTGCTTGGGCAAATTCACTAGAGAACTGACTTTGCTTGTTGCTCCTTTTATCATCACAGATAGGAGAATACTTGCAAAAGTTTCTCAATTGGGTGTCATATGAACACAGTGTTCATTGTATGGTTGTGGTGACTTTCATCATGATAGATGAGGCCTTGCACTTGTTCAATGGGAGTTCACATACACATTGTCTGGCTCTCTTTGGAAACACATCTTGTGAAAACAGCATTGTCATGATAGATTTGCGTTTTTGCATGTGACTTGAGTACATATCATTTGATCTGAGAGGTCCGTATAATCCTAGATTGCTCTCATATATTTTGAAGAGCCTTAAATTTTTGATCATATGTGTAACGCTCACAAGTGACTTGCTCTCAAGAAGGAATCAACCACTTCTATATGTCAATTCAAATTTGGAAGTTTGACAGACATTAGACCTAGTTGCAGAGTTATTGCCATAGTCCAAGTGTCCACATATTAAATATTAATATTTTCCAGACTACATGTGGTTATTCATTTTCACTCATTTTAGTGTCACTGTCATGCTAATAACTTAATATAAGAATAGTCTATTCTATTATGTTTGTGACTCACAACCTTTACACAATCTTCATTCCAACTAAAGATAATAAGGATGATTATCTCTCTGGTGGGACCTACCCATTCTACTACTGTATCTTGTTAAGAGAAATCATATGAATGTAAAGGCCTAAGTAGGATCACACCTTTAAACCATGGTACCTCCTCTTTGTGGACTCAGCATCTCTTCCTCTGGAATCTTGTGTGGGACTTATGTAATCAAGCAGATCAGACACACTGCCGAGCAGAACAAATGGAAACTTAGGTTTAGATAATATGAACTATGAAGCAAACCTAAGATGACACATGCAGCAAATGACAAATGTTGGTGGTTTTGTGTGTGTACACAGACATATAGCAGCATATGCTAATCTTGGGAAATCTCTGGTATGCATGGTTCCCACCGTTCCCTATTCAAATGAATCTCACTAGTGACTGGTGTGATCTAAGTAATAAATTCCCTCATAAACTTACATACCTTAGATGTCCTTTACTGGCAATGGATGCATCAGGCTTTTTGGTACCATTACGAGCAGCTTCTTGCTGTTCAAAAGCCTTAGACTCAAAGTACTCGAGCCATGCGGCAGCATCCTAGCAAAACCAGTGACAAATTTTCCAGGGCTAAATTATTGTTGAACAAAAATAAACTCAGTAACTTTTCCAAACCAATATACATGAAAGATACCTGAGTTCGCAGGTCGTCAGGACCAAGCTTTGATCGAAGAATTTGCAAGGTTGTTTGTTCATGTTGAACACTCAATGGATATGCTTCCATTAATGAAAGAGCAATGGCTATAGCATGGTAACTCGCTGCAGTCTAGAGATTAATTGATAAAGAGACAAATTATACGTCCGCAGAAAAAATGAATAGATTAAGGTACATGAACATGGAAAAAGGTTGTATTATTATCAGTAGCACATGTGAATATTTGAATTTGAGCCAACTACTCAATCCCATGGAACCATACGCAAAATATATAAATCAGCCAAGGGAGCTAATCGAACAAGACCTAATAGGAACACATTGTTCAACACGGATAAACAATTACAACACAAATGTGTGATGATAAGCACAACATAACTAATATTACCAAGAAAGGCTGTATCCTACTTCATCAAATACTAGAATAGAAGGAATTAATGACTGATAACAGAAGGAGACCTGAATATGATCAGGCCCCAGTAACCTTTGGTTGCATTTTAGAGCTTTATGCAGATAACGAAGTGCCACATGTACATTTCCTAGGCCTTCTTCCATCATGGCAACATTGATATATGTAGCAGCTGTGTTTGGATGAGACGGGCCGCAAGTAAGATGTAGGAGATACAATGCACGCTTCACATACCTGATTAACATGGAAAAATTTACAGCAAAAAGGTAATGAGCATCTTCATGGAAGCATAGAATGAATAATTAAAAGTTCAACAGAAAAAAACGTAAATCAATCTTAATATTTTGGTTGCTTATAGATACAATAATTGAAGCTCCCAACTGTTTCCTTTGTGCAGAAGCTTAATACGTGTCTATGTGATATTGTTGGGCCCTTGAGGGGGTGGGTGAAGTGTTTCAATCTCCACAGACCATAACTTGCTGATCTATAACAAAATAGGTTGAAATTCGAAGTACCTCAAACTGCCTAACTATTCCGAGAGCCTAAATAATAAGTAGGATTGTGTTCTTATTAAATCTTTAAAACAAGAGCTTAAAAGGTGATGACAGGAAGTATCTGCTAGAAACCAGTAATTCTCTTACATTCGAACCCATAGCTGATGATAGAATTAGAATATATATTTTTTGTTTCCTACTCACATGGGCCCATATCCTTACTTTTCTATCAATTTCTAATTCCAGTCTTACTCCACAATACAATCTGATATTATAGTACTGCTGTACTAGTATAAACAAAAATTCCTTTATGGTCCAATTCAAACCGTAGTAAGATTTGATTGATTATAATAATGTATATTTACTTTAGAGGTTCCGAGGGAATTCATTATAGGAAAGTTTCCAACAAAAATTGTTAGTTCTTGCATACTTACTGGGTTTTTCAAATTCTAGACAATGCTTATTACACTAAATTTTTTTGTCTCCCCCGAATGATAAGGAGGAAAAAAAAGATCGGTTAAAAAAAATGTCATTTCTGAGTTTTATCAACAATTTGCTTGTGTAGGTGAGGCCCCATTATTTTCTGACTCCTTATGTAAGGAATTACAAAAAAAGATTTTTTCAACAAATATGTGAATTAGGAAGGATTGGTCGACGAAATATAAATCGGAGACTAGATCTTGATATACCCTAGAACAATACATTTTAATTACCACAAGATGCATTGGTTGCTACAGATCATTTGATCGAAATGAAATTTGGAATGGGCGGGCACACTTGATTATGTGTGCAGCAATCAGGCATAAATTGATACCGAGTCCTCAAAATTTGGTAACTTCAACCCTATTAACTACTTTCAAATCGTTTTTTGACCTACACCCCTTATCTCAAGGTTTGCATTGAACTAGTCCACTGATACAAACCGTTCATGGGAGAATATTGAGTTATTTGGGTCCTGGAGGATTGACAGGGCAAACAACTAGTTTTCGGATACTAGCCACTATGGGTGTATTTGCCCAATTGACACATCCAAAGGAATTAAAGTTTTTTGCATTGGATCCTCAGCTATTCATGTGCAAACTGGCCATTGGGGATCTATAGACAATTCGTTTTATGAAATATCTAACAAATTAAAAGAGTAGCAAATGATCGATTTATCACAATGTTTGAGAATTGAGTTTTGGGTTCGAGTTCAAAGCAAGCAAAAAATGAACCAGTTCGGGTCGGGTCCGCCCGGTTCGACTGCTTCCGCCAAAAATATTAGAATTAGGATATGTTTCACTCGATTTGGGTTCGAATCGGTCGTTCCAAATCCAAATCTTGTTGTATATGAATCATGGAATAACTAGTAACTACTATATATTATTCAAACTAAGTGAGCGATGATATGAACCAAATCAAAATTAGACCCAATTAGGAGGCATAATGCGGGTTCGGAGGTTCGGATCGGCCAAAATCTGAGCAGGTTAGGGTTCAGACAAACCCTCAAATAATAATCTATTACCAAGTAGAGATGAATATTATATGGTGCCAGTAGGAAACTCTTTAGCCTTGAATCGGTGTATTCAGGAAGAGCAGGTTGTTCGAGCTCGATATCATAAAAAATTCCTGAATATTGCATGGGAACAGTCATCTTAGAAGTATTTTTCCCTTCCAATATTTTTCTATTGGAGCTTCCCTTATAAGAATTGCAGTGATAGATACAACTTCATGAATATGCGATTTTTATATCCTATATTAATTGTGTTGATGCGGGCCAAGTTGCTTGTTTCAGTCTATCTCCTAATAGGCTGATACCTCCCTTCCCATAGTTGTATATTATCATCAACAAGCAAATTTATCTAATCAAATATGGACCTCATTATACTCAATTAATGCATTATGTTTTCACAGAAATGAAAGAGAGAATGCATGCGCATGGGATACTCGGCATTTCTGCTGTAGGTGATATGCACTTCCAAGCTATTTTGATGGGTGCCTAGCCGCGTACAAAAGTATTGCTGCTAGCAGTGTTCTAAAAAGCGGCCCAAGTGGTCGCCTAGGCATTAGGCGACCCCCCACTTCCTAGCCTAGGCCCCAGGCGCTCCAAAAAAACGGCCAAGCTTCCAGGCGGAGCTAGGGGGGCAAGGCGGCTGCCTAGGTGGTCTAGGCAAGATCAGGCTGGCCAGGCAGGCTAAGGCTGACCAAGTGAGCCAGCGGGCTGAGGCTGGCCAGGCGGACCAGGCGGGCTGAGTCTGGACAGGCAGACCATGTTTGCTTTTGTTCTTATTAATCACTCAATCTTGAATTATGGTTATATACTTGTTCTTTAAAATAATGGTTTGGGATAATCTTGAACTTATGTTAATTTTTAAACATATATATTATATAATATCAAAATAATAATTAAAATAATTTTTAAAAAGGCAAGACGTCTAGGCGTCACCTAGGCGCTAAGCGGCCCCCCACCGCCCGACTAGCGCCTAGCACTTTTTAGAACATTGGCTGCTAGTAGACTACATAAAGTTTAATCTACAGCAACTCAGTCCCGATACTCATGACTTAGTTCACCGACTTCTTAAGTGTTGTTTCGATAACAGGGCATGGGCATTCTGTACAAGGATATTGATGGACAACATCCATTATCCATAAGAAATTGCAATTAGAGGGACTCACTTAATGTTTTAATAGAAGAAACTCCAATATAATCCATATGCAGGAAACTTTACGCGTTTTAATGAATGAGTTTATGTCGACTCATCCCTAATATCTTCGACTACTCTCAACTTCCATCTCCAAGTCCTAACAACAGCATCCCATGCAAACTATCATACAGTTCAGAATCTAATTATACGCACCCTCGTATAGAATCATTGGGATTCAAACAACATGTTGAGATTTCTCTTCCAGTAACAAGCAAAATTAGCATGAAATTTACTCCACAACTCTAGAACATACAGACCTGAACTCTCTCCTTACTGCATCTAACAATAAGGTTAACTTCCTAGATAAAAATTCCTTATTCTCTGACTAAGAAGGATGAAGATCAAGATGAGCTTGAAACTTGATGAGAAAGAGTTCAAGCATAACTACTATACCTTGTATGAGCATTAAGATTAAAATATTAACCACTATTAAGTATGACAATTTCACAAACTATCACGGCACCACAATTAGGGAGACATGTATAGATAACATACATTAAGTCAATTAGTTGGATACATGCATGATCAAACATAAGGTTTAGGAGTGAAAATGTCAGCACAATGTGCATACATGTGCACGAATAAGTTGTACATCAGTAATTCAAAAGGTTTTCCCACTAGACTCTGTCCGTTTGACATCATATAATTCAACGAATGACAAACTTATATAAATACAAACCTGAATGTCCTAGATGCTCATTTCTTTGTTATAAATAGTACGGAATCCTGTTTACCCTCCTCCAAGATCGTTGGGGAAGCTTTGGGTGTAAATGGGCCACCTGTCAGGTCTCAACTTTATTGTTTCAGGTTGGTCTTTTAGGTGGGGCCTACTTAAAAAAATTGGTTTGGCTAGGCCAAAGCCTGGTCCATTTGCAGCATATGCCTCCACCACGAACTGGACAAGGGAAAGTGGAAAGGACATGGATCAAAGCAAGATTCAACATAACACACACTAATCTCGATGAGTTTGACTCAAAGTTGTCATTATTATGTTAAATCTTAAAGAAACATTGTACTAGTTTCAAATAAGCTATGTTCTTTAGGTAATTAACACAGATGAATGGATTCAATAATTATACCACGGATAAAACAGTATTTGGAATTGGAGGAGACGAAAGGGCTTCACCAGAATCTTCCTCAAAATTTAGAATAAAATATAAAACATTGTTAAATGGCCATATCTATGTTTTATAATATGTAAATGCTTGTGTCTCCTACAGATCAAAGGGTGGTTTGCAGATGCGAGAGTAGCATCTTTGTCCGAAGAGCAAAAAACATGACATGCATCCATTGATCTGGATATGCAGCTACAACCATTTTCAGTTTTAGATGATGACCTAGACAAGCAAATGGAGGTGATTCATAAGACTGTCTAGAAGGATATGATAGATTGATAGGAGCTAATATACCTAAAAAAGGACAAGGATATATAATCCACTGTCATAATGGAGAAGATCCTATGATCATGTTGAACAAAAGGATTGCCTACATGCACCATTAAATATCCAACAAAAGTGGCATTAAAAATTCAAACCATCCAATGATTTTTTGGACAAGTCGAGCAACTAACAATAGGGGAGCTCAAGGACACTAGCAGTTGTTGAATGACTACTGGTACTAATCAAACTTTGATTATTTTCCATTTTAGCGGTTAAATTTTGTAACGCATGCAGCGCTAAACTTTAAATTAAACAAAAAAAGGTTAGACATATACTATATGTCTAATGTTGGAACATTAAGACAAAAGATATTTTTAAAATATTCAATATCGTTAAAAATGTTCAACATCTATAGTGCTCAAAATCACTTAAATATTGCCTAGATAAAAAATGTTTTCTAGGCATATCATAGTATGATATAACTTCAAACAATATTTTGTATCTTTCTAGGCAGGTTCGTGCAAGTGACGACGTTGTACAGTATTATACATGCTCCATGCTAATCAGCTATAAGGTACACATACCATACCACCCTAACAGGCACGAATACAATACATTACTTAAATCCTTATTCGCAATCAATCATCACTATTGACCAAGATCTTTAAGCATTCAAATCTCTTAATGGGTGGCCCTTGTCAATCGAAATTTTATATTTATTCCAAGACAATTAACCAAAGCTTGAAAGAGGATAAATCCAACTTGAAATAATAACAGTGCAAGGATTAGATTGATTCTTAATCACATATTCTTCTCTCCTGACCTTATCCCCCCTCCACTTGAGTACTTCAACTTATGCAAGAAATCTAACACGACAAAACTCTCCTCACCTTCCTCCTTACAAAACTGTCCCTAGTCCATCACAAGCATGAACGGGGAAATTTGTTTTGTTGTCAATACTATTATTTCACTATACTACGTAGTCTACGTGTGGTGGTCTTTGTGACCATAGTTACCAAATTGGGCGTTTTTTTGAAAAAAACGCGTATAAAACAAGTATCGATCCAAATTCGTAGCAAACAGGAAAAAAACTCGTTTTTTTTGAAAAAAACTTCCGTACGCGTTTTATATGCATTTAAAACGGAAAAATCACGTATAAAACGCGTATAAAACAACGTCGGGTTTGGTCCGAGTTTAAATTGGGTTCGGGTTTTATTTTGTTCGTGCTTAATAAACGACTAAACGCATATGCTATATGTTTTGAACTTTTGATTATTTAATGTTGGAAAATGACAAATATACATACTTGGTATAATTTTTAAGTTTTTTTTATTTTTCCGATGTTTTCACGTTTTTTTCCCGTTTTTCCGTTTTCATCGTATCTTTCCGATTTTTTCCCTTGCCGTTTTTTTCCCGTTTTCCGACTTGGTAACTATGTTTGTGACAACCACATCAACTTTTTACTATATTTCACATATAAATTCAATCCTCATCCTTATTAATGGATGAATTCATTGTTGCATCTTTCCAGTCACCACAGCACCTTTCCAGCACATGTTCTCTATATAATAGTTATACTTTGGTATGATTCGAGGTTAGTCCGAACCAGACCGGTACACCCGAATCAGTTTGGATGTTTCATTGATCGGAGCTGAAACAAAGCCCTCTAAACCAAAGTGGTTCATATATTGGCCGATTTGAACTGAAACATCTCCTCAAACCTTAAAATGCCCTGGTTCCATGGTTCGGATCCAATTATACTAAATCAGCTGGATCAGACCCAAAACAGGTTGAATTAGACTCGATTTGGTCCAATCAAGCGCGAATAGGATAAATCAGACCTCAATTACACCCGAATTGGCCGAATTGGACACAGGTCAATTAAACAAGACCCAAATTAACAAATCATACATGAATTATGAATTTTTCCCAAAATGGCCAAACCGGCCGAACTTGAACCGCCTATTTTTCCTAGGTCTGAACCAAAACCCAAATCCAAATTCTCAAACCTGGCAATTATGAACACTAGTTCTCTAGATAACAATTTTGATATTTCAAATATTTCCTTATTTGGGCGACTACAATGAGCTAGAAAAAGGAGTGTTGCCAGCACCATTGGCTGAATATATACGACAGCAACAGTTCACCCACATATACTCTGTTTTGAGTCTTTTAAATATTGCTAGTAAAAACTATTTATGCTCTTATCATGTTCGTCGTCGTCGTTCTGATGTATAGACAAAATTGTGTTTTTGAAATCATTGAATGAATTGATGGGTTGCAAAGTCAATGTTCCAATAACACAAAATTTGGCTTCTCACAGTTTCTGAAGCATCGACATGTAACAAATACTGAAATAAATGACTGTATAAGTTGGATAATCACTGAAAATAAATATTATTCTCTCAAGAGAACCACTCAAAGGGATGGGATTTTTTTCTTATGAGAAAGGATAATAAGCATGTCCTTCGCGATTATACCAATCAAAATTTTAGTAAGGTAACTAATATATTCTGATAGAATCTTATCAGACACATCAGCATGCAGTATATGACATAAATGACCAAAAGAAATCTATGCCAGCTGGAATTTTTATAATTTTTATCAAATGTGTTAAAACAACTTACTTTAGAGCCAATTCTGTATGTTGAAGCCTGTAATAGAACACAGCAAGATCCCCATAACTCTTCATAGTATCTGGGTGATCCAGTCCAAGCTCCCTCTCATTTATATCCAGAGCTTTTTGTTGATAAATTGTGGCCTGTTAATGTCACAACCATTACAATATTAAACATTATCACAGTGTGGAGAAAAGAGAATAGGAAACCTCTAAGGTCTATAATTGAACTTAACAAAAACATATTGTGATACAATATTTCTAAGCAAGATGAGCAAGATAGTATTAGACATCTCATGGACAAGATTAAGATATGATCATTTGCACCAATCCAGAAGAAACAGAAGTAGACCCATGGTTAAGCAGCTTCATCACCCCTTCCCATGTTAAAGAAAAATTTCCATAATAAGGATGATCACTCTGACAAAGGTCCATCAACTAGTTGGCTAAGTTGCAGAGCTGCAGGCTGATCACAAGACACGTCTGTGGTAATATCAAATACAAAGGTGCATCAACTAGTTCGCATGATCACGATTAATTCAGACTGGACTTCAGCCTAGCTTCAGGAAAGCATTGGCGAATAGAGAAATTGAGAAGAATGGAATAGATAAAAGAATATTGTCAAATCATGGATAATGCGTAGGAAACTAACAGATTCATGTGTAGAGCAGATTGAGTGAAGTGATCCTTAAGGTTAGCCTACAATTGTAGAGTAAAGGAGGAATTGAACTTCAGCCTAAATGGGCATATAATTTAGAAAGTTAACCATTATGCTGTCCCAAGATTGGTAGTGGGGAAATGTGAACAAAAAAGAGAATTAAGTAAGGCTTCTTTAGGTTTATAGGGTATAGGCTTTCGAGATTTTAAAAAGTGGGTGTGGGTGAAGTGGTGATTGTTTGTAGTATAGATCAAAGATTGTATATTGTGCCCATACTATTCAGACTCTGGCACAATACACATATCATACCACTACGTGTCAACAGGCCGTATGAACTAGGATAGAAGGATACAAAATTGCAGACTGGCATACAAATGTTAATATAGGATTGCTTTACTATTATTTTGAATATAGGGTGCCTTAAAATGCTTTAAAGTGGCCATAAGATATGCTTTGCGAACATTTTAATCCCTCCTACTCAGAGCTTTTTAAAAAGGATTTGGAGAATATTTTTTAGTTCTTGCTTGTGGTTATGATTAGATACTTGTTTGGGTGGTAAATGGATATGGTAGTATTGCTGGAATTAAATTTAAATAAGCTGAAAACATCATTTTTGTTTTAAATTTCAGCAAGTACTCCTCTAATTTAATCGGGCACCATATCTATAATAATCATATTTATTTAGCATACATCACTAGCACACACGAGGTTGCATCATTGTCCCTCTATTTCCCTCCATCTTGTCGTTTCATTTATTAGTTGTCTCTTAACAACATAACACATATGTCCCTCAACACGCCTCTCGTCAAACATCTCCATCCATATTCTTCTAAGAAAGAGGGAATTTGTCCTTGCATATGACATTACTCGTCATATAACATTACACCTCATCTCAATCCAAAGAATATTACGGCTCATCCAATACAGATGAATTCTACTCGGAACGTCCAACCTATGCCACTCACCGGTAACCCACTCTTCAACCAGAACGACATGTACATACCTATCCCACAACTCAGATGTTGGCGAGAACACTACCAGGAAAGACGTCTGTCAATACGACTGAGTCGGCGACTGCAGTGGCGACGGAGGTAACTGCACCGACAAGGGCAGTGGTGGTAGAGCTAACTGTGCCGACGAGGGCAGCGGTGGGAGATGTAACTACACCAACGAGGGCGGTGAGAATGACATCGGTCGAAATCGGTGTGAATCCAACGGCAAAATCCGACGACTCAGGTGGTGGTTCCGGTGATATCTGGCGACGGTTCCGACGAGATACGACAAATCCGAGAGCAAGAACCGATGATTCCAATGAAATTCAGACGGATACAGGCAATTCTGGCAAAATCCGACGAATCCGGTGACAAAACCAGACGGGATTCGACGATTCCGGCGGCAAGATCCGATGAGATCTGGCAACTTCGATCGAAATCAGTCAGATTTCAGCGAAGTCCGATGTTGTCCCCATTTAAAGCCCCACCAAAACCAGCCCATAGATTTAACGAAATCTGTGGGTTGGTTTCAGTCGAAATTATCAAAATGCCCTCGAAATGATCAATTTCATCAAAATCATCACCAAAATGAGGGGTGGATTCTCGTTACTTTCAATTGGAATCTTGTCGAAAAGGACGAAATAAGCCTTGTTTCAATAGGACCCCCACCATTATGTCCAAACTTTTCGTGGGGCCCCACCATTTTGGTCTAAATGTCTGAATTTGACCCGAAATTCCGAAATTTCGCTGAAATCGAAACGGGTTGGGATTTCGAGCCCCCTTTCGTTTCGCCTGTGGCTGAAATCAAAATATTTTGACGAAATTTCAGAATTTCGACAGAAAGACCATGCCTACGCCTATCCCCCCCTACACACACGCACACACAACACTGCTCAAACCATGGTGGGGCATACACTGAGGTTTGCCAAGTAAGAAAGAGAAACGTTCTACACTACGTGTAATATATAAATTAGTTGGTATATATGGCAATGAGAGTGTTTGGGAAAGATAATAATAATGAAACACGAGAATATCATTATTTACTTGGTCCACTAGTGAAATATCCACATCGAAGTGACCCAAGGCCCAACTTCAGATTGGAACTATCCTTTACTGCCAAAAAAGTGGCCGAACTCCGACAATCGATCAGATGATAAAGTCCAAAAAGACCTACTCCATAAAAAAGGTAAGGGAGCACATCCATTAGTTGAATATCATCAGAACTCAGAAATGGCAAAATCTAAATTGTTAATTGTTCAAAGGCGATAGAGAGCAATGATAGCTGACCCAAGAAATGATAGCTGACCCTAGAGCACGTTTACCATAATAACTCCAGGAAAAATATTTGGAATATGAGGTGATGGAGCCTATATATATTGTTACAAGGTCCATGCCATAATGATGCTACATCATACACACACAAGCGTACAAGACAAATCAGACTATATACAAACTCTCGCATTCAGAAGACTTAGATGAAAACATCATATCAAATTATATATGCATACAAGACACCTGCAAAATTCTAACAAAGAACATGATATCTAGGTAAAATGGCAGAACTGTAGTTCCTACAAACTTTGGATTGCACAAAACCTACTAAACAATGATCACATCACTCTTGTACGAGTTTATTTTGAGTGATCCAATACTCATTAGAAACCTGTTTCAACTCCTGACATGTAGAAGTAGTCCAACCTTCATATTCGATTTGGTTTAACTTTGATAACTTGAAGTCTTGAACATTTTTATTGCATGTAGAAATCACGTTGCATTTGTTTTGTAGGTAAAGGTAGGGGTGAAAACGGGCCGGGCCAGGTCAGGCCGACAAATGTCAAGCCCGAATGGGCCCATCGGGCCAGGCCTCGGACCGGGTCAGATTTGGGCAAAGAACAATATTTTTTAATAAAAAACTGTACACAACAACAACATATGTGGGGATTTGAGAGCTCAACCTCTACAAGTTTAAACACTATCATGACCATTACACTACATTTTATGTTATGTTTAATATATATAGTCTGTATATATATAAGAAATACATAGTATATGGATCGGGTTTTTCGGGCTGGATTGCGGCCCAAGCCCAGCCCATGGTGTGTTAGGGCCAGGCTGGGTCGTGTCGTTGACTGAGCTGGGCCTGGTTCAAGCCGATGGGCTTTTTTTACACCCCTAGGTAAATGGAAATTGGGTTGTTATGAATTACATTTAAAGGAGAAATAATGCTTTTTGCAGCAAGTTTGTGATTGACCTGATACCCATCTGTAAACAATAATGAGATGGGAAAATAAAGGAGATTATGGAAGGGGTAGTAGCGGGAATAGTAATAATAGTAGCACTAGAGGTAGTACTATTATAAGAAGATTGGTGGGTAAATGGGTGGGGGGAGGGGTGCATAGTCAATAGTGTATACTTATGTGCACAACCTATATACCCAAATAATATAAGCCTTTTAGGACGCTACAAATAAGGAAATACAAGTAAAGAAGATTACTTTATTTTTCCCTCAAATTTTAAGATTCTCCCAAAAAAAAAGGCACAAAGAAAATTCATATCTATAAAGTAGTTGGAAGCTCCAAGAAAATAATCAGGTCTCTTATTAATGCGAATTGGGGAGACCCAATCCCACAAATCCCAAATCTAGATTACCTTAGATCACATAAAAAATCAAAAGATTACAAATGAAATCAGCCACCAAGCCATACCTCACCATATGGAACCAGCTATGAAGAGCAGCTTTAACAAGTAAGGGTCCACCAAAGGACTGTAGTTTATAAAGCACGGATACTTCTAGACCCCGTCCATATCCGTATCGTATCGAATACCCAAAACTCGTTGGATACTCAAGGATACATATCTGATACTTCACATGTGTATCCCAATTTCAAAATTTATAAATGGATACCTGGGATGCATACTTTTCATGCGTGTCCCAATTTTTAAAAATTACTTTTAAAGATGAATACTTGGGGTTACAAGTTGGATACAACTGGGTATATTAAATACATGTTTCTTATTATCTATGGGAGAAGTTTTTTCTTAATAATGATGGATATAGGAGGTGATTAATTTGCAAGGTTGATGTAGTTGGGGTTAGTTGAAGATGTGCTTTACTGTTATTTTGAAATATGTCATTTTATTTATGATGAACATAGGTAGATGGCTAATGTTAAGTTGTAATCTTGATGTCATTATAATTGACGTCGTGAACTTTCTTGTATTTGTTAGTGATATGTTAAATAAAAAAAACATTTATTTATCCATTTATTAATATATCCCTGACATATCATATTTTGTTTTTTCAAGAATTATCATATTGACGTATCCATATTGTATCGTTCCATATTTCATAGATTGTAGTTAAAGTCAGACACTCTCAGGTTGGGCCAATAATGTGTGAGTTGGCAAGTCTGCGGGTGGGTGTGGGTGTATGTGTGTGGGATTTATTTTCCCTTTATCTTGAGAGAGAGAAAACTAATAATCCATTAATTAATAGTATAAATATTAAATAGGATACTAGTAATACATTTATTAACACAGCGACCACTACACTGGTTTCCTATTGGTACTACTCTCAATAACACAATACAATATCAACAAACCCCATGTACTTGAGATCTCACGGATCCTTGTCCGCATTCATTTTTATCTATGGTTGAAGCATTTTCAAATTCAAACCTATTGGCTAAGAAGCACTGACACTGGTACGGGGACACGGTTACGACACGACACGGGTACGCCGACACGGCAAATCTGCGGGGACACGGCAAAATAAATTAATATTTTTTATTTAAATTTTATGTGTGTTATTCGCATATATTTCAATAACCGAAAAAATCTCATAGAAAACAACAAATAAAAATTTAATGCATACTGAATAGCAACCGTTAGTTACACCCAGCCCGATTGGTGAATCACATACAGCCTTAAATGGCATGGAAAAGAACGGTTGTGTTTTAGTTTTGACTTCAACCTATCTAAAACCTCAGAGGATCAGATAGGTTAAAGTCAAACCTGAATCGTAATCGTCCGTTACAATCAGCTTGACACGTGAATTATACTCATGCCCATATGACATACAAAAGAACGGCTGCGATTCAGTTTTGGCTTCAACCTATCTGATCCTTTGAGGTTTTAACCTCAGAGGATCAAATAGGTTGAAGCCAAAACTGAATTACAACTTGTGACCCGACCCTATATCGAACAGCACGTCAACTCGGTGCGTGTCCGGCGAGTCTCAGGCCATGCTTGCTCCCGAAAGCATGTGGGACACGGCACATGCGTGTCCGGTGCGTGTCCGGCGAGTATCGATGTCCGACACGAGTACGGGGGACCTGGGGAAGTGTCCGTGCTTCCTAGCCTATTGGCCAACTAATCTAGCGTATTGCAAGTGTAAGTGTCTATACATCATTCTATGTATGAGATGGCATATTATTTGTTTTTTATTGGTATCAAGGATTGAGAATTTGAGCTTGGGTTCGGGTTCGAGCAGTGCCAAAAAGGAACTCGTTCAGGCTTAGGCGAACCCTCAAACCATGATTCGTATTTCACTACTTTCTAATAATACACTCTCAAGTAATGTACATATAGTAGGCAATGAGGGCATCAAATACTTGTTTCCGACTCCTATTCTCGACCTAACTCATGTAGCATTTACATTACACGGTTACACCACCAAACCGCTCGATCTAGCTCACCACAATTTGGAAGTCGTGCTCATGATTTCTAGGGAATTAGAGCCTGAGAACAGAGTTATGTTCATATTTTTCTACAACAAAAATCGAAGCAAGGCATAGGAAAGTAGAAAGATTGCTGGTCAAATAATTGACAACAGCCTTGATCTTTCAAACAAAAGCCAGGTCAAGGTTTAACTCATGAAATAAACTCCACACTAGTCAATAAGTCGCAATAACCAGTTGAAACTCCTGCAGTACACTCAACACAGTCAATAATTAGCAGTAACCATCCATATTCTAATGTCAAGGATGTAGCAAGCCTGAAATAGACGAATTTGCAATAATAGGCACTGATTATTATTATGACTAACAGATCCCAAGGTTAATGAGCTTAAAATGCCTACAAGAATCCCGAGAACGAGCTAGGATTTTTTCATATAAAAGGGCTAAAGTTGATACCTTGATTTATAACTCATACAAATGCATGCAGAAGCAAACATCAGTCGGAACTTATGATTTTTAGAGAGTAGATCCAAGAAATTGCCAAAAAGGTTCCATATCATGAATCGAGCAGCAGTTTTTTTCTTTATCCTTGTATGACTGGTTGTTTCTATCAATAACACAAAATAACTAGTAAGATGACAATTTCAGCACCAACTCCAGGTTCAGATACAATAAACACCTCAATACTAGCATAAACTCTAGATATTTTGATTTTTTTCACTGAAAATTCCTCAATTTAGACTGATGCCCAGAAGTCAAGAAGAAGCAAGACATGTTCAACCTGGGTCCTGCAACTAGTCAAGATTTGTGGCACACATACTTGAGTGCATTCGGAATGTGTGCCACCTGCCCAGACTGACACGTGTTCAGGTTGAGAAGGAAAGTACGATGACATGCATCACAAGCACCAGAGGTACGTGCTGCCTATCCATCCTAGTTAACAGCATTTGCCATGCAATCCAGGAAAGTTTAGCTTGCTTTCTAGTCAAGATTATAGCTGTGCAAAGTTCGGCTCGAGGTTTCGAATAGCCAAGAATCACACATATGTCCACCAAGTCTTGCCAAATTTTATTAAAGTGCTTAAAAAAATATCGAAGAATGTATCCTCTGATGAAGAACCAAGGATTAAGGATCTACCTGATTGAAGTCTCCAGTATGGTAAAGAACAACAGCTAGAAGGCTGTAGGCCCCAGCAGTCATCCGATGGTATGGACCACATACTGTTATTAGCTTTGCTAGAGCCTGTGCATTCACAAAATATATAAAAAAACAAAAAAAATGACAAACACCATGGCAACGCAGGAACACATGCGTTTGCGTAGAAACATACGTACGCATTTATGTAGGTAGGTAGGTATATTGTATGAACACTCAAAAGATGTACCTTTGTTCCATAACTGACTGCATCTTCAAGTTTGCCTTTGTCAAGAGCTGTTTTTGATGATTCTAGAAGCTGCCGTCCATCTGCAGACGAGCATGCAACTTGCTGCAAATGATTAAATAAGAAGCAAGGAACGATCTAACTTTTCACTTCAAAAATCGGAATAAAGCAATGAATGCATCATCATACAAATAGCCCACCATACCTTATGCACAGGGACCAGACTGACAATATCTAGTTTCTCAAAGGGTGATGCAGAATCCATATCGAAGTCTCTGGGAACCAACTCAATGCCAACCTAGAAAAAGAGGCATTTGTACAGTCATTGTCCACTTAAACGTCATCCGCACATTATAAAAACATAAAGATGTAGGCACCTGTTACCTTGTGACATACTCCCCTAAGAATAGCGTATTTCCTCACTTCGTGGTAGTTGGTGATTGTAAGTTTCCAGTCATATCTCTTTTTCAAGAAAACCTCTAACCATCTCCATATGAGTGGGTTCACATTGGTAGCAGAGGTGGAAACTTCATTATCAGGAATCCCAAGAAGCAAGTTCAGTGTTGAAGCTATTGATACAGCCAAGCATCCAGTATCTGAAATGGCAGCAATAACAGCTTGCAAGATGTGCTTGAAAGCTCTTACTATCATCTCATGAATACAAAGGGACCGCACATGTGACAGCTTCTCTGACAGCTTAACCTGATTGTGCAAAATGCATGATTCGACTATTAGTAGAAATTAGTTTTTAGCACTGAAAGAGGAATAAGGTCAAGCCTATCAGCTAAAGATGCCAGGACATGACATAAGGGACTCACAACTCGCCCCAGAGAGCGCATTCGCAGGCCTCTAGTATGCATAAAATCAGTCAAAGTACGACCATCAACAGGTGAAAGTTCCAAAGAACCAAAATCTGCAACCTGAAAGATGTGTGGTGCTATTAACTGAGATCATGGTCATCATGTCTTCTAGAAAGTGAAACACACACGCCAAAATGTTTTCGAGGCATACCAACTTTGGGAGAGCAACTTCATCATAGTATTTCAGAGCCATCTCAGTTAATTCCTGGGGAGACTGTTAAAAAGAGATTATACTCTGTTCAACATGGTAAATGCTATATGATAATTATAATTCTTACTCTAGAGGAAATCCAACATAATTATCCACATGTCAATACTGATAAATAGCCGGTTAGGAAACTAAGACCAATTATCAATAACTGAACAATCTTGAAGTGTAGCTGAACGTCATATGGAACCTTGATGGAGACAATAATGATATTTGTTTATCAATATACCAATTAATAATAAAAAGATTATAGTCTCAAGACTCTCAACAACAATGTAGTATATGAAACATGCGAGCTAAAAAGTAACCTAATTCTCAGTTTGGTTGAGTGATTTGTGAAAACTAGTTTTTTCAAAACCTGTTTTTTTTTATCAAGTCCGTAATTTAGTTACTTAGAAGTTCGAACATGTTTTGCTTCCTAGAATTCCAAAATCAGGCTTTAGTAAAATAGGGCTGCCCCGTTTTTAATAATCTCAAAACCTACTCATCGAATTGGTAGACCTCAAGTGCTATCCTCGCCACTTTTTCTCTCTTCTTTCCTGGTGGGATCTTACTTCTCAAATCCTCAGTCCTCTCCAGCAACACATTTGCCTTTCTGGACATTCAGGCTCTCCATGGTGGTGGGAAGAACATAACACCAGCAATTTTCTGGTGAAGCAATGATTGATATGCTAGGAACTTCTCAGTTTCAGGTAAACAAGAGCTGCAATGGTTTCCTCCTTTTACAGGCTTCTCGCTCCCCTAGCCTCTCAGATACAACTCTACCAAGGAATGTATATTTAACATGGTCTTTTAGTTTTATAGCTTCAAATATGTGCCCAAGTCTGACCAAGTCGACCATTTTGACTCGATTTGCATATTTGACTAATTGACCATAAGTGGACTAGGTGTTAAATAAATATTTACTTGAAAGGGTAGCAGGGCTACTCTTACTTGAAAAATCATGCAAGTAACCCATGAACCAAACAGTATTCTATGAAAGCCAAAACTTAGTTTGTAAAACTTATTTACAGAAAATCCAACAGACAAATTCAGACAAAAATGAATTTTAACATACCTCGAAAACCTGGTTTTACAAAATCGAGTTTTATGAGAATTATCCACAAAAATTGGTGAGTAAAGAGGGCCTAAAAGTAAACTAAGAAATTACTAAAATGACGCACAGATATTCAAACTGAGTTCAGATTCTGCAACGACGAAGGACTTTGAGACCATAAAATCAATTTGGAATTAGTATGAAGCAGAAAGCAGCATGGTTCCCATTAACAACAGATAGCTCGAGTCAGATATGAGCTTCAGAAATCAGAAAACAGAATAGTGTAAATGCTTTCTTGTTAACAATATGACTCAAGAAGATAATATAACTGTCACAGGCATATATGAATTAAGATCTGAACTAGAAGTGGACTTAATTCTCCTTATCTGTTGATGAGATCGTGGCTTAATAAACGAACATACACGTCACAATTCCATAATGAATATTAAAACACTCCAAATAAAGAAAGCTTATGATTCTATTAAGAAGGAAAACAACTCCGCTTTTATTATTAAATTAATTGATTAACTAATTCACCAACTATTTGTGTGTGTTCGGGTGACTGAGAAAGAGAAAAAGGGAGGGATGATATGATACCTTAAGATGAAGTCCCGTTTCAGATTCTTTTAACCTCATAAATGCTGGACTAGGTAACAAATCTTTAAGCGGGATTTCTTCCTCAGTTGCTTTGGTTTCTCCATGAGATGCTGCAGAGGGCAACTTCGCGTTTGAGGTTTGTCCTCCAACTGCTTCATCTGATGAATTTCTATCAGCAGATAAAGAACTTTGGTCACTGCTTTCTGATTTCTTCTTGGGGTTCTTAAGAACTTTAAGGGGCTTCCCAAGGCCTTCAACCCTTGCTTCACTTGTAACCTTTTCACCAGCATGCTTTTTATCTTTTTCACCAGCTTGTTTATTGTCTTTCTCCGTGTTGTTTTGATCTTGCAAATGCTGTATCCAGCAAGCTCCAAGTTCCCATCTCATGAAGATGTTGCAGGCTGCTTCCTCTTCCTCTTCCTCGAGCTTTGCTGTACTCTCCTTCAACAATTTCTCTACAAAGGGTTGAACTGTAGCGAGTTCCTCATGCTTTAAACTTTGAGAATGATCTGATGTTCTTTTGTACTCAGACGTAGGGTTTTTATGAAGAAGCATCCTCAAACTGAAATAGTCAATACTTCTATTTCAGACGCAACAGAATTATATGAAGAAAGTTTTATTTGGCTGACAAGATCTTTATATTGTTGATGATGATGACAAAATAGAACAAATACACACACACACACACACATAGATACATACAGGCACACACACATATAGAGTCAGGATAGGTTGACCCATCATTTTTTGACCCATACTTTGACCCATAATCCTGATCGTTGAATTTGGGTCTTAGAATTTGCTGAGTTTTTGTTAGGTTGATCAACATACCATAGATAGCATACCCTCAAAATTTTAGTAGATTCTAAAATCTCTAGGGTCATCAAATGTTATAAGTTTTTTCGACCGTCAATTTTAACCGTTGATTTGTAGAGCACATTTGATGTACCTAGAGGTTTTAGAATGTGCTGATTTTTTGTAGAGGTGCTGTCGATGGTATGTTGATCATCCTTACAAAAACTCAGCAAATTCTGATACACGAATCCAACGATTAGGATGATCAATCAAATATGGGTCAAAAAATGATGGGTCAGCCGATCCTAATCCATATATATATATATATATATATATATATATATATATATATATATATATATATATATATATATATATATAGGGAAAAGGGATGCTAGACCTGAGGTGCAGCGTCGTTGCTGCACCTCAGGCATTGTTTGACCATCCTAGAAGTTTTGGAATTTGATGAAATTTGGTGAGGGTGTTGTCTAGGGTAAAATGATCATCTTCACCAATTTTCATCAAATTCCAAAACTTCTAGGGGGGTCAAATGGTCGAAGTAAAATCAGTCGTCTGCAGTCACTGTTAAAATCTGCAGATTTTGCGTCGACCATTTGACCCCCTTAGAAGTTTTGGAATTTGATGAAAATTGGTGAGGATGATCATCTTACCCTAGACAACACCCTCACCAAATTTCATCATATTCCAAAACTTCTAGGTAGGTAAACAAGCGAGCGGTGCAGCGTTGTTGCTGCACCTCGGGTGCAGGCTCCCCGCCCCCATATATATATATATATATATATATATATATATATATATATATATAGGTGAGCTGACAGCCCATTTGGGCGTTTGGGCTGTCAGCTCACAGCCGTCCGATCTTGATCAGATACCGTCCCTTAAAAAAAAAAAAAAACACCTAACCCTGCCCGACAGCTCACAGCTCTCTCTCTCTTTCTCTCTCTCCTTCTCCGTCTCTCTCGCGAGCGGCAGCCAGAGGGGACCGGGCCGGAGGCGGGCGGGGGACAGGTGCAGGGGGCGGCGGACGGGGGCCGGGCCGGAGGCGGGCGCCGGAGGGGACCGGGGGTGCAGGGCCGGGGGCGCAGGGGTCGGAGGCGGGGCGCGGCAGCCGGAGGGGACCGGGCCGGAGGCGGGAGCGGCAGCCGGAGGTGGCCGGGGGCGCAGGGGTCGCCGGAGGGATCGGGGGTCGCCGGAGGGACCGGGGGTGCAGGGCCGGGGGCGCAGGGGTCGGAGGCGGGGCGCGGCAGCCGGAGGGGACCGGGCCTGAGGCGGGAGCGGCAGCGGCAGCGGCAGCGGCAGCGGCAGCCGGAGGTGGCCGGGGGCGCAGGGGTCGCCGGAGGGATCGGGGGTCGCCGGAGGTTCGAGCTGTGCTGAGAGAGAGAGAGAGGGAGAGGGAGAGGGGGTAGCACAGCTGTAACAGCTGTTTTCTGTTTTTTTTTTTTTTTTTTTGTTATGGGACAGTATCTGATCAAGATCGGACGGCTGTGAGCTGACAGCCCAAACGCCCAAATGGGCTGTCAGCTCACCTCCCGTATTCTCTCTCTCTCTCTCTCTCTCTCTCTCTCTCTCTCTATATATATATATATATATATATATATATATATATATATATATATATATATATATATATAGGGGCATGCTAGAATGCGGCATGCGGTGCGTGCGGCATCGCACCACAGCCGTCTGATGCACTGCTGCGTGCATCAGATGGCTGCGGTGCGATGCCACACGCAACGCATGCCACATTCTAGCACTTCTCTCTCTCTCTCTCTAATGTATATTTAACATGGTCTCTCTCTCTCTCTCTCTCTCTCTCTCTCTCTCTATATATATATATATATATATATATATATATATATATATATATATATATATATAGAGAGAGAGAGAGAGAGAGAGGGCTGTTACGTTGAGCTGTGAGCTGCGGTAGGAGAAAATAAGTTGCGGGTATTTTGACCCCCCTAGAAGTTTTGGAATTTGATAAAATTTGGTGAGTGTGTTGTCTAGGGTAAGATGATCAACCTCACCAATTTTCATCAAATTCCAAAACTTCTAGGGGGGTCAAATGGTCGAAGCAAAATCTGCAGATTTTAACGGTGATTGCGGACGGCAGATTTTGCTTCGACCATTTGACCCCCCTAGAAGTTTTGGAATTTGATGAAAATTGGTGAGGATGATCATCTTACCCTAGACAACACCCTCACTAAATTTCATCAAATTCCAAAACTCCTAGGAGGACAAAATACCCGCAGCTCACTTTCTAAACCGGCAGCTCACTGTAACATTCCTCTCTCTCTCTCTCTCTCTCTCTCTCTCTCTCTCTCTCTCTCTCTCTCTCTCTCTCTCTACATATATATATATATATATATATATATATATATATATATATATATATATATATATATATATATATATATATATATATATATATATATATATATATATATATAGCGGCATGCTAGAATGCGGCGCGCTAGACAACACCCTCACCAAATTCTAAAACTTCTAGGGGGGTCAAAGTGAGCACAGCTCACTTTCTCCTCCGGCAGCTCACAGCTCACTGTAACATTCCTATATATATATATATATATATATATATATATATATATATATATATATATATATGTGTGTGTGTGTGTGTGTGTGTGTGTGTGTGTGTGTGTGTGTGTGTGTGTGTGCGCGCGCGCACGCGCGCACCTGTTAATGTTCAAAGCATTTGCTCCCCCTTCAGGTTGATCCATAATATCATCTGTCTGCAACGGGAGATCCACTTCCCTATTCTCATACTGGTTGACTTTAACAACTGCAACGTAACCACAGTATCTTAGAGTTATCACGCCCAAAGTGCCAACATCCTGCACAACCCATAACATCAATGTTTTTAAGCAAGAATAACTTAACAGCTAAACACATGATTAATAAGATTCACAGCTAAATAGTAAATAAATATTGAACTTAGGGAGTTGTCTTACGTGGGCTGCTGTATTTTCATCCGCAGTTATTCCTTTTAGTAGGTTTCTGTGCGCAAGCTGTTTGGAGTCCATTCCTGTTGTTCTATTTCCATCAATCTTTGTGTCCACCTTACAGCTTGCATCCGAAGCATCCTTGGTGACAGTAATGTTAAAATCTCCTACTGTCTCATAGTGCAAAATTTCATCAGTCGCAACTGACGGTGTATCACATTCTTTCTCCATAACATGTTGTACAGCTGCAACGGCTTTGAAGATTGCAACATCTACAAATAGACTGTGAAGCAAGAAAGCTTTCCTATCACGGATCTGTCTCTCCTCTGCTGTTTTGCAAGGCATGGTTGTGAGAAATCGGAACTCATTAGCCCAAGGAATCATATCACTTCTACCATCCCTTCCCCAGCCACCCCCGTTTCCTCCCCATGTCTCATCCTCTGATGGAAGGGGAGGAAATACCCACGGTGACTGAGCAGAAAATGGAGGAACAAGCCATGTGTTGGCACGAAATCCAAAGGGAAGATTTCCGAACTGCAAAACAGAGAAGGAATTTCTTATCTACCTGTGGAGGAAATGGAAAAACTAAAAAAGAAAGGAGAAGTATAGCAAGCTATGTCACGACATAAAGCATCAAGAAATGATAAGATTCTAGTTCAACACAAACATATGCACAAGAGGGATCACAATTTAGTTAGTGCACCCTCCCTTTCTTCGATGAGTTACAAAGCAAACAAACCCTGTGGAGAAGTAAAGATTTTGGTATGTGCATGTGTGATTGTGCATGATGTTCTATTGTGTACGCATGTGCTTGGGCATTTTTTGTTTCCTTTGTGCAATAAATATTACATTTTCTTTGTCGTGAGGTAGAGGTTTCTTCAAGGGCTACATTTTTTCCTCACGCCATCAACTATGGATCCCTGGTTCAAAAGTCCGTCGAAATTTACACGCAGCGTTTAATTTTTCTGTCTAGCCAATATAAAATGGTGTATATTATTGGTCCATGGTGGATTAGTGGACACATGCAAAGCACACAAAATTACATAAATTGAGTTAATACAATAAACTGCTACCATCATGTATGGTTATTCATCAAAGACAACAAATCATTGCAGAATTGGTCGCTGTGCATAGTAACATGCTGTCATAAAGAAAATAAACCACACCCATGTGCCCTTGAGCTAAATCAGAGTTTGTCTCTACAGAGTACCACCAGTCCATCCATAGGTGTGCACACACCTAGGACACCAAGAGAACATCATACCAAGGCAACCCTTCAATTTCTTGTGTCTTCATTTCTATTGTAATTAGGAGAAGGTCTACCGGTATTTGTCTTCTTCCAGTACTATATCAATTTTCGTTTAATTTGGGCTATTCATGGGCTTCACACTAGACTACACGAGTCCATTCAATGGCTAACAAGCATTCATCGATATGTCAACTACACAAGTGCAACATACCAAATAGCTGATCAACCGCAAGCTAACCAAGAAAGTGGTAGAGTACAATGTTGGGTTTAGTCCCACATCAACTAGTGGCTGGATAGTGGTCTTCATATACCCTCTGTGGACCTCTCCTTATGACCTGGGTTTTAGGACGAGAGGGTATCCAACAGTGGTATCATAGCAAGGTTCCGCCCATCCAAGTTTAGTTGGGTGTGGACTGGTTGCACTCATGTGTGTCTCTTTCCTTGATGCCGCACGGGGAGGGGAGGGTGACGGGTGTTCAAGCCCTAGCCTCGTGTGAGGGGGAGATTGTTGGGTTTAGTCCCACCTCGGCTAGGGGCTAGGCGGTGATGTCTTCATATACCCTCTGTGGACCTCCCCTTACGACTCGGGTTTTGGGGCGAGAGGGTATCCAACAGACTATCTGAAATAAGAATTGTATCCATTTCAATTTACTACTATTTGAAATATTAATCACCACTATGGTGAATACTGAACAATCACAAAGGAGAGGATTAATATACTTTTAATACAACAAGTCACAACACTTCCTTTTTCATGTTTACCATGCCTCATAATGTTTTCTCGGTAATATCTCACATAAAAACATCAATTTTTTTCCCTTCTAATTTTGCTGCATTTAAGACCACAATCATACGAACCGCTGAATAATTCTGCTGAAAAACAAACATAATCTATCGATTAGGATAATTTATAAAGCATACCGACCTTATTTCGTTCCGAGAATGCCTTCATTAGATCCTCATAAGCCTGCAACCAGAGATAAAAATCGAGTGAAACTGAGATCATCCCGAGATCCGACACCCAATCAGATTACTTATAACAATAGTAAAAGTGATCAAGCTGCATCCAGACTACAATACGACTTAAAATCAGCAGCAAGGAAGAGATTAAGCAGATGCTTAGATGGGGAGAAGCAACTAACATTGTCGAACACCCTGCTGAGCTGTCCGAGGAGATCGACGAGGTTGTGGCACAGCGCCCGCTGCTTCCCGATGCTGTAGAACCCCTTGGAGCAAGCTTCCACGATGACCAGCTTCCCGTTGCAGAGCTTCACCTTCAATTTTTTTTTTTTCAGTTTTATTGATCAGAATTAAATCATTCATATGTCTGTAGAGAGAGAATTTGTGCGGGGGGGAAGGGATTACTTCAAGGAAGAAGAGATGGGCTTCGCTTGGACGCTCATCCTGCCGAATTTTCGAGGCTCTCCTAATAACTGTGGGAAAAAATAATAATGGAAGGATAACAAACCCTAGGTTTCTTGTTTCTCGATTGAACTGCATATATTTCGAAAAAAAGAAGAAATTAGGAGAGGGAGTAACCGTACACTGGACGGGAGGGGTGAGATTCGAGAGGGAGAAGAACTCGTAGAAGGCGCCGAGCCTGGGGCACGCGCCGCTCATTTCCGCCTCATCCTCGGTCGCCGGCGTCTCCTTGGACGGCGGCGTCGGAGGCAGGCTGCGGTCCGACCGTGGTTTCTGGGAGCCGCCGGGGCTCCGCTTCCCTTCCTTACCGGCGGCGGCGGCGGGCGCGGAGGCGGAGGGCTCATCCTTGCCGGGTGCGGGGCCGAAGCAGGAGGTGCAGGCCACAATGTCGAGGACCCTCCTCACGTGCGCGACCGCGAGGCCCTCGTCGTAGTCCTCTGCTTGCCGACATGACAGTGAAAGCGACAGCTCAGTGTGATTCGCATATGATGCTCTACCGTTTGTTAGCTTTCTTCTCGTTGTCCGGTACGATCTATTAACGAGAGAGGAGAGAGGAGAGAGGAGAGAGGAGAGAGAGAGAGAGCGTGTACCAAATATTCCCTTCCCTCCATATATTTTTAAAAAATTACGGAAATTGCTATTTACCTTCAATCAACGTGAGAACGCACGGCTTTAATGCTGCCACGTCCACCGAATCTTTCAATTGTGGTCCTCGGACCTGAAATGGATGACCCATGGTTACCAACCAACAAATTGACTATATCTTATTTACCAAAACCCCCTAACAAAGAGAAAGTTTGACATTAGTTCTTTTTGAGAGATGACTCAGTTGCAGAACAGGTTAATTTTAAAATATAGCTCAAGTCCCTCCTGATAAATATACTCTTTTTGAAGACCAATGTATACAAACAGGACCCTTTCTAATATAGCAAATTATGATATCCTGCGGGTTAATATTGCAAAATAGTTAAGAATATATACCTAATATTGCAAATGGGGGGTTTTAGCCCTTCTAACTGAATTACGATAAACCCTCGTATATGTGGCGTTTAGCATTAAACTACCCTTCTAATTGAATTACAATAAACCCTTTTATATATGGCGTATATCGTTAAGTCCGTCTTTTTTTTAAATATCCATTTTATCCCTAGAATATCAATTATTTAAGTTAAGTAATAACCCGTTAATAGTGAATGTACAGTGATTTCTACAGTAATTTTATTGTAACAGCTACAGCAAAAACACTGTAGCAATAATGATTCGGTTTGGAGTATCAATTCGGGTAGAAAGTATCTGTGTGTACCTCGGCTGCATAATTAAGACCTGGTCGGTCACACGTTTTGCACCGACTGGCCGTGCACGAAGACCCCCTGCTCCCCGGCTCGGCAGCATACTTGAGGCCCGATCGGCCGCGCGTTTTGCGCCAGCCGGCCATGCACGAAGTGTTAGGATTGATGTGTTCTAAGCTTGTAAAACTTTATGTTTTGGTCTAATAAAGATTGATAGTTATTATTACATGAGATGCATATAGGTACGTAACATAGTTACGTGTTCTTTAGAGAACAGAGAGCCATGGTTATATGGTAGTCCACTGAGTTGAAGACTAAGTGGATTGGTCCCGTATAACCTAAATATGTTCGCAGCTATGATCAGGTTGGTCGCCTCATCATGGTAAGCTGTTGGCGATGACAGTTCATGGGATGTCTTCACCATGGTCATCACCAGGCACAGTGTCTGTGGCTGAACGGAACTAACACGGTGTACAGATCAGTGAGCAGACACTGGTACACTAAGCCGTGTTTCTGCTTAGGGTAAAACGGTCCTAAACCCTGAGGAACCACGACTGATGGACTAACCAGTTGCGTGGTGCTTTGGCGCACCAATGTGTGAGGATCCATATGCAGTGATCCAAAACCACGGTGTACTGGGTTACCCGGCTGGCGTTGCATTAGCGTGTCACTCCTGCAGGCCATCCACACCCCTGATGGGAGGTGCGTTCCTTGGTGTGACTTACACTGTACCAAACCCAGGCCTGGTGGTCATCAGTTTAACTGTTGACCGGGTTCGGTTACTCGACGGGGTAATCAGAGGTACGATGTATAGGTTAACCTGGAAGGAACCAAGTCATATGATCATTCGAGTCAGACGGTAGTCTTCACCGCTCAAAGTGAATCATGACATCAAGTGGAGGGACAGCGGGTTTACCACTACTAAGCGGAGAGCAGGGGTATGATGGAGAACATAGTAAGTCTGGGTGAATTGGAGTGCAGCCTGCGTTGCACTCTGGGTGGCTACGCAGGTTAACTCGAGCTCAGAGGATCGATGGTACACTCGGGTAGTGTGTCGATCGAGCTTGAGTTGGAAGCCATGAACCCCGGTCCCTGATGGTTCCACCTTATCAACATTATGTACGGTTCTTGAACCGTCTCCTCGGAACACCATAAGCATGAGGAAGAAAGAAGTATACGCTCCATGTGTGCATGGCACTAGAGCACGGTAGATGCGTAACTACATACGAGTACTAAGGGTTGAGCCCGAGACTAGTGCAGAGTCGTATGTAGTAATCCCTAGCCATAAGTGAACTTCGCTGCATAGGTGCGATGCACCGGGGTATGTTGCGAGTTGACTAGTTGACTTCGCTAGAGGCACCCTCCGGTGGCCTCAGTTAATAGTAGGTAACTAGTAAAGATCACTTAAGTAATGGCCGCTAGGCATCGCACGCTAGAAATGGTCAAAATGAGGCGTCGGGGCGTTTTGGTAAAAACCTCACTCTGCCGGACCTCACTGTTGGCCGACCTCACTGGTGTGACACCTTGCTAGGGCCAGCCCTATGATGTAGGGATAAGAATCCCTCATCTATAGGGCCGGCCATATGGATAGGGATGGGGCGATAAAAACGGTTAAGATCGAGCCCTAAAAAGTGGGGAAAACGGATAAATACGCGGAGAGATAAAAAGGAGATAATGGAGAGATGAGATAAGGGGGTCATTATCCCCTTGGATCCTTATCCAAGGGGGGGTGGCCGGCCCTATAAAAGCACCTATGGGCGCCGGCCCCATGTGATGCAAAAATCCGAACCCCCTCCTCTCTCTAATCTCTCTAGTTCTCTCCCTAATCTCTCTCGGTTTCCCGCTTGCTACTTCGTCTTCCTCGCGTGGAGTTCTGAAGAAGGAGAAGGGTCGTTCTTCGGAGGCACTCAGAGATCCGAGAGCGACGTTCCGTGCATCGTGTGAGATCGGGTGAACAAGAAGGTAACATCTCCATTCGTACCGTCGGCATCTTCGCGAACGATCTTCCGTCTCCATCGACAAAGAAGACAATTCTCCGCGGTTAAAAGATCCGTACGAAAGGTATGTGTAATCTAACATGTAGATCTAGCGAGCATTATGATTTGCATCCATGCTAGTTAATCATTACGCTAGATTGCCGTTAGGGGTTTTCGATTCTCGTTCATACACATGCACACATATGTAGATTAGTTTCAATTAAAGTTTAAATCGTGTAACGTGCACCATGAACGGTCTTTCGACCGCCAAATCGTTTTCGCTGCGAGCCTCTGACCCGGATTAGATTCCAACACGAAGACCCCCTGCTCCTCGGGCCTGTTACATACCGAAGACCCAGGCGGCCGTGCACGAAGAACACCCCCCCCCCTGGGCGTGCTGTTGCACTATGGACCCGGCCAGCCATGCACAACCCCCCCCCCCCCCCCCCCCCCGAGCAACTCCCTGGCAGCTGGATGGACCCTGGGAGCCCGAAGAAGCCGGCCGGTCGCGCACTACAAATCTCTTCAGATGGAGCGAGACAGCCATGAAGTCCCGATATCCATGCAATAAGCTCGCGCGAAGATCACACATCCAGATCCTGTGGCAGTTACTTCCGATAAACCCGGTCGAGCAACGATCATGGGGAGGAAGCTCACGTCCCGAGATTCCCGGCTAGCTGGTAAGGCACGTGTCACCAGATGTTCCCACCCAGTACTTGCAAGATGACACATCTCCCACTCGTGAGACGGTTACGCATACTGCGGAGGCACGTCGTCATTACCATCCCGCATGGAAGGAAATTAACGATCAGCCCGAGGCACTATAAAAAGGGATCTACCCCTTCAGAAAAGAGGATTCGAATTCTGGAGGTATTGTCCAATTCTTTCCTGAATTTTAAAAGCTAAAGAGAGAGGGGATTGAGAGGTTAGTATTTTGAGAGGCCGGTCCTCTCTAGGTGTATTTGGATCAGGGGTGAGCGTTAGTACTGGAGTTTCATTGTTAGTGCATTCTCGCCCCATCCCGTGGTTTTTTTCCTTCAACGTTGCGAAGGGTTATTCCATGTAAACCTGGTCCATTTCGTTTCTTTGGTTTATTAAATTGTGCATTCCAAGTGAACTGCCCGACCCCAAAAAAAAACCCCACAGTATCAATTAGTTGCTACGATGATTTCACAATAACAATAATGATTCAGTTTGGAGAATTAATTCACACAGCAAAGTATACATTTAGGCATTAAGTATTAGTTTGGTTGCTACAATGATTTCAATGTAGCTATAGTTAAAATACTGTAGCAATATAATAGATGCTCCAAACCACACAGTAGCAGTCAAATTGATAATCCAAAATCACACAGGTACCGTGCGATAGTGAAGGAATATCAATTTTGTCATTTGTAAGGGGTTGAAAAGTATATTTGCAGTTGGGGGATTTGATTTAAAACGTGTCTTTTTGAGATGGGTTGGAGCTTAAACATATTTGTTGTCGGGACTGGAACTCAAAATCATCACTCGATCAAAAATGACTTTTCACTAAGCCCCCCAAAAATAATTGAGTATAACCCTACTATTATACTTTTCTTTTCTTAAATTTCATTAAGGATGCCTACTATTTTACTCTTATGTTTACATAGATATTTAATTCACTATGTAGTTCTTGAAAGCAATGGATTATGTGTAAGCCATATTTACAAAAGTGATTAGAGCAATGCTATTCCAAAACTAGATTTGCTCCACGTTGGCCCCAGTACGTCACAACAATTCGATGCCTACCAATCGAGGTGATCGAGTGCGACTCAGCAGTTGAGGTGGGTGGATGTGATTCGACTCCACGTCACGATGCTATCAATATCGAGCAGATTTGGATGTTGAAGTACCTTATTTTTATTAGCAACCATATAGTGAAGCCTTTACTAAAAAAACGGGGGCATACTTATGACTAATTGAGTTGGAAATCGAATTCCCTACATCTATTGTTGAATTATACGCTAAGATGAAAACGATTTCTCACCTATAATATTTTTTTTTTAAGGAACCACCATAGTGGTCAGTACATCACCAGTCAGTGCGCTAGTATAAAATAGACCACAGATTAAAACTCACCATAGGAGTAAGAGAAATACCTTCATTTTTAATAATCCCACAAGTATGAAAGTTTGGCACTAAGACAAGAGGAAGGACTACCACTACAAAGTGGGAAAAAAATGTAGTAGCACTTGTTATAACCCTTAACCAAGGCCACATGTTACATGTGTCGATCCTCAACCAATTGAAGAATCAATTAGCCTATTTGCTATCCTTGTATGAATATCATGCTTTAGTACATGGGTTATCTTATTTAACATGCTTGAGCACAGTAACAAAAAAATCCATTTTCCAACAAATAAAGCCCTCATACAAGAATAGCCTCGACAAATTTTAGTGCGGCGATATAACTTTTAATTGAATTGTCCACATACCCTCTAGATCCCAGAAGATACTAATTGGACGGCTTAGATACATGTATACAAACTAAGGAATTTTTTTGGGAATTTTTTAGTCTAAGGTCCTTCTAATTAACACTGAATTACGATAAATGCTTGTTTAAGTTGCATTTAGCATTAAGTCCTTCCGTAACTAATTTTTTAAATGAACATTTAGTCCGAGAATATCAATTCGGTAATAGTGTCTATACAGTGATTTCTGCAACGATTTTATAGTAATAGATCAACAATTCAGTTGGGAATAATTTCACTATAGTTACAGTGAAATCACTATAGAAACCGAATTGATACTTCCAACCGAATTGCTATTTGATATATATAGGAAAATTTCATTGTAGCGCTATAGTGAAATCATTGCAGTAACCGAATTGATACTCCCAATCGAAAGTCGGTTTTATCATTTGAAGGGCTTAAAAAGTCATCAATCATCGGGGATTTACTGAAAAAGTGTCGAAGCCCAAAACCATCCGGTGCGTTGAATCCACAAACCAACGGCTGTTTTGATTGTTTTTCTAGTTAAAATCAAGGACCCGAATGGAAGGAAGGAAAGAAGGAAAGGGAAGCTGAAGCGGAAGCCACCGGCCACCGGTCACGTACCTCATGGGAGAGCGAGTAGTTGGTGATGCTGCAAGTGACCGTGCTTACACACAGCAGCCGGCGTATATCGATGATCCTGTCCGTCGATATCCCCTGCCACAAAATTAAAACCAAAACAAATGGCCATATTATTCTTCGTCACCTGATCTCCATTCAACGGCTGTGATCGTCATCCGCTACAGTACTCTGCGGGGACACCGTAGCAGCGGCAAGTAAATCGACTTCAACGTTCCGGGTTATCGGAGGACAGGTGACACTTGGACCAGAACCCAGCTACCCGGGCCCCACCCAACACCCCCGGTTTGGACTTTGGAGGGCGGGGGTGAGACTATCACCTCACCCGGAGGGGGGAAGCATGCCCCCCGCCCCCGACATCCGAGACTCCACTCAATTTCCATGCCCACCGTAGGTCCTCCGAGAGCTCGGTAAAACCCTGTTCATACTATTTCTCTGTTCCGTGCCCCTCACGTGACGTCCCCCCCCCCCCCCCCCCCCCCCACCCCCCCCCCCTCTCTGAAACCCAATCCACAGCTTACATCTCTCTCTCTCTCTCTCTCTCTCTCTCTCTCTCTCTAGATTTACAGGTAATTAAACAAACAAGAGATGGAGAAGAGAGACCGGACCTTGAGAACAACATGAGACTCGTCGGGGAGGTTCACGGTGATGTCGATGGCCACCGGAAGCACTGCAAGAAACCGAGCAAACAGATCGATCAACCACCGGAGGCTGACTAAAACACCAGGAAACCAATCTCAGACCGTGGGCGTGACGGAGCTCTTAATTACCCTTCTCGTCCTTCTTCTTCTTCTCGCTCCTCGCCTTGCCGCGGCCGCCCTTGGGTGCCATCCCGCGACTGCGTCCCTGAAACACGCGCAACGGGGCCGGCTAATCCATCTAGAAAACCGGATGTGATGAGGTTTTCGACCCGACCCACCATTAGATTTCCTCCATGGGGGACGGTGTTTAAATACTGATTAATGCTAGACCCATGAATCCCACTAAGACCCATGACTTTGAAAAGACAAAAGCATGGCTAAAGAAAAAAAAAAAGGAATCCCAACAAGTCTTACCACCAGAAGGGTCCGAACGTGTTCTAGCCCTTTCGGAGAGGCAGCAGCAGCAGCAGCAGCAGCAGCTTCAGTTGAGGAGGAGAGAGGAGGAGGTCTCCATTGGGGTTATCTAGAGAGAGAGAGTGAGAGAGAAGGATAGAGATAGAGAGAGAGATAGAGGGAGAAGCAAGAGAGAAAGGGAGTGAGAGGGGGAGGGTGGGGCGTGATAAGGGAGGAAGGGCGGAGATTTAACGGTCAGAAAATGGCTTGGCAGTTTATGCCAGCGTCTGCCCTCTCAGTATATGAGCCTTTTTTTTTCTCCTTCCGTTTGTATCTTTCGGAGTCGTAGTACATGCTCGCCATGCACCCACCGCGAACCGATAAGGGGCCGATCCACCACAGCCGTCGGATGGAGGTCGGAAGCGGGTTGAGTGGTGCCCACAGACAAATCGTGTGTGCGGCCATCCGCATACCGACAGCAAATATCGCCCAGATCTTAAATCCCACTCAGTTAGACAGTACAAATACAATTCGTCCACGGGGTATTACATTAACGGCGGCATAATTACGATGGGGAGCGCGCCGCGCCGGCGGTGGTCCGACCGGGGGCTCCGGTTCACATCCTCTCGGCCGCCGGCGCGTCGGGGGCGGGAGCGGAGCCGGAGGGGTGGGGAGAGGCGATGGGTGGCCGGGGACCGCCTCACGTGCGCCACGGCCGGTCCCGTCGTCCACTGCAGCAGGCGGCAAGAGGGGTTTGAAAAGGACGGTTGCGGTGTTTAGTCCCATTCTCTTGCGAGATTAGCCTAGGGCGAGGGAGCGGGGGGTACGAATAATTCCACCTCTGGTTTTCTTGAAATTACCAGAAGGGGCTGCCAAATCGCTGGATGGTGATAAGGTGAAGAATCGAATGGCTCCAATGCGGTCACGTCCACAGTACCCTTCAATCGCCGGTGCTGGGACCTGATCAGAAATGGCCAGCGGGTGGCTACAGTTAGCCCGAACTAGTTATCAGACCGTTTTCACTGTTCATCACCACAGTTTGTATCAACACCCACGTGGATCTCGCACCTGAATAGTTTTTTTTTAAAAAAAAATTACACATAGACCCCTGTAGTTTGACCAATTATCACTTACACCCCATCATGTTTAAAATCCTACAGATGTTCCTTTATAATTTGACAAACCATACACATACACCCTTTCTTGATGGGATGCAAATGATATGTTTCTCAAACTATAGGGGGATATTTGTAGGGTTTTAAACATGAGGTGGTGTAAGTGCTAATCGATCAAATTACAGAGGGTCTATGTGTCATTTATCTTTTTTTTTTAATGTTCTCGATAAAATACCTGAATAATTATTTACACATTGCTTCGTGTTTTGTCGCATTTAGGAGTCTATTACTTTCCCTTGGATCCAAGAGGTAGGGAGATTGTGTCCTTCATCTGTGTCCGGTTCAAGGGGGAAAAATCAAAATTAATGAGAAACAAAGTTTCTTTTTTTTCTCCACACTTTTAATGATCGAGATACTCAGTGATGCATCTGGACTGATCACGAAAGAATAGAAAGCCATCCCATCTATACTTTAGATACAGCCGTGACCAACGCATCTCATCATACCCTTTTTACATACAAATCAATAGACTTCTCCCTTTCTCTGTGTACATCGAAGAGGTCGAGATAATGTTCTACTTTCTTTTACTTTCTCTCGCTTTCTTTTAAACTAAAGACAAATTTATAAGTCCGCCATCACTGTAATACAAGTAGGGGTGGCAACGGGTCGGGTTGAGATATAGGTACAAGGGCAAAACACCCAATCCAAATACGATCTGGTTAATAAAATGCTTAAGAACTTAAACCCAAATCCGACCTGCCTAATAAACTAGTAACCCGGCTTGACCAGTTTAACTCAAATCCAGATTACCGAAGGATTTGATAAGTCATAACTTGAAGAAGCAAGAAGCATACTTTGACCGTGCCAATAGGATCCGATTATGCAATGGTGATCCATAGATGGTGTAGGATCCGAGAGTGCAATGGTGTTGAATGCATATCTAGTGATAGTGAAGCCACCTTACATAGGACTAACCAAGAGTTGGCTTGAACAAAAGCTTCCTTTGAATTTTCGATTTTTTTTTTTGAGTGTGTGCGCGCGCGCAAGGGAGCAAGTGGTCAATGCATCACCGGTTAGTGCGCAGTCACAAGATAGACCAAGGATTGAAACTCGCAGCAAGGCCTAGAGAAATGCCTCGATTTTTAATAACCCCACAAGCTGAAAGACTTGCCACTAAGGTGAGGGAGGAAAAATGCCACTGCGTTATTCGAACACTTGACCATGACCATGGCCAATAAAGTTTCTTTTAATTAACATATCACAAAAGAAGCCTTTATATTAACGAGTAATGTTGCATATTAACAAGCAGCAAATTCAACCCACAAGACTAATAATGCGATCATAAGCCGACAGCTCACAAGATATAGAAGTTTATCATCAAATCACATTACCAATGCCTCACATTGCTTAGGTCAGTGAGCAAAATCTTCGAGGACCCACCCAATAGTAAGCTGGAAGGTTCTTAACCGAAGAGTCGAGGGAGAGATCGCTTAGGTATCTTTCCTTCAAGCTTCAGCCTTCTATATGCTTCGCGGATGTGACAGGGCCTAATCGGTCCGCTCTCCTTCCGTTCCGTCATGACTGTCCTAGCTGCAAATGAGATGTTGCATAATAAAGTTCATCGTGTGATGTGCATTAATTCTTGAGTTCAAATGATCACAACAAAATATTCAAGGAAGGATACAATGTAAGAGAGAGAGAGAGAGAGAGAGAGAGAGAGAGAGAGATTATTAACTCCATTTTTCTGTGTAATTGATGTAGATCTATGTCATAAGTCTCCTAATTATTATATATGTTAAAAACTATCAAATATTTAATAGACTTCAATATCAACTCATCATATGCATATGCACAGTATATTAATTATATTATAATGTAGAGTCGGGTTGCAGAATCTTATTCTTCTAAGCTTCAAAAATTTTAAACCCTACTTGCAGGTCACTTGCATTATAAAGGTAAGAGAGAGGAGGCCCGACATGGGTGTGATTCGACAGAGCTTAGAAAAAAAAAATCTACTTGTAGATCACTTGATGCCTAAAGTGCTCTACTATTCGTTCGTGTAAATTTTTTTTTTCAAAAAAATCAATTCAGTAATCATGCGCCCTGCGTACGACCATTTCGTTGGGTGCAGACAACGCCACATTGTAGGTGAAAACATCATAAGAAAAAAAAGCAGGTCCAAATTGGACCTAAAATGATATGTTTGGAAGCAAATGTCAAGCTTTACTAAACTAATTACCTAATGACGAAATTAAATCGGAAAGAAAAATTTAGAATATGGAACTCAAACTTAGCCAGTGTCAAAATGAATGGTAAGGAAAGGAGAAGAGAAGAATTAAATGACAAAATGCACATTATAGTTTATTACTTGTAACATCGACGAATTGTCAATAGTCAATATCAGTTTATGGTTTCTTGCGATTTATAATTCCTTTTTCTTTCACAATATCATGTCTTATTTATAATTTTTTATTTTTCTGATTTCCAAAATATTTTAATTTTTTAAACAGTGCACCTAAGAAGCTGACTAGCACTTAGGCTCTTGGATCTCCCTAGCCAAACACCTAGCACAAATGCTATTTAGGTCATTGAGTCTAATCTTTACATAACATGTTCTAACCTCAAGAATTGATAGCATCTTTGCAGGTATGCCTTATTGTTTTAATCTACCTAGTGTATTTCCTTCTGTATATCTTTCGGATCCCACATCTTTCCCTCCACTGTAATTTGGAGCTCTTTTCCTCTACTTAACCCTCGGATCACACAACTGTCTCCCACTTGTACCTTTGAAGCTAGGAAGCACGGATACTTTCCTAGCCACCCCGTACCCATGTCGGACACCGACACTCGTCGGACACGCGCCTGTTGTGATTCAGTTTTGGCTTCAACCTATCTGATCCTCTGAGGATCAACCTATGTGATTCAGTTGTGGCTATAACGTCAGAGGATCAAATAAGTTGAAGCCAAAACTAAATTGCAGTCATTCTTACATGTCATTTGGGCGAAAGTGCGATTCACTTGTCAGGTTGGTTGTAACGGATGGTTACGATTCAGTTTTGGCTTTAACCTATCTGATACTCTGAGGTTTCAGATAGGTTGAAACCAAAACTGAAACACAACCGTTATTTTCTATTCCATTTAGGACTGTGTGCGATTCACCGATCAGGCTTGGTGTAACTAACGGTTGCGATTCAGTATGTATTAAAATTTTATTTTAGTTATTTTCTATGAGGTTTTTTGGTTATTGAAATATATATGAATTATAAACACACATAAAATATAAATAAAAAATATTAATTTATTTTGACGAGTCCCCGCCGTACCCGTGTCCTTTTTTAGGATTTGTCGTGTCGGCATACCCGTGTAGTGTCGTACCCGTGTCCCCGTGCCAGTGTCAATGGTTAAGGCTTTGAAGCTATTTCCTTCTACCTAACCCCTCCTTTGGCTCATGCTCTCAAAGAGTAAATTCCATTTTATATCAAAGGTGGCTCCCACTGAGTGAGCTATCATCGAACCCAAAACAACAGTTTCTAAATCTTTTACAACTTCAGAATCCAGGTGTTCCTACTAAAACCGCCTCTCCTGTCTCAATAGGAAAGGGGTCTCACTACACCACCACATTATAACCTGGAGTGCATGAATCGTCTCGATCCATATCGTTTTGGCCACAACCTAGAGCGCACATTGATTTTATCCTATTCTTCATACATACCAAAATTTGGCAAAGAATATGAAATCATATTTTTTCAAGTGCTAAAAAAGATGAAAATATCAAATATTCAAACACAGATCAAAATAAAAGTTATCAATGTAAGCAAGTTTATTGGCTTGAGACCATATAGAGCACTATAAAATCATGAAAAGTTCACAAGTACTCAATAAATTAAAATCATCATAACCATTTCCGTGAAGGTCTATTTCCTTTCAAAGACAACTCTCCCTAATAGTATCAACATATTATTCTTCATCCGACTATTGGAAGTCATCTAAAGCTAGTTCATCATCTTCAAGTGTTTTGTGGTTGTGTGCTTGTTCCCCCTCTTTGCATTAGTCCTTCATTGTTTCCACTAACCTCAACAAAAAAGATCTCTCATTAAACATCATCATAAAGACGGTCCTTGAGTGGTTGCATTTTCCCAGTAAAAGCTATCCCGAAAATCTACAAAAAATAGTCAAGACGGCTAGGCACCCATGCGATCTAGTTGGCCGCTCATGCAGTCACACGGGTCACCTAGGAAATACCACCCTACTAGGGGGGCGCCTAGGTGCTGGGGGATTCAAAACGCCTAGGCGCTTTGATTACACTGGTTTACCAAGAAACACATTTGTAATATTGAAACTTGAAGGAGGAACAATTATGGTGCAATTTTCTGTCAAACAGCTGAAAGAAAAGGTCACAATAAATCGGCATTGACATTGGATAACTATTCTAGAAATTACAAAAGAAGCAGTCAAAAGAACCACCCGAGAGGATGAGGGCGAAGGGGGGGGGGGGGGGGGGGGGGGGGCATGGTGATCAGGTGCAATTAAACCAGAGAAGGGGTTGCCTATAGGATTCAACATGTAAATTTGAAAAAAAATAATTTCTACCTCATTTGGTAAACAAATTACAACTGTATCGTAAAATTTAAACTCAATGGCAGATTGACAAATTGTATAGATTTAAGGTTGGAGAATCTACTGTCTATCGGATAATTACTAGTGATAGATCTTGTCTATGAAACTTTTATAATGCCTTCTCATATAAGTGGTGATCAAGATTTAAAATCACGGTATCGGTCGGCCCCGAACCGGTATAAAGTATAAACCGGTCGGTACGTATCAGTACCGACCGATAAGGACCGATACCGGTTGAGAAAAAAAAACCCAAAAAAAATTTAACTTGTCGGTATTGGCCTGAACCGGCCAATACAGACTGGTACGTACTGGTATCGGCCGATACGGGTCAGGTATCAAGATCGGATGCAGTACCGGTCTCAAACCGGCCAAAACCGGTACGACCGGCCGGTATGTACCGGTATCGGCCGAGATTTAAAACCCTGGTGGTGATAGGGTACTCAAATCACAAAATTGTTTCTCAAACCAATAACTTTTATCAAACTTCGTATGAATCAGAACTACAAGAGAAGGTAACAAATTCACATAGAAACCAGAACGGCACCAGCATACATGTAATTGCATACAGATACGCAAAATAACAATAACAATAATAATGGTTTCCAAACATCTGACACATATTTGAAGTTCAGGTAACACTACTACTCATGACGTGGACCACATAAGGAGACTAAAGAGACATGCATGTCTTTTGTGCTAACCAATACTAACTCAATGTACTTTTGTTTACCTGTCTCAATCAGCTCTCCTACAAACATTTTTGATATTCCTGACACAACAACCGTAATGGGCACAGATATTTTTTGACTTCCAGTGATGCTTGCTAAAAGCTGTAATAAAAAACAAAAACAGTACCGGGATAATGTTTAAACATATGAAGCATAATTGAACAGCCAAAGATACAAGTGGTGTGAGGGTTTAAAAAAATTTGGAGAGCATATTTATCAGTTGATCTAACCTATATATGATAAAGTAAAACTAACACCTTCAATTATTCAATTATTCTCCTAAAAGGAGTAGTTTAACTGCTAGCTAATTAAGTGAAAGACAAAAAAATAGATATCCGAGGGCATAAACTACCAGTAAAGATGAATTGAATTATAACTCTTTTAATATTCTATTTTATTTTCAGATAGTAATGTTATTTTCAGATATGTTTAGAAAATTTTCCTTTTGGAATTCTACTAAATAGACTAAATAGCTTGCGCAAAAAAGATGTCATGGAGTCCAATGAGCAAACTGGTTTCTTCAAATTATGAAACATCTAGAAGAAGATGATACCATCACTGGGGAGCAAATTAGACCTACAATACTATCAGTGGCAGTGTGATGGTGCAAAACAGTGTTTCACAACAAACTCCATGGGAAGCTTCAACGTCGAAAGAACTGGATGTTTCAGGTGACTAGCATTTGGGGTGTACAAAGTGCCATGATCAATCAGAAGCGCTTCTCCTGCAAGCACTATTAGTTTCTCAATTCCCTGCAACTTATGGAGACAACTCGTAACGAAGTTCTTTTTGTACAACTGTCATCCAGAAGCCTGGATTGAAAAGAATGAATCAAACTGCAGAGCAACATATAAATCCTCAGCAGTTCAAAAAATGAACTGCATCATAGGTAAGGTGGCACGACGACTTCCTTGTGAATCCTATCAGCATCCATGGGCATCCAAAAATTCGTTCAAGGCATGCAAAAGCAACAAAGAGGGTGCTTCCTCCTAAGATAGACAATCCAAAACAAGGAGGGAGGTGATTTAGAGATTTTGGATATTGGCTCAACCATGGTTGGCCTCTTAAGATGGATTATTACTGAGATGGTGCCCACCACTGTCGTAAAGCCTACTTGTACGACTATTTGGAACCAAACTAACATGTGTGGCATCACTTGCTTTGAAGCAATGTTAGCTTTGTATTCCAAGATGATTCGAATAAATAACAAGGAGCATGTCTAGTAAAATTTATGGGCTACCAAAATCAACTTCAAGCCCCACAAAAGTCACCAAATATATCTTTGGCAACTGGCTGACTTTTGAATTCTGCGGGAGGTCAAAAATCAAACTTACTTCCAAGTTCCAACAGAAGCAGCTGGAACCCTACTCACAGAGTTACTTATGTATGAAGTAACTTCTCATATTGGATTTACGACCATCTTGCAACAAAAACAAAAGCTTCTTCATACTCCTCTCTCTCTAAACCTTCTAGCACTACTGTCTCTCTAAAACCTAATTGCGCTGCTTTCTATAAAAATCCAATTGCACTTTTTCTTTAAAACATGATTGTACTTCTCTCTAAAACTAAATTGTGCTTCTTTGTCTCTAAAACATGATTATACCTCTATAAAACACAACTGGAATTCTATTCTCTAAGACTTGTTTGTGTCTTTCTAAAAATAGATTACACCTCCCTCCAAAACCTGATTGCACTTCTCTCTAAACCATATTACACTTCTTTCTCTAAAACAGAATTGTGCTTATCTCTTTAAAAACAAGGCAGGTATTGGATCCACTGGCCAACCCATCATGATCTGATCCATCATGTCTGTTGGCTCAAGCTTTGACGTACCAAGCCATGAAGACCCTGGCACTACTCCTCGAAAGACATCGGACTGCTACTACGATGTCCATGTCTGCTACTTGTATTGTTGTAACCTCTCAATAAGCGCGCCTTCTTGTTCTTGAGCTTCCCCATTAAAAGTGGATCACTCCACTTGCTACCAGGTCAAGTCTCTTGGAAGACTCACTTATTTGTATTAGCAATCCAAGGATGATCATCCTCTGGCACCTCCAGCTCGATAGGATCATCGAATCCCGACTTTGACTTCCTTTTTTGTTTACGCAGCTTCTGGTTATACTGCATGAATACAAGATCGATGAGATTATTCTACTCCAACCGATCACACCTCTTAGTATGAAGTTGTAATGTCGATTTTTTTAAGTTTAGAATTATAAACTGGAATTCCAAATTCCAAATGAAAATTTTGAGTAATAGAATTGAAAATTGAAATTGCTATGTTCATTAATCTTACTATCTTGAACATAATGCAATTCGGTTTGTAGTCTGAAGTCGAGAAAGTAAGGCCAAAGATACGTAAGGCCAACTTCTTCAAACTTGCGCTCTTACTGATGTGTGACTTTGCAGAGGCATCATGGATTTAAGGAACATTGTTCCCAATGGACGGTTAACTAGAAAGTTAACAAATGTCGCCTGTACAACGATTAGTCCACCCATCAAGGTGCATCCATCGATTTTCCACGTAGCTTTATATTCTGCGAGAAAGCTCATATGACATCTACCTTTATTTTAGTGTGTGCGCCTAATTCAATAGTAGGAGGGTGGATTTAGGTCCATAACAAATTTTTCAATAACTTCAACCATATACATGAAACTTTAAAGCCTAAAGGCATTAAAAGAAATGCCGACTTGTTAGCTACCGCTTGTATTGCAGTTTTCCTCTCATTTTTATAACTATGTTCTATTATGGTCTGTACAGAGCCTTCACCCTTCACTTTTTGATCAACCACATCTTGCGGACTTCGTCTACGAAATCAGTCAAGAGGTCCTCGAGCTCATGGCCTCTTATGTGCTCGATGTGGTGGTCTAGCGCGTGCAGTGGATGCAGGGGTGGTATCATCATCTTCGACATCCCAAACATCCCTCTCTTGGGCATCATCAAACAGTCACCGAGGGCACCATCGTCGTCGACATCCCAAACATCCTTCTCTTGGGCATCATCAAACATTCATGGAGAATTCTTGTCCATGTACTCCAATAATCTCCGTTCGGATCACATCGGTTACGTTAGAACATGCTTTCGCATTGGCCCCGGGAGTATGGGTAAGTATTGCTCATGTCGACCAATACCACCATTGATCACATGGCAAGATGACAAGGACAAGTGGATCAAATTTGGAAACATAAAGAAGTAAAATCCCTCTGTGCTTGTTAAAAGAATAGTCCGCAGGATGAACCAAACCTACAGTTGCTCACATTGATGAATCATACCATTTTCATGCTAAAATATCGGCTCGATGAGAACGTAACAAAATTTGATCATACCATAAAATTGTAAATTTGACTATAAATGCAATTTTCCTATATCAAATTGTGCCTCCTACCGTCTTCATCTGAACTCTTTCCTAGTCTATAGGAACCTTGGAGGGTTGCTCATTTGCTCCCTAGTTGCATATCCCTACCCACCAACTAGTCTTTTAGATTTCTTGGCATGCCCCGGTATTGCAAGTTGCCTTGGTTAGGTTTTCGGTACCAATCTTTAGAGGTTTGACATCATGTTGACAACCGATCAAAAATTCATATCACACTTCCCTGTAGTCAACCAATCTTGATGGGATAAGACTCGGATAATGATGATGGACCATAAAATTGCAGAGAATTTTGTGGGACAATGTGTAGCTGAAAAATAGCATTTGCATATTGAAACACATCTACTTCCATAAAAATTTTCATAAAAAAGAGATGTGATTGTCCATGTGAGCTTGATTACTAACCAAAGAGAAAGGCCTCCTATTTGTTAACCTCCTTTTTCAATTTCTTAGCATGCCTTATCTTAGAGGTATGGCATCATGTTGAGAACCAATCGAAAAATTCATGCCACTCTTCCCTATAGTCAACACCATCTAGATCAGATAAGACTCAGATAATGATGATGATGGACCATAAATTTGCAAAGATTTTTTTGGTACAATGTGGTTGAAAAATTGCATTGGCATGTTCAAACACATCCATATCCTAAAATTTTACATTCAAACAATGTGTGCTCGGCCCAACAGCCTACAACCGTCGACGGCCTAACATCCTACAACCGTCGACGCAATCCCTTGTAACCTTCTTTGCTTAGACTGTTTTTCCTTCGTGCCCCGACCAACTAAGCATTCCTAGTTTCAAAACCCAGCTCGCAAATGCACATTGCAAGCACTCGATCAACACAAGAAACCACCACCCTAGCCCTAAGGGTGAACTGTAGGATTCTATCCCAACGAATACACAATGATGGAAACCCTACAAGCTTTCTCACTCCCTTCACAAGAGCGACCCAAATCTATGGGGATTTAAATTACAAAAAAAAACAATTCCATGGGGATTTTGTAGAACAATTCGGAAGAATATGAATCAGAAGCAAAAATGGTTGAACACAACAATAAATAACATCCATCACAAGGAATGGGGAACTATACCGAAATTAAAAAATGAATAGGTCAAATTGAAGGTCTCAAGGGCATGCACAAATGCCCTCAAAGGATCAAGGACCTATTCATTCTTGCATGAGATGAATCTCTTGATTCAAGAGGTGGGAAGAAAGGAAAACCCAATTTGCGAATTTTTGCTTGGAGGCACAAACCTAGCTGCCAAAAGTTGCTCGTCAACCTTACCCTAATGGTGAAAGGTAAGGCTTATAGAGGTGTCTTACCCAAGCAAAATTGGGCAACAATCTGGCCATCCAACAGGCAAAAAGCAACAAAATGAGCTGATTTTCAGCTTCAGCAAGAGGTGGTCCGGTCCCTTTAAGTAATGGGGTCTGGACCCTTTGCTGAATTGGGGGTCTCGACCCCAGTTAGAACCCTAGACTCAACAGCCAAGCAGTTTTCATTGGGGGTTTGGACCTGCAAAGCAGGTCCGGACCCAACAGTGACAATCTGACTTCCAACAAAGGCAAAAACGTAAATCAGGAAAAAGTCATTTTCGCAACACGGGAAATTTGAAAACTTTCCAATCAAGGTTTTAGTTTTAAATATAAAACATTTTGAATAGAGACACGACTCCAAATAATGTATGAAAGTGCCAAATCGATAAAAGTGCACGCAAATCGATGAAAATAATTTCGCAATCAACACACACAAAAAAACCCTTTTACACCTCAATGGATAGGATCAAGGTACTTTGTGGGGATGTATGAGCTAGGCGGTCTGATCTCATCTTGATAATGTGCAGCAACTCTGAAGTATTCAATGAGTTGTGAATGCACTCGTTCTCCTAACTCATAGGTTACACAAAACTCACCGAGTCGGTTTGCGCTCACAAATTTCGCCAATAAAAAAGATGCCCATCGTACGCTTTAAGTCCATAGCCTCCTCTAGGACTTGGAGGTGAGAAATGGATGAGAGGGGAAAGGGAGAGAGCTTTGAAATTGAAAAGAAAAAGAAAATCTTGAGAGTTCAAAGAATGCTTGGAACAAGACTAGAAGATAGGAAGATATAGTGGGGTGAAATTGGGAGGTTTTGGGGGGATAATAGGTTAAACAAAAATTTTGTTGGGGTTGCACACATAGTTGTGCGAACACACAATAAATTGACCTCCAACGGTCATAAAGTAGTCATTAGGACGTGCGGTCGCACAACGCAATGTACAACCCACAATCCCAATGGTTAGAAAACTATCCTTGTTTGTGCGGCCACACATAGACTATGTGACCACACATGATCAGATTCGCATGAGCGGTGTTCGCACAACCATTTTCATGGTTTTGCACCACAAGTGTGCATATACGACTGCACTTACAACCATAGCATTGCTTCTTAGAGAATAAAAAAACAATCAAAATATAAAGAATTTGATGATGGGATTTCAAGGTCAACGGTGGCCAAAGAAACGATGACATGCTTCAAGGAATGGGAAAAACAAATAACAAACGACATAGAAAGATAAGAGGAAACAAATTGCAATAATTATATTAAAATGCGGAATCATTAGGGCTACTACGTGGCTTATGATAGGTTGAACTAAGAGAAGGTGCGACAAGAAACTGTATGACTATAATAAGAAGACAGGAAGTAAAACATATAAATCAAGTCGCCTCCACTCTCCAGTAAGTAAGACTCACTGTAAGAGTGACAAAAGAGTATCAAGATTAATGACGGAAGGTTATTTTTTGTTTTTATTGAATGGACACTACTAGTATAATATATTATATACCTGACAACCACATATGGTATTGGTAATTACTATTAATCAAATTTAGGTAACGAGGTTAAAAAAATGCAAAAAAGTATGGACAGTAGACCAATTACTACACAATCAGAGGTATGAAAAAACAGGCAGGAATTTGATTAATTTGCTTATAACTTATACGTCGATATTTTCAAAAATAAGTCTTGGAGAGAAGGGTCATGGTACATATATATGTGAAGAAATGTGATGTATAGAAATGCATAAATGAGCTCACAATATCCAACCCCCTTCAGTTCTATGTAAAGCATGGTTTTGCAACAAAATATCAAACCTAAATAAGAAAAGGTACATGATAAGCATACCCTTTTCATATTAGCTCTCTGAAAACCAGATCTCCGAAATGACTCGTAACGATTCATTTGTTCCTCTGTGAACTGTGAAAGTATTGCCCTGAAATGTGTTCGTATGTCAGACTAGAAAAGTAAAATCCACTGGAGAAATAGAAGAATAATGCACTCACTCATTCGTAAATACAGCTCCTACAATTTTGAGAACAGGGTCTAAATTTTACAAAAGTTGTAATTTTATGAACTATGCAGTCATGTCATAGAAAATCAGATTTGTGCTCCTAAATCAATGATTAGATTCAGAGAACCGGATAGAAAGATCCACCTTGACCAATTGTATAAATTGCTTAAATTCAAGGCCTCCGCTCCAAACATACATCTTTTTGCATGTATTAAATCCACTATAGTAAGAAATCATATAGCAGTAAACTCCATACGATTTAGAATGATATCTCAAACTTAATACAAGTGACTTGTTTCTTGCTATCTAATCTCCAAAATACTTTATATTCATGTAACATCAGTGCTAAATCTAATCCTGGCAGATTTGACTCTTTGGCCCAATAGACCCGTTATAAAAGGCACTTTAAATAAGATCTTTGAACCTCTATCATTCTAATTACAAAAGTCCAGCATCGTTCATCGTAATTGACATATAGTTTGTTTTATTAGTTTACTGTATTTACTTGTATTTTCACTGATACCTTATCAAATTTTGCATTAGGAGCATAATTCTAAAATTTCCCAACTTTTCAACAGATCCCCAAGATGACAAAATGGAGGTCCTACCTGCCTTTATGCCCAACTCTAGAACCGTCACATATAAAAAGTCAAATAGGTCTTTTCAACCTCTTAGGATTTGCACATCAAATAACACAAGCCGAAGAATTCTCAAGACACTGATCTGATAACCAATAAGAACACAGACTTCAAGCTCAGAGGCTACTATGTTTCTAGCTATATTAGACTTTTGTGCATGCGGACAAAAGATAAGATATAAATCACGAGCTAGAAGATCGAAATCTGGATGCAATATATAGACTAAAAAAGAACAGATACATAGAAGGGAGCCTAAAGCAAATGTCAAGCTCAACAAATTGTGTGAAGTTTGGGAACAGGAACGACTGTACCTATGGACAAAAGCCAAAATGAACCTCACACATAAATCCTGAGAAACAAGAGAAAGCCTGTCTCATGACGAACTCCTAAATGGTCAATTCCAATAGAACACAAAGATGAAAACAGTACATTTGAAGTAATGATAACTAGCATTTCTTATATTGAGCAAGGCATGCTAGTTATAGCTTTGCTATGAGAAATGATAGTGTGTGCCAGATTGCACGCCTGTTTCTCACTTGGTTTCAGTTGCATTTCCATAAAAAAAAAACCATGTTCGTCTTATCACATGAAAAATATTATTTTTCACATACTTATGTAAACGCCAACAAATATTTAAATTAGGGGTGGCAATGGGTCGTGTCGGGTCGAGTTCGTGTCGTGTCTAGTTTCGGGTCGTGTCCAAAACCCCTAGACCCGGACCCGACCCGTTTAACTAATCGTGTCTAGATCCTAAACCCGTACTCGACCTGTTCATAAACGGGTAGACCCGTTATACCTGTTTACCACACGGGTTTATTCAGTTGACCCGATCCGACTCGACCCGACCTAACCCGATAGACCCGCTAATACTATATATTACAGTATCGGATTGAGGGTAGACCCGACCCGACCCGTTGAATATTAAACGGGTCTTCTCGGGTCTACCGTGTCCAGACCCTAAACCCGGACCTGACCCGGTTTATTAAATATGCTTTCGAATTAATGGTTAAAATAGAAGGCCAAAAAAGTTTCTAGAATTTTTATGATCAACTAGTTTTAGAATTTATTATTTTTTTTTTAAGGATGATCACTTTGTCATAGATATTATATCCTCCAAATATTAGCAAATTCTAAAATCTCTAGGGGAGTCAAACACCATTGAGGTGTGGCATTTTTTGTTACACCCGGGTCCACGCTATTGGTCAAACACCATTGAGGTGCAACATTTTTCCCTAGAATTTCCCCATTAATTACCAGTTGTAGCAGATACATGTAAGGTATGAAAAACATCAAGTCGTCGTCTTTGTACTCCTTGCAAATAGTGCGTGAGAGATGTATCAGTAAGTGATGTCCTATGGGTGTGTGAGCATGCATAGACTAATTATACAACTCATCTGATGACTTAGGAACCATGATTTCTTCCAAAATTGGTGAAGATGAGAGTAGAATTATTTTACCTTTGACTTGGACTTTGTGGGCATCGAAATTAGCCCACGGGTCGAACCCGATTTGTACACGAAAAATAGGCCCGCACCCAACGGCCTTCGGGTCGAACCCGACTCGCCCATGCAACTTGGGCCCGCACACAACGGCCCACATGCGAAAATCTGGCCCACGCACAACGACCCGCATGCAACTTGGCCCACACACAACGGCCCTAATGCGAACCTTGGCCCATACACAACGGCCCGCATGCGAAATTGGGCCCGCACACAAACGGCCCGCATGCACACTCGGCCCACGTGCAAGCTCAATCCGCGCACCATGGCCCAACTCGAAGCGAACGGGTCCCACCGGACCCGCGACTCGAACACAAAGAGGGGGGCCCACCGGCCCCCCCTCTTGAAAACCGTGCCCCCCTCCTCATGGAGAGGTGGGACCGGCCATAAAAGAAAAAGAAAAAAAAAAGAAAAAGAAAAAGAAAAGAAAAGAAAAAGAAAAAGAAATCAAAAACCGCCTCGATGCGGGGGGAGGTGGCGTGGACGTCTACGCAGCCGTAGATCCGCGACGATCCCTCGATCCAACGGACAAGATGACATTGTGTCGCCATCCAATCCAAAAGTGCAACAAAAAAATAACAACTCGATCTTTAAAGATCGAGTCACATCTAGCCCATAACCACCCCAACTAAAAAGGAGGGGATCGGGTTTGTTTCCTTGGATAAAGGAACAATATCTTGATGGTTATGGGGGAAGATATCGGATGAAACAAAAAGATTTCAGATTTATCTCCCCCAACCGCTCCCCTTTGCCTATAAATAGAGGGGGTGGGGGAAGGCACAAAGGGTCCGAAAGCCGAAGACGAAAGAGCTCCGCAAGAGAAGCTCCAACGCTCGAAGACCGAAGGCTTCACGAGGCACGGCAAGCACGTCCTACGGGAATCCTTGGCCCTTCAAGTCCTCATCAACGTGAAGACCTTGCACTCGAAGATCAAAACTTCGACTCCTCGCACGAAGAAGAAAGCTTGGAGAAGAAGACCCGGAGTCGTCATCACCCCGGCTGCTCCAACGATCTTCATCAGCTCCGAAGACGCCATAAGCAAAGGCCGGAGAAGAAGATCGAAGCCGACAACACCCGTCGTCTTCAACAAAGGCATCAACTCCTTGCACGAAGAAGAAAGCCGGGAGAAGAAAGCCTGAAGCCGGTGCTATCCCTGCCGTCTTCGTCAACAAAAGCCGACGCTACAACCGTCGTGCTGAAGCCGGTGCTACACCCGCCGTCTTCATCAACAAAAGCCGACGCTACAACCGTCGCACGAAGATCGGTGCTACCCCCGCCGAAAAGCCAAGACCGACGCCACAACCGTCGAGGAAGCCGGAAGAATAAAGAAGCCTTGAAGAAGTAGCGTCAGTCGTTCGAGAAGAAGATCGAGTCAAAGCTAAAGTCAAAGCCGACGCAAGAAGCCAAAGCAAACGCACCGGTAAAGCCCGCGCTAAAGCAACGCACGTGCCAAAGCCAAGCAACTACGACGGTCACGAGCAAAGCACCGCACGTTCTAGCCGATACGACGCGAAGTCCGGAAGAACTAAAGCATCGCAAGTCTCTACCCGCCTACGTTCAAGCGCAAGCGCCAAAGCAAAGCAAACGCCAGAGCCACGCCAAAGCAAAGCAAACGCCAGAGCCGAAAGCTAAAGCCAAAGCTGACGCCAAAAACACGATCGACGCCGCGAACCGACGATCAAGGACGCCGAGGTCGAGCAAGGATCGAGGAAGACACGAAGACCGAGGAACGAAGCCGAAGGCCTCCCTAGCCGAGAAAGCGAGAAGCACGGACGGGACAAAATCAACGGCGGAAACTCCTTAGCCTCTAAAAAACCCTCACCCTGTAAAGACCCATGTCCTGGGCAACCCCTTCAGAGCTCTCGCACAAATACCACGTGGAGACGCGGATCAAAGGGACCCTCCAGAGGATCTCTCCCACAATCTCCTGATCAAAAATTTGTAATCTCGTGTGATCCGCAATAAAGACGACCCGAATCTTTTTCCGCGCTCACAGATTTCTGGCACGCCCGATGGGACCTCCTCTCCTTTCATCCGTACGTTTGAAGGAGTTGCTTCAAGTTCGCCATGGCCGGAACGAATGATGATACGTTTGCTCCAACAAGCCTCTCACCTATCGCCGAGTCTCCACTATTCCAACACGGTGATCCAGAAAACCCGGAGGATGTCATTCCCCCGGTAGTACGCGTCTACACTCGGCGTACTCAAACTCTTGCGGACTTCTTCACGCCAGAAACTGCTGCCGAAGATGCCCGCCAAGGCGCCAATGAGGCCTTGGTGCATGAAGAAACGAGCCTCAATCCTGGAACATCTGTCCAGAAATTTGGGGAGGACCAGCCCCAACCCCGAGCCCGTTCGGGTTCTCCAGCGGACTTTGCACCTCCCTTGCCGGGGGCAAACATCCGTCATCAAGCAGAAGCAAGTCAGCGTAACTACGTCTCCGACGACGATGGCGAGGGTGCGGGCGTGCAACATCGAGACGTCCTGCGACATCATCCTCCGTCCGCTCTCCAGCTACAAGTCATGCAAATGGGTGAACACATGGCTCAGCTCACCCGACTAATGGAAGAGAAAGATCGTCACATCAACACCTTGCTTCAGAGGCTGAGTGCCAGGGATGTCGCAACATTCGGTCAACCTCCTGCTTCTCCAGTAGCTGCTCCAGCCCCGTCTCCAACTCCTGCTCTTGCAGAAGTTGGCCCGGCAACACTAGCAACTACTCCTGCACTTTCCTCGGCTCCCGTGCCGGTCTCAGTGGCCGCGCAACCTTCAGTGGCAGCAACAATGAATGCCCAGCAAATACAAGCACCAGTGGCTGACATGATGCGTTCCCACGGCGGCAGCCTACCTCCGATTACGGCGGCATATTCAAAGCCTTACACCATAAGGATCCAACAGCTGCGCTTCCCTACCGGGTTCCAGCCACCAAAGTTCCAACACTTCGACGGAAAGGGGAACCCAAGGCAACACATTGCCCACTTCGTCGAAACTTGCAACAACGCCGGCACATACGGCGATGAGATGGTGAAGCAGTTCGTTCGCACACTCAAAGGCAATGCTTTTGACTGGTATGTTGATCTTCCTCCAGGATCCATTGACAGTTGGGATCAGATGGAGAGGGAATTCCTCAACCGCTTCTACAGCACTCGGCGCATCGTTAGCATGACCGAGCTTACTGCCGTCAAGCAAAGGAAGGACGAATCAGTAATCGACTACATCGATCGATGGAGGAATCTCGCTCTGAATTCACGAGACCGTTTGTCGGAAGACTCGGCTATCGAGATGTGCACCCAAGGCATGCACTGGGGCTTACTCTATATCCTCAAGGGGATCAAGCCTCGGTCCTTCGAAGAACTCGCAACTCGAGCCCACGATATGGAGCTCAGCTTAGCAAATCGCGGGGACTCAAAGACCAAAGACTTCCTGAAGGTGGAAAAGAAAGACAAACCGCTGGCACCCAAATCAAAGCAAGTTAACGTCGCCGACATCGCCTCGGCCTCCAAGCCACTCAAAATCAACGGTAAGTCGGATCAAGAAAAGGGAGCTGCCATACCACCGCCTCCACCCCAAAGACAGTCGAAGATGACTCTAGAAGAACTTGAGGCCAAAGAGTATCCCTTTCCAGACTCGGAAGTCTCCTCCATGTTCGATCAACTGCTACAATAAAAGATGATCGAGCTTCCTCCTTCAAAAAGGCCCGAACAGATGCATCGTGTCAACGATCCGCTCTTCTGCAAATACCATCGACTGGTTAGCCATCCTATTGAGAAATGTTTCGTCTTCAAAGAAAAGATCATGGCGCTCGCAAAGCAAGGAAAAATTGAGATCGACTCCAGCGACGTTGCAACAGCAAACATGACGTCCATCACCTTCGGTTCGTTTCAACCAGTACTCGTTGCTGCCCACCAGAGAAGGCCCAAGTTGCGCATCAATCGCCAAAGACCAATTGCGAAGTTAGCCCCACGACGGAAAGTCTCAAGACGACAGCAGTACGCTCCTAAGCTCGCTGAGGAAGAAACGTCACTGCCCTGGGGGCAACCGTCGCCTACATTGACGTCTCTCTCAAACAAAGCTATGTCCCAACGGAATCTCCAGACAAGGTACGAGCAAGGAGACCCGGAGGTCGGTCTGTTAGGCCAGCCCTCAGGTAAATTCGACTACTACGTCCTCTATTCCAAACCTCCGCCTGTCTCAATAGAAGAAATCAAGCCCACCGACTGGGAGTTAGAAGGCGAACCACCAAGGTCCCCAGAGGAGCAGGTCTCCCCAACCCATGAAGAACCCACAAATCTCCAGACAAGGTACGAGCAAGGAGACCCGGAGGTCGGTCTGTTAGGCCAGCCCTCAGGTAAATTCGACTACTACGTCCTCTATTCCAAATCTTCGCCTGTCTCAATAGAAGAAATCAAGCCCACCGGCTGGGAGTCAGAAGGCGAACCACCAAGGTCCCCAGAGGAGCAGGTCTCCCCGACCCATGAAGAACCTACAACTGCCACTCCAGACCTTCACCTTGGTAACGAAGAATCCACTGATGAAGATGCATGGGTCATGTTGCCTCGCAGACGAAGGCCATGGATGCCAAGAAGTCGCAAGCTCGATAGGGTAACAAGAAATCTTCCGGAACGAAGAACTTACAAAAAGAAAAGCAAAGCTCCAGGAAGGAAGGCGTTCAAAGTACCGCCAGCAGATCCTGATGATCTCCTCCTACAAAACCCTCCAGAACCGACAACGTTGCAAGAGTTCTTCCCCGATTACTTCCTCCCAGCTAATCAGCAGCACGAAGCCTCCTGTTGCATGGTTGAGATTCACATGGCGCCGGAAGAAGAAGATAGGATCAAGCCTTCCAAAGAAAGCAACACCGACAACGAGGAGGATGATTTCGACAAAGACAGTACTGCTGCTTACGATGAGGCAATCATGCACTTGCCACTCATAGAAGCACTACACCTCCCAAAGAAAGCTCGCCTAGCAATGGCCGAAGCTTTGACAGACCCAGACAGCTACAAAAGAAAGAAGAAAAACACCGAGAATGACAAAACTATTGTCTCATGTAACGCAGCAATAACTTTTTCGGACGAAGATCTGCAGCTCGGAGCACGACTGCACAATCGACCTGTCTATGTCTCGGGATACATCAACGAGAAGCCGGTAAATCGAATCCTGTTGGACTGCGGCTCCGCCGTCAACATCATGCCTATCCAAACAATGCGCCAGCTCGGCATCACCACCGACCAGCTCTCGCAAAGCCAGCTGGTCATTCAAGGGTTCAACCAAGGAGGACAGTCCACCATAGGGATCATTTGTCTAAAACTCTCCATCAGTCAGCTTGACACGACGGTTCTTTTCCACGTCATTGACTGTCAAACATCATATCACCTTTTGCTGGGAAGACCGTGGCTGCACGAAAACGGTGTCGTAGTGTCTACCTGGCACCAATGCCTCAAGTACTACGAGGAAGGTCTGGAAAAGTGCATTGTTGCAGACGACAAGCCATTCAATGAGGCTGAAGCGCACCTCACCGATGCCAAGTTTTACCAAGCAAAGGACCTTGTTGCAGAATTCCTTCCAGCTAAAACTTCTCGAACTCAGAAAGCTAAAAGGATGGAGCAGGATGAAGCTCTGCCAACTCCAAATCCAGTGCCACCATCTAAGGCGATACACGAAGTCAAAGAAGTGTTAGCGCCAAGACGAAGGATGCGCATCAGCTCCAAGCCAAGATCCATAAAGCATACTCCATTACCTGTCCAAGCTACGACAGTCTTACGCCTCACGCCTCAGTGGCTTCGCAAAGATGAACCACCACCTTTTGCCTCGCCAAAAGGGATGGTCCAGCCGCTATCGGAAGCTAATGTCATCACTCTGCAAGAGATGACACTGCCACTACCCAGCCTGGGGCAAGCTTCAAGTCCGCCAAAACCCATCAATTCCTTCGAATCCAGCCAACTCACATTCAAGCCAAAAGGAAACTGGGGGCAAAATGCCGCCAAGCTGCTGTTCAAAGCTGGCTACGACAAAGACAGTGCTGCACATATGAGTACGCTCCTGCCAGCTCCAATACCACACGGGATGACTAAGACTCAAGCCCACTTACTCCAGGGCGGCGAGCAGATCCCACCAAATCGGCGAGACATCGGCTCCCGTCAAACCCCGATGGTCATCAAGATAACATGAGAGAAGACCTTCACCTCTAACTACATTGAGGTGAAGTTGGTAGATGAAGCGGAAGAGGGATCGTCAGCCTCCGATGCACGCTCCACCAATGTCATTCATCCCGCTACAAAGGGCGCCAAAAGAAGGCGATATCGAGCTCGGCGTCGGACCGTACCTCAAAAGCAAAAGAAGAGCGTCAAAAACCAGGCAAGTCAAAATCCCATATCAGTATTCAAAAGACTTGGGCCAATCAGACAAGCAAAGCGAAGGTCAGTATTCGACCGTTTGGGAAAGCCACCCACTGACGTGAGAAAAATCATTCCCACCCACCCACCCATAGCATTCTTTCAAACTGCCGATGTTCCCGATATCATTCTGGTATCTCTTAATCATATCACAATTGCGGACACCTCGGTCGACGAAACTTCTACTTCGGACGACGAGTTGCCACAAGCCCCGTCCGTCCTCGAAGAAGGGGGACAATCTACCATCGACGATTTGAAGGAAATCAACTTGGGAACACAGGAGGATCCTCGGCCTACATTCGTAAGTGCACTCCTAACCCCCGAAGAGGAGACTGCATACGTCAAGTTACTCCAAGAATACAGAGATGTCTTCGCATGGTCCTACAAGGAAATGCCCGGACTTGACCCCAAGATTGCAGTACACCAGCTTGCTGTCAGACATGGAGCTAGCGCCATCAAGCAAGGACAAAGACGCTACCGGCCAGAACTAGTACCGCAAATAGAAGGCGAAGTCAACAAGCTTATTGAAGCCGGCTTTATCCGAGAAGTTAAATATCCAACGTGGATCTCCAGCGTGGTCCCAGCTAAGAAGAAAAACGGCCAGATCAGAGTATGCGTGGACTTCAGGGACTTAAACAATGCATGCCCCAAAGACGACTTCTCACTGCCAATCACAGAACTGATGGTGGATGCAACAACAGGCCATGAAGCGCCAACCTTCATGAATGGATCTTCAAGCTACAACCAGATCCGGATGGCACCCAAAGATGAAGAGCTTACGACATTCCGCACGCCAAAAGGGATCTACTGCTACAAAGTCATGCCTTTCGGTTTGAAAAATGCAGGAGCTACCTACCAACGAGCCATGCAAAAAATTTTCGACGATATCCTTCATCAAAATGTGGAATGCTATGTCGACGACCTCGTGGTAAAATCAAGACAAAAGTCAGCACATCTTCAAGACCTTGAGCTGATCTTCAAACGGCTTCGAAGGTACCAGCTCCGCATGAACCCGCTTAAATGCGCATTTGGAGTCTCCTCGGGTAAGTTTCTCGGCTTTGTCGTACGACATCGAGGCATCGAGATAGATCAATCCAAAATAGATGCTATTCTCAATATGCCGATCCCAAAAACGGTAAGAGACCTCAGAGGTCTCCAAGGCCACCTGGCATATATCAGGAGATTTATCGCCAACTTAGCTGGAAAATGTAGGCCCTTCAGTCGCCTCATGAAGAAAGGAGCACCATTCAAATGGGATGAAGCTTGTCAGGAAGCCCTCCAGAATATCAGAAATTACTTACTCAAGCCTCCAGTTCTGACAGCACCAGTCCAAGGAAAACCATTAGTTCTTTACATCAGCGCCCAGGAGCAGTCCTTGGGGGCACTCCTGGCTCAAGACAACGAGCTAGGCAAGGAAACAGCATGCTACTATTTGAGCCGCACTCTCATCGGCGCGGAGCTACACTACTCCCCGATTGAGAAGGTCTGTCTGGCGCTCATCTTCGCTACAAAGAAGCTGCGACACTACATGTTAGCTCACGCCATCAGACTCATCTCAAAAGCCGACCCGCTCAAATACATCATGTCGAGACCAGTGCTCTCCGGACGTCTGGCCAAGTGGGCTTTGCTCCTCCTTGAGTTTGACATCACCTTCGTCCCTCGTAAAGCGGTCAAAGGTCAAGCTCTCGCGGACTTCCTGGCAGAATACCCCCTCCCAGCGGAATGGGAACTATCAGAAGACCTTCCAGATGAAGAAGTATTCTGCATCGATATCGCCCATTCTTGGAAAATGTTCTTCGACGGCGCGGCAAGGCAAGACGTGGCAGGAGCAGGGGTTATCTTCGTCACACCAAACGATGAAGTACTCCCCTTCTCGTTTCTGCTATCAGAACCATGCTCCAACAACAGGGCGGAATATCAAGCCTTGATCATTGGCCTCGAACTCGCCAATGATATGAAACTTCAAGGGCTCGCAATTTTCGGCGACTCTCAACTCGTCATTCAACAAATATTGGGAGCATACGAAGTCAACAAAGAAGACCTCGTACCATTACACCTGCGAGCTCTGAAACTCCTTGGTACACTAAAAAATGCTTCAATCCAGCACGTCCCCAGAAACCTTAATCAGCAGGCTGATGCGCTCGCAAATTTGGCGGCGACACTCCCGTTCCCAGAAAGAAGCCAACTCATCATCCCTATCTGTAAGAGGATGGTGATCACCGAGGAGGACCTCCCTATGGGAATCCCGGACCAAGTCAATGCAGTACACGTTCTCGTGACTGACGAGCTAGATTGGAGACAACCATTCATAGACTTTCTTGTCCACGGGAAGCTCCCTGAAGATCCAAAGCGTAAGGTCGACATTCGCCGGCGGTCTCTGAAATTCTTCCACTTCAACAACGAGTTGTACCGTCGAAGCTACGATGGTGCGCTCCTGAGGTGTCTTGCAAAAGAAGAAGCGGAAACAGCATTAGAAGAAGTCCATGCCGGGATCTGTGGCTCACATCAGTCCGGTCCAAAACTGCACTTCCGCATCAGGCGAATGGGGTACTACTGGCCCACTATGATCAAGGACTCCCTCGAGTTTGCAAAAAGATGTCACACTTGCCAGCTGCATGGCGACTACATCCGTCAGTCTCCGGAACCTTTGCATCCAACCATCGCATCATGGCCCTTCGATGGATGGGGACTCGATATTGTCGGTCCGCTACCCAAGTCATCCAAGCAGCATCTTTACATCCTGGCGGCAACAGATTACTTCTCCAAGTGGGCTAAGGCGGTGCCATTGCGAGAAGTTACCAGGCACTCTGTCATCAACTTCATCCAGAACGACATCATCTTCCGGTACGGCATTCCTCGCTATATCGTTACGGACAACGGGAAGCAATTCAAGAATGCCGCTGTCAGCCAGTTTTGCGCCAAATTCGATATCAAGCAAAGGTGCTCAACAATGTACAACGCTTCGGCCAACGGTCTAGCTGAAGCTTTCAACAAAACACTCTGCAAACTTTTGGAGAAAGTCATCTCAAAATCAAAGAAAGACTGGCACGAACTCATGGGCGAAGCGCTATAGGCATATCGCACCTCTTTTCGCACGCCAACACAGGCGACTCCGTACTCGCTGGTATACGGAGTAGAAGCCGTCCTCCCACTTGAACTCCAGATCCCGTCACTCAGGATAGCCGTCCAGGAAGGCCTCGTCAACGGCAACAACGCTCAACTTCGCCTAGCAGAATTGGAAGCCCTGGATGAAAAGCGCCTCGAAGCCCAGCAACGCCTGGAATGCTACCAAGCCAGGCTGACCCGAGCCTTCAACAAAAGGATTCGCCCTCGATCCTTCCAAATAGGAGAATTGGTGCTGGCAGTTAAACGCCCCATCATTCTTTCGCATCGAGGAGGAAAGAAGTTCGACGCCAAGTGGGATGGACCACACGCTGTCAAAGAGGTCTACTCCAACGGCGCGTATCTTCTCACCACGCCAGAAGGGCTTACACTCGGCCTTATCAATGGCAAGTACCTCAAAAGGTACTATGCCTAAAAGCAGGGCTACACTCCTTGCAAAAAAAAAGGAACTACGTGTGACTTGATCCCTCTCAGTAGGGTACGTAGGCAGCCTGTAAAGGTTCAGTCCAAACAAAAAAAACACCACCAAACTCTGCCATTCAAGAAGACAAGTCCAAAAAAAAAATAGATGCATGATATTAAGTTATCGCCAGACAAAGAAAAGCAGAACTACGAGTCTATCCAGCAGAAATGACAAGAAATAAAGGGAAATGCGACATTGCTAGTAAAGCGAATTAAATTCTTTGAGACGTTGGAGCAGCTCGCCGCCAGTAACCTCCATACGCTGCAACTCCGAAGACCGAGAAGCTATCCGCTCCCGATGCGTCGCCAGCTCGATACGTTGCTTTGTGAGGTCTGCTCCAGAAGACTTCTCAATCGTCTCAGCTTTCTCGAAAGATGCGCGAGCAGCCTCTAGCTTCTTCCGCGCCCGAACAAGGCTCGCAGTGGCAAGTGCATGCTGCGCCTCCAGTCGACGCTCCTCGTCCTCGGCCTTTGCCAGTATCAGGGGAAGGTCATCTTCCATCGAAGCCCGTTTCAAGCGATGAGCTTCACTGTCCGCCAAGAAAGCACGCATTTGTGCCTCAAACAAAGAGCAATCTACCTGGAAGGCCGCCAGGTTCTTGCAAAACTCAGGCCCCTCGAGAACCCACCAACTGCTCAAAGCGTCAAAACCCTCCTCCTGGAAGGGTGCGAGCGTCGTCTGGATGTACTTCCGACAGCTCTCCAAAAGAAGCGCAGAAAGAAGGTCTCGCGAACTGCACTTTCGCCTGTCGGCCTCTGAGTGCACAGGCCAGGTGGGCTCCGGTCCTGAAGGCTCAAATGAAGGAACCGCCTCCTGGACCATCGCCGTGATAACAGTCAGCGGTACCACCGGGGCCGAAAGAGAAGATACAGGCAAACCTTCCGACGAAACGACTGCGGGAATAGCCTCTGTCAGAGTACCGGACCTAACTAGAGGAGTCTGTTCTCTCCCTACACTGGAGACCTCATCCTCCTCCCCAAAGCCCAACTGCCCCACGTCGATATCGTCCAGGTTAACAGCACTGCCGGCAAAATCTGCTCCACACGCTCCCAAAAGCTCCAAGTTATCCCAGGGAACATCCAGCCCGCCACCTTCAATCAACGTCGCTCTGATGGGAGAGCATTCCTGCCCAACCCCCTTCGGGGCAGACTCGCAGTCCGGTCCAGCAGACCCTGCCAAAATGAGAGCTGAACAACTCAGCCAACGAGATAAGAGTACAAGCACAGAGATTCATAAAAAACTAGAAACGAGATATACCTGCAGCATCCGATGAAGCTACCCCAGAAAGAGGGATTACCTCATCGGCAAAAAGCCCTGGCTCTCCCTCTCGAGCTGGCTCTGCCTCGCCAGCACCAGCCAAAGCTGCCTCACACAAGAGATCCAACTTTCTTCTCTTGGGAGAAGTACGCCCACTCCAAGAAACCTGAGTCTCAGGAAGACTCTGAACCTTGGAGGACGGAGCCATCTCAACTTCTTGCACAGAAAGTGAAGCCTGGGAAGTACTCTCTCGACGGTCACAAGATCTCTCCGATCGTCGCTCCTCGGACCAAAGACGGCGGTCCTCTGACTCCGCCAAGGAGTCAAAAGAAAAGTCAGCCCGCTCGCTACTAGCAAGGACGTCCAACGGAAGGCTAGCCAGGAGGGGAAGCACTGACTCATTGACCCAGCAGCGATACTCAGGGGTTGCAGCATCCTTTCCGCCCGACTTGATCCTCGGCGAGAAAATGCACCCAGTAAATCTGTCATAAAGCGCTCCCCAGAGGCGATACGCTTCCTGCGGGGTGTAACGTGACTGCATACGCAAAGGAGTCCCCGACAACTCTTGGCGGAAACCCTGCTGTCGAGCAAACCGATGGGGAGAGTACCGTGCCACCTCCACTACATCCCCACGACGCCAAACGAGATACCCAGGCCTGCAACTCACCATGCTCCAGTACAAGTGCTCGGGCATCTCTGCCCCATCACATACCAAGGATCTTGGAGAAAGTACAAGTGCATTCTCCGATACAAATTCAAAGTCGGAAGGGCCCATACGTCTCAAACACTCTCGGGCACTAGGCTTCGGACGCTCCCATGCGCAATAAGCGTTCATCACACCTCCCACACAAGGAAGAAAGGGCACCGAGGTCGAAGGTCCACGCGCTGCAAATATCCCCTTCGGAAAGTGAAGCCCAATCCAACCATAGAGGTAATGCAGGGGGCAAAAAGAACTGGCCCTGCCTACTTCCCCTCTTGCATTACCTGCACTCGATAAACTCCAGTATGTTCCACTAAGCCCTCCGTACAACGAGCAGAGGATCGCCGGCGCCAGGTTAAGAAACTCTCCATTCACCATTCGAGCAGCTGCAAGAAAGGTCCCAGGGCGTATCACATCCCCTTCCCAGGGTAAAGCAAAGCGGCAAAGAAAAAGTACCAACCCCGCTGACCAGTAAGCAGCACGCCAGGCATCGCTGCATTCCTCAAGTCCCAACACTTCCCAGGGACCCCCGGCCATGGAGCATCATTCTTTCTTCAGAGATTCAATCGGTCGCCGGAAAGTGCCAGGCGTCGGTCTCTTTGATGATGCATATTTCCACATCGGGTGACTCGAAGGGGGAGCGTGACGATACTCTCCTCGAAACCAGAAGTCCACCCAATCCGAGTGGAGTACCCGGTCTGACCGCTCGCGCGCCGCTATAATAGCATATGTCTTAAAAAACAAAAGGCAGAAGCTAGGAGACTCGTCTGGGTCCGTCAAGACCTCCAGAGAAGGAACCTCCTCCTGATAGTAGCTCCGAACTTCTGGACACCCAGAGATGACATGCACGTCACGAAGGGTGATCCCGATTTCACCAGCTCCGGTCAAAAAGGTGTTGGTCTCAGGGCACCACTGCTCACACAGAGCCCGATACATACCGTCCGGTCGGCTGTACTCCCAACAAGCTGGCTCCACAAACCTCGCCAGACGCTCCATCCCTGGCTCCGCCTCCAACGCACCGGACAGCTCTCTCATCCAATCCCGAAAACCTCCCAGATATGTGACATCTCCACGCGGTTGAACCTCCACACCCCATCGCGTACGACGGGAGCATATCTTCAAAGCAACAACAAGGACCGGAACTGACTCCTCGCCAGTGTGGTGGAACGGCAACCCCAAGCTTGGCCGAACAATTTGCCGGGAAGATCCTTCGTCAGTAAGGATACGCTCGCCAAGTTTCAACACGCGACAAGAGCCGTCGGCCACGCCATCCTCACAAACTCGCTCGTGCGTCGGAAGCTGAAGTACTGACAGACTGGCCTCCTGTCTCGAAGCACGGTGGTTGAAGACTTGCGCTAAAGGGAAACGAAGATGCGTACTCCCGTGGGAGACCGCATCGACGATCCAGCCGGAACTCGGAAAACTCTCGTAACAACGAGACCTGAAAAAGAAAGAAAGACAAAGCCCAAGTCAGATAGCAAGAAAAGTACAGGTCACGGCAAAAAAAAAAGAGGGGGGGGGGGGGGGGGGGGGGCGCAGGTCCCCAAGGCCTAAACGAAGAAACAAATGGAGCCTCGGCTAAAAAAAAGCCGCAGGTCCTGAATCCCAGAACGAAGAAACAAGGAGGAACCTCGGCTAAAAGAGGGCCGCAGGTCCCGAATGCGGAAACAAAGAAAATGGGGGGGGGGCCTAAGCAAAAAGGCCGCCGGCCCCTTGAAGCAAATAAAGAAAAAACGGGGGGGGGGGCTAAGCAAAAAGGCCTCCGGACCCTCGAGTAAATAAAGGAAAAAGGGGGGCGCCTAAGCAAAAAGGCCGCCGGCCCTTTGAAGCAAATAAAGGAAAAACGGGGGGGGAGGGGGGGGGCCTAAGCAAAAAGGCCTCCGGACCCTCGAGCAAATAAAGGAAAAAGGGAGGGGGGCCTAAGCAAAAAGGCCTCCGGGCCCTCGAGCAAATAAAGGAAAAAGGAGGGGGGCCACGGCAAAAAGCCGCGACCCCCTCTCTCCTGTTAAAACACGCAGGGGGGGGGTGCTACCGGCCTCGACCAGCGCCGGCCGCCGCGCCGCCACTGCACCGGCCCCCGCGCCCTGCGCTCTGCGCCCGCAGCCCCGGCCGAGCCCGCCTCCGCCCCCCGCGCCCTACGCGCTGCGCCCGCGCCTCCGGCCGAGTCCGCCCCCCCGCGCCCTGCGCGCTGTGCCCGCGCCTCCGGCCGAGCCCGCCTCCGGCCCCCGCGCGCTGCGCCCGCGCCTCTGGCCAAGCCCGCCTCCGGCCGCGCCCAATCTCCAGCTCGCGCGCCGGCCACACACCGCAGCCCCCGGCCGCGCCCTGTCTCCGGCTCGCGCGCCGCCCGCACACCGCAGCCCCCGGCCGCGCCCCGTCTCCGGCTCGCGCGCCGGCCGCACCCCGCAGCCCTCGACCAAGCCCGCCACCGCACCGACCCACGACCCACCATGCGAACCAGTAGAAGAAGAAGAAGAAGAAGGAGGAGGACAATCACCTCGCCGGCAGCCCTCCGCCCTCCACGGGCCGGCGATCTCCTCTCCTCCGCGAACCCTATGGCGTGACCACCTTCATCTTCCGCGGCATTGTCGCGAAGTGAGAAACCCTAGCAGAGCTTTCGCCTCTAAGCCGCCGGGAATCGCTGATAATGAAGAGAAACGAAAAAACGGGGGTCCTTTTAAAGACCTAATCCCACACGAATACACGACTCAAGTCCAAGCGCAACGCGTTTCCCGCGGGCGCACTCGAACTTGAGGGGGCACTTGTGGGCATCGAAATTAGCCCACGGGTCGAACCCGATTTGTACACGAAAAATAGGCCCACACCCAACGGCCTTCGGGTCGAACCCGACTCGCCCATGCAACTTGGGCCCGCACACAACGGCCCACATGCGAAAATATGGCCCATGCACAACGGCCCGCATGCAACTTGGCCCACACACAACGGCCTACATGCGAACCTTGGCCCATACACAACGGCCATCATGCGGAATTGGGCCCGCACACAAACGGCCCGCATGCACACTCGGCCCGCGTGAAAGCTCAATCCGCGCACCATGCCCCAACTCGAAGCGAACGGGTCCCACCGGACCCGCGACTCGAACACAAAGAGGGGGGCCCTCTTGAAAACCATGCCCCCCTCCTCATGGAGAGGTGGGGCCGACCATAAAAGAAAAAGAAAAGAAAAAGAAAAAGAAAAAGAAAAGAAAAAGAAAAGAAAAGAAAAAGAAAAAGAAATCAAAAACCGCCTCGATGCGGGGGGAGGTGGCGTGGACGTCTACGCAGCCGTAGATCCGCGACGATCCCTCGATCCAACGGACAAGATGACGTTGTGTCGCCATCCGATCCAAAAGTGCAACAAAAAAATAACAACTCGATCTTTAAAGATCGAGTCACATCTAGCCCATAACCACCCCAACTAAAAAGGAGGGGATCGGGTTTGTTTCCTTGGATAAAGGAACAATATCTTGATGGTTATGGGGGGAGATATCGAATGAAACAAAAAGATTTCAGATTTATCTCCCCCAACCGCTCCCCTTTGCCTATAAATAGAGGGGGTGGGGGAAGGCACAAAGGGTCCGAAAGCCGAAGACGAAAGAGCTCCGCAAGAGAAGTTCCAACGCTCGAAGACGGAAGGCTTCACGAGGCACGGCAAGCACGTCCTACGGGAATCCTTGGCCCTTCAAGTCCTCATCAACGTGAAGACCTTGCACTCGAAGATCAAAGCTTCGACTCCTCGCACGAAGAAGAAAGCTTGGAGAAGAAGACCTGGAGTCGTCATCACCCCGGCTGCTCCAACGATCTTCATCAGCTCCGAAGACGCTATAAGCAAAGGCCGGAGAAGAAGATCGAAGCCGACAACACCCGTCGTCTTCAACAAAGGCATCAACTCCTTGCACGAAGAAGAAAACCGGGAGAAGAAAGCCTGAAGCCGGTGCTATCCCTGCCGTCTTCGTCAACAAAAGCCGATGCTACAACCGTCGTGCTGAAGCCGGTGCTACACCCGCCGTCTTCATCAACAAAAGCCGACGCTACAACCGTCGCACGAAGATCGGTGCTACCCCCGCCGAAAAGCCAAGACCGACGCCACAACCGTCGAGGAAGCCGGAAGAATAAAGAAGCCTTGAAGAAGTAGCGCCAGTCGTTCGAGAAGAAGATCGAGTCAAAGCTAAAGTCAAAGCCGACGCAAGAAGCCAAAGCAAACGCACCGGTAAAGCCCGCGCTAAAGCAACGCACGTGCCAAAGCCAAGCAACTACGACGGTCACGAGCAAAGCACCGCACGTTCTAGCCGATACGACGCGAAGTCCGGAAGAACTAAAGCATCACAAGTCTCTACTCGCCTACGTTCAAGCGCAAGCGCCAAAGCAAAGCAAACGCCAGAGCCACGCCAAAGCTACGCCAAAGCCGAAAGCTAAAGCCAAAGCTGACGCCAAAAACACGATCGACGCCGCGAACCGACGATCAAGGACGCCGAGGTCGAGCAAGGATCGAGGAAGACACGAAGACCGAGAAACGAAGCCCAAGGCCTCCCTAGCCGAGAAAGCGCGAAGCACGGACGGGACAAAATCAACGACGGAAACTCCTTAGCCTCTCAAAAACCCTCACCCTGTAAAGACCCCTGTCCTGGACAACCCCTTCAGAGCTCTCGCACGAATACCACGTGGAGACGCGGATCAAAGGGACCCTCCAAAGGATCTCTCCCACAATCTCCTGATCAAAAATTTGTAATCTCGTGTGATCCGCAATAAAGACGACCCGAATCTTTTTCCGCGCTCGCAGACGTCTTATGACCGTTTGTCATCATTATCTTGATGTACTTCATAACCACATCATTTTCATGTCTTACATTAAGTTCTCAATCCAATTTATGCATGCGGCTTAATCTTTCACTATTGATTAAAGGGATTTTCTTGACGCAACAAGTGCCTTCAAGGTGGCTTCAAGAATGTTGATGCATAATTCCATTCAATGATCAATTGATCGACTGGAGGGTTGATCAAACACCAATTTGGTGGACCCTAGATACCATCTAACGATCGCAATGCATTCACTAGATGTCATCTATTACCAAATATATGCCAAAGACTATATATTAGCACTTGATGCAAAGTTTTATGTTTATGACAAAATACACTCAACACCCATGAACTTCAGGACTATATACAAGTACAAGCCCTAAAGTTAGTAAAACAAAAGACTAAACGAGATGAGATACATTGAACCTTAACTTGGCTCATATATCCCCTTCAAAGACCCCTCATAACCTTCTTGAACTTAGCTTAACTTGACATGTCACCAAAACAAAGTAATAATTAGAGAGATGTGGGCGGCAGGCGAGTGACGATTGACGAATGAACAAGGCCTTACATACTCCTTGTTCCGCATGAGAATGAGATTTCAAATTTACTCTCGCTGACATTGTGGAAGCCTTGTTTTAAATCTACTATTAAGCCAAATGGTGACTTAAGAATATCAGTTATCCAAAGTCCGAATAAACTGAAAATCTAATCCCTTCATCCCCCAACTTAAAAATTAGCAATAAAAACACGGAAAACCCAAGTCCCTTCAAAACTAATACTAAGCATAAATGAAGCAATTCATCCCAATTTCCACACCATATGAAGCCATTCGTCCTCAAGCCACGCTTCTTCAACTAGATCACATCAACATGGAATGGTGATGGGCCCTGGTTTGTGGTTTGTAAGTGTCGGGAATTGCCAAAGAGTGCCCAACCCGTGAAAAAAAATCTGAAGTTCAAAGCATCCACATTAAGTTGAGGTCTTTCCCACATCTCTCCTGCATAAATGATCCTTGTGTTTGAGATGGGTTAGGTGGGATTCTTCTATTAGATTTACATTTCCAAATTCTGGTTTCATAGTTATTGCGAGAATTAGGAAATTCTCTCAGATGGGTTGCAACCGAATTTTGGAACAAAGAAAGTGTTTTATCTTCGATTCTTCTATTAGATTTACATTTTCATATTCTTGTTTCAAGCAATGAAAGACGGGAAATTGTGTACAGGAATCGCTGAAGAGGAAAAGGAGGAGCTTACTTGTTCTTGGCCAACTTGTCGGAGTCTCCGCCCAAGGGGAGCTTGCCAAGCTCCACTTCCATGTTCTCCTCCTCCTCTTCCTCGTCTTCTTCCTCCTTCCCCCTCCCTCCACCGACGGAGGCCACTGCGGGGGTCGCAGAGGCCGACGGATGCGACTGGGCGCCATCACCACCAGCGTCGGTGGCAGGGGGCTCCTCGTCCAGCGGGATCGGCGACTCCGGCGGAGATTCGGTCTCCTCACAGGCGGCCTCGAAGGGATCCTTCATTGCCCTCCCCGGACAAAATCGTGATGCTCTCTCCTCCGGGCGGATACAATTCAGTGAGTCACACCGCATCTGTTATATAGAGAAGGGTAAATTATACTTTGCCCCCTGAAGTTTATCTCTAAAACACTTAACCCCTCTATAGTTAAAAAAACAACATTTTACCCCCTTCAAGTCAGTTTTGATCAGATAATAATTACCAAATGAGGAAATTAAGTGGTTCACAAAAGGAGGTACTGTACTAACATTTCAAACTTTAGGAGGCAATTTGGAACAAAATAAATTATAGTGTGGTTAAGTGTTTTTGAGCTAAACTTCAAGGGGGCAAAGTATAATTTATCCTTTAGAGAACCAGTACTACTGTCGGGTAGGGCTGCAAATGAACCAAGTTGTTCATGAGCTCGCTAACGAGCTTGGTAAAGGCTCGCTCGAGATTGTTCGTTTATTATTTGAGCCAAGCCCAAGCCTGGAGTTTAGGCTCCTTTAATAAACAAGTCAAGCTCAAACATACTAAAGCCCGACTCAGTTGGGCTCATGAACATGTTGGTTTAAGGATTATGAACAAGCTCGTGAATAGACTTGTGGATAAGTTAATAAAAGACATGACTAGACCAAATATATATAGTCTAAGATTTGACTTAACGATAGAGTTCATGAGCAAGCTCATCAGTGCTCGTTCGAGTAGGCTAGTTTATTAAACGAGCCAAGCTCAAACAGACCAAATCTTGGTTCAACTCGTTTGCAGCTCTAATCCCGGGGCACCACATCCCCATTGTGTGGATGGGGAAATTTTTCAGCACATCCTGTGTACCATGCAACAGTGGGGCCCATTGCCCCCAGAACCTATCAGCAACTCTAAGTGTTGGGGGGCACTACCCAAGAAAAAATTTGACGATCGGTAATTACGATACTGACGAGTGGCATTGCGCCACATAAGGGTTAGGAGGTAATTTGAAGAGGCTAAGGAGGTGATTTTCATTTGGGTTCAAATTACCTCCTTACCCCTATATGGCGTACGTGGCATACTGCTACTGGCCGGTCATAGTTATCAGTCGTCAAAGTTGGTCATCAATTTCTTTCTCGCCACTACCCCCACGTGCTAGGGCCAGTACCCCATGTCTCTTGAATCATAGTGGTCCCAGCAATTGTATGTTACGTAGGATGTTCCGAAAAATTTCTCGTGTGGATGGAGCAATGGTTTTAAACCTGGATCGGACCATCTTAGTTTTTTTAACTTCTGTTATGTTTGATTATTAATGTTTAGTCTGGTGATTGGAGTTTGGACTTTGTTCTCTCTCTCTCTCTCTCTCTCTCTCTCTCTCTCTCTCTCTCTCTCTCTCTCTCTCTCTCTCTCTCTCTCTCTCTCTCTCTCTCTCTCTCTCTCTCTCTCTCTCTCGTTTCTGATGTCAAGGGTGGGGGACGTGTCATCTAAGGAGGGGAGGTGAGGCTGGAGTTACATCGAAACGTGGGGATTGGCACGGGTCAGTTACACAAAAATGTGGCAACGGGGAGAGAGAAAGTATTGGCCGGGGGAAGTGGGGTGCGATTTCAACTATGATCAAACTCATCCCAACTGATTATAATAATAGATATTTAAATCACTACCTTTAATGTGATGCACATGATGTGGTACTCGATCCATGCCCCTTATTTTGTCCCCCTCCTAAAAAATGATCATGGTCAGTCTTTGTACCCCCTAACCCCCCCCCCCCCCCCCCCCCCCCCCTATTATATAGATGACTACTCACGAAAGGCTTAGGTCGGAAAAAAAATCCAAGGTCTTTGACAAATTCAAGGAATAGAAGACGGAGGTGGAGAACCAAACAGGAGGAAAATCAAGTACTCACAAAGCGACAACGGAGGGGAGTATTGACATGGTCGGTTCTTAGAATTTTGCAAGAAAAAGGGTTTTATCCAATACGTTATAGTAAAGAAGAGCCCGTAACAAATAAAGGATGAACCAGGCCCTAAGGAGAGAGAGAGATGCAAGAAAAAGGGTTTTATCCAATACGTTATAGTAAAGAAGAGCCCGTAACAAAATGACACCATATAAAGGATGAACCAGGTCTTAAGGAGAGAGAGATGCATGAAAGTACATACTTATTTGCTTTTCTGTTGGGCGAAATCAATTAATCATTCTTGTTATTCGTTTAATCAATCACTATCAAAGGTCTTGGACTTCAAGTGTGCAGAGGAGGCATAGTCAGGCAAAGACAATGATTTCTCTATGTTGAAGATTTTTTGGATGCAAAGCATTCGCTTTCATTCTAAATGATGATTGCAACAAGTTGAAGCCTAAATATCAAGAATGTATCTTTCTTGGTTTTGAAAAGGGAGTAAAAGACTGGGGTCTGGAAAACAAAAAGTAAATCGTCAGTCGGGATGTTATCTTCGATGATAAGACCATGCCCATGACTGAAATCGAGGATGCTGAAAAGAAAACTGATGTTGTAGAGAAGACAACGACTGAGATTCCTATTTTCATGGATGGTGCTAACCAGAAGACGCATGGGAATGTAGCACATCATAGAGTAATAAAGAGGAGCAACAACTGGTGGAGGCTCATTATCATCGTACAAGCATAGCTCAAGCTCGGCCAAAAAGAACCGTCAAACCACAAAGTCAATTTGGATGGGAAGATGATGTGTTATGCTCTTGTAGTAATTAAAGGTGATAAAACAAATTTTGAAAAAGTGATTGCAAGCGATGACCAAAAAAGTTAGATGGATGCTATGATGGAGAAGATGAAAAGTCTTCACACTGTTTGAGAGTTGGCCCCGAAGCCCAAAGAAAGCAAATTGATTAACTACAAGTGTGTGTATCAGAAGAAAGAATGTATGCAAGAAAATGAAGCTCCGAAGTACAAGGTACGATTGGTTGCAAAAGGGGTTTTCTCATGAGGGTGTAGACTATGATAAGATCTTATCTCCGGTAGTAAAGTATACTTCTATAATTTATTACTAGCTTTTGTAGCGCTAATCAATATGGAATTGGAACAAATGGGTGTGAATGCGACATTTCTTCATGGTGAATTAGAGGAAATATACATGGTACAACTAAAAATGGTTGTGGAAGATGGTAAAGAAGAGGTGAGTTTGATTCCTTTACGATCCAAAATCGCTACACCAGAGGTGAGTTTGATTGTTGTGTCTACTCATGAAATTATGATGATGACAATATAGTGTTGTTGATATTGTATGTGGATGGCATGTTTATTATATATCGGGACATGACAAAGATCAAAGAACTCAAATCCATATTAAAAAAATAGTTCAAAATGAAGGATCTTGATGGTGCCAAGATGATCGATCCTAGGAAAAACGATACAGAGAGATCGGGAGGCTAGGAAACTTTATTTGTCTCAAGAAATGTGCATTCGGAAGGTCCTCCAGAAGTTCATTATGACGGATGCAAAGCGTTTATCTAGTCCATTGACATCACATGTTAAGTATAAAGCAAAGTCCATCCACTAAGGTTGGAATGGAAGAGATGAAAAAGATTGCATATGCAAATGTCATTGGGTATTTAATGTATGTCATGGTATGCACGAGGTCGGACTTTGCTCAAGCTATGAGCATGGTGTCAAAGTACATGTCAAATTCAGGGAAGAAACATTGACACGCTGTCAAGTGAATTATAAAGTAGTTAAAGGGCACTGCAAGTTTGGGCATCATATTTGCACGGCAACATGGAGAGGCTCATGTCACAGGTTTCATAGACTACTAGATATGTGTTTACATGTAGTGGATAACCAGTAAGTTGAAGACCAATGTTGCAATCAGTGATTGCTCATCTACGATTGAAGTGGTTCATATATGGCTGTTAACGGATAGTCCCACATCGGTGAGGGAGGCACTCATTACCCGCTTAATATACCCACTGTGGACCTCCCCTTACGACCCGGGTTTTGTGGTGTGAGGATATTTAACATGGTATTAGAGCTAGCCCGTCTCCTGCTCTTGCTCCGTGTGCTCCCCACCAATCGTGCCTTGCCATGCGTGCTCTGCGTGGGAGGATCCTTGCCACGCGTGCTCCGCGTGAGGGGGAGTGTTAACGGATAGTCCCACATTGGTGAGGGAGGCACTCATCACCTACTTAATATACCCGTTGTGGACCTCTCCTTACTACCCAGGTTTTGGGGTGTGAGGATATCTAACAATGGCATTGACGGAAGCGACCAAAGAGTCTATTTGGTTGAAGGGACTTGTTAGTAAAATGAGTTTGATTCAGAACTTAGTGAGGATGCAATACAACAGTTAGAGTGCTATTTGTTTTGCCAAGAATCCGATATTCTATATGAGGACAAAGTACATTAAGGCCAGGTATTACATGATAAATGGTTGGCTGATTCGGGAGAAGTTGAGGTGGTAAATGTTCACATATATGAAAACACGTCCGAATTTCTCACCAAGAAGGTTACCAAGGGGAAGTTCGATCATTGCTTGAACATGCTCAATCGCACAGTTTGCATGCATCATGAGGACACCTCGTCACCTGAGGTGCATTGGAGGTGAGTTGGTACTTATCAAGGTGGAGATTCAATGATTTTCGGGAGTAAGGCTGGATATCTTTTGCGAAGGTAGAGATTGATGGGTTTGCCTCAAAATATCCACTTGTTTGACCCATCGGTCAGTGGATTTGTAGGCTTACTGGGTCGAGTTGGATTGTGGGTTTATTTTTTGGAGTCACATGTAGCCCAGGTTATAAAGACATTTGGGGTGGGTTTTTTTCACAAAATTCTTATCTTATCTTTTTTTTTTTGAAGAGTAACTTATCTTATCTTCTATTCTTATCATATTAAGAGAGAGAAGGTCTAGGGTTTTTGTTGTTGGAACTCTAGAGGTTAAGGGAGAAGAGAAGGGGTTACCCATTTAGAAGGAGAAGGTAGGAGTCGGGTGTATCCCCATTACCTTACTATCATCATAGTGAAGCTCCACCAAACTCCAAACTCATCCCAAGGATATAGTCCACATTGGGTGAACCTCACTAAATCCTTTCTCTAGTGATTGTTTGCTTTCTCTTTGTGCTTGCATTTTCTCGAGTTTGTCTTCACCGTCATCTCTCATCAAGAACAAGTCAGGTCTCTGGTGCACACAAGATGTTCAGTGAAATTACACAGCGAGCACTAGGTAAGACTCTTCACTAACATGTGTGTGAACGTGCGCACCTCTATATCTCTTGCTCGCTCTTTCCTCCCATCTCCAATCCTACATCAAAATTTTCATCAAATTTGGTGTAGAATTGCGTTAACAATCAGTTTGATATGGAGTGTTCTAGTCCTATATCAAATATGATGAAAACTAATTTGATGTGGAGCATTCCAATCATACACCAAATCTAATTAAAACCCATTTGATGTGGAGCACTCTAGTCAATTTGATGTGGAGCATTCCAATCCTACACCAAATCTGATTAAAAGATTTGATGAGCTGGAAAGTAGCTGTTGGGATTTGATGGGTGGCTCTCGACCCTTGCCAATCTGATGGAGAAGTTTGATGGAAAACAAATTTGATAAAAAATCTGGTGTAGGACTGGAGCAGCTATTTTGCTCTCATTCAACCAAATTCAAATCTAATGGGTCATTTAGTGTAGGATTGGAGATGCTCACGCATAGATTCTGTTCACACTTTATTACTTGCGAGTACTTGTATTGCATGGGGATTCTCAACATGGTTAGAACCCAATCTCAAAAGGTATAAGGACCCCTCAAAGGGTCCACCCAATACAACCACAGGGCCCACTACCCCAAGAGCCTATTAGCACGCTAGCTCTGAGTACTGGGGGGCGATACCCTATGTATCTTGAATCGCAGTGGGCCCCGCGGTTGTATGGTACAGAGGATGTGCTGAAAATTTTTACTAGATCAAGTAATAGAAAAAAGCATGCATCCAATTGATCATTTGGAAGAATATTCTTATCTAGGTTGTGCTCTCCCCCCTCCACGAGGTTAGCCTTTAGGAGAACTCCAGGTTAGTAACATGGTATCAGAGCTGGGTCTGTTCCGAGTGCGTCCCTCAATTGTGTCTTGCCATGTATGCTCCGCGTGAGGGGGCAAGTTTAGTCCTACATTGGAACCGGGACGCGCGCGCTTAATATACATGTTGTTCTCTCCCCTCTCCAAGAGGTTAGTCTCTTGGAGCACTCTGGGTTAGTAGAAAGAAGCATGATGTACCCACCAGAGGACACGGGAGTTGAAAAAGCAATTGATGCTTGGGTGAGGAAGCAGTGGGTTTGATTCCTCCCCCTCTCGAGTTACCCAGGAGTGTGTAGGGAAACTTCCGAAGTGGGTCCATTGCCCGAAAGGTTTCGGGACATCCGCCGATCACACAAAAATTAAGGAAGAAGAAGAAGAAGACGAAGCTTGAATGCAGAATAACTAATGAATGAGATTCTTTTCTGAAGCAACCAGGAGAAGGAAACATGGAGCCAATATCCTCACAGATAGCTCTTCAAATATATAAGCAACATAAACCTTTTAAAATTTGAAGTAATTATAATGAAATAACCCACTAATTATGCGAATATTCAAGGATTTTAGTGACAAAACAGAGGTTTGGCTCACTGAATTCTTTTTTCCTTTTAGCACCTCTAAGCCTATTACAGAAGAGGAAAGAAAAGAAAGAAAAAAAACCAACAAAGGGGGAGTACTGGAGCCATAAACCATGGTGAAACTTCTCTACATCATGGATACTTTCAAGACGTTCGAGTTGCTGTCACTTTTCTTGATGGAGCTTCTCCCTCTCAGATTCTGTATTACAAGGAGGGGAGTGGTGGAACAATCAGCTCTTGTTGTGGATGGGGTCGGATCCTCTTCGAACCCTTCTCTTGCTTGTTTCGTTGGGATCGAACGATGAAGATGCTGCTGCTGATCTCTTGTTGTTGTCGAGGCGTACGACGTCAGTGCTGTCAAGTGTACGTCGCTTCCTCGCCGATGGCCGGTGTCCTATGCTCCACGAGGGGACAAGGCCAGCATGAACCTTCCCCGATTGAAGAGCTAAAATCCCGACGCAGACGAGAAGGATGATGAGCCTATGCGCGAAAAGAGCCATTCCCGGGCCTCTTGTTAAGAGTGTAAAGGAGATGAGCAGCTCAGAAGCAGTGATCCTTCTTCTCCTCTTATTCCTGGTGAGTACTGGGCCTCAACAAGCCAAACACCTGCTTTAGACCCTTCTCTGATCTTCCTCTACTTTGGAAATGCTTCTGCAGTACTTGGTTTCCTGTGCTTAATGGGTTTCTTTATGCTTTCCTCTGCACTTCTTGCACCTCAAACACCCTTTTCCTTTGTATTTTCCAGTGGTAAAGTAAAGTAAAGTAAAGTACATCTGATTGTAGTTTTAAACATGTCATCAAATGTGAGCAACTCTACCAAGTCCAGTAGCAGCACATTCAACCAGAGCAATAAGACTACTTTACAGCATTATCATCTGCATGCAGACTGAATTTTATTCACATTTGGTGAGATTTTTAAAATTACACCCAAGTGTACTTTACTTTATTGTTGTGAAATACAATTAGGGCCCAAGGGATGGGGTCTCATAGGGCTTCAAGCAAGCTGAGATTTGTCACCAACAGGTGAGGTGGGTATGTCTTTTACTTTTGTATTAAAGCAAAAGACCAACTATGACTGCTGCTTTGGGAGGGGAATGTTGTGTGCAACATATGCTGGCTTGCTTTGGGAGGGGAATGTTGGGTGCAATATATGATGGCTTACCAAAGAGTTAAAGAGAATGGATAGGGTTGCAGCCCTTTTTCTTTGGAGGGTTTGGTACTGAAATAGATAATTCTTCCATTCTCTTATGTTTTTCAAGTAATAAGAGGAGCCCACAAGATTGTAATAGTTGTAGAACTAAGGGAGCATGTGGGAGTTTAATGATCAGCTTCCTCTTTGGAGACAAGATTCTCAAAGTTGGTGCCATTTTTCTCATAATTCTTCGTCGTCGAGGATTGTGTGGGGTGAAAGGTGATCGGGTGATGGTGTGAAGATGGACAGGGGTTGTAGCCAATCGAAATCCCTCCGAAAATGGCCGCCGCAGCCGAATTAGGCTGCCACTGCCAAATGTAGACGCCCACGCCAAATATGGACGCAAACACCAAATGTGGGCGCCACTGAAGGCGGCCGCTCCAACATTTGGTCAGGTTCTTAATTTTTAGCCAATGAAGACTCCTTCGAAAATGGCCGGTGCGATCGAATTAGGTCGTCGCCACCAAATGCGGGCGCTTCATCCAACTGTGCGTGCTAACACTAAATATGAGCGCCGTCGATGAATTTTGCTGCCGAAGGTGGCCGCTGTAGTCATTATTATTATAGAGGAGTCATTTGGAGATGATCATTCATTATATCTGTATGTGCAAGATGGAGCAACTCAAATGTTATGACCTTTCAGTTTCATCATTTATAGCCGATGAACTCTGCTGAAGAGAATATCAAAGAATATTACAACTCTCAACCTTCATGGCCTCCTTTGATGTGGCACCGATTAAAAGCGTTCATTGACAGGTCTGATTGTTTATACTTCGAATTGGGTCGGATTGTTTTTAATGGGCCTCGGACCAAAATGCTAATACCAAACTTGGATTTTTTGGATTCGGATCCTGATCCGGTCCATTGATTGATATTTGTATATGTGACCCAGTCGGGTTAGGGGCGGGGTAGGCTAAACTATATCCCATTCCAAATATAATCGGGTTTTTTTAGACATCCCAAACACGTCCAATCCTGGTTAATTACATTCCAAACCCAACTCAAATGGATCGGGTTGGGTCGGATCGGGCCGGATAACCCGCTAAGACTGTTTAATTGTCATCCCTAAGGAAAAAGGGAGACAGTCAGGGAGATTATACATTGGTTAGTGGCCGATTAATCACAACCGTCCGTTGCATCCAATTAAATCCCGACCACTCTTTGTTATAGGAAAACCTAAAAACCTAATGGCGGTGTCACTTTGTCTCTTGGCTAGTTAAATCATGGTCCGTTCTTTATATCTTACACAAATAAATCCCAACCATTCTGTCTAAAAGACAGCCCCGAGAGATTGGAGAGCCACGTCAAAGAGAAGGACCACAAAAAAGAGTACCAGCGATCAGTGAAGAAGCCAACAAGGGAGAGGGCTGTCATGCGATTGGGCCAATGACCGGCAAAGTCACAGACGAGGGGGAAGGCGCCGTGCAAGAGAGATCTACTGATCAGCGAGGGCAGGATGCTTGATGTGCGGAGTGCACCCAGGGTAAACTACCAGGAATACCCTCAAGGCTGAAGGACGGAGGAGTTCAGAAAAAAAACTACGGTTGCAAGTTAGCCATCTAGGTCTGCAGGAGCACAGTCAAATGGGTGGATGTACCCTCAGGGTTTGTTTGGTTGGAGGGAGTTGGAACCGGCGTGTTCCAACTCATGCGTGGGGTACAAATGGAATGAGTTGGAACTCCACCTGAAAACCGTGGGGTACAAACTCACACGTTTTCTATACAATCGAAACCCACGGAGGAGTTGAAACTCATCTGGTCGTCTGCCTTCGCACGAAACCAAACAACCGCTTTAGAAAAACACACGGGAGTTGGAATACGCCGGTTCCAACTCCCTCCAACCAAATAGACCCTTAGAAGCAATATAGGAAAGATGGGGTACCTCGGGGTGCCCTCAGAAGCACTATAGGAAGGATGTGTGTAGGGAATAGATCCCATACACTGAATAGGCCACTGCATTGGGCTGGAGAAGCATGTTCCGAACAAACTCCTGGGCCTCTTCGATTTATGTCACGCACGTGCAAGCATATCAACCATGCATCTGTAGTGCTCGATCTCTGGTTTGATACCATATTCCTCGTGCATGATTCACACATTTTCCAAAAGGTCTCCATAGCGTCCCTTTCTTTCTCGTGGATCACACAAGCACAAATCAAGGTGACTAGAGTCGCTCTGTCGTGTTAACGGATAGTCCCATCGGTGAGGGAGGCAGCCATCATCCGCTTAATATACCCGCTATGAACCTCCCTTTACGACCCGGGTTTTGGGGGGTAAGAGTATCCAACATGGTATCAGAGCTAGGTTCACCGTCACCCTCCAAGTGCGGCCACTTCCGATTGTGCCTCGCTCCACATGCTCCACTTGAGAGAGAGAGAGAGAGAGAGGGAGGAGGGGTGTTAAGAAACTCCACCAATTAGTCCCACATCGATAAAGGAGGCACCTATCGTCCGTTTTATATACCCTCTGTGGATCTTCCCTTACAATCTCCAACAAAAGCAAAATTGATGTGATCCGACTTGAGCCCAAGCCCGTTGGCCCACCCGAAGGCCCATCCTAGCCTGCCATGGATAAATAAGGCAGGATATCTCTTATGATATCTTTTAATATCTTTTTAGATTTAAGATCTTTATTTTAGGCAAGTTATTAGGATCATGATTGGCTTTTAAATTTGTTGCCATTTTTATCTTTTCTTTTAGCTTATTTAAAGGCTCCATTGTAACCATTGAAGGACAGATTATGATGAATGAAAATAGATGGCGAATGCCTTCGTTGGCTCATAGATTTGAGTCCCCACCTTGTACCCTGATGGATTTCAGGCCCCCTCTCGTCTAAGCTTCTAGTCTTTTCTTCTCTGTCACAGTTCTTACCCCCTCCGCCACTTCATCTTGGTGATTCCGTATCACTAGTTATCTTTTTATAAGAAAATACCAAAAATATTACATCGCCTTCATCAACCGCCCTTCGACGACGCGCGCCTGCATCAAGTTGGTATCAGAGCTTCGGGCTTCGTGGCGTTCCTGCACCACGAACGATCTTTGCTTCGATCGCCGTCGTCCATCGTCATCGTCGTCCATCGTCATCGTCATCGTTCCGTCTTCACCATCCTCGCTGAGTCGTCATCTTCTTCTGGTACGTCGCCCTACAATCCCAACAAAAAAAAAAAGAAAAAAAAGAGAAGAGAGATCAGATCTATTGAGGAAAAAAAAAAAGAGAAGAGAGAAAACCTCCCTCAACCGAACCCCTCTCCTTTGCCGCCCGCCCGTCCACCGCAAGCCGACCCTTCCTCTCGCTCCACCCGCTGAACCGCACCTTGCTCCGTGCTTCCGCGCACCCCGCAGCCAAAAAAAAAAAAAACCCAAACAGATCTGCCGTAGATCTGTGAAGAAAAGGAAAAAAAAAAAAAGAAAGAAAGAATAGAAGGAAAGAAGAAAAGGGAAGAAAAGGAAAGAAAGAAAAGAAGGAAAGAAGAAAAGGGAAGAAAAGGAAAGAAAGAAAAGAAGGAAAGAAGGAAAGAACCTACCTACGGTGCTGTTTGCTGCTGCTGCCCCTTTGCCGCTGCAGCTGCTGCCCCTTTTTCCTCTTCCTTAGTTGCAACCAAGAGGCCAAAAAAAAAAAAACCCTAATCCGATTCCCCCCCCCCCCCTTTGCCCTTTCTATTTTCCCAATTCACCCCCCACCACAACCCTTAGATCCCCATCCAACAGCCCTCAAATCCCCAACCTTTCTAGTTGCTCTTTCCCACTTAAGTGCTGAACCCGATTGAATTCGGATCCAACCCGTTTACAAAAAACAGACCCGATAAGACCCTACAACTTCAAAACGCCATATCTCTCTCATTTTTCATCCGATTTGGACGTTCTTGGTACCGAATCGAAGCCCTTTTCAAGCTCTACGCATCCATACCATCAGCAGGAATTTTCAGTGAACCAGTAATTACAGATTTCCAGATTTACCCCTGGACCACTCTTCTACCATTGTGGCATGGATACCAAGGTGCAAGGGTTGATTCGTTATCATCAAGGGAACACATCCGTCTATGAGTATACGTCAGCGTTCTATCGGCGCATGAATCGCTATGGTTTGTCAGAGAAAGATTTCTTGGCAGTGGTACTGTACATTCGAGGACTCCGCTCCGACATAAAGGGCAACTTTTCAGCTGGATCTTGGAGGGATCTGGACGAAGCCTATGAGATAGCTTGTGAGATTGAATGGGAGCTACGACAAATGGACTCACCTCTAGCGGCCACCACAGATGAGTCTCCACCTCCAGCACTTTCAGTAGAACCTCCACCACCGACAGAGCTTCCTCCAGTTGTATCTTTGGTAGATCCATCACCTCCAGTACCACCACCAGCAGACGAGTTTTCCCTTCCAGAGGATCTTCTGCCGCCAGCCATGCTACCACCTACTGCGGATTCTTTCGAGGATGTCTCTCTAGCCGAGCTTCAGCAGATTGATTTTCTTGGGCTAGACCGACTATTGGTGCCTACAGTGTTTGTTCCGCTCTACCTCCGTTCAGGCAAGCCGATGTTCGAGTTATCGCAGCGGTCTGAGATTACGATCCGACTCTGTCGTCTACCCCAGCACTACTTTGACATATGTTTTCCGATCGACGGCAGTGATACCTTCTCATGGGACCCCGGTGGTGACTTCGGTATAGTGAGACATCATTTGTTGGGCCTCCACCATCAGCTCCTGATGACAGATACTACATCGGCGACAACCTCGATGATGATTGCGCTTTACCGTATGAACTCGAGGGCGAGTTCTTCGCAGCGGAAGCAAATGATGTGATCCGACTTGGGCCCAAGCCCGTTGGCCCACCCGAAGGCCCATCCTAGCCTGCCATGGATGAATAAGGCAGGATATCTCTTATGATATCTTTTAATATCTTTTTAGATTTAAGATCTTTATTTTAGGCAAGTTGTTAGGATCATGATTGGCTTTTAAATTTGTTGTCATTTTTATCTTTTCTTTTAGCCTATTTAAAGGCTCCATTGTAACCATTGAAGGACAGATTATGATGAATGAAAATTGATGGCGAATGCCTTCGTTGGCTCATAGATTTGAGTCCCCACCTTGTACCGTGATAGATTTCAGGCCCCCTCTCGTCTAAGCTTCTAGTCTTTTCTTCTCTGTCACAGTTCTCACCCCCTCCGCCACTTCCTCTCGGTGATTCCGTATCACTAGTTATCTTTTTACAAGAAAATACCAAAAATATTACATCGCCTTCATCAACCGCCCTTCGACGACGCGCGCCTGCATCAAAAATTGCCTTCTATATTGCCACCTCCTATTCCATGCCAACAGAATTAGGGAGATGTACATGTGATGCTTGCCTGCGAAAAGGGGATGAGAGAGAGTGCTCTCTCTCTCTCACACACACACACACAAGAGAGAGAGAGAGAGAGAGAGAGGATTACAATAAAAAAAAGGAGTGTACAATAAATATTTCCATATATATATATATATATATATATATATATATATATATATATATATATATATATATATATATATATATATATATAATAAGAATCCAATTGCAAGATAGCTACAGACACTAGTTTCATCCTGCTCATGTTTTATTGAATGATCTGCTATCATTGATCTGCAGAATCAAAAATATGAATTTTTTTTTTTCCATCGCACTCAGACTGAAAATAACTGAAAATAAAATCCCCGAGTATTTTACAATAAAAACCCGAGTATTCAAAATCTTGTATCCCCCCCTCCCCATTTCCAATGATCCCTGTAATTAGACAATCGACTGCCAAAGTGGTGAACACAGTTTCCATGCGATGATGAGATCAGCAGAAGTCGGGCTGGCCGGTGGATGTGACGCATCGGTGCCACATCCTACTGTTGGGGTCGACGCACCTTGGAGATGTGATGACTTCGGGGATGGGGAGGTAGACATAGTGGGTGTTGCATATCCCCGTTGTGACCCCGCTGAACCCGGCAAATGCACCATGAACCTTCAAAACCCACAAAAAATCACAAACATATAGCTGTTATCGTATATGCTCTCGTCAAAACCACCATTGCCGGTCCCAAGCCCGGATGAGAAAGGTTGAGGGTTGATGTTGGGTTGAAAGCCGGTCGAAAAAAACCAACTCAAATTATGAAATGAAATAACGCCGACTTCAATTAGATGGGACATGTCTTGATGGTTATGGCTATGGTATATGCTCTCGTCGAACATGCAGATACACGTAATAGGGACAGTTTGAAGCGTGAAACATGGTCAGTCTTGCTTTTTTCAAAAAAGCATCGCAAACTGAAATAAGCAAATTACGAAATTTGACTAGTACGATTGCATAACATGTTACATGATGTTCTAACCATCTTGATAGTTATGGACGAAACAACGGTTGTAGGCAAGGAATTAAATTTTGAATTTTGCTTGCGCATCGGAATCCAAAAAATCAGAGATGTTTGGGCCAAATTTTACATAATGTTGCAGGTATTTAGGGACAGTTGTACCAAAAGGAGAAAATTTCAGCATATTCCAGCATATTTCTGTGTACGATGTTTTGTTTTGGTATCCCCAAAAAAACGAGATTTTTTGTGAAATTTCATGAAATATCTCGATTTTTCATTCCTCGGTTGTAGGACAACACGCAGTATGCTATATGAGATCTTAATTCTGATCGAGGAACCATGGCTTTGAGCTCGTGTTTGACAGGGTGGGAATCAGAAAGTTTGGTCATACAATTCCGGATTGCTAGAGTGGTGTAAAAATGACAGTTTCCAACCTATGAATTGAAGAGCCCAATGGAACTACGTGTAGGGTCCGAGAAAGTTGATGAACCTCTGATGAAGAGATTCTCGAGGCTATTTTATTTCTCACAACCCAAATACGACTGTGATACCAGTGTAACAGAAGAACGATAGGCAAGAGAGATGGAAATAGTTTCAGAAGAACATTCCCTCTCAACCTTTGAACACAACAAGAGGAGATTCGTGACTTCTTCAGGAATATAACTTGACCGGACACAAGGACGAGTCAATCAGGAAGGAGGCTAGGGAGTATTGTTGTCCATTTTGGAGCCTATTTAGAAAGACCCAACCCCTTTGAAGGAAACAACCTTTTGTGAAGAATACATGGAAGGCCTGCAAGTTGGAAATCATAAAGAGCCATCCCCGCTTTTAGCATCTTGGGCGTAGATGCGAAGAGTGGATCCAAAGATAAGAAACTGCGGGGATACCATCCTAATGGCATTCATAGTGAGCACTTGGAAGAAGACTCTTTAATTAGAGGTGCAGTACCGCAGAGGCGCAGAATAATAATGGAATGTGCTTATCCTTAATCTTAACGAGAGTGTAAGATTAAGCAGATGTAAGTAAGGAGAGAGTATCATTGACATGTTTTAATCTGGTATAATTATTTGCAGCTTCCTTGTACTTTCCCATACAAAAGTGGCTTCTTTCTTGTACTGTATTCTCTTATTAAAATTCTGGTTGGCGATGTATGCCAAATCTCCTCTCTGAAACTCGGGGACACACACACACACACACAAACACAGATAGAGGAGAGAGAGAGAGAGAGAGAGAGAGAGATTTTATGGGCTTTTTGGAATGTTGATCGATGAGAGTACAAGGACAAAAGGTTGCAACCAAGACTAAAAACTGAGATGGCGCTGAAGGGAAAATGATACAAGATCAAACAAATGTAAGCATAATCACATAAAATGAAGGTAATAATTACTGTTGCATAATTTCATAGCACAAAAAATTTAAAACAATCAATTGTCCTAGACTCGTTATACCATAAATGGAATATTCAAATAAGCCCAACTTGCAGAATTTGAGAATTATCTTCTGTCAGCTTGTCACCTAAATTAAACTGCTCGAATTCAGAGTCTACACATACATGTGTGTAGCTTATTCATAAAAGAGCGTCCAATTAACATATGCAAAGAGCGTCCAATTAACATATGCATGCCCGTATCAGTCATATTATATCATAGGCTTTCATAGCATAGATGTGCAAACAACAAAAAGGGAGTGTATTTAACATTAGCGCATCACTGAAGAGTATTGCTTACAGCATTTTGTCCAAGTACAGTGCAGAGGATTGCATCAGATGCATTGGCGCGGCATGCTCGGATCATATAGGTTGGATCAATGTATTTCACGTCCGCTGGAATGTCAATTTCCTTGAAATGCCTTTTGATCTGTAAGAAATTGTTAAGTGTTACCAAATTGCTACACAAGTAATTTTTCAGAATGGTCATATTGTACTCGATAAGAGTTCAGCTGCGCAAATGTTCGTATAATGAAAAGATGGTAACTCCATTTGAGAACAAAATATTGCTCAAATCTACTAAAGGAAAAGAAAAAAAAGTTGCAGAAGAGAGCATAAATTAATGAACCCCTCATCAAGGTAATGAATTTGATTTTCCTTCAACAATGTCTTGTTATGTAATTAATTGTGGAGCTAAGACATTCATAATACCGGACATCACACTTTTGATCTTAATCTAAACACCTCTCATCTCAGTTACCTTGTAATGCACGTGTGTCACCAATAAACCCTACGAGAGAGAGAGAGGAGTTTAGGATTTTGTGGGAGAAGGGATCACATATCATTAGGGCTAATGAGCCAATATATAGTGTCCTCATGTGAGGCTTACATACAGAGAAAGGATATGTGCTATACATATGATTAATGCCTTCCTTGTTACTTCAAAGCCTTCCTCTTCCTTTTGAAAGAGTTCCATCTATTGCTCATCACCCTCCTCTTAAGCTACTCACCCACTCACCTGTTGTCTGACTATCTAAAACAAAGCCCTCCGGAGAACTATGATGAAATTCCATATGCTACATTATCACTCAAATAGGCATGATTGGTTCGGATTTGAGCCTAATGCGCTGAGTCTACGGGTCGAGATGGGCAAAGAAATTTACTAATGTGTCAAGGTTGGGCCTTGATATTTACAACCACTTTCTTATCGGGTAGAGCTGGGCCATCAAGTTTGGCTCCTATGCTTGGGCTCGGTTGACCCTAAATCGGCCCATTAATCTCCCATACCACGAGCTATTGCGCGTTTTCGGTGACCCACTTGTTTCTGAGCGAACCAGCAAACAAGACTGTGTTACTAAGTTGAGTTTCAAAGTCGAGTATCTTGATAAGGTTGTCAATGTCGATTGTCAGCTTGGAGACATCGGTGTTCACTTCCTGACTCCTACTCCTCTTTACTTGATAATTAGAACAGTGTGAAGAATGCAAATAACCTTCTCTTTCACAAGCATATCCAGCACATAGAAATTATTATTCTGTTCAACAATGTTATTTTTTCTTGTATGCTCACCACCTTATATGCCCTCCAAACTACAGCTCATGGACTCTTTCATGAATTTTGATACTTATTTATCACTTATTACTTTTCGAAATCATGACGTTAGATCCACGAGAATAGAAGCAAGTCGCTTCTGACGTCGGTTGTTACCGCATTTATAGTCGTTAATGTGTATTGGCACGACTTGGTTGTTTGGTCAACTTGGACAAATTGATGCAAGTATCAAGTTGTAAATGTAGTTTTGAGTCCTAGTTCGAGATTGTCACAGAACAAGTCCAAGGTGAAGCTTCAGAGACAAACACAGTTGAAAGATCTCATGCTCAGCTTCACAATGCTCATCAGAGCATCCTTTAAGAACAAAGGTAAAAGACTTGGTGACTTTAGAGAGTCATTTGATGCATTAGTTGCATATAGGCATTAGGGCTAGCTGACATGCACTGTTTGCCCTGGTTCGACCCATCGTGCGCTACGCACACGGGGGTTCAGGGGGCAGTGCCACCTAGCGGATACTCGCAAGCAACACCACCTGGCGGATGCTCGCGACTCGTAGCAATGCTCTCAACATCCAATTTCTATTAGATTTCACAGTTACATGTTTTTATCAAATGTACATTCATATGTTTTCATCGGTCGCATTTTTATCGAGATTCATGCATGTCAAGTTTTGGGGTGAGTACCAAGTAGAGGAATGGAACTTGGAATTTTTTCCAAGTGTCACCCGGCCCCTAAATGGGTAGTCCGGACCCACAGGTAGGCAGTTCGGATCTTATTGGTGTGGTCCGGCCGCCTAGTACCTACGACTATCCAGAATGTGTCCCGAGTTCGGGCGGTCCAACACAGGTAGTCCAGACAACTAAGTTAAAGGGCTTGAGCTCTTGTAAGGTGGCAGTTCCACACTGCGTGGTCCAGATCGACCCCGATAAAGGTCCGGAACCCTGCTATAGGAACCCAATAGGAAAAGGATTTTCGATGGGTTTTCTAAACCCGTTTAGGGTGTGATCCTGACGTGATGCGTACTTAAATAAGCCCAAGTGCATAATTTAAAACATTAAAATCAGATTTCAGCCTATAAAGATCATATTTCAGCAAAGTTTACAATCACGATTCATCATCCATTCATTCCCATTCAGATTTAATTCCACGAAATAATAAAACTGACAAGATGAGACTTAATTTCAGATTATAATAACTGAATTCCAGCAATAAGAACAGTCACAATCTCAAAATAATACGCCAATGTTTCAAAGAACAACCAAAAATCTAACGATAAACCCTAATGGATGAGATTCTCGGAAAAACCAAATATTAGAAACCCTAATATGAAATCAGCAATAAGGCCGGTTGTGGAAAAGAAAATATCACATGAAAGTATCAGAGGATGATCCAAACCGTGCTTTGGTCAATGCCGGCGGCTAACAGGAACTCCGTTGTTGCAGATGAAAGGCGCGGAAGGGGAGGCGTGGCCCAGAAGAAGAGGTGAAGAAGCCGAGACGATGGAACTTTGAAGATGAAGGAACTCCGCGTCGATCTTCCGCGAAGCCGTAGACGAATGGCGAGGCGACAAGGTAGAAGCGTGCAAAGGAAGAAAAGATTAGAAGCAGAGAAGATTTGTCGGAAGGGATACACCGAACAAGCGCACACGCTTCTCCGTTCTAGGGTTTCAATTTCATATCATCATCCCCTTCTCAATTAGGGTTTTTAATATTTATAGAGGATGAAACAATCAAAGAAAACACAAAAAAAAGGAAAGAAAGAGAGACGCGTGGGAGGAGAGAGAGGAGACCGCGGGCACGCATCCCAAGGCGTGCCCGCGCGGGTGCTTCCGCGGGAAAGAGGAGCCGGCCGGGTAGGGTGATCGGTTAGGGCTTTTGGGCTTCCTATTGAATCTCATCCATTGAGATTTAACTGATCTAAGATCCTATGGTTAAAAACCTAACACGGAAATGAGTCAGTTCGGCATCTGTGGCTCGAACCGGATGCGAACATGGCTCGCACCAACCCAAACCAGAAATAAAAATGCAAATAACTAAAGATCCATTGGTCGGATCGAAATAAAATAAAAACCAAAATCATAGAACTTCGATTGAGCTTTCCACTAATGCAGACGGATCGACGATCGGCTTCCTGGATCTCCGGAACGGATGAGAATACGCCATCAAATCTGCACATAGTAGGCTCGTCTGCATCAAGTCCCCCGGACTCAAAAGAACTCGACTCCTGTCGAGCAAGGTCCTGGATCCGGCGGGGGCTCTCCTGGAAGTAGCCGCAACCTCTGTATCTGCTCGAACTGCTCTCCCGGGTCCGGTGGCCAAGTAACCCGCCTCAAGTACGCAGCGACTCCATCTGGCATCCCCTGCCCCTTGACGCCAAGCGAAGACCTGAAAGTCAAAACCAACATCCTCCGCGACACGATAAGATCGTCAAAATACTCAGATAATTTCATGTGATAATAGGAGTTTGGGTTGACATGAAATTCAAATGACATATGAAAAGAAAGGCCGCGGGAGCATAATGTGCTGCGGGTCATCGGCTTGCGCAATAGGCAATGGTGTATTTGAAAGTTCATGGGGTGCGGGTGCATTATGTGGTGCTCGAAGTGGCCTGTGCACGGTGCAAAACAAGTGGATTCTAGAAGACGACGAAGATATGTGATGCAATCATTGTCTGGATGCAGTGAATAAAATAAGATATTAAAGAACTCATCATGTCACTTGTTATGACTTCGAAAAATTAAAGATGGTGGGTTGTCTGAAATCTGAAAGCATGATTCATAAGTAGGTTGCATCGAAAAGTGATCAAACATGCCAAAATCGTCTTTAAGGTTAAACTCAACACTCGGATGATATGGATGCACATATGATTGGTCTATGATTGCATAGATGTCAGGCAAATGATGAATGCGAGTGTCATGAATGCCTACAGACTCTAAATGCGATGTGCATGCAATGGAATGCAAAATGTTGTCTAATCCCTTATCAATTTTTAGTGAATCAGATGAACACCCAACTAAATTATCCGCAAATGGTGGTATGGGAGGACTCTGACTCAGAAGGGCTTGAGGTGCGTGGGTTCGGTGCCTCCTAAAATATGTGGGCCATAGGGTGACATTGATGCCGTCCTTAAGGAAGGTATAGGTGTTGGCTCTTCCGTGATGTTGCAAATCTCGATCGAACTGCCATGGACGCCCTAATATAACATCAGCAACTTCTAAAGGAAGGACATCACACCAAATCTCATCGTGATATTGCAGCCCAATTGACAATTTTGCCAAACAACAATGAGTTACCAACTTGCTCGTGGTGTTGTTTAGCCAGGATGTTTTGTAAGGGTGAGCCAATGGTTTAACTTTCCATTTCTTGCTCCTAACTACCCTTTCATTGATCAGATTGGTGGTGCAACCTCCATCTATCAAGACACAAAGGTCCATTCCGTTGACAGTGCAGACTGTTCGGAACAGCTCGAACCTCTGGTTCTTGCAGTGTGGCTTAGGGGGTCCTCCACAGAGCTCGTGGGGTAGCAACGCTTTGGGTGCTTGGGGTGATGGCGACTGGTGAATAACCAACAGTGGTGCAGTCACATCATCTCCTTCCAAGACAAGGTCATTGAAGTGTTCCCCTTCAGACTCATGATTTTCCTCGTCATTATCCGCAAGATTTGTCTGTGGATGGAACTGACGGCGAGGACAATCGGCTGACTTGTGATCCGGCTGGTTGCATTTGAAACACTTAATTTGGCTCGGGTTGGGTCCTAAAACTCCTTTACCCTTCTCGGTGGGTGTAGGAACTGTGCCAGCTACAGGAGAAGGTCAAGGAAGTGGTCTACTAACAGATCCGGATGGTGCCCTAGTGTTGTCATATCGCCGGGACGCAGATCGGGAGTGGTGAGACTCGACTTTCTTAGCCCGACGGTGTGCATCACTGACCTGATACAAGTCGTGAAGGGACACCACCTCTTGAATTGAGGGCTTAAGACCATTGACATACCTAGCGACGCTCTGCTCTTCGTCTTCATGCAGATCATTGCGAGCTTGGAGCTTGTAGAATTCATTGGTGTAATCATCTACCGATTTGTGCTCTTGTCGCAGGTTTTGAAATTTCAGGAACACATTCTGCTTGAAATCAGAAGGGAGGAACTTCTGTTGCATTTTTCCTCGCATATGTGTCCACGTGGAAATTTTCTCTTTTCCTTTCCTACCCCTAGTGGTCTGCAACTGTTTCCACCAAATCAGTGCATGACCTTTCAGTTTAAGGCTAACAAACTTAACTTGTTTGTCGCGGGGGATTTCTTTCCACTCAAAGTACTGGTCGATTCGCTCGGCCCACTCTAGAAACTCTTCGGGATCCATCCTACCCTCAAACTCAGGAATTTCTATTTTAATGCCCTGATCCCAGGCCCAATGGGATTTCGTTTTCCTATGAGTCCGTCTACTTTGCCTATCAGTCCCGTCAGAGGAACTGACGCTGTCACCTCCGGACTCTAGGTCTAACTCACTACGCTCTGGAGACGCTCTAGTTCTGTGTTCTCGATGGGGTCGAGGTGGATTTTGGGAATTAGTGAAGGCTAATGTCAAGGTTTCTATCTGGGTCTGAAGCCTATCCATGTGCTCTTGTTGCCTCATGAAGGCATCCTGCCAAGTGCGGGGTGGAGAAGATCCAGCCATTATGGATTCTCTAGAAGATGCTATCGATTCACTCAGAGAGAAAAGGGATGGCCCTAATATGGATGCGACACGCGATGCTAGTTTCCTAATTAATGCAAGATACAAACTAAAATGAAAGAAGGAAAAAAAAAAAAAAAAATTCAGCAAGCACGCGAGGATGCGAATGATGCAAGAGGACCGGCCGTTGCGTAGGAACGCGACGACTAGTGCGCTCTGATACCAACTTGATGTGATGCGTATGCTTAAATAAGCCCAAGTGCAGAATTTAAAACATTAAAATCAGATTTCAGCCTATAAAGATCAGATTTCAGCAAAGTTTACAATCACGATTCATCATCCATTCATTCCCAGTCAGATTTAATTCCACGAAATAATAAAACTGACAAGATGAGACTTAATTTCAGATTATAATAACTGAATTCCAGCAATAAGAACAGTCACAATCTTAAAATAATACGCCAATGTTTCAAAGAACAACCAAAGATCTAACGATAAACCCTAATGGATGAGATTCTCGGAAAAACCAAATATTAGGAACCCTAATATGAAATCAGCAATAAGGCCGGTTGTGGAAAAGAAAATATCACATGAAAGTATCAGAGGATGATCCAAACCGTGCTTTGGTCAATGCCGGCGGCTGACAGGAACTCCGTTGTTGCAGATGACAGGCGCGGAAGGGGAGGCGTGGCCCAGAAGAAGAGGTGAAGAAGCCGAGACGATGGATCTTTGAAGATAAAGGAACTCCGCGTCGATCTTCCGCGAAGCCGTAGACGAATGGCGAGGCGACGAGGTAGAAGCGTGCGAAGGAAGAAAAGATTAGAAGCAGGGAAGATTTGTCGGAAGGGATACACCGCGGGAAAGAGGAGCCGGCCGGGTGGGGTGATCGGTTAGGGCTTTTGGGCTTCCTATTGAATCTCATCCATTGAGATTTAACTGATCTAAGATCCTACGGTTAAAAACCTAACACGGAAATGAGTCAGTTCGGCATCTGTGGCTCGAACCGGATGCGAACATGGCTCGCACCTACCCAAACCAGAAATAAAAATGCAAATAACTAAAGATCCATTGGTCGGATCGAAATAAAATAAAAACCAAAATCATAGAACTTCGATTGAGCTTTCCACTGATGCAGACGGATCGACGATCGGCTTTCTGGATCTCCGGAACGGATGAGAATACGCCATCAAATCTGCACGTAGTAGGCTCGTCTGCATCAGATCCTATGGATATGAGGGATGACTTACCCTATATAAGGGGACACTTTGCCTTATTAGGGAAACTATTTTGGCAGTCACTATAGTGGAGAGGAAAATTCTCCAAATTGGGTGTGTTTTTTAAAGAAAAATCTCCACTATAGTGGAGAGAAAATATTTTATTAGGGCAACTCTTATTATGGCACACACGGGGCGGGTGCATCAGACGGCTGCGGGCACGCACTGCACGCCACATCCTATCCTATCACACACACACACACACACACACACACGCATTTACAGAGGTTTACAAGAAGTACTTAACAAAGAAACAAACTAGAGAAAGACACAAACCAGCTGTTGGATGTGGACTCCGATATCACTAAGTATTACATTTCCTGATGCATCTGTTGCATTTGACTTCTGCAGCAATTCCTGAAAGGCAACAGTAGAAATATCTCTTGGTCATTTTTAATTACACATTTCAATAGCAAAAATGCAGGCCTCAGGTGTGATTCTGAGTAAAACGTTACCACTCTTTTAGGCAGAAAATACAACTATACAAGTTATTTCTAGGTATTATAATTCAAAGAAGAATTATTAAGGTGCAGAAATTTCCAAAAAAAATGTGAGCCCACAATTTGCCTACCCTGAGCTTTGGGTTCAAGTTTCTCCCATATTCTTATGTCGCAGAGGAACTAAGATCTTGAATATTTGATTCATTATCAGAAAAATTCAAGAATTTAGTACATCTGCATATATTTTCTACTTTGGTCGTAGAAAATATGTAGTATGCTAAATAAGCATTTCCAATTTTTCATATATGACGATTCTACTTTCACTTACTTCTTTGTCACAAAGAACAAAAAATTGCCAAAACAAACCACCACCAAACCCTATCCCGTCAAGATTAGCTCAATTACAGAGCACAATGAATGGATCATAAAGGACTAAATAGAAATCTTGAAGCAGCAATCAATGTGACATTAACCTACCAGTGTCCTAACCTTAATAGAATATACCATTTAAGAGGAGGGCACAACTATTTTCTGATAATCTAAGAGGACCGCAAACATTAAAGAAGAGTCAATCAAATTCATAAATGATATGTAATAATACTGAAGGAACATAAGATTCCAATGAAACTTTTGTACAATTATCACGAGCATAGTTCACTTACTTGTCCTGCCCCTTCAGCAACACAAACCACCGCTGATCCCTTAGTTTGTATCAGATGTTCAAGGTGCCGTAATACTCCATATGGCCCCTCTAAACTAAAAGGCACCTTCATTTGGACATTTTGCAATTATGAACCAATAATTATAACTAGAAATAAAGAGAGAGAAATTCTACACTCACCTCGGGAATTAAACAGACATCTATCTGTCCACTAGAAAGAGATGCATGCATGGCTATGAACCCACTGCTTCTTCCCATCAATTTCACCAATCCAATGCCATGGTATGCACTATGAGCCTAAATGAACGAGAAAAAAATTATTTCATATCCTCTTAAACGTGACTACAGCGACTAGAGAACTGCAAAACATCCACTCACCTCAATATATGCAGAATTGATTGCTCGTTGAGCTTCTTCTACAGCAGTATCAAAACCAAATGTTTTATCCATCAGAAGTATATCGTTATCAATGGTTTTTGGCACACAGACAACCGACACTTTCATTTTTCTCTTACGGCACTGCATGCAGAAAGGGTATGTATGAGCATAGTAGTAAGTTACATGTAAACAGAGAGTAGAGTTTCAACATGGATGTAGTAGAAATCTGAATATATCTCATAGAAAGCAGCTCAGAGATGCATCATTCAACCTATAACCAAAACTAAGAGCACAATAAACAATTGACATAAGTTGGTATTAATATATTACAATTGACTGAAGTGTGAAATGCAATTTCATTTTACCCCAATATAAAAGAAGCGAACGACAATACCTCAGTATGTATTGCATTGGCCCCTGCATGTGTGCCATTTCCACCCAATACAAAAAGCATATCAATTCCCCTTTCCTGAAATGCTCACATAAGAACATAGGCCTCTAGAACAATTTTGGATGCATATCTAAGCTGAAAAGATGATAAATGTTAGTGCAACTGGTGAGGGAACAACGAACCTGAATGCTATCTACAATCTCACTTGTGGTAGCCCCTCCACGAGAAACTCCCAACAAACTTCCACCAGCAAGATTAATGTTTTGAACCACTTGTCGTGAAAGCTGGGGGAAAAAAGAAAACTGAAGAATAGAAAGGAAAGATACAAATAGGACCATCTGAACTTTCACCCAAGGGACTGGAAGGAAAGTGTTCTCACCTGTATCTCTGGTAAGCCATCATCAAAAAATCCACGGTAACCAAATGGAATTCCAACAATCTTTTTAACCCCATATTTTTCAAGGGTTAATACTATCTGCAAAGAAGAGAAAATAAGGTAAAAAGTACTGTAGTTATATTCCTCCACATCTAGAAAAGAAAGAAAATTTCAATCTGTTGAACTTACTAAGCTATATAAAGTAACAATGCCAACCACAATATACTTCCAAATTAACCAACAAATTATTTCATTAATCAATTATTATACACAATCAGCCAGATGCATACGACTATTTTAGCAAATTGGACAGAAGAAATTGTGAAATTAGCCTGCTTCTACAACAGAAGGCATTGCATGACATGCACAACAGAAGTTTGCAAGCTCAATGCGGCTAATATAGGTTCGAATATATCCGCTACAAATGTATAGGGAAACATAACAGATACAGCCAAGAAGGATTGATATGCTGTAAGCCTGTAATGGCCCTTGTAGAGAAATCTCAATTATTTGCATCATAGCATCTCTCCAAACAACTTTGCTTCGATGAAACTTTTAGATATGTTGCAAGTGCCGAATTACAAATACTACGGTAAGATTGAAAGAATGGAAATTACTGCAAAATAATGCAGCCAAAATGGCTTCTGAGCCCATCATTTGGTAAGAAATTGTATGTCAAATGGCATTAGGGGTGGCAATGGGTCGTGTTGGGTCGGATTCATGTCGTGTCTAGTTTCGAGTCGTGTCCAAAACCCCTAGACCCGGACCCGACCCGTTTAACTAATCATGTCTAGATCCTAAACCCGTACCCGACCCGTTTATAAACGGGTAGACCCGATAAGACCCGTTTACCACACGGGTTTATTCAGTTGACCCGATCCGATCCGACTCGACCCAACCTAACCCGATAGACCCACTGATACTATATATTATAGTATCGGATTGTGGGTAGACCCGACCCGACCCGACACGACCCGTTGAATACTAAACGGGTCTTCCCGAGTCTACTGTGTCCATACCCTAAACCCGGACCCGACCTATTTATTAAACGGGTCTATCGTGTTGACCCGTTTACGACCCGAACCCGTTTAACCCTGACCCACACCCGCTAACTTCGTGTCGGGTCTGCCGTGTCGGGTCCGAAATTGCCAGCCCTAAATAGCATACAATAGGCTTTTCTATTACATTTGTACAGAGAGTACATGGCAATGTGTATTACATAGTAAGAGATAATGTGTCATACAAGACATTCCTATAAGGAATGCTCCTTCTGCGAGGCGGATGAATAGCCACAGTCTAGACATGTGAGGATCCTTAATTTACATACAGAATTGAATTTTGTAGCAGGCTTTGATTATCTAAGCTCAAGTTGAGTAACTTGCATTTGTCAGGTGCTGAGTGTTGATATGTCATGCACCCAATCCAGTTCTAGCTACCTCTGTTAAGAGGAGTCAAACCAAACTCTTTCTAAAACATGGCTACAATTTGGGTTGGGATATTGGAATTATTCAAATTTATAATGAATTGGTCCAAAAAGAGGCACTAAAAACAGCCTAAACAGGTTTTATGGTAGCTCAGACCTATATTGTTTATCTCTGGAATAAATTAGTTTTACCGAAAACCAAAACACATAAAAGTAAACAACATATGAATCCATCCAAAACAGCACTTGACGAGAAAGTGATTGGAGTCATAAAGTTTCAGACCATAGTGAGCCCGAAATTCTGCAACCAGAATTTCAAACCATGTTAATCTACATATGGCATAAATGGCACGCCCGTATACGAGTGACAACATCAACAATAACAAGTCAAGTTGGATTAGTATGCTTCAGCACCGGACAATATTTCTCAATATTAAGGAACAAATACTACAAGTATTAACCAAACAAGCGTGACTAGGGATGGCAATGAAGGCTGACAATGCCATACGAACCAAGCCCAAATTTTTGGGTTTGGGTGAGAATGGTATCATTTTGTTTTTGCCACCAATGAACTTACTGCTAATATCAAGAAGTACCATTGCGTATGTTATTCACATATGATGTAGCAGTAATTAACGAAACAAGAATATGGTTAAATGCAACATTGGAATTATGGAGGAAAGCTTTGGAAGATGGGGTTTAAAAATTAGTAGAACAAGAACGAAGTATACAAAAAACAATGTAAACGGAATTTTTAATGATATTAAGTCTTCTTCAAATTGATGGCCAATAAATACAAGAATACTCATATTTTCTAGTTTGGATCTACTACACAGAGGAATGGAGAGAGAGAATATAACCAATAGAATTAGAGATGGTTGTTTGGAGTGGAGTGGGGGTTTTGGGGAACTATACGATCAACACATGCCTTTAAGACTTAAGGATAAATTTCAAAATAATAAATCCCGCAATTTCATATTGTAAGTCAGAGTCAGTCAGCTCACTACAATTTGGTTAGTTAGGTTCTTTTGTATTTCTTTCTTGTATGGAATTTTGGGATCAATCTGTGCTTTACTACAATAGTTTAAATAAATAAAATTGAGACAAGAGAAGAAGCAATCTCTCTAGTCTCTAGTCCACTTTCTCATCTCTTCTCTTTCTCCTCTCTTCCCCCCTTTCTCTAATATGAAGAATCTACATGGTATCAAAGCACAAGATCCACTAGGGTTTCACAGAATCAGAGGTTGCCACTAATAAAGGTATATTAAACCATAGGTTCAGTATCAACATCATTGTCACTTGCACCACTATCTGATCGATTTCATAAGTGTGCCCTAACCACAACATTGTCTCGTCTCACTATTCTCTCCACTTTACCCTATCATCAATGATGCTAGCTTCCAACATCACCAACACTAATTCCAGCCTTTCATTAGCGCACCGACCTACCCAATAAAAAAATTGCTCACTATCGTCACCAGTTACCAGAACTACTGTTCACCATTACCATTTATTGCTATCAGTTGATTGTGCCATATGTTGTTCATAGTTACCATAAAGATACCACCCGTCGTATGATTTGTGACAACTTGCTGCCGATTGTCTACTACTGCCGCCACCCACAACTTGTTCTTCCTCAAAGTCAAAAGTCATAAACCCTAATGTGATTGCCCCAATTCACCTATAAGACCACATCCATCCCTTAAAGCCAACGACCCAAAGCTATGGGGTGTATTTTTCTTTGTGATAAGACTGGACCAATAGAGCAAAGAACGATCGACAATTTGAATTATAAAATGCTCAAATCCGGTCCCATAACTCTGTTATATTTACTTATCCGACTAACCAAGGGATTCGACGGCCTTAAAGCTAGACCCGTGCACTGTGCACTGCTCACAAAGCAGAGGCCAATCAACCTTAGGGGCATTTTTCGAAACTTGTGGAGCTAAAGACCTACTTTATATAATCTATGGCAATCACACTCTAGAAAAAACATTTTTCCACCTCGAGTAATAAGACTAGCTAAAACATGTTTTAGAAGAGAAAACCCTAACTTAATCACCTTTGCAACAATGACCCAAAAAAAAAACTAGCTGAACAAGAAAAGAATGAAAGTCAACTCAAAGCTCCTCTTTACTGGACCTTGTCCTCTATCTTCGGGAAAACTACTAGAGGTCAAAATTCTAAAGTTAAATGGCCCCATTAGTTATCATGTAGCAACCACGTCTCCTTGAAATCATCCAATAAATACGCACACACAAAGTGTCAAAAATATGACTGGCAAACACACTTTAGGAAACAAAACATAAACACCAATGCTAAGTAAAAAGGCTCTATCAACATATAGATTTCACTTAAGTATATTTTATAATGGCAATTTTTTCTTCTACTTACATATCCATTTCTCTCTTTAGCATTTTACTATACAAACTAGAAGTTATGATGAACTATCGGTCAATAGGCTTAGCATGGTGCATTAAACTGCCATTGTCGTTCCCAAGACATGATGAAATCAGGTTGATTGTTAATGTTAGGTTAAAAGCCGATTGTAAAAAAAAAAAAACTCAAACTGAAAAATGAATCTTAATAGGATAAACACTAGGTCGACACCCATTGTAAGTGATGTGCCACAACCTAAACCGATTGCGGTGAGAAATGGGCAAGGATTTGCTAAGGCATCCTCCCTAGGCGACGTGCCACAACTTGCCCTTAACGGAAACAAATATCGAAGGATTCATAAAGCCGACCCCAAACATATGGGACATGATCAATGGTTGTGGTTATGGTTAAGACTTAGCATGGTACCATCCAATGATCTGTTATACATTTAACACAAATTAACAATCCAGAGTACATGTTCACATCAAGAAATGAATCGAGAAGAAACATGCTCAACAAACATCAATGGATATATGCAAGAGTGGTGTTGTAATGGTGCACATACTATATATTCATGCCTTTATACAAGTCCGTTACAGAGTGTTAGTGTGTAAGTGTGTATACTGCACCCATATATACCGTCTAGCCTCATTATGATGCGAGTTATGTATATTTCGCTTCATGGCCTAAAGAGATTCATGGATTCACATTTCCAAAATCCCTCTTCAAGTTAACATGGTATCCAGCAACCAACTACAATGCTTGCTTCAATGTTTAAGGATGGAAACATAGGATATATGGGTTCTATGTGTCTTCAGTGGCTTCCTTAACATTTATGCAGTTGGAGTTGGCTTACATGTTGGCAGTGGCACTTCTATACCTCTAATCAACTCGCACATTGTTTTCTTTTGGGTTTCCAATCAGGGTCGTATGCTTCTCCAGTGCATCATACACGACTACTCGAGCCCATTTTGACAGTTTCCAAAGCATTTGCTTGGAGAATCTCTTATAATACCTCATCCTCTGGTGACGGTGTGCTTCCACGTTCAACTTCTTGTAGTACTAGCACTCTTAGACCAAATTTATTTCAGACACTTTTTCGACTATTGCACTGAATTCTTTGGAATTTTCTCTTTCCACGATGGATCTATAATTGTTAGATGTGATGTCGATTCGTTATCTTCTTCACAAACTAACGGTGGAACGTGTTGGAAGCATACAACCTTCAACTTTTTCGCATCTTCATGTCAGATTCAGCTTCAGTATTCGCAGTTTTCATGGCCATTTTTATACATGCATGCTCTTCTGATATTGCTCTATGATCTCTGGCGTCTCTTCTTTCCATCAATGAACTAGTTGTTGTCCCTACTTGGTGGTTGCGTTATCATCCTTATGAAAAGCTCATGGTGTATCCATACTGAGTTTGAGGGGGAGGTATTAGTGTATGATGATATCTGATATTGTGGTATATTGGTGTACACATTGCAATACTTGAATATACATGCACATAGTATTTCATACTCCCAACGGTGTGTTGTAACCCTATTATAGTGTGTTTTGGAAACGTATGTGCTCGGATTCATGTCTTCTCAAGATCTAAGGATTTGTATTCTCAGCATTCCTCCTCAAGTGAACATACACAACGATCGATAACTATCTTAAATATAGAAAATGTTTAGAAGTGTCAATGTATATATGGATGACAAATATGAAACATTAAAGAACATAAAAAGGGGCAACCAACCTGTCTAATGACATCATTGAGACCAGGACACAGTCCCCCACAAGTAACAATTCCAGCTTTTACTTTCTCAGGTTCGTAAAATATTTGCTTACGTGGCCCCGCACGGTGCACCCTATGGCAAGATGAAAATTAAAACCAATAGAAATAACAAATAGACCCATATGAAGGAAATCACTGCCAAATAGCACATCTCATTAGAGAAGTTTGATTGAATTCAGAATGGAACAACTGGGTGAAAGGGATATATTAACAAATCCAAAAAATCAGAAGAGTAATTAAAATGGATGGACCTTCAGATGATACCAAAAGGATTGATACACCTGCTGGAAGGGTGGTTAAAAGAATGAGGAAGACATGACAACCTATTACTCATACACAACTATGGAAAAGAATGAGGAAGACATGACACCTATATATATATATATATATATATATATATATATATATATATATATATAGAAGGCCGATCCAGTGAGAAACCCCTTATTTGCGAAACCTTGTGCGAAACCCCTCTAGAGGTTTCAGAATTTGATGAAACTTGGTAGGCATGCTACCTATGTCATGTTGATCATCCTCACAAAATTTCATCAAATTCTAAAACCTCTAGGGGCAACAAATGTTAGAATCAAATTAACGGTTTTTATGAACGGTCGGTAAATCTTCTAACATTTGATGCCTCTAGATGTTTTAGAATTTGATGAAATTTTGTGAGGATGATCAACATGGTATAGGTACCAAGCCTACCAAGTTTCATCAAATTCTGAAACCTCTAGAGGGGTTTCGCACAAGGTTTCGCAAATAAGGGGTTTCTCACAGGATCGGCCCTCATATATATATATATATATATATATATATATGGGACGGGGAGCCTGGACCTCAGGTTCAGCGTGAACGCTGCACCCGTGCCCTGCGCGCACGCCACGTGGCTTCCCTCCCGAAATCTGATCAGAAACTACCTCCTCCGAGACCGCATACCCACGGGACGAACAGTAGCCGTCCGATCGACTTAATCGAACGGATCGCATTCCACCCGGCCTTGCTGTTACTGTGGCGGGCAAAGTAACAGCGAGAATCGCTTCTGGGGGAATCCCCTCCGTTTGTTCAGCCGATCGGGCGGCTGAAAACAAAAATCACGATTACTGTTGCCGCTACAGTAACCGCGAGATTGCTTTCAGCCGTCCGATCATCAGGATCCAACGGATTGGATTCTTTTGGGATTCAATTGGCCGTTCGGTGAATCCAATCCGTTGGATCCTGCGATCGGACGGCTGAAAGCAAGCTCGCGGGTACTGTAGCGGCTACAGTAATCGCGATTTTTGTTTTCAGCCGCCCGATCGGCTGAACGAACGGATGGGATTCCCCCAGAAGCGATTCTCACTGTTACTGTGCCCGCCACAGTAACAGCGAGGCCGGGTGTTCCAGGATCCGTTCGATTAAGTCGATCGGACGACTACAGTTCATCCCGTGGGTATGTGGTCTCGGAGGGGGCTGTTTCCGATCAGATTTCGGGAGGGAAGCCACGTGGCGCACGCGCAGGGCACGGGTGCAGCGTTCACGCTGCACCTGAGGTCCAGGCTCCCCGTTCCCATATATATATATATATATATATATATATATATATATATATATATATATATATATATATATATATATATATATGGGGAGGGATACTCTTACTCATGGCCTCTTACTCATATAGTTACCTATGATTCGGGCCGTCCATTAGACCTCGACGTATGGTTCGGATTAGATGGAAGTTAAAGCAATGATGTCCGCATTAAATGCGGGCTTTTAATACAGTCTTTTAATACAGGCATTTAATGCGGACACCATTGCTTTAACTCCCCATCTAATCTGAACCGTACGTCTAGATCTAATGGACGGCCTGGATCATAAGTAACTATTTGAGTAAGAGGCCATGAGTAAGAGTATTCCTCCCCTATATATATATATATATATATATATATATATATATATATATATATATATATATATATATATATATATATATATATATATATATATATATATATATATATATATATATATATATATATATATATATATATATATATATATATATAACATGCACACAGACACGCTCACACACAATAATACCATTGCTCCACCCAGCTGCAATCAGGATCAATGCATTCTGCGCCGGCAGAAGTTGGTGAAGCAAACTTTATAACCTGAAAGTAATTATAAGTTTATAACTAACATCATGAACAATTTGAAGTATTTGTCTGTGTCACACATAAACAAAAAACGTGTGTGTGTGTGTGTTTGTGCGTGTGCGTGTGCGTGTGTGCACACACATGTATGCGTTACTTATAATTTTTTTGAATGGGTTGGCATCTATATAGAGTAAATAGGTTCTGCTCTTTTATATACTGATCTAAGAAATGCCCATATTTTGATTAAAGCATTGCTTCAAATCCATTTGATGGAACCCACTTATGGTTTAGAAATGAAGGAACTTTGGTCCATCCTAAGAGAATTTTGAGAAACATAAACTTATATATGTTTATGTTTAATAATGAAGGAACTTTGCCACATATGTCTAGATGCAATGGTCTGACACATTCTATATTTTAAAGATGCAAATAATTGATTCTAATCAAATCATGGAATCAAATAACAAATACAGGGTCTAACAAAATTGGTTTAAATAATGTTGAAATATGCTACTTCCGTAATTTTATTTGTTACCCTAAAAGGGAGAAAAGAGAGGAAATTTGGGAGTAAAGAGAATACTCAACGGGGCAATGGCCCTATATATGTCTATATAAAAGATGGGGTCACCCACGGTGAACATACCCCAATAAGGCTAACTAACAGATGCAATGACTAACAATATATACACACTCACCCCCCTTCAAACTCAACGTGGATCATACAATGATACACCATGAGTTTGCTAAGAAGATATCGAAACTGTTGAATGGTGTGTTTTCATAAAGAAGTCTGCAAGCTGCTCTGTAGAAGGCACATACGGAAGCGAGAGTGTGATGTCTTTGAAGTGATGTCGCAAAAAATGATAATCTAACTCGATGTGCTTTGTGTGCTCGTAAAACATCGGATTGCTAGCAATTTGAATAGCACTCCGATTGTCACAGACTCACAATAGAGGGGTGTCAACGAGATTGGTTGAATACACATATCACTGAGTAGACGACGCAACCAGATGACCTCACATGAATGTGTGCCGTAGCAAGATACTCGGTCTCAATACTGGAAAGCAAAATGATATCTTTATTCTTGCTCGTCCAGAAGATGAGCGAGTCACCTAGAAAAAATTTCAATGGTAGATCGTCGATCAATGAGATCTCCCGTCTGATCCGCATCGGAAAAGACGCGAAGCTCCAAAGAGGAAGATGACAAAAACAACAGGGAGTGAGTCAGTGTGCCTCAAAAATAGCGACGAATCCTCAGTAGTACGGCATAGTCAGCTAAATAAGGAGCACTGACAAATTGACTAAAAACTTGGACGGCATGTGCAATATCCGAGTAAATGAACGTCAGGTAAACATGAACACTAACAAGATGTCTGTAGCGAGTGGGATTCGAAAGCGGCTCGTCAACAGTGGGACAAAACTTCATAGTAAGCTCCATCGGTGTGTCCACAATTCGAAAGTCAATAAGTCTAGCACGACTCAGTACATCAGAAGCAAATTTCTACTGAGAGACCAAATAATAGTATCATCGGGAAGACGAAGCAACCTCAAAGCCAAGGGAGTAGCAAAGTATGCCAAGATCTTTCATCTTGAAGTGTTGTTGTATGTCTCTTCAGAGAATCAATAGTAGTAGTATCATCACCAGTGATGATCATATTGTCAACATATAGAAGTAATCAGGGTTTTAAATCTCGGCCGGTACCGGTACGTACCGACCGGTACGTACCGGTTTTGACCGGGCCGAACCGAATCCAACACCCGGGACCGAAACGGGCCTGAACCGGCCGGTACCAACCCGTACCGGACCGAACCGGCCGAGTCAGGCAGGTACCGGCCGGTACGAACCGGTACCGGCCGATTCAGACCCGTCCGACAGCTATAATGGGGTGGGTGGGTTTTGGCTCACTTTTTTTGTTTTTTTATCTTGGATTCCTCCCTCCACATGGGCTGAACATGCCTTCCCAGCATTTGCATGTGGAGGGGGGGGGGCATTATTAGTTTTGGCCCCTCCAAAATGTATTATTTCTTAAGTGGGAGGGGGGGATTTGAAGGCTATATAAACCCCCCCAAACCCATTCCATTTCATCTCCAAAACCATCCATCAAGTTGCAATTTGCAAAGTTGCAACTTGCAAGAAAAGAGAGGAGAGAGAAAAAAGAGAGAAGAGAGAAGAGAGGAGAGAAAGAAAAAAGAGAGAAGAGAGAAGAGAGGAAAGAAAGAGAAGAAAAAAAGGAGATAAGAGAGAAGCGTGAGAAAAGAGAGGAGAGAAGAGACTAGAGAGAGAAAAAAGCGGCACCGCCTGCACGACGAGGCGACGAGCGGCACGCCGACACGAGCCGACACGCCGACGAGCGCCGACGAGGTCATGAGACTCACGACGAGCGGCACAAGCACGAGCGAGCCGAGCGGCGAACTTAAGAGTGAAGAAGGTAAAACGATTACTTCCTTCTTGCCAAGAGTTTCGGTTGATGAAATCAGATCAACCTGTGTAGTGTATCAGATCGTCCTTACAGTGCTGTTTTAATGCCATAAAATGTTATATCTGGACCTTTTTCTGGACATTTGCAGAATTTTTAAAACTTATAGTGAGCCAGTGAGACACTTAACATTCAGGGCATTGATCAACCTTGAGGTCCTTGACATCCATGCCGGCGACGGCAGGCAATGCAGCAGATACACAGCGATGCAGATGAGAGTCTTGACAGTATACCTTCCGGATCTAGTGATGGTGGAGGAGAGTCATCTCAACGGAGATGTCCGGGAATTGGTCACACTTCTAGTCCTGACCATGAACAGCATGAGAGAGCTTCTTCACCTCCCAGTGCTCCCACGCACACCGGAGTCACAGGACCACCAGGCCCACCAGATCCACATCATCCACCACATGATGGAGCAGGGGCCGGGCCTTCTGACACTGTTCATGAAGCTGCATATGTACCATACTCGTACGCATATGATCCACCACCAGGTCCACCATCATCATATTACCGAGATTCTTATCATTCGATGTTTTCAGAGCCAGAGAAATCGCAAAGAACATATGGAGATTCTTCATCCTCTTACGGCTACGGAGCCTATGGTTATGGTGTCCAGCACGATCAGGACATTGGACAATCAATCTTCGGTTATTCTGGGCCTTCCGACGGGTCTTACTACCATAGTTACCAAGTCGGAAAAAGGGAAAAAAACGGCAAAGGAAAAAATCGGAAAGATACGATGAAAACGGAAAAAACGAAAAAAAAACGTGAAAACATCTTAAAAAACAAAAAAATCTTAAAAATTATACCAAGTATGTATATATGTCATTTTCCAACATTAAGTAATCAAAAGTTCAACACATATGGCATATGCGTTTATTAAGCACAAATAAAATAAAACCCGAACCCAATTTAAACCCGGACCAAACCCGATGTGTTTTATACGTGTTTTATACGCGTTTTTTTCGTTTTAAACGCGTATAAAACGCGTACGTAAGTTTTTTTCAAAAAAACGAGTTTTTTTTCTGTTTACTACGTCTTCGGATCGATACGCGTTCTATACGCGTTTTTTTCAAAAAAACGCCCGATTTGGTAACTATGCTTACTACCAGCACTACTTGGCACCAACTCCAAATGAAGACGAAGAAGAAGCTGGTCGCAATAATAATCTATGGAACTTCTGAGTTCTGAATCTTCTGATCTGACTATCTGAGCCAGCCAGGTAAGGTAACTAAATGTGAGTTAATAATTTTAATATTGATAATCTGTATTCTGTGGAAGTTGAACACGTCTGGATTCTGGAACTTATTCTATAATTTGTATTGTAAATTTATAATAATAAAAAAAATTCAAAACTTTAAAAGGTTGTTTTATAAAACCTTTTAAAAACCTTTTTTAACTTCGCCAAGGCCGGTCCCAAGCCCGGATAAAGAAGGAGCGAAAAAGGATATAGGAAATTAGGAATTAGTAACTTCTTAGGTGTGACTTGTGAACTATAAGTCTGTGACTTGTAACTTGTGAGTCTTGTGGCTCAGTTAGGTCTCTACTGTCCAATCATTCACCTCGGAGAGTGGTGATTCAACAATAGTTGACAAGTTTATCAAGATTCTTAATCATACACCTCGGGGAGTGGTGCTTGTGAATCTTGATGAATGATGAATCCAAGACTCTAAAGTCTAAAGTCTGAAGTCATAAGATAAGAGTATAAGACTCATAAGTCATAGTCTGAAGACTCTGAACTCTGAAGTCATAAGATAAGACTCATAGGCCTAAAACTAACCCTAGCGGCCTAGCCTAAGCCCTAACTCCTAAGTCCTAAGGTCCCTAAAGGACCTAAAGGTCCTAAACTAGGGCCCTAAAGTACTCTAATATTTATTTTCTAATTTTTTATATTTATTTTCTAATTTTTTAGAATTTTTAAAGATTTTTTTACAATTTAAAAAAAATAAAAAAAGGGGCCGGTACCGGTTCAGCCGGAACCGGCCGGTACCGGTACGAACCGGTCGGTTCGAACCGGTTTGGCACCGGCCGATACCGGTACCGGTACTCGAGGTTTAAACCTTGGAAGTAATATCAGATGACAGCGAGCAAAGGTATGAGTGATGATCTGAAGTCGAGGCAGATGGAGTAGTAGGTGATGGCATCTAACCAAACTTCCTCAAACGCCGATAGCAAGTGTCCTTGACATGGCTCTCTTTTATGCAATAGACACACCAAAGTTTACCACCAGGCCGTTGCTCACCAGCGGGTCAGTGGTCCCCAGTAAAACGGCAATCACCTCCAGGTGAACGCTAAGTGAAGGGAAGAGGAGTAGCAAGCATTCCAAGGCCGGAGGCTGGAGCATGATGTGCAGCAAGAGCGGCTAAGGGCATCTCCTAGGCGCGTAGCTCGAACAGAGCCTCAGTAACACTAGGCAAGGGGTCCAGGTATAAGAGCTGGCTTCTGATCGACTCAAACTCAAGACGAAGCTCCAATAGGAACTTTAACTACTTGCATTTGTTTTGATCGATGGAAATGGCATAGGGAGGATAGACAGGCTCCAATGCCTTATGTTCCCTCTAGAGAGCTGAGAAACGAGCATAGAACTCACGAATGGTGCGAGACCCCTGAGACATACCATTGAGCTCACATCGAAGTTGAAACGCCCGTGCGCAACCGGCCTGAACAAACTATTTCGAAAGATAGCACCACATCTCCTGAGATATGAGAAATCGAAGAGCCTCTAGACGAAACTCGTGAGAAAGAAAGCCTCTGATGTATGAGCGAATGATGGCATCTGTATCGTGACACTCAATCTCCGAGGGGGAAAGAGAGGAGCTTAATACATCGGTTTTGGTGGTGGAGACCATAGTTACCAAATAGGGCGTTTTTTTGAAAAAAACGCGTATAAAACACGTATCGATCCAAAGTGGTAGCAAACATGAAAAAAACTCGTTTTTTAGAAAAAAACGTCCGTACGTGTTTAAAATAGGAAAAACACGTATAAAACACGTCGGGTTTGGTCCGGGTTTAAATTGAGTTCGGGTTTTATTTTGTTCGTACTTAATAAACGCATGTGCTATATGTTTTGAACTTTTGATTACTTAATGTTGGAAAATGACATATATACATACTTGGTATAATTTTTAAGATTTTTTTTGTTTTTTCCGATGTTTTCACTTTTTTTTTTTCGTTTTTTCCATTTTCATCGTATCTTTCCGATTTTTTTCCCTTACCGTTTTTTTCCCGTTTTCCAACTTGGTAACTATGGTGGAGACCTCATAAAGTGTAGGTGCAAGCTTCGTGTCATCCACGTACTTCCATAACTTGTAAACACCAAGATGCATCCGTAAGGTAGATGCCCATAGCTAGAAGTTTACACCTTAGATAAGAATAACATATCTTGGGAAGCTTTTCGAGCTTCAAAGAAGCACCCATTGGTGCCATTGTTGTCCAAAAAAAAACATAAATCTAAAATTTGTTGGCTGGAGGACCTGAAGTTGTTCAAAAAAGCTGATGCTAAATAAGCTACTTCAAAAACTGTTTTCAAAGAAAAGTTAATGCTCATAAAGGTTGTTTTGAATAAGTTGTTGCTAAGCACTTACTGCACTGCACTTGGGTTGATAGGCTTGCTGGTTAATTGGTCTTTGGACTTACCGTGCAATTTGGTCTTGCTCTAAAGGGGTACCCCAACGTTGTTGCACTGTAAAGAGGGTTCCTCAAGGCACTGTAAAGGGAGTGCCCCAAAGCTGTTGCAGCTGTGCTGTGAAGGGGGTACCCAAAATAGTGATGTAAAAAGATGCTAAAGTGCTGAGGTGGAAGCAGCTTAAAAAGGGAATGATCTCACGTTTAAATTGTGAACAGCTGAGATCGAGACCTCAGTTCTCCGCTGGATTGGGTCATCACCAGTTTCGTAAGTGCCACCTCATAGATGCTTTTAGGTCGTCACCAGCCTCGTGAGCGGCTCATCTAAATGCCGCCTAACTAGATCACCGATGGAATTTGATCCAAAGCGTCGATCGATCGTCAGGTGAATGAGCATCAGGGATAGGATCCGATCCAAAGCGCTAACTAATCTGAGTCTCCAAGCGACAAAATCTGATCCAGAGCACCGGCAAAATCCGATCCAGAGCTGCGATGATTGATGAGATCTTCGATGCAGAGAGGATCTGTGATGAGAAGAACTTCGATGTAAAGATCTGCTCCAACGATTAGTGAAGAAAATCCAGTGAAAACACTAAGTGAAGATCCAGAGATCTGCCGACTGGTTTCAATTGGATCTCGAGAAGATACCATGGAGAAGGGGTGACGATAGAGCTCCGGCGACCAGCGAAGAAGATCCATAGATCTGCTCCGACAAGAAAGTCTGCTCCGCGTGAACAGCGCAGAAGATCCAGTGAAGCATACGAAGCTTTTGACCTGGTTCCGATTGGATCTCGAGAAGATCCTACTCGTGGCTAAGCGACTGATGGCGAAGATGCGACGGAGACGATGCAATGTCGTCAATGAGGCTGCCAATGATGATGATGCAGTTGCAATGTCAATGAAGATGTCAATGTTGTTGATGAAGCTCACAAAGAGACCATTAATGGCTCGGATACCATGCTAACCCTAAAAGGTAATAGAGAGAGGAAATTTGAGACTAAAGAGAAACCCACTTGGGCAATGACACCTATATATGTCTGTACAAAGGATGGGGTCACCCGATGTGCATACCCCAATAAGGCTAACTAACCTATACAAGGAATAAGAATATATACACTCTAACATTATTGAACTGGAATTAATAGCATTTTCTTGCAATCAATGTTTTTAGACTCGGACTCGGAAAGCGACTCGTTACAGCCCTTAGCGACGCGACTCGGAAGAGTCGACTCGTGGCGCGTAAGAGTCATAAACATAGTGACTCGTTGGATTAATATATATAATATTAGATAAAATAGTAAAAATTTGGGAAAACTTAGAGATATATATTGCATTCATATGCCAAATAATATCACAAAATGCATCAATGTCATGCAACTATCAAAATATAATGGATAAAAACGACCGATCGAGTCAGGAATGAGTCTGACCTTGACTCGGACGAGTCATGGGACGAGTCAGACCATGACTCGTCCGAGTCAGACACGAGTCAGACCATGACTCGGACGAGTCAGGTGGCCTGCGAGTCACTGGTCCGAGTCGGGTCGAAATCGAGTCCGAGTCGAGTCAAAACGAGTCGACTCGTCCGAGTCAGAACGAGTCTGAAAACACTGCTTGCAATCATAACCATCAGTGAATTATAAAGCTCCATTTTGGACAAGCAGCCTTCACTATAAAATCTTCACTCTAATATAAAAGAAAAGGAAAAATGTGAATACCATATTGCTCTATATCAGGGGTGTTCGTGATATTCGCATGTTAATGTAGAATAGAACTTAACCAAATGTTGCAAATTGTACTAAGGTTTAATAAAATTCAATGATATATCATTAGATATAAATGACATGAATGCTAGTTTATGATATTCGAAAAAAGGATGTAATTATGCTCAAATATCTCCTTTATACTATAATTTGTAGGCAATACGTTCACAGAAACTATGGAGAAGCCTTTTTATATGGCTCCATAATTAAACTTTAAGATAGGCTGAAATCTAACGAACTTTAACAAGATCTATGATTACTGTATGTTGCATCTTCCCCATCCCGGAAATGCAATCTGAGCTAACTTCTTCATAATTAATAAAGGATTCGGTAAAGAATTTTAAAAGAATTTCACAAGAACAGACCTTTAGAAGAGCTCTATCATCATCATTTACATAGCCATTCCACATGTCCTCTGGTAAACCATTACAACCCTCCAGAGGACCTCTGTCAGGGAACCAAAAATAGTTTGTCATACTGTTAGATGAGCATGGATAATGCAAGGGACATACATCACCTGCTTTTGAGTGAGAATGTAGTCGGCCTTGGCTTTACATCAAGAATATCCCTCAAATGCGGCAAATTAAATCGACTCTCAAAATCCTCCTGGAAGTGCTTTTTCCAGTCTGGATCCTTAAAATCTATCTCTGGCTTGGTAACAACAGCTGCAACATCCGTGACCTGAGATGCATTTCTTGCATTTCTCTCAGGTTTTCTATAACTTGCATAACTTAAATTGAACAAAGAGGAGTCTCCCTTCCAGTGCAATCCATACTGTTGTGAACTGACGAAACCAACACAAGTACTTGATAAAGCAATAGCCATTCCTTGAATGTTGAAGATCGTGGGTGATGTGATGAAGCAAACCAGAAGCAAGAAACCTATAGGGCAGAAACAAAAAACATAAATAAATATGGCCAAATCCTACGTTTCAAATTCTGGAGTACAAACCTTGAGCTGCAAGCAATAAAGAGAATTGTAATTCTCGAACCAAATGTTTATAGTGATCAACAAGATTGCATCCATGTTAAGCTCAGTCCGTTTTAGGCTCGAACCCGATATAACAAGGGTGTTGTAGACACTCCACTTATGAGAAATTTCATTAGTTTGTATTTGTGATTCATAGTTGTATACATTGCAAGAAGAGGACATCCAATTTTTGTTATCACTGTCACTGATAATGCAAATTGCAAATAATAAAATTCTTAATTAGAAAACTATGTTTATGTTTCTAAATCTAACTGTACCAAGATTAATTTATTGAATCATCCCCTCTCGATATATTTTGCTTGTTTAGGAGCTAGTGTTATGCACAAGCTGGTTTTTAGTGAGAGTTGTCATTGTTTAGAACCTCATAGCTTTTGTTGCTCTCTCTATTCATACAAAGTTTGGTACTTTCCCCATAAAAAGATGTTAGGTTTTAGTGAAATTGTGAGATGTATTGTTACTTATAATTTGTAGGAGCACAGTGAATGCCGGTTTTTTGGTAAGTTTTTTTTTTTCCACAAAGACTCTTATTCGAGTAGACCTAAACTCAGCCCAAAATCCGAGAAGAAAAATGAGTTGAATTTGGACAAACTTTGGGCCGAGTGCGGGCTTAGGAGGGCCATCTAGTGCTCGAGACGGGTTTGGGCAGAACTGGACCGACCCAGCCCAGTCCAATTGACAAGCCCTAAACACAGGACAGCCTGAGATCACGAAATTCTCGAGAAACCAGAAAGGTTACTGCCACATATGGATCCAAGATGCCAATCTACAAACCCTAACGCCCTATGATCAGCACAAGACTATCAATTTCTTGCCGAGACCGCCCATCCTCTATGGCGGCCATCGAGTAGACCGCGGAGAGAGATCGACATCTCATCGAAGATCAAAACGAAATGAGAAATTGAGTGTGCTTTCTCGACCCCCAGATTGGAAAAGGGATTCAACTCCCCTAACAACCGAGCTCACCACATCAAAAAATAAAAAAAAAATGCAAAAAGAAAAAGGAAAAAGAGGATGAAATCCATTTCTGATAAGAAAAACCTAAGATCATACGAGCAGTGGGCGGGATACCTCGGATGAACGCAAGAATCTGAAGCGGCAATGGGTCCGAAGGTGGCCGGGAATTCCCCCTCGTCGGACACTCGAAGTACAACCGCACTAAGTCGAGCTGTTTGAAAAGAGGACAAGGCGTCGGAGTTTTCCACCGGGAAATTAATATATATTTTTGGATAAATTGCACTTTAGCCCCCTGAAGTTTAGCACAAAAAACACTTAACCCCGCTCTAGCTAAAGAACTACATTTAGTCCCCTTTCAATTGTCTTTTTTTCTTTTTTTTTTTCTAAACCGACCAAGCGGTTAGAGAACATGGCTCTAGAGTAAGGACTCAAGGAGTTCCGAAGATCGAAACGGAGGGAGTAGCAGCAGCTAATTATTAATTCCATAATCCCGTGAACATGATATAAACAGTCAGGATTCGCACGCACAAGCAAGGCACAACGACCTTGAGGGAAAGTTCGCTCCACGGTGTCCATATCAGGAGTCGAACAACGAACCTCTCCAACATGGAAGAGAGGAAGTACCACCAGGCTAAGAGCCCGTTGATCCTTCAATTCTATTTTGATCAGATAAAAATAACTAAACAAGAAAATTAAGTAGTTGACAAAAGGGGTTATTGTGCTAACATGTCAAATTTTAGGGTGCGATTTGGAACAAAATAAACTATAGGGGGATTAAGGGTTTTTGAGCCAAACTTCAGAGGGGTAAAGTGTAATTTATCCTATATTTGTTTTATTTAATTTGATTTTCTTTTTACCGGTTGGGTCAGCAGGAGTCAGGACTTGCAGTGGTAAAGTTAACTTCCTTTCTTGCAGTCTTGACTCTTGTATCGATTTCATCGGAGGGACGTGATAGCTAGTATCACCGTTATACCAAACACAGATGGCAAGCACCACAATAGATGTGTCTTTTATCGGACGGCTGGTAAGGTTACCTTCCTTTCTTGCACTCAGACCCAACTGTACCTTTATCGGACGGCTATGATTCGATCAAACTGAGACATTTATGACTATGGGCACCACTAGATTTCTCATTTCTCTGATATAAACGCCTGAATACGAAGAGAGTCCACGGCAGGCTACCCACTAGGTGAATGCGCCAAGTGGACCATGAACGGCCACGATGAATGTGGACGGCGAGCGATGGCTCCGACGCCCAACCCTTCTTTGGGTCTACTCCAACCCCAATAGTCTTCCCTAAGTGGCGATGGTCTCTGGGATCATCTCCGTTTTTATCGACACGAACTGCATTTATCTTTGTTGTCATTATTTTGTGCACAATTTGTTCTATGTCACATTAAGTTGTAAAGTGTTCTTGTGTTGGGATCTGTGTTAGAGCGATAACATTCACGATATTATCACGTCCGAGTCACATTTAAATTGAAGATTCAAGACAAATGTATAACAACCCATGGTATATGTCGTTTTAATTACATTTGAGGTTGTAGGATTATTTGCTAAAAGTTATAGATGCTTTCATTAATCCCTATTTACGTTAGCGGTAGCTTAGCCCTAGTCCGAACAAACCTAATGGGTCCGAAAATGTATGAGCAAATTGCTTGGGTGGTCCGAACAAACGTCCTCATAGATCATGCATGGCAGCAGACTATGTTGAGTCTAAGGTCCAAACAGTCATACGAATTGCATCAATAGCAGGTTATTTGTTGGTTGCGAGATTATTTTTGTGTTGTGGCTTGTTCTCAATCGTCGGATGTCAAAATCTAGTGGCTAACAAAGGGGTAACTAAGCGCTATTATATATAGAGCCTCTATGGAAGACTAGGGTAAGGATTATAGGGAGGGATTTAGGGACTTTTAAAAGATAGCCCAATTAGAAAACCTAACCCCTCGTTCTTCATCAAATGCTCAATTCTTCATCGAACACATCTATTCCTTCTATGATTGAATATGAAATTATCCTTCCATTGCTTGAAGATTCAATCCATGTGGTAGAGAGCTCGCATTGTTTGATTTGATTTGCAGAGCCCTTTGTTCATCATTCCATTTCTCTTGCAAGAGATAGCATCTTTGTGTGTTTGTCTATAGAGTATCATCATTAATGGGTAACATCCGGTCGCAACCCCTCTTGGTGTGGTCATCATTGAGGTCATGCGATGTGTGCATCCGTGCGTGGTTATTTCGCTAGTAATTGATTGTGAGAGCATCAATCATGGAAGAACAATGGGGGAGAAAATGTCAGCGAGATTGTGGGTGCAACGGTATCTACCTGCTATGAATGTTCCGAACTATTGTAACTTCAAGTCATAATGAATTAGTTGGGTCCGAGCATACTAGGTGAGGCTTTTTCTTTGAGTGTTTCTTCGTTAAAGTTTTCCACGTGCTATCTTTGATTGTTATTCATACTAGGTTAGAGCCTTGTATGTTCATACCTTTTGGCCATTACATGAATCCTCAAGCAAGAGATAAAGTGCGAAAATCGAGGATGCACCAAGTGCTTGTTTAATTATTTATTTGTATCTTGCTACTTCTGTGTTTTGATTGTAAGGAAAAGACGACAACTCCTCCGACTCCGAAACCTCCATCGACGGACACCCTCCTCCGAAACAGGGCATCCGTAGTTCCATTGATGACTACCAATCATGCGGTCACGATGGGATACGAAGGAGGCCAGGTTCATTGGCGATGGAGAAGTTGGGGAGTAAAGATCGTACATAGGCCCCCCTCATCTTTGTTGGCTCCTGTTGGTCTCGACGTCCCCACTTCCCACTCTAGATTCAAGGGCCTCATGCCCTCTCCTCTACCCCATCGATGCCTCCTCAAAGCTAGAGATCTATATCCCCACCCCCACCCCGTTACAGTCGGTTTTGTTGGTCACTTCCACACACACTACCCCCTGTCCACCGTCCTGCCCACCCTCCCTCGAGGCCCCAAGCCGTAACTTATTTCTTTTCTTGCTCACCATCGACCCTCTCACAATCCCTCCACGTTTGGCCATACCAAACACTAGTACTGGGATACTCTATTCTTAAGGCAAAGGATGGTGTGTTTACCCTAGGTTCTCCGCCTCCTTCCCCTCCAATGTCGGAACCTCTCCCTAGACCATCAATGACAATGGCTATGGAGCTCTAAGACTACATGAAGGATCTTTACAACTGTTGCATATGGAGACAGATCTAGACCCGACCCGATGGAGGAGAACCAGACCGAGCATGATGGTAGAATGAAGACCCAAGACCGAAGGAAAGACGCACTGTAAAAGTGATGTGCACTGCGGTGCACACTACTCGTGCCTGCGGGGGAACCGTTTTGCTCTGGAGGGCGGTACACACCGTAGTGTGCATTTCACATCTCCCAGGCTTTGCACGTGCGAGTTTTTGATGGATTTTAGGGTTTATGGGAGTTTCGTATAAGTATGTTAGGAAACCGTATTTTATTGTAATCTGATTATAATGAGAGGACACTTTAAAGAGGCTATTGGAGAGGATTCTACATCGGCGAGAAGAGGAGTAGGAGACGACGATTGATCGAGGAGTCGTGGTAATTGCAATCCCTTATAGATTGAGAATGAGACTAGTTCCTTCCGATCCGATTCTCTAAGATAGTGAAGCACATGATCTCGTGGTAGGACGTAGTCAAGATTTGTTGAACCTGAGTAAATTCGTGGGTGTCATCTCTTGTCACTTGCTTGTATTTATTATCTCGTGTCAGTTTTCTCATCTAGTTGTTGTTTTCTTCTGTCAATTGCTTGCACGATCTAAAACAACTAGGTATCAGAGCAAGGTTTGAGAGGAAGCGATGGCGGAAGAAGGAAAGTTCAAGATTAAGAAATTCAATGGGATGAATTTTGGGTTATGGATGATGCAGATCGAAAACTACCTCTATCAGAAGGATCTGTATATATCGCTCAAAGAAGTACCGGGCAAGCCGAAGGACATAGACAATACGAATTGGGTCATTCTCGACAAAAAAGCTTTAGGTGCAATTCAAATGTCCCTATCTCCAATTGTAGCATTCAATATCTTCTCTGAAACAACTACAAAGGGTTTGATACTCTACAGAATGTGTACAAAAAACCCTCCGCATCGAACAAGGTTCTTTTGACGAAGAAGTTGTTCAATCTAAGTATAAAAGAAGGAGGGAGTGTTGTAGAACACCTAAATGATTTCAATACGCTAACGAACCAATTGAAGTCGATGAAGATCGCTTTGAATATGAGATCCAAGCCCCTCTAGTTCTCTCATCCCTCTAAGACAGTAGGGGGCTTGTGATGGCCATTAGCAACTCCTCAAGAAGATGTCATAGGTCTGTTATTGATCGAGGAGGTTCAAAGAAGGTCGTTTAGAGAATCATCAGGGAGCACCCTAAACATGGAGAGTAGAGAGAGACATAAGAGAAGAGGCCAGGTCTTTACAGAGGGAAGAGACTTGGAAGATCCTACAAGAGATCCAAGTCAAGGGGTCCTAGTGGCAACCAAAAACCAGACATGTTCTGGAACTATGGCAAAAAGGGCCACTATAGTAGGGACTGCGGACTTCCGAAGGTCAAGCAACCTAGCCCGAGCAATGCAGAGCCATTGCAAACGTCTCATAAACAATACATGACAAGGCGTTGATACTTTGAATGGACACCAGACAGGAGGTCTGGGTGGTCGATTCAGGTGCGTCCTTCCATGCAACATCTAACTGTGACATCCTCTGCAACTATATGCATGGATAACTAAAAAATGTGTACCTTGGAGATGATAAGTCGTGCAGTATAGCCGACAAAGGATATGTCCGGATAGACCTGAGCAATGGTCTTATTTTTACGATTGAAGAACATGAGGCTTGTGTCAAGCTTGAAGAGAAACTTGATCTTCGTCAGCTAGGTAGCCGAGGAGGGGTACATGACCACATTCACCATCGACTCATGGAAGATCACGAATGGATCCTTGGTCATGGCATGTGGCAAGAAGGAGGGGACTCTTTATCGCATATCGGGCACGCCGAATGTCATCTCAATAGCCACTGCAAATGAAGATTCGAATATGTGGCACCACTTGTTAGGCCGTATGGACAATACCAAAATAAAGACCATTTTCTTAGAAGGAAAGCTATCGGGTCTTAAGTCAGTAGATCTAGAACTATGCAAGGGCGATATCTTTGGGAAGCAGAAGAAGGTCAAAATCTCGAAGGAAGGAAGACCGAGGAAGCCGGAGTAGCTGGAACTAGTAAACGCAAACGTTTGTAGAACGGGTAGGTATCATCTATAGGTAGTTCCACCTACTTTGTTATATTCATAGATGATAGTACTAGAAAGCTTTGAGTATATTTCCTTAAGGCAAAATCTGACATATTTGATACCTTCAAGAAATGGAAGACTCTTGTTGAGAAAGAGACATGAAAGAGGCTTAAGTGCCTACGGTTGGATAATGGAGGAGAGTAATACAACAAAAAGTTAGATAATTAATGCGCCTCAAATGATAGTCGAAGATAGAAGACTATCCCTCACACACCTCAACAAAGCGGTGTGATTGAGTGGATGAATAAAACCTTGATGGAGCATGTAAGGATCCACTCTAGTCAGTCAAAAAAATTTTAGGCCGATGCAGTGAATACAGCCGCCTACCTAGTCAACTGAGGGCCTTCGGTTCCATTGGGTGGCCCGATTCAAAAGGAGGAGTGGACAGGCAAGATAGTGAGTGCCTATCACACTTGCGCGTCTTCGGTTGCATCACCTACGTCTACATCAATACTCAGAAGCGTTGCAAGCTCGATGCAAAGTCTACAAAGATCTACTTCATCGGTTATGGGTTGAATGAGTTTGGCTACAAGCTGTAGGACAACAAGGCGAATACAATCTTGAGAAGTCAGGATGTCATCTTTAATGAGAAGGTGATGTACAATAACAGAGCTGAAGACAAGACTTAGCAAAAAGAATTCGTAGAACTGGATGAGGCTGAAGACAAGCATGTGCCGAAGGAAAGAGATGAATCAACAAGTTCAGCAATTGACCCCACACCTCCCACCGCTGTGAGGAGATCGGTTCGTACGCATTATGCACTGCACATATATTCTCCATCTCTGCATTATCTATTGATGACAGATAATGGAGAACCTGAGAGCTTTGCTGAAGCTGCTTAAGTGGATGCAAAGGTTGAGTGGGAGCACGTCATAGGTCAACCAAACATGGGATTTGGTGAATATGCCGATGGGGAAGAAGGCCCTACAGAACAAGTGGATCTACAGGCTGAAAGAAGAACATGATGGTACGAAGCGCTACAAGGCAAAATTCGTAGTCAAGACCTTCCAACAGAAGCATGGAGTTGATAACACAGAAATCTTTTCACTGGTGGTCAAGCTGACGACCATCAAAATGGCGTTGAGTATGGTAGCAGCCCAGGATCTACATCTGGAGCAGTTGGATGTGAAGACATTATTTCTATATGGAGACATTGACAAAGATATTTACATGCAACAACAATAGGGATTTCTAGCAAAGGACAAGGAAGGCAAGGTCTACCCCTGCATAGTTAGTATTTGTAACAAAATCATATGTAGGGGATTGAGCCTCTCTAAACTCTTATAGGCTCATCAGGTTTATGATACACAATATATTCAGACTAAATATAATGCAATAGATATTTACAATTTTAAATACATTATCTCACATCAAATAAGAAACCATTGACCAACTTAATTACGTTTAGGCTGAAGCTAGAGACAGGATCACACCCAAACTAGGGACATGCACCCCAGTCAAGTGAGCCCCACACCCAAGATAACTCTTTTAAGCCATATCCAGGGATATCGATCAACACACCATCATAACTCTTTTAGACCACTTCCAGGGCATGTTGTAGCTCGTGTGTCCTTAGCGTGGAATTTCTGTATTAACATTAATAAATATGACTTTGGTTATTGCTTTAATTAGAATACTACTCTGGTATATGATAATACTCATATAATAAAAGGACCCTAGGGAACACAGTAGGCCACTGAGGCGCATGGAGGATCCATGCTTGGGAGACCCAGTGGACCAGTTCTGTGTAGACCTAGAACTAGTTCACAGCTTAGGTGATGCTGGTCGCTTCACCGAGAACAAGCTGTTGGCAGGTAGAGGATGTGGTGAAGTCTTCACCACAGGAACGTGGGATTCTCATTCACCTGACCAAGCACGATGATCGTGTTGAACAGGAACCAAGACGGTGCACAGTTCAGTGATTCAGACACTGGTGCATAAACCGTCTTGTTGAGGGACCATGTTCACTGGGCCAACCAGTTGTGTGGTGCTTTGATGTGCCAACGTGTGTGGACCTTCCATAGTCCAATACCACGGTACATTGGGTTACCCGGCTGGCGCTTGAGTGACATATAATCCCTACAGGTTATCCGACGTCCAGTGTTGGATGGGTGCGTTTTGATGAGTTAATTTGTCCACACAGTTAACCCAGGCCTGGTGGTTGTCAGTATGACTGACGACGTTCCGGATGCTAGGCATAGCACCGGAAGGTGTGTGGTGTTATAGATGACAAGTCATCAAAACCTAGTCAGATGATCGATCGCGATCTGACGGTGCTCCCCACCGCCCGAGTCGTGTCATGGCACCAATAATAGGAAGGACTAAGGATTATCGGAGTATAGTAGAGAACAGGGTTACGAGGGAGTAACATAAATTTAGCATCACTAGAGTTCAACTCGCGTCGCACTCTGGGTGGCTACACGGGCTAATCGGATTAGGGCTGATTAACAGAACTTTCGATGTGTCACCGGAATAGTTAATCAGGGATCCGGTTGGAGCTAGAGATCCCGAACCCTGAAGGTTCCACTCTATCGTTGCGTATAGGAATTGTTCCTCAACCTGGTTGGATACGTTGGATGCAAAGTAGCGCGATGGAGCGCAAGCCCGGAGCCTAAGAACCTAATTCACATGTGTTACGGGCCGTAGGGGTATTTTGGTAAATACTGAAATATGGCTCAGAACATATTGAATATGGATCTTAGAATGAGTGGAATAATTCCAGAAGCTCATAGGCACTGACGGAACTCGATTCCGAGTAGCGCACCTCACTCAGTCTCTCTTTCAGTTTTCCTCTTTTCGTGAAGGGCGTTTTCGTCCAGGCTTCACGATTGACACCCGGAATCCCTAAAAGCCGCCCCCCCTTATCCCTATCCACCTAGGGGCCGGCCCAAGTCTCCTTAGAGCCATGGGAGACCAACCCTATATAGGAATAGGGAGAGGGAGAGGCCGGTCCTATGGACTACTCCCTCTCCTCCAAAAATCCGACCCCTTAGTCCTCCTCTTTTGTAGTTTTGGCCAAGGAAAAGAGAGAAAGAAGAAGGGAGAAGGAAAAGGAAGGAAGGAGAAGAAAGAAAGGAGAAAGAGGAGGAGAAAATCTCGTGGCTCGCCATCGTCTTCGCAACGGATTCCTCCGTCGGCTCGTAATCCCTGCACTCAGAGACGAGATTTTGAGGATTTTTCAATTCGCAAAGGACAAGGTGCTATCCGACAGTTTCCCTTGTGATTCAAGTGCAGTTCTTCATCGTTCCATCATCTTCAGATCATAGATCCATAAGGTATAATGAATCTAAACACCTAACTAGATGCATTCATGTCTTTCGTAGATCGTAGTATGCCTCTAGGGTGTCCGCACATATGCTAAGATCATAGATTTGCATGTAAATTGTTTTCTAGAATTAATTATAATGAAACATACACCGTATGATCTTCGGATCTTTCTTTTGCTTCCGTTGCGACTCTGATTAGCGGATCCAAATCCAACAATTGGTATCAGAGCACGCTTTGGTGTATGTTTCATGCATGAATTTGTGAAAACATCATGTGAATATATGATGACATATGTTTTCGTCGGGGTTCGGCGTAGATCATGCATATGGATTGTGCTATGTATCGTCTTTTTGCAGGTGCCGCGCTGAATAGTAATCTGTGATTGCATGCATCCGGGGGTCGGACCCCGGATTTAAATTTTGCATTGATTATTATTGTGCTTGTATTTTTTGAGGCTCTAGATGGGCGAGGGTGGGGGTTGATCATCCTCGGTTCCCTGGCCAGTTTTCTAGGATTGTTTTCTTTTCTTTCTAGCAAAATTGTACACGAATGAGCACTTACTCGGAGCGTGTTAGTTTTTCGGTCACAGGAAGAAGGAGATGATGCTTCATCCACGGTTCGGGCAAGCGGTACCATGGCGTGCAAAGACTCGGTGAAAGCGTGCACGTTGGCAATGATAGGGATCATCGTCAGAGATCATGCAGAACGGAAGAGCAGGATATCTTGGCTGTGATATTCAGGTTCAGGGGTCGGACCCTGGACTTGATTCAGTTTGGATGTTTTATCTGTTGATTCTCTTTACTTATTGTTTAGAGAACCCCGATGATAATTTTATTATCTTGCTTGTGAGTTTGTGTCTAGATCAGGCTTAGGGTTAGTACTAAGCTTATGGATTCATTGGTGTCTCTAAATGGTTCTAACACGTGCGAATCCGGTGGCTAGCTCAAAGAAAAGGCGGTAACTACCCTCGTGGTAGTTCAGGTAGCCAAGTATTGTGTACCGAGATAGACGCAGTGTTAGATTTGTTTAGAGATAATTAACTAATGCCTCCATAAGAAGTATGATAACCCTAGTGGGATGCCCTTTCCCCACGTGGTCCTAGCGACCAAGTTAGGTTAGTAATACCCGTTTCTAGATGACGTTTGATGGTAGTATGGACTCATCACGATTTGGTTATGCCACCATTAGGTTGAGGTCCGACGGAGGTTGTCGGATGTCCCTATTTGGCCAGCATCGAAACCTGTAATGAGATGAGGTCTACTATGACATCAGGCATCAAATTGTGAACGAGGCGTCATCGTAGTGGGAGTCCTTTCCACGTTGACCTTAGGCTAGGCTCCAGATCTTAGGATTATGGGCAAACTAGTGAAGTATCGGGATCCTTGGAATCTAAATAATGTGATCCTTGCAAGAAAAGCGAAAGCTGAGTATTCAAGGTAGGGACTATGATATTTTCCGAGGATACTAATGCTTTGCGGGAGGGTTTGTAATCCTAGTGGGAGCACGGTAGACCAGGGTCTAAGTCTAGGAGGTCATGACCTTTCTAGATATGCATAAAACCTCATAAAGAAGGGATGTGTAAGAGGTTCCCTCCAAAGGGGAGCCCCTGGCCTCCACAATCAACCGGCTAAGGGTCTGGGTGGGAGGTACGCAGTTCGATATTCCCACCGGGTGAGAGCTGTGTTTCCTTCCATGCTAGTTCGCCTAGTGGTTTCCTTCGGGACATGGAGGATGCCGGTGGCAGTGGGTGACGGTTTTTTCCTGCACCACGGGAGCCTATGAACCCCCATACCGATACCACCTAGATTTGTGGAAAGCATCCGAAAGCTTGTGTGAAGCCGCTGTTGCTACGGACGCGGGTCACATAAAGCTGGCCAAAAGGAGACTGGGAGGTCTTTCAGTTTACCATGGGTAATTCTGATGAAGACTGGGTCGTAAAAACCCCGTTGGCAGAAGCGGTTGCATGCTCTCACCGAGATGCTGTCTCCAATTCAAGGCCGATAGTCTCAGTGCTCGAGCCCAGGGAATTTAGATTCCTGGATGTCTCCACTTGAGGTAGTGAAGACATAGCGGCTGGAGTATACATTATCTATTTCTAAATTCTATGAAATAGATTGTAGTAAACCCTAATTTTGCTTTGAACCATTGTTTACATAAATCATGACCAAGCTCGACCCCCTTGCATCCATACTTAATGATAACAAACTTACGGGACCAAACTACGAGGACTGGAAGCGTAACTTGATGCTTGTCCTAAGGGTTGGTAAACACACAATTGCCCTAACTACCCCTCAACCGGCCATACCGGGACCAAGTGCAACTGAGGCTTAATTAAAGGAATGAAAAGACTGGCTAGATGCTGATGAGATGTGCAAGTGCTACATAGTGGCATCCTTGCAGACCGTCCTTCAGAAGCAAGTCGAAGACATGGCCTTTGCTTCAGACATGATGCTCTACCTAAAGGAAATGTTCGAGGGTCGTAGTCGGGTAACTCGTTACCTGACCATCAAGAAATTGGTGTCCACGAAGATGACAGAGGGGACTTTAGTTCGAGATCATATGCTGAAATTGTTTGGCTATGTGAACGAGCTTGGTTCCTTTGATGTCATCTTGGATACAGAGATCTAGACCGACATTTTCCTCGCGTCTCTGTCATGAGCGTTTGAGGGCTTCGTTACCAACTTCAATCTTAACCGGTTAGAGATGTCTAACGCAGAGCTCCTAGCGGCACTCCAGGCGACAGAGAATGGGATGAAGGCAGGAGCCCAATCCCTAAACGTGGAGCGGAATTCTTCTCTGAAAGCCAAAGGTAAGTTTCAGAAAAGAAAGTCTAAAAAGCCCATGAAGATGGGTCAAGTGCAGTTGCAGGTTCCTAAGCAGAATGGTCCAGTGAAGCCCAAAGAAAAATGTTTCCGATGTGGCAAGAAGGGGCACTGGAAGGGCGACTGCCGCGCAGCTCCCAAGAAGGCTGAGACAGGTATATCTCAAATCCATATAGTGGAATCCCTTGTAGCATCATGTTGTTCTCCAGTTTTATGAATTGTGGATTCTGATTCCACTAACCATGCTTGTAATAATTTACAGGGGTTCAAGGAGACAAGAAAACTGGGTGATGGGGAGATAATCCTAAGCATGGGAACTAAGGTCGTGGCAGAGGCTGAAGCAGTTGGAGATGTCGTCTTGCAGTTCCTTGATGGAAGAAGTTTATTACTTAGAGACATACTTTATGTATCGTCCTTGAGACAAAATTTAATTTCTGTTTCCCTAATGAATAATAAAGGTTTTTCAGTTTTATTTGATGCTTCTGGTGTGTCAATTAAATTGAATGGTTCCTTTGTTTGTAAGGGAAAGATACAGAATGGTCTCTATTTAATTAACTCCAATCATAAGCAGGATAACATAATAGAAACTTGTGTGATTAATTCATCTAAAAGAAAAAATCCCTCAGATAATCCAACACTCCTTTGGCATCTAAGGCTTGGACACATAGCCTCAGACAGGATTCACAGGTTGGTTAAGGTAGGACTTTTAAGTCCAGATGTTTTAGAAAGCCTACCGACGTGTGAGTCTTGCTTGGAAGGCAAGATGACTAAAAGATCTTTTCGAGCCGAAGATAGTAGATCTAAGGAGATATTAGAGTTGGTACACACTGATGTATGTGGGCCCATAAGTGTCTATGCTATAGGAGGCTTCGAGTATTTTATCACCTTCACGGATGATCACTCGAGGTTTGGATACATATACCTAATGTGGCGAAAGTTTGAATCCTTGATAAGTTCAAGGAGTTCAGAGTTGAAACAGAAAAGCAGACGAGTAAAAGTATCAAGTCTCTTCAATCGGATCGAGGAGGCGAATACCTATCAGATGAATTTATTGGGTACCTGCGTGAGCATGGGATCGTATCCCAGTTGACTGCACCAGGGACACCACAACAAAACGGTGTATCTGAGAGGAGAAACCAAACTTTGTTAGACATGGTTCGGACTATGATGAGTTATGCAACATTGCTACCTAGTTTTTGGGGATATGCCCTAGAGACGACAACATATACTTTGAACTTTGTTCCATCAAAGTTAGTACCCCTAACTCCTTGGGAGCTGTGGTTGAAGCGAAAGCCAAGCCTACAGCACTTTAGGATTTGGGGTTGTCCAGCACATGTGCGGAAGGACAAGCGAGATAAGATAGAGTCAAAAACTAAGGTATGTCTGTTCGTTGGGTATCCAAAAGGGACAAAGGGTGGTTTATTTTATGATCCTAAGGATAGAAAAGTTGTCGTCTTGACGAACGTCGTATTCCTAGAGTAGGATTATTTAATAGACCATAAGCCCACCAGTAAAGTAGTTCTTGAAGAATTACTTGGTACTGATGGGAGTACGCAGACAGAAAACATAGTGGGAGCCGATACCACTAAGATAAACGATATTGTAGAATCGACTCCTATAGAACCACCGCAGGCTCGTCGCAGTGGGAAGACCACAAGTGCTCCTGATAGATACATTGGAGAAGCCTTTATGGTAGATCCAGAGTTTCAGGAGAATGATCCTCTGATCTATGACGAATCGATGGTATCCTCTGACCATGCAGCATGGTAGGAAGCCTTGGAGGCAGAACTGACATCGATGTCCCAAAACTCGGTCTGGACACTTGTAACATCACCTCACAATATTAAACATGTTGGGTGTAAGTGGGTGTATAAAAGAAAAAGAGGTCCGGATGGTACCGTTGAGACTTACAAAGCTAGACTAGTCGCTAAGGGTTATACCCAGCGAGAAGGGATCGACTATGACGAAACCTTTTCGCCAGTGGCTACGCTTAAGTATATCCGGATCCACTTGTCCATTGCAGCCCATTATGATTGGAAGATCTAGCAAATGGACGTCAAGACCGCATTCTTCAACGGGGATTTGGAAGAAGACATCTACATGTCTCAGCCTCCAGGCTTTGTCGCAAAAGGTCAGGAAGGTCTGGTGTGCAAGTTGCAAAGGTCCATTTATGGACTGAAGCAAGCATCCAGAAGTTGGAACATGCATTTTGATCAGGCTATCCAGTCTTATGGATTTGAGCAGAACGTGGATGAACCATGTGTTTATAAAAGGAGCGATAAGACTGCAGTAGTTTTTCTAGTGCTTTACGTAGACGATATCCTGCTCATCGGAAATGATGTTGGAACGTTGTCTACAGTGAAGGTGTGGTTATCCTCTCAATTTGACATAAAAGACCTGGGTGAAGTGAGTTATGTTCTAGGGATCAAGGTAACTCGAGATCGCCAGAACAAGACTCTCTCGATGTCACAGTCAGCCTACATAGATACTATCTTGGTCAGATTCAGTATGCACAACTCTAAGAAGGGACTGGTTCCATTCAAACATGGAATGAAATTGTCCAAGGATCAGGGTCCTAAGACTCCTGAGGAGAGGGCAGAGATGTAGAAGATACCTTATACTTCGGCTGTAGGGAGTCTGATGTATGATATGGAGTGCACGAGACCAGATATATACTATGCAGTAGGCATGATGGGCATGTATCAGTCAAATCCGAGTCCAGGGCACTGGACTGCTGTGAAAAGTATACTCAAGTATCTCCGTAGGACGAGAGATTATGAGTTAGTTTACTCTTCACAGGAACGGATGCTGATTGGATATACGGATTCTGACTTTGCGTCAGATCCGGAATCCAGGAGATCGACATCAGGGTTTGTGTTTTCATTAGGAGGAGGAGCTGTCAGTTGGAGGAGCATGAAGCAGGGATGCATCGCGGATTCGACAATAGAGACTGAGTACGTTGCGGCGTGCGAAGCAGCTAAGGAGGCGGTATGGCTCAAGAAGTTCCTCACGGACTTAGGATGCATACCGGGAGCTCAAGATCCTATTGTCCTTTACTGTGACAATAGTGGAGCGGTAGTACAATCCAAGAAGCCAAAATATCACCAGAAGAGCAAGCATATCGAGCGGAAAATACTACATTATCCGGGACTTGCAGAAGCGAGGGGAGGTTGCAGTGACTCAGGTGGCGTCTGCAGATAACATGGCGAACCCTTTCACAAAGGCGTTACCGACCAAGGCTTTTGAGAAGCACGTGGATGTCATGGGAGTTAAGACTGTTGTTCCCCGCTAGGCCAAGTGGGAGATTGTTGTAGCTTGTGTGTCCTTAGCGTGGAATTTCTGTATTAACATTAATAAAGATGACTTTGGTTATTGCTTTAATTAGAATACTACTCTAGTATATGATAATACTCATATAATAAAAGGACCCTAGGGAACACAGTAGGCCACTGAGCCGCATGGAGGATCCATGCTTGGGAGACCCAGTGGACCAGTTTTGTGTAGACCTAGAACTAGTTCACAGCTTAGGTGATGCTGGTCGCTTCACCGAGAATAAGTTGTTGGCAGGTAAAGGATGTGGTGAAGTCTCCACCACGGGAATGTGGGATTCCCATTCACCTGACCAAGCACGATGATCGTGTTGAACAGGAACCAAGACGGTGCACAGTTCAGTGATTCAGACACTGATGCATAAACCATCTTACTACTATAGATAATCTGTCCTTAACCCTGAGGGACCATGTTCACTGGGCCAACCAGTTGTGTGGTGCTTTGATGTGCCAACGTGTGCGAACCTTCCATAGTCCAATACCACGGTACGTTGGGTTACCCGGCTGGTGCTTGAGTGACATATAATCCCTACAGGTTATCCGACGCTCAGTGTTGGATGGGTGCATTTTGATGAGTCAATCTGTCCACACAGTTAACCCAGGCCTGGTGGTTGTCAGTATAACTGACGACGTTCCGGATGCTAGGCATAGCACCGGAAGGTGTGTGGTGTTATAGATGACAAGTCATCAAAACCTAGTCAGATAATCGATCGGGATCTGACGGTGCTCCCCACCGCCCGAGTCGTGTCATGGCACCAGTAATAGGAGGGACTAAGGATTATCGGAGTATAGTAGAGAACAGGGTTACGAGGGAGTAACATAAGTTTAGGATCACTAGAGTTCAACTCGCGTCGCACTCTGGGTGGCTACGCGGGTTAATCGGATTAGGGCTGATTAACGGAACTTTTGGTGTGTCACCGGAACAGTTAATCAGGGATCCGGTTGGAGCTAGAGATCCTGAACCCTGAAGGTTCCACTCTGTCGTTGCATATAGGAATTGTTCCCCGACCTAGTTGGATACGTTGGATGCGAAGTAGCGCGATAGAGCGCAAGCCCGGAGCCTAAGAACCTAATTCACATGTATTACGGGCCGTAGGGGTATTTTGGTAAATACTGAAATATGGCTCAGAACATATTGAATATAGATCTTAGAATGAGCGGAATAATTCCAGGAGCTCATAGGCGCTGACGGAACTCAATTCCGAGTAGCGCACCTCACTCAGTCTCTCTTTCAGTTTTCCGCTTTTCGTGAAGGGCGTTTTCGTCCAGGCTTCACGATAGACACCCGGAATCCCTAAAAACCGCCCCCCCCCCTTATCCTTATCCACCTAGGGGCCGGCCCAAGCCTCCTTGGAGCCATGGGAGACCGACCCTATATAGGAATAGGGAGAGGGAGGGGCCGGCCCTATGGACTACTCCCTCTCCTCCAAAAATCCGACCCCCTAGTCCTCCTCCTTTGTGGTTTCAGCCAAGGAAAAGAGAGGAAGAAGAAGGGAGAAGGAAGTGGAAGGAAGGAGAAGGAAGAAAGGAGAAAGAGGAGGAGAAAAATCTCGCGGCTCGCCATCGTCTTCGCAACGGATTCCTCCGTCGGCTCGTAATCCCTGCACTCAGAAACGGGATTTCGAGGATTCTTCAATTCGCAAAGGACAAGGTGCTATCCGACAGTTTTCCTTGCGATTTAAGTGCGGTTTTTCATCGTTCCGTCATCTCCGGATCATAGATTCATAAGGTATGATGAATCTAAACACCTAACTAGATGCATTCATGTCTTCCGTAGATCGTAGTATGCCTCTAGGGTATCCGCACATATGCTAAGATCATAGATTTGCATGTAGATTATTTTCTAGAATTAATTGTAATGAAACATACACCGTATGATTTTCGGATCTTTCTTTTGCTTCCGCTGCGACTCTGATTAGCGGATCCAAATCCAACAGGACAATCCCACACCCAAGGCGGATATCAAGGATAGCCCAAACCCTAAGCCGGCGAAGCTTTCCACATGTTTCAACGCATGATCACTGTATCTAAATAACAATTCCTAATACATCATTTATAATAAATGGATTAAATCGCCTATCTGAGTATGTGGTATTACGGTGTGCTGAAATGCGAGTCTCAAGAGTTTGTGCGAAGTCCCTAAATATCATCATAAGTCATCATAATAGTGATTAGGGTTAGACTAATGTGGCCAAGAATTATTTACTCAATTTTTTTTTTACAATTTTACTATAGGATTGTAGATGGAAGTGCCACAAGTTCATACCCAAAAACGGAATTATGAGTTCCATAGGTGATGTTATGGCTAAGAATTAACATAGGCTATTTTAATAAATGATTTTTTGGTGTGTAATTAATAAAATTGAGCCTGAATCAAATGGACCGAGTTCAATAATCTTAACGGGCTCGGCCTAAAGCGGTGGTCTTAAAATGAAAACTGGGCTTAGTTAAAATGGTTGAGCCCAACTTGATTTGCCCAAAAGGCCTTTTAATTTGGCCCACGATTGAATTGGGTCAAGCCCACTAGTTATTTGGGCTTACCGGAGGGGCTGGTTGGCGGGAGGTGGTCCAGCGGCATTCTGGCAGCAAAGATCGACGGTGAGCGGCAGTCTGGCAGCAAAGACCGTCGATGTGCGACGGTCTGGCAAGTAAGGTGGTGGCTTGGATGTAGGAGGGCTTGCCTTGGTTTGTGAGCAAGAATGCCGGCAAAATAGGGGTTTACTAGGGCTGGAAATTTAGGACCCGACACGAAGTTAGCGGGTCTGGGTCAGGGCTAAACGGGTTCGGGTTGTAAATGGGTCGACACATAGACCCGTTTAATAAACGGGTCAGGTCCGGGTTTAGGGTCTGGACACGGTAGACTCGGGAAGACCCGTTTAATATTCAACGGTCGTGTCGTGTCGGGTCGGGTCTACCCGCAATCCGATACTGTAATATATAGTATCAGCGGGTCTAACGGGTTAGGTCGGGTCGAGTTGGATTGGGTCGGATCAGGTCAACTGAGTAAACCCGTGTGGTAAACGGGTTATATCGGGTCTACCCGTTTATAAACGGGTTGGGTACGGGTTTAGGATCTAGACATTGGTCGGGTCGGGTCTAGGGGTTTTGGACACGACCCGAAATTAGACACGACACGAACCCGACCCGACACGACCCTTTGCCACCCCTAGGGTTTACATAGGATTTTATGGAATTCCAAGAGTTGGTTGTTTAAACTGTAACAAGATTGTACTGAATATTAAGCAATTATTTATTTTTATGAACCTAGGAAAAAAACAATTATTATTATTATTTTATTTTATTTTTTGAGCCCAAACTATTTTGGATGGGTTCAGATAAATAGACAAAATTGATCTTTTTGACGATATCTACGCGATGGTATATATAAAATTAATTTTTCTCTCATTGTCATTTACTATTTTTATACATATTTATTCGCATTAAAATCATGTGAATATTTTCAAGATATTACACTTGCATTGAGTGCTGATTGTGCCAAAGTGGAGATAGCTCTGATATCAATGTCGAGTAGCGAATTCTTGAGGTCGGTCAAGGTCAGTCCTTTGGGAACGAGTTGAGCAGAGTAGAGGAGCAGCGAATTCTTGATGTTGCTAATGGATCACAACCAGTGTTTTCAAAACCAGATCGGAAGGCGAATCGAAAAGGCATCCGGTTCGATCCAAATCGGTTCAAACCGATGGTTCAACCGTTTGTACCGCATGAGAATATATTTTTTTAAATAGATATTTACTAAATTCTTCAGTGGCAAGGTTTGATTCTGGGTTAACATACAAACCGGTTTATTCAAAGACCAAACCGAAACATGTTCTGGTTCCAGTCCAAACAAGTTGAACCGCCTGGTCCAATCCGGTTTTCAAAACACTGACCACAACTAGGGGCAGACCTACACCCTCACTTTGGAAGGAAAAAAAGGGTCGTTCTATGCATACCCCCCACAAGTGACAAGTCTGTAAATAGATCCCATTTTCCATCAAACTTGAATACACTAATTTTTTAGATTATACCCTACTTTCATTTGGAAAATATTCTTACCACATCCGTCCCACCCCCTTGAATACACCTCAGTTAAACTCACCACTGCTCTTGAATATAGCCTAACAATTAAACACCCCACTCCCTTGATCACACTCCAGTTAACCCCCCTCATCCCTCTTGAATAAAGCCTGATTAATGCTTGTATCTTGTTGCTTCTTTCCAATTTTCACATGTATTTTGCAGCTTCAACCCATAATTAACTTCGTTTTTAACACTCCTACAATGGCTATTGCTTGGCCATAGAAAAAGAGAGCTCAAAGGGGAAAATGAGATTCATATGCCCAACACATACACACACACACACAGGAAAAGAGAGAGAGAGAGAGAGAGAGAGAGAGAGAGAGAGAGAGAGAGAGAGACTCTTTGCTTATAAAGAAGATAGTTTGAAACATGGAAGGAAAAACTAAAACAAAACCATGTGGACAAAGTTCTACTAGCTTCGACAAAGCTTCATGTCGTTCAACTTCAGCCTTATTTTAATTACGGCTCGACTTGGGACGTGGGGTAATAACAAGGGGTATAATTGTTATTTACAAAGAATTTTGTTAGTGAATGAGAATCAAGTGGGAATCGGGATATGTTTATAGGTTTTGGGGTATTTATAAGATTTTTGAAAAAAACAAACAAGGATCTGGTCTATTATTCATGACTCGCGTGACTCAACCGAGTCTGCCAATTATAGCCCCAAATTCCAAAAGGACTCCGTGGACTCAAAGGAAGGGTAGAGATGTCGTCACACTGCCGGCCGATGCCTCCGACTACTAGGCAGTGATGCCAATTACACTTTACTATTTATGCCCCCCCTTGATAAAAAAAATCATGGGTCCGCTAGCTGTTGACCACCATCGGGAACACCAGAATAACACCACATCGCAAACTCTACTTCTTTATGGGATGAGTAAACCATACTGGGGAAGATGAAAACAAAGAATTGATTATTTTTTCTCTGTGTATTTGTATTTATATTATAAAAAGAAAAACGCCCCTCTGGCAAAGACCGTTTGGGAAAAGAAAATGCTACACATACAAATAATTTTTCCATTCCTAGAAACCCTCAATTAAACAAACAAGGAAAGACATTTGCGTCCTTTATCAGTAGAATGGCTAAAATGTCCATGCATGAGTGCAAAATACTGACACTTTTCTCCACGAGAACATTTTTGCTATGGAGGGTTTTTTCTTCGGATGCTGCTACGTGGGGAATTTGGACTGTTCTCTCAAATGCTAGAGAAAAAAGAGCAGTTTGAATGTATGCAAAAAGGTATGAGTGCAATGCACGGGTAGTAGCTGTGTGTAAACTATAATCAGACGGCTCTCTATTATTCCATCAACGGTCCAGATGTCTCACTAAGTTTCTGGAGAAAAAACACTCCGTAGCAAAAAAAAAATTTCTCCACTCCTCGTTTATTTTCCGTCAGATGCAAAGAAATAATCTCCTAACCACTTGCAAATCAAGAATAGCACACACACAAAGAAACATGAGATTTAATGTGGTTTGACAATGTGCCTACGTCCATGATGGAGGAATATTATGCTTATGAGAGCTGCAAAATAAATAGGGAGAGCACGCAAATTGTAGCTCATTACAACGTGCTAGAAAGATTTTTCAATTTAGCCACATTTCTTAATACAATCAATCACCTTTCCCATAATAGCTCCATACATAGGGATGTAAGAATGGTCTGCCGGCTCAGCTTGGCCCAGCCCGAAGTCAACAGCCCAGCCCCGCCCAACCCGATCAATGGCCTAACTCAACTTGAAATACATGTGGGTAGGTCATGGATCGCAAAGTATAGCCAAAGCTCGACTCGAAATCAAGCCCATGGGCTCAGCCTGAGGCCCAGTATAAGTCACGCATATATTATATCTATATAATAAGAGAGGACAACTGAACAAAGAGTGGCCATGATTTATTCGAAAGGATGAGAAGTGGCGGTTGAGATTTAAAAGGGGATTAGGATGAGTGCGATTCACTTGGGGAGAGAGATAAGAATGATTGATTTTAAATAGAGTTGAGATTGACGAGCAAAAGAAATATATGATGTGAGGACTGAATTATAAAAAAAATGTTAGAATTGGTGAGGTCTATAGCTCGTAAAAACCTAGTGTTTAGCTTTGTATGGTTGATAGTATAGGATTGCATATTGGTACGTACCTTAGTACGTGTTCTGATTACAGAACAGAGAGCCATGGCTACATGGTAATCCTCTTGAGTGGGAGACTCAAGGGACTGGTCCCATGTAACCTAAATACGTTCGCAGCTCTGATTAGGGTTGGTCGCCCTATCAGGTTAAGCTGTTGGGATGACAGAGCGTGGGTGTCTCCACCACGGTCATTACCAGGTACAGTGTCTGTGGCCGAACGGAACCAACACGGTGCACAGATCGGTGAGCAGACACCGGTGCACTAAACCGTGTTTCTGCTTAGGGTAAAACGGTCCTAAACCCTGAGGAGCCATGTCTGGTGGACTAACCAGTTGTGTGGTGCTTTGGCGCACCAATGTGTGAGGATCCGGATGCAGTGATCCAAAACCACGGTGTACTGGGTTACCCGGCTGGCGTTGCATCAGTATGTCACTCCTGCAGGCTATCCACACCCCTAACGGGAGGTGCATTCCTTGGTCTGACCTACGTCGTATTAAACCCTGGCCAGGTGGTCATCAGTTGGACTGATGACGGATCCGGTTGCTCGTCAGAGTAATCGGAGGTACGATGTATGTGGTCAACCTGGAAGGAACCGAGTCAAATGAGCACTCGAGTCTGACGGTATTCTCCACCGCTCGAGTTGCATCATGGCACCAGTGGAGGGACAGCGAGTTTACCATACTAAGCGGAGAGCAGGGGTATGAGAGAGAACATAGTAAGTCCGGGGGAATTGGAGTGCAGCCTGCGTCGCACTCTGGGTGGTTACGCAGGTTAACTCGGACTCAGAGGATCGATGGTACACTCGGGTAGTGTGTCGATCGAGTCTGAGTTAGAAGCCATGAACCCTGGTCCCTGAAGGTTCCACCTTATCGACATTATGTACGGTTCTTATACCATCTCCTCGAAACACAGAACGTAGTTAGAGGAAGCGAGAAGTCCAAGCATACGCTCCGTGAGTGCTTCGCACTAGTGCACGGTAGATGCGTAGCTACGTGTGTGCACTAAGGGGAAACCCTAGGTTAGTGCAGAGACGCATGTAGCAATTCCTTGCCATAAGTGGACTTTGCCACATGGGTGCGATGCACCGGGACATGTTGCGAGTTGACTAGTTGACTTCACTAGGGGCACCCTACGGGAACCTCAGAGAATAGTGAAATCACTAGTGCACTTCACTTATGTGTGCCTTGCAAAGTCTCGTACACGAGGAACGGCCAACTAGTGGCATAAGGGCGTTTTGGTCATACCATGCGCCACTATGCACTAAGGGGGCCGGCCCTAAGTGTTGAGAGACTGGTCAAGGCCGGCCCCATTAGTTTCGGGAGGTTGTTGCCTCCGATGAAGGGGCCGGTTATGAGGCGCAGAAAACGGGCTGGTTTTGACCATTTTCGAAAACAAGGAAAGGATAGAGAGAAAGCAGAGATATATAGGGATAAGGTTTGAATAAATCATCCTTATCCATACTGTCCTTATCCATATGGATAGGCTGGCTATATATATGAGAAGGAGAGAGAGGGTGCACGAAATTAATAGAGCCATGCAAGCCCTAGGGCCGGCCATGGCATGGGGAAACCCTAGCCGCCCCCCCTCCTCTCTTCGCATCTCCTCTCTCGTCTCTCTCTCCCTCGCTTGCGCCATTGGATGACGACTCGTCTTCCTCACGTGGTGTTTTGTAGAAGGAGAAGGCTCGTCGTATGGAGGCACTCAGAGATCCATCGACGAGGTGCCGTGTATCGTGTGAGATCGGGTGAACTAGAAGGCGTCTCCCGCAACCTTTTGCTGTCCAGAATCTGCACAGAAAATCAACGTTGTTTCTGCGATTCCGGGAGATACAGAAGTCCAAACGACGTAAAACTTGTTGGAAAAGTTGCGTCTCGAAGTTGGCTACCTGCAGTCCAAATTTCAGTCCAATCGGAGTTCGGAGCAGAAAGTTATGGCCGTCGCACCGAAGCTATGTCGAGCAGATCCGTAGCCCGTCTCCATCGACAAAGAAGAAATTTGTCGCGGTGAAAGATTCCGCACGCAGGTATGACCTCTAACAAGTAGATCTAACATAATTAGAACATGCATTCATGCTAGTTTGTTCTTTCGCGTTAGATCATCGTTAGGGGTTCGCGTAGTTGCCATGCTAGATTCATACACGCATATGTAGATCGTTTCGATGAAAATTTTGATATGTAACGCACACCGCTCACGGTCCTCGGACCTTCACTTTGCTTCCGCTGCGGGCCTCTACCATGGATTTATTTCCAACAATTGGTATCAGAGCACGCTAGTGGTGTGCGTTTCATGTTTTTCATGAAACCGTCATGTGCGCGCATGAATAGTATGTGCCGCCATCGGGGTTCTACGAGTAGATCATGCATATTATATTTTTTGTATATTCTATGAATCGTTCTTGCAGGGCGCCGCTTCTAAAATTATTCTGGATATGTGATTGCTTGCTACCGGGGGTCGGACCCCGTGTTAGCGATTTTGTCTGGATATTTTTTCTTCTGTGTATGGATAGATTTTAGAGCCATAGTCGGGCAAGAGGTGAAGATTTACCACCCTTGATTCCCAGGCTTTTAGCTAGATTTGTTTTTCTTTTTGTTCTAGAAAATTGTGTACGAGCGAGCACTTGCTCGAAGCGTACTAGATCTTTTTCAGTTACAGATTGAAGAGGAGGACTTGCCGTGGAGATCCACTACCGGGAAGATGAGCGGAACCTTGGAGGACGATGGCGATCCGGCGAAGCGTACACGATGACGGCAAAGGGCATAAAGCGTCAGAAGATCGTATACAGAGGCTTGCACCGGATCGAGGAGCCTTGTGAAGGAGACAGAGAGCCTGCGCTGTGCCAGTCAGGTTCAGGGGTCGGACCCTGAACTTGATTCAGTTGTGTGCTTATTTCTTTCAGTAGTTCTTTATATTTCTGTAGAGAACCCCGATGCGATAATTTGATTATCTGTGTCAGAGGGATGCCCTTTCCCCTCGGGTCCTAGCTACCTTATTAGGATTGGATTCCACTAGTGACGCCTATTATTTAATTGACCCTTGATGATAGTATGAATTCCTCACATTTGGTTATGCCCCCATTAGGTCAACACCCGATTAGTCGGGTGTGCCTATTTGGCAAGCATCGAAACCTAGAATGAGTTGGAATTCTACTATGACATCATTCGTCAAATTTATAAGCAAGGCGCCATGGTAGTGGAAGACCTTTCCTGTCAGTCTGACCTTAGGCTAGGCTCCAGGGCATTAGCGTGATAGCCAAGTTTGCAAAGCATCAATGTTCTTGGGATATGTAATGTGACCCTTGAGTGGAGAAATCCACTCGAGGCAGGGACTATGATATTCCAAGATCGATTAATGCTTCGCGAAAGGCTTGAATGCTAGTGGGAGCACGGTATGACCAGGGTCTAGTGTATAGGTTGTCGTGACCTTAGTGTACACTCATACTTGCATTAAATAACCCTCAACTTTAATAAGGGATGTAAGAGAGGAATTTTAGAGATCCTCTGGCCTCCACGGCCAGTCGTTTTGTGTTTGGGTGGGGATGCATAACTTCACACCCCCTAGGGTGGGAGCTGTGTGTTTCCATGCCAAATTACTTAATGACCTCCCTAAGGATATGGCGATTACGAGGCCAGGAGAGAAGGGCTTTTCATCCCACCCTAGTGGGGGCCGCATGAACTCCCGTGTCATAATTGCTTAGGCTCGTGGGTAAGCATCCTAAGTGCACGTGAGGTATTCGTTGCGAAGACAACGGTGATCACGTGGCACTGGCCAAAAGATAACCATGGTCCATCAAAGCCCTTAGTTGGCAGATTTGGACTGGGTCAAGGAAAGGCCCGTGTAAGCGGATTGACGCTGCATGATGCCCCCTAGGGCAGGTGTAGTCGATTCCGAGATCTTACATACATGGTTAATTAATCCATAGAGGTGTCTTCGCTGTGAGGGTAGCGCTGACATTTGGATATAATTAGCTTATTTTCAAAATCCATAAAATAAGTTATTTTGCATTCATTTTCATTCAACCATATAGTTCCCCTATCCGCTATCCCATAAGAGAACCAGTTATCGGGTCTCTAACTACGTAGAGTGGAAGCGCAATCGTTAGCTTATGCTTAGGGTAGTAAATGTACATTGGCATGCAATCTAAATATCCCTGTACTAGACCTAATGGGTCCAGATATCACTAGGGCACTAACTAGGGCATATGAAGACTGGCGAGAGTCTAAGGAGATGTGCAAGTGCTATGTTATAGCAGACTTGCGGACAATTCTTTAGAAGCGAGTCAGAGATATGCCGGGTCTTCTCTAATTAAGTTTTACTTGCATTAGATGTCTGGAAGGCGAAGTCAGTCGACTCATCGCTTTTCCACTAAGATACTTGTCGGTACCGAGATGTCAGTGGGTATGCTTGTTCGGGAACACATCTTTGAGTTCCAGAACGAACTAGATTCCCAAGACATGGTACCAGATGACGAGGTGGTGGAAGACGTCTGTCTTGCATCCTTGTCTGGAACCTTCGAAGGCGTTATCAGAGACTTTAGCTTTAACAAGTTAGAGATGATAAACGCAGAACTTCTAAGGAGATTTCCAAGAGACAAAGGATAAGATCAAGATTAAAGGCAATGCCTTTAGTGCTTAACCTAGGTCTTCTTTAGAAGAACCTAAGGGAATAACTTATAAGAGATCGAAAACTATTCTAGTGCAGAAACTGGTGTGGAATCCTAAGTCTGGTAACGCCAAGGACGAAAGTATTTCCGCTGTGGCGAGCATAGGGGGTATTTGAAGATTGAGTATGACCTCAGGATGTTAGGAGTTGAGTCGCTATCTAGTAGCAGTTCTTATGCTTCTTGGAATGTAGACTTCTGGTCTACAGATATTCAAGGAAAGCAGAAGGCTACTTTATAGTGAAGGAATCCTAACATAGGTACTGATTCCATAAGCCGCTGCGGAAGCTGTTAGATATGATTGTCTTAGTTTTTCCGAAATACGGATTTTGTTTTTTAGAGATGTAGTTCTATTTCCTCTTTGGTAAATGAAGTTTTTAGTTTTAGACAGCACCGTAGGTGTGTATCTTAAACTAAATAGATAGCTTCATTACTAGAGAAATAGATCAGAATAATCTCTTTATATTTAATCCTAATTCGGAAATAGATATCATGACAGCTGCAGCGTCTAATTTAAATTCATCTAAATCCTTCGGAGAAGCTATCTCATTTGTGACCCCTCTGATTTAGATATTCTGCCTTAGATAAATTCAAAGATAAAAGAAGGCCGAGTTTCTGTTCACAGATTCATCGGAGATCCTTCTAACCTATGAATGTTATCTGGAAGGCAGAATAACTAAAAGGGCCACTAAGGTATTGGAGTTAGTTAATTTTGACGTCTATGGTTCCAAAAGCGTCTAGACGATAGAAGACTCTTCGATTTAATCGAAGAAATAAGTCACTATCGGACGAGTTCCATAGGATCCTGAGAGAGTATGGGATTATCTCCCAGTTAAATGCTCTAAGGATGACACGTCAGAATGAAGTCTCCGAGAGAAGGAATCGGACTCTGTTTGACATGGTCCGTAGTATGATGAATATTGCCAAGTATACTACCCACCTTTGGTGGGGTTGTACCTTAAAACAGTAGCTTATATCTGAAACTATCTCTCATCTAGATCAGTACCTCAGACCTATAGAGAGCTATGGTCTAAGCGAAAGCTGACACTATAGTGTCTCGAGATATAGAGTTGTCCTGCACTTGTGCAAAACGACAAGAGGGATGAGATGGAGATGTAGTTACAGGTATATCTGTTTGTAGGTTACCCTTAGGAGGCATAAGATGGACTGTTTTATGATCTTGAGGTTAGGAAGGTAATCGTTTCTACGAACACCATCTACCTAGATCAAGATTATATTATAAGACCATAAGTTTATCAGTAAGGTAGTTCTGGGTGAACTACTGGGTACTGGTAGAGAGTGCGCATTTGAAAAACGTAGTGGGAGTAGATGATACAAGAAACTAGTATACCAGGTATTGTAGAAACGATTCACTTTGTACCACCACCACCTCATCGTTGTGGGACCATCAGAGCTCCTGAAAGATACTATGGAGAAACTTCAATAGTTAATCCAGAGTTTCAGGAGGATGATCCTTAGAGCTACGAAGAAGTAGTGGGAGCTTCCTTTGTACCACCACCACCTCATCGTTGTGGGACCATCAGAGCTCCTGAAAGATACTATGGAGAAACTTTGATAGTTAATCCAGAGTTTCAGGAGGATGATCCCTAGAGCTACGAAGAAGTAGTGGGAGCTTCCGACAGCTCTGACTGACAAAAGACCATGGAGGCAAGCTTACATCAATGTCCCTTGGAACAGTCTTGACACTTATAGCACTATCACCCTTCAGGGTGTAGGAGGTGTATAAGAAGAGCACCCGGTTAAAACTTAAGTAGCTAGATTAGTTACCAAAGGAGAAGGGATTGACTATGTCAAAACCATCTCACTGGTAGCTATGTCTAAGTCTATAACGGATCCTCTTAATCCATCACAGCCCATTATAGTTGGGAGATCTGGTTGATGGATGTCAAGACAGTTATTCCCTAACGGGAATTTGAAAAGGGACATATGGATGATGTAGCCTCAGGCTTTGTGTCAGTAGGTTAGGAAGATATGGAATGCAAGTTGCAATGGTCCATTTATGGACTGATGCAAGCATCCAGGTTGGAATGTCTATTTTGATCAAGGGAATCCGCTCACACGGATTTGATCAGAATGAGGATAAACCAAGTTGGTACAAGAAAGGTGAAATAGCTACAAGGGTGTATTTAGTACTTTACGTTAACGATATTTTACTGATTGAAAATGATGTAAGAATATTGTTTACGGTAAAGGTTTGTAGTCATCACAATTCGATGTGAAAGACCCTAATGAGGCGAGTTATGCTCTGGGAATCAAGGTAACTCGAGACAACCAGAGCAAGATTCTCTTGCTGTCACAGGCTACGCATGAAGATAAGATTCTAGCCAGATTCGTTTTAAGAGGCTAGATATCTATTGCGCAGCAGGAAGATGGGTCGGTTTCAGTCGAACCCGGGTCCAGATCTTTGGACCGATGTGAAGGGTATACTCAGAAATCCTTGTTAAGTAAGGATTGTGAGTTAGCTTGCACTTCACAGGTCCTGATATCGATTGGACACACAGGATCTGACTTTGGTGTCAGATGTGTGTTTCAGAGAATCGATTTCAGGGATTATTTTTATTTTGGGATTAGAAGCGGTAATTGGTAGAGTGTGAAGCAAGTGCATCACAGACTCTACCACAGAGGCTTAGCACGTTGTTGCGTGCTAGGTAATATATCAGGTGGTAAGGCTTAGGAAGTTCTTAGAGAACTTGGGACGCGTACCAGAAGCTCAGTTATCTGTTGTTGCAACAGAAGAGCGGTAAGCAAGGTCCAAGGAGACTAGGCACCGCCGTGAGGGGAAACCCATCAAGTACAAACTCCACTTGATCTGACAGTTATATGAGGAAATGCAAGTAGCGGTACTGAGGTGGAATCTACAGACAATGTTGTCAATTCCTTTAGGGAATTCCTGCAAAGGCTTTTGGGCAGCATGTAGAAGCTACAGAGCTCAACACCGTTATTCCTCGTTAGACCTAGTGGGAGATTGTTAGAATTGGTGAGGTCTATAGCTCGTAAAAACCTAGTGTTTAGCTTTGTATGGTTGATAGTATAGGATTGCATATTGGTACGTACCTTAGTACGTGTTCTGATTACAGAACAGAGAGCCATGGCTACATGGTAATCCTCTTGAGTGGGAGACTCAAGGGACTGATCCCATGTAACCTAAATACGTTCGCAGCTCTGATTAGGGTTGGTCGCCCTATCAGGTTAAGCTGTTGGGATGACAGAGCGTGGGTGTCTCCACCACGGTCATTACCAGGCACAGTGTCTGTGGCCGAACGGAACCAACACGGTGCACAGATCGGTGAGCAGACACCGGTGCACTAAACCGTGTTTCTGCTTAGGGTAAAACGGTCCTAAACCCTGAGGAGCCATGTCTGGTGGACTAACCAGTTGTGTGGTGCTTTGGCGCACCAATGTGTGAGGATCCGGATGCAGTGATCCAAAACCACGGTGTACTGGGTTACCCGGCTGGCGTTGCATCAGTATGTCACTCCTGCAGGCTATCCACACCCCTAACGGGAGGTGCATTCCTTGGTCTGACCTACGTCGTATTAAACCCTGGCCAGGTGGTCATCAGTTGGACTGATGACGGATCCGGTTGCTCGTCAGAGTAATCGGAGGTACGATGTATGTGGTCAACCTGGAAGGAACCGAGTCAAATGAGCACTCGAGTCTGACGGTATTCTCCACCGCTCGAGTTGCATCATGGCACCAGTGGAGGGACAGCGAGTTTACCATACTAAGCGGAGAGCAGGGGTATGAGAGAGAACATAGTAAGTCCGGGGGAATTGGAGTGCAGCCTGCGTCGCACTCTGGGTGGTTACGCAGGTTAACTCGGACTCAGAGGATCGATGGTACACTCAGGTAGTGTGTCGATCGAGTCTGAGTTGGAAGCCATGAACCCTGGTCCCTGAAGGTTCCACCTTATCGACATTATGTACGGTTCTTATACCATCTCCTCGAAACACAGAACGTAGTTAGAGGAAGCGAGAAGTCCAAGCATACGCTCCGTGAGTGCTTCGCACTAGTGCACGGTAGATGCGTAGCTACGTGTGTGCACTAAGGGGAAACCCTAGGTTAGTGCAGAGACGCATGTAGCAATTCCTTGCCATAAGTGGACTTTGCCACATGGGTGCGATGCACCGGGACATGTTGCGAGTTGACTAGTTGACTTCACTAGGGGCACCCTATGGGAACCTCAGAGAATAGTGAAATCACTAGTGCACTTCACTTATGTGTGCCTTGCAAAGTCTCGTACACGAGGAACGGCCAACTAGTGGCATAAGGGCGTTTTGGTCATACCATGCGCCACTATGCACTAAGGGGGCCGGCCCTAAGTGTTGAGAGACTGGTCAAGGCCGGCCCCATTAGTTTCGGGAGGTTGTTGCGTCCGATGAAGGGGCCGGTTATGAGGCGCAGAAAACGGTCTGGTTTTGACCATTTTCGAAAACAAGGAAAGGATAGAGAGAAAGCAGAGATATATAGGGATAAGGTTTGAATCAATCATCCTTATCCATACTGTCCTTATCCATATGGATAGGCTGGCTATATATATGAGAAGGAGAGAGAGGGTGCACGAAATTAATAGAGCCATGCAAGCCCTAGGGCCGGCCATGGCATGGGGAAACCCTAGCCGCCCCCCCTCCTCTCTTCGCATCTCCTCTCTCGTCTCTCTCTCCCTCGCTTGCGTCATTGGATGACGACTCGTCTTCCTCACGTGGTGTTTTGTAGAAGGAGAAGGCTCGTCGTATGGAGGCACTCAGAGATCCATCGACGAGGTGCCGTGCATCGTGTGAGATCGGGTGAACTAGAAGGCGTCTCCCGCAACCTTTTGATGTCCAGAATCTGCACAGAAAATCAACGTTGTTTCTGCGATTCCGGGAGCTACAGAAGTCCAAACGACGTAAAACTTGTTGGAAAAGTTGCGTATCGAAGTTGGCTACCTGCAGTCCAAATTTCAGCCCAATCGGAGTTCGGAACAGAAAGTTATGGCCGTCGCACCGAAGCTATGTCGAGCAGATCCGTAGCCCGTCTCCATCGACAAAGAAGAAATTTGTCGCGGTGAAAGATTCCGCACGCAGGTATGACCTCTAACAAGTAGATCTAACATAATTAGAACATGCATTCATGCTAGTTTGTTCTTTCGCGTTAGATCATCGTTAGGGGTTCGCGTAGTTGCCATGCTAGATTCATACACGCATATGTAGATCGTTTCGATGAAAATTTTGATATGTAACGCACACCGCTCACGGTCCTCGGACCTTCACTTTGCTTCCGCTGCGGGCCTCTACCATGGATTTATTTCCAACAAAAAATACATGTGAATGATTTTATTTAAAAAATTAGGGATATGTTTGGCAATAGCGTGATTGTTCACATGTTCATTGTCTCTCTCTCTCTCTCTCTCTCTCTCTCTCTCTCTCTCTCTCTCTCTCTCTGTGTGTGTGTGTGTGCGCGCGCGCGCACACATGCGTGCGTGAAAAAGGAGAGGGGGCGCTATTGTTAATCCCCCCTTCATTCTCTCTCCTTCGAGGTCTGGAGGTAGGGGTCAGATGCAGTCTACGTGTGGTCACCGTAGATGGGAGGTGGTCGTGGCCATCGAAGGCGGCAGAGGAGTGCCGCTAAAGGAGACTGTTGTCGTGCCGATAGGCACAAACATTACTAGTATATATATTATTGATAGATAAATCATGTATATTTCAAAAAATTTGTATAGCACAATTGGTTGATGTGTTTGTTATGTAAACGGTGATCATGGGTTCAAACCTTACCTTTTTAAGTTACATGTTTTTCACTTAGTCCAATGTGCAGTCTCTACTCTGTGTGGGTTACCACTTGAGCCCGGCCTGAAAACACGGAGAGTGTATGTGTGGATCGGGTCCAGGGTTAGACCCTCGGCCCTTCGCCCGGCCCGGCCTGGCCTTACAAGCCCGATATGCCCATCCGGGCCTCTATTCTATAGGCCGGCCTACCTGCCTTTTCTTAATTGGGTTGGGCTGGGCCAGGCCAGCATGATCTCCATCCCTACCATTACATATGGCAATACATTTAAGGGTTCTGAAAGAGAGAGAGAGAGAGATAGAGTTGCTATGTGGCACCCTCCTTTCATTTTACTACCTACGTGGCATGTCTCTTTCTTTCGCTATTTGCACCGACAAAATTACTAACACCTCCAAATATCATTCACATACACCCTCAGTCTTATTTTTTTTATTTTTACTATTACCCCCATTTTGATAGTGCACCCCCACATGGGTTTGTCTCCCCCTCCCCCTTCTGCCCGCTCCACCATTTGCCGACGTCGTCGCCGCGTGCTCCTCCGCCTCCAGGTTTAGGAGGAAGAAGAAGGGAAGGAGAAAGAGGCGGTGGCGGTGAGGTGCATGTGATCGGTGGCACCCACAAGGTGATTAGAATGGGGAGGAGGGGGAGGAGGAGGAAGGAGAGGAGGAGGAAGGGGAAGAGGAGGAGGAGAGGGAGAAGTGGATGGATGCAATAGGGACGTAGACACGTACGGTGACCGGAGCGGGAAGGAGGCTGCGGAGACCAATGGCTCTGACGGTGGAGGTGGCAGTGTACATATCAATATACCTTGGATGGATGTTACAGGAGTACATCCGATATTTCTTTATTTGTTAAGTTGGGGTGCTAGTCGTTTGTTTGTGGCGTGCAAATAGCAACACTCTTTATTTACCTCTTTCCCAACTACGCAATCCACCGGCGGCAGCGTGTTGAGCCATTGGTCCATTTTCATGATGAGGTTCCACCCATTTGTGGGTGAGAAGTTTGAGCCCACTTTGGGGGCTAATTTGGGGACCCCATTGCTAGAGGGGTATTTTGAGAATACAGAAACTATCCCACTTATATCTTTGGTTGTGGGTTGTTTTGTTTATGCGTAAGAAAGAAAAAGAGTACGACATCTTTGGAGTTTAGGGTTTTCTCTTCCTTGTAGTGACTCTCTTTCTCATGTGAAGAAGGTAGCACACTTATGGATTCCGGCAACGGAAGCTTCGTCTGAGCAATGAATTTTTCATTGGAAAAGGCACCGACTTCGGTGAGATCTACACTATTACATGTGTATTCCATCCTCTTGTGGGCGAAGAAGATCATTTGTGCATCCAAGAGATTGTTTCTCTTAAGATTTGGTAGCCTCTAGCTTTGTTGATAGCATAAATCATTGTAAGCCCTATTTAAAATAGTAGAAGGTTGGGGATGACTTCAGTCCCGTGGTTTTTCCCTTCACACTAAGGGCACGTTTGTATCTCCGACCTGCCTAGTATATAGAAGTAAATCCATTCAGCCAAATAAACTGACAAATAAAGGCTAATAAATCCAATTTATGAGTCTTTCTTTATATATATCTTGCAGTAAAGTAAATGCATATTTTACTAGAGCTGATCTCGTTCGGATTGAGCTGTTAAGTAAAGTAAATCGAAGCCGATCAGATCCTTGCAACGGTTTAGAATAATGGGGATTCGACACCGTGGATTGAGAAAAATTATTGTGAAGGAAAACAATGAACCGTGATGAAGTTGAAGAGGAGATCTGCATTATCCCAACAGGGCGCCTCTTTCTTTGCCTGCATGTAATATGGAAAAGTGAGAAAGATTAGTGGGATGGTTGGGAGAAAATAAATCATTAACCATAGGTAGTGGAATGCTAATATAGCCAAAGTCAAACAACATGTTTATAAGTAACTCAGATCATTTACTTGATTTTTTTGAAGTAAATAAAAATATCATCTAGTCAAGTAAAAGTAAATAATTTTGATTTATTTTATTGGTATTTTTTTTTATACAAACAGATTCAAGCAAATCTTTTCTCTGTTTTACTCTATCAGTAAAAACGTTGACCGGATACAATCGTGCTCTAAAATATCATTTACCATGCTTAACACATGGCACTCCGATGGTGAAACAAACTCAACCCCTATTTAGTGCCACGTGGCATCAGGCGCCTTGAGTGAATCACACTCAACCCTGACCGCGCACCACGCGCACCACACCGGAAAGTTGTGATGCCATTTGTGCCACGTGTCGTGCTTTGCTTCCCACCCAAGGAAAACTAACTTCTCCCCTTATTTGGAAGAGCATCACCACATGCAGAGACCTAATCAAGCAAGGAATTGAGCGGGCATGTAGCAACAGGAGCCTCATTAGACTTCGAGCAGTCTCCTTTCCAAAAAAGAAAAAAATTATTGGACATGAATGGCTGAAAACTCTTCCTAGCCTGAGAAGGAAACAACATGCTGCATATCAAGCTGAGGGTTGGTGACTATTTTCATCACAACGACAGCCATGATCTCTCTCTCTCTCTCTCTCTCTCTCTCTCTCTCTCTCTCTCTCTCTCTCTCTCTCTCTCTCTCTCTCTCTCTCTCTCTCTCTCTCTCTCTCTCTCCTCTCTCTCTCTCTCTCTCTCTCTCTCTCTCTCTCTCCGGTCCCCCACCTCAGTCGTCGATCGACACGTCACTGGCCTTGGTGGGGTGGTGTTTGGAGGATCTATTCCCCCCCACATGTAACTAACCAAGCCCAACCTTCCTCTTTTCCAAACCCAAAGATTCCTGATTGATGCAAACATCCATGATATGATATGAGAGGTGGTTCCTCATACAAAAGACCTGGAAACAGGAGCACAAGTCACTCCCCCCACCCCCCACTCCCATAGAACAATACTTAGGCTAGCTCATTGGACCATACCCACTTATAAACCTATAGGGTCTACTACTCCATAGGCAATCATGTGGGGGCCCGCAAGACTAAGTCTTTTGTTAATCGATTTACTTCATGATAATGGAGTATGGTCCAATCATTTATTGTCACGTCAGGTGTTGGAGCCTGTTGCTCCATCACCTGTTGGAGCCCAGTATTGTTCACACCCATATTGGGCTTTGTCCCAACCTAAAGCGCATGTGATACTTTCTCACTATTAGATTTTTTTTTTTGGTGAAAAATCCCTCTCATTGAATAAGGGGGGCGTAGACCTTTTATTGGACTTGATCTCGAAATCCTAATAAGTGGTTGAGAAGATATCGAAAGAGAGGCTTCGATCTAAAAGGATTCGTCACCTTTTGTCTTCACTCCCCTACTTTCAATTCGAAATAAGACATGCCGTTATTAGTGACCATAGCAACAAATTCGTCTTTAGGAATTAATAATTGGCGATGGCAAAGTTAGGGTTCGAAAAAATCTAAAAAGTTCAAAGTTTCTTCGACAAAAATTCAAACATAAAACATAATATAGTACATCAAATATATATATATATATATATATATATATATATATATATATATATATATATATATATATATATATATATATATATATATATATATATATATATATATATATATATATATATATATATAGAGAGAGAGAGAGAGAGAGAGAGAGAGAGAGGAGAGAGAGAGAGAGAGAGAGGAATGTTACAGTGAGCTGTGAGCTGCCGGTTTAGAAAGTGAGCTGTGGGTATTTTGACCCCCTAGAAGTTTTGGAATTTGATAAATTTGGTGAGGGTGTTGTCTAGGGTAAGATGATCATTCTCACCAATTTTCATCAAATTCCAGAACTTTTAGGGGGGGGGGGGGGGGGGGGCAAATGGTCGAAGTAAAAGCTGTCGACCGCAGTCATCGTTAAAATTTGCAAATTTTGCTTCAACCATTTGAACCCTCTAGAAGTTTTGGAATTTGATAAAAACTGGTGAGGATGATCATCTTACCCTAGAAAACACCCCCACCAAATTTCAACAAATTCTTTGGATGCAGTCTCCCTATATATATATATATATATATATATATATATATATATATATATATATATATATATATATATATATATATATATATATATATATATATATATATATATATATATATATATATATATATATATATGGGGAGGGATACTCTTACTCATGAGTTCTTACAAGTAAACTCTTACTAATGATCCGGACCGTCCGTTCCGAAACGGATGGATCTGATTACCTCCCCCCTTCTATCCCTCTCTCTCTCTCACACATGTACAGCACCCCCGACCCCCATCCCCACCGACCCCGACCCCGACCCCGACCCCGACCCCTTCCCCTTCCCCTTCCCCTCCGGCTCCGGCAGCCACCCGACCCCCCCTCCGGCAGCCCGATCCCCTCCGGCAGCCCGATCGCAGCCCGACACCGACGGGGGGGGGGGGTCTGATTTCAGCGTCGGCAGGGGGTCGGGGTGCTGCGCCGGCGTCGGATCGGGGTCAGGGTCCTGCGCCGGCGTCGGATCGGGGTCGGGGTGGTGCTGCGCCGGCGAGGGATCGGGGTCGGGATGGTGCTGCGCCGGCAAGGGATCGGGGTTGGGGTGCTGCGCCGGCGGGGGGGGGGGGGGGGGGGTCGGGGCCGGAGCTGGAGCCAAAGTCGGAGGGGGGGTGGGCCGCCGGAGCCGGATGGGGGGTGGGCTGCCGGAGCTGGAGGGAGGGTGAGCCGCCGGAGTCAGACGGGGGGTCAGGATCGGGGTCGGGCTTTGATCGGGGACGGGGGGTGGTTGGGCTGTTCATTTGAGAGTGAGAGAAAGGGAGATGGGAACTAATGATCCGGGCCCTCCATCATGATCGGAACGGACGGCCCGGATCATTAGTAAACGCCACTTGTAAGAGGCCATGAGTAAGAGTATCCCTCCCCTATATATATATGTGTGTATATATATATATATATATATATATATATATATATATATATATATATATATATATATATATATATATATATATATATATATATATATATATATATATATATATATATATATATATATATATATATATATATATATATATATATATATATATATATATATATATATATATATATATGAGGGCCGGGACGCTACCTCTCAAAGCAATGTTTTTGCTGCTTTGACAACCCACCACGGCCGCGCCACATGTGATCTTCGACCAAAATCAACATAAACAACATCTGATCACCTCCACCAGTGATCTCCGCTGACACCACATATCGGCTTCCACCGATAGAGGACTTTAGTGACTACTTTTATTGTGAGTCGTCCATTCATCACCCCATCTCATTCGGTGACCTCCGAGGGCATCCGCACCTGGCAACTACCTCCAGTGACTTCTAGCACCCCCCGATTATGAGTTTGAATGACATTTGTCGTCGTTCAAGGCTTTGATAGCCATCGGCGACCTATCAAAGCAGCGTAGAACGCTGTTTTCAAAGGTAGCATCTTGTTTCTCTCTCTCTCTCTCTCTCTCTCTCTCTCTCTCTCTATATATATATATATATATATATATATATATATATATATATATATATATATATATATATATATATATATATATATATATATATATATATATATGGGGAGGGATACTTTTACTAATAGAATCTTACTAATGAAAGTTACAAATCGTCTTTTACCTACCTAGAGGTTTCAGAATTTGATGAAACTTGGTGGGGATGCTTTCTATAGCAAGTTGATCATCCTCACCAAAAATCATCAAATTCTATAACCTCTAGGGGCATCAAAGATGTTATTCAAATTAATGATTAAAATGAACGGTCGATAAAGCTTGTAACATTTGATGCCCCGAGAGGTTATAGAATTTGATGATTTTTGGTGAGGATGATCAACTTGCCATATAGAGCATCCCCACCAAGTTTCATCAAATTCTGAAACCTCTAGGTTAGGTAAAAGACGATTTGTAACTTTCATTAGTAAGATTCTATTAGTAAGAGTATCCCACATATATATATATATATATATATATATATATATATATATATATATATATATATATATATATATACAAAATAAAATAAGTATCATAAAAAAATAGATAAACTTCCTGAATAATCCGGAAATATTCCGGAGTCGTCCTAGCCTTCTCTGAATAATTTGGGGAATAATTCCTCTGCATTTAAGTTCATGAATTATTCATAATTTTTTTGAAAAAACTCAAATAATATTGTTATTAAGTTAATGACTACATTGACAAGTGACATTCTAAATGACAATTTGAGCTTGCTGATTAGCAAGTTTGATTCCACCGACTAGAAGTCCTCTCTCTCTCTCTCTCTCTCTCTCTCTCTCTCTCTCTCTCTCTCTCTCTCTCTCTCTCTCTCTCTCTCTCTCTCTCTCTCTCTCTCTCTCTCTCTCTCACTTGATGTTTGACAGAGGACAAGAGATTGAACATATTCTAAGCGAGAAAAAGAGACTTTGACGAAAAATAGTAGATGCCCAAACAGCTGTTGCTTGGTCTTATTCTTTTAAGCCTTGTGTTTCTTGATTTTGATTGTGGAATATGTGGATGATCCTATTGTCACGTCACTACCATCGGAGTTACTTGATAACCTACACCTATGTGGCGGAGAAATTTTCAGCACACCCTGCGTATATACAACTGTAGGGTCCATTTGCGATTCAAGAGACATGGAGTAGCGGACCCCAGCACATGGGATAGTGGCCCCCAACACTCAAAATGTGCTGATAGGCTTTGGAGGCAGTGGGCCCTGCGGTTGTATGGTACGTAGGATATGCTGAAAATTTTTCCCTCTGCAACTAACTAACCGCCTGTTTGGTTCGCTGCAGTTGTAACGCGTGGATCAACACTGTAGCGAAGCACCTGTTTGGTTCCGTGTAGTCCTGCTCAAGTGCTGCAGTTCGAACTACGTACCGCTCATTCAAATTTTGATAGAAAAGCGGGTAGTTGAAAAGCTACGAGTTTCAACTACACGCATTGGAACCCCACTGTAGTATGTATTTCTGACCGCAACGAACCAAATAGGTTGTAACTATAATAACGAGGCAATTTCATTCTCGGGGTACGAGTTATATAGAGTTTTGTGACAGATTCTAAAGAGCCTCACAAAGCATTATGGTTGGCCAGGTGGAACACTAAGATGTGACCAACAGCCATTATGAGGAGCTGTCTCACATGGGGTTGCTCTCTTAGTTGCCTCTTTGATTGGCTAACCTATGAGCCCTGTGGCTGTCTTTGTTCAAGAAGAAAACAAAGTGGTGCTATTCTATGATCAAGTCCACTTAAATTTGGGTCATTGTGGGGTTTGCCTAGACTTCTTATATCCATAACTATGATATTTAAGTTAAATTCTTTGGGGTGTGACCCAACTCACTTGCTCAGTTGCTCTTAGGCCTAGAGCTAGCCCACGCCTTTGAGCTAGAGTTAGGTGCAACCACTTAGACTCGGGCTCCTATGGCTCGGAACACAAGTGAGAATGACAAATTCTATTGCATTAGATTGTTCATCTCTAAGAAATTGGGTCTGAATCGGATGCATGTTTGATGACAATTTCTATACTAGTAAGAAACTCGGGCAATGCCCGGATGATTTAGATGCACGCCATTTGGCACAGATTATATCATAGCCGTTTGTAAAAGTGTGCAATATGAAGAATCAAGAGAGAGATAGTACTACTTTTCCTAATTAATATCAAATGGCCATTAAATGTCATTTAATGAGTATGTATAATATTTATAGTAAGGTTTTAATAGGATTTATGAGACGGAAGAAGAATCATGGCTCTTCAAAAGTGATCCATGTGTCACAACATGGGAGAGAGGGCTCCATTTTAATATTAACTATTAGATTAGATATGGCCTATTAAATAAGCCACTAGCTCATTGTGGAAACAAGATAGGACTGGTGAGTCCAAGTCCTAGTCAGACTTGGACTCCCTATAATGGAGGGTTATGATTAAGCCACTTAATTATGTGCGGCCATCCTTGTGTGTGAGTAGGCGCAGTGGCAGGGACATAATTGCTCGCATGTTTTCAATTATATCCTTAGATGAACATCATAGGTAACAAAAAATTGACTCATCATCACAACCTAGTGATTATGGAATGATACCTCACATGTTCAATGAAAAAACCTATGGCGATGATGTGGCAAAGAAGATGTGATGCGACCTTGAGAAAACAAATCATACTTCCTCGTGCAAGGCCCGGTGACGAAGTAGGCGGGTGCTCCTTTTCTCTTCCTCTTCATTTTCCTTATCATTTTTTTTTTCACTTTTTCACTCCCAGAGAGTATTTATATCTCTCTATGGTGAACCCCAATCAGGACTCCCACTTTGATATTAATTTCAAGTTGGGATCTATTCTCACCTACACTCTAAGTCTCAAGGTGAAATATTAGGAAGGCTGGACTCCAACTTGTTGACAACTTAAAATCCTAGTCAAACTGTGACTCCTTGTCAACATGATAATTCCTACATTATAGGAAGTTATTTCTACATGAATTAGAAGGGGGGTTAGTATAGAGAATGTTGGAATTGATGAGGTCTACAACTTGTAAAAATTTATAGTTTAGCTGCATATGGTTGATAGCTTAGGTTTGCATCTTGGTACGTACCTTAGTACTTGTTCTGATTACAGAACAGAGAGTCATGACTATATGGTAATCCACTTGAGTGGTAGACTCAATAGACTGGTCCTATATAACCTAAATTTATTCGAAGTTCTGATCAGGGTTGGTCACCCTATCAGAATAAGTTGTTGGGATGACAGAGCGTGGGCGTCCCCACCACGATCATTACCAGGTACTTTGCATGTGGCCAAACGGAACCAATATGATGCATAAATCGGTGAGCAAACACCTGTGCACTAAGTCGTGTTTTTACTTAGGGTAAAATGGTCATAAACCCTGATGAACCATGACTGATGGGCTAACCAATTATGTGGTGCTTTGGCACATCAATGTGTAAAGGTCAAGTTATGATCTGAAACCACGATATACTGGGTTACCTGCTGGCGTTGTATCAGTGTGCCACTACTAAAGGTCATCTGCATCCCTAATTGGAGGTGCATTCCTTGGTCTAACTTATGTTGTATTAAACCCAGGCCTGGTGGTCATCAGTTAAACTGTTAACTGGATCCAGTTACTCGGTAGGATAATAGGAGGTACAACGTATGCAGTCAACTTGAAAGGAACCGAGTCATATAACCGCTCGAGTCTGATGGTATTCTCCACTGCTTGAGTTCGTCATGGCACCAAGTGGAGGGACAACGAGCGTACCACTACTAAGTAGAGAGCAGGGGTATGCGAGAAAACATAATAAGTCCGGGAGAATTGGAGTGCAGCATGCGTCGTACTCTGGATGGTAACGCAAGTTAACTCGGACTCAGAGGGTCGATGATACACTCGGGTAGTGTGTCGATCAAATCCAAGTTAAAATCCATGAAACCTAGTCCCTGAAGATTCCACCTTATCTATATTATGTACTATCCTTGAACCATCTCCGATTCACAGGACACAGCTAGAGAAAGTTACAAGTCCAACCCTAACACTGTTGGAATTGATAAGGTCTACAACTCGTAAAAACCTATAGTTTAGCTGTGTATGGTTGATAGCTTATGATGCATAAGTAGTCAATCTAATTCTAATGTGGTACTTTCTTCTTTTTTTCATTGTATTTTCTCGTATTGGCGGCAAAGGAAGAGCAAACAGACCTGTTCAAGTGCCTGTTCAATTCTTCTCCTAGTGATGTTAATATCATTCGATCGTCTTGTATTACTATATCCTCATCCTCTATCGGACTCTTATGTCTTAGCTTCTTCTCATAGTCCTATCATCCTGTTGTTAACTTTAATTTAGAGGAAGCTAGGTTGGATAATAACCAATTAGCTTGTTTGGTTGGTAAAGATGGAATAGCTAGTAGGCTTTCCTCTTCCTAAATAGGGATATGGCACTTCGTGTTCTCAGTTAGCTACTATTGCTGGATTACTCAAGGGTGAGTCATCAATCACTTTACGAGGTTATCCTCAGTCCTGGCAGGCATAGAGACCCTATGATTGGATACCACATCACTCTCACTGAGCATTCACCACAAATGTTTGTGGTTGAATAGCATTGCTCTTTTGCTATCACGTTGATTTGCTCCACTTGCTTAGGCCCAATCGTGGAAGTCATAGCAAAGGAAAATGGAAAACAATCAGAACAAATAGACTTTAACTCCGCCCTGATGCATCATTTTCCTCTGCTGAGTTACCGGATTTTGTGCAGATTTGAGTTAGAAAATTTTAAAAATTTGAACATCAAAACAATTTCATTACAATATATAATTGTTCATAGATAATTGAACAACCAAAACCAAAGGGGGAGAGAGAGAGAGAGAGAGAGAGAGAGAGAGAGATGTCGATAGCTTTTGTGGATTCAATATTCCAAAAATCAATTTTAAAATAAAGGTTCGCTCTTAAATAAATCGGGGGTTATGTTTCAATAAATATTTCAAATTCTGACAATATGCATAGTACCCATATGAGGGATTTGATCGAATCGACCTCATGACCTTTAAACAATTGGGGGTTGAGACCGGGCCAAACAATTGTATAATGATAGACAGAGCCGGAAAAAAAAAATCGAGGCCATGACAAAGTTTTAAAATTCTCTAGCCCTTCGAGGGCACGCAAAAGATTGATTTGCTGCCCATGCTTACGACCCAATCACAATCGTCCGTTGCTTAGGACTTAGGGACTTATTGCAAGACGGTTCCTTTGTTTGGGACCTATCACTAAGACCCCCCCCCCCCCCCCTCTTCTCTTTTTTTTTCTTCCCTTGAAGCATTTGGGCATAATCCATGTTTTATAATGATCTCTTCACATGTAGACTTCCAGTGCTATAACAAAATATTTAAGAAAAAGAAGAGAACAATGGAAAGAAGAAAAAAAAAACTAAGCACAAAACTGTTCCAAATTTTTCTCGAGAACCAAATTTTATTACCTTTTTTGGTAAAATTAAAAAAAATGTCTATCTTTGAAGAAGGATATAACCATAAAATCATCAAATAAAGACTCGTTTTTCTCTATATCAAGGACCACTATAGATTAATTGTTCACAACATTTGGCTCTTTTTTCATTTCTAGATAGTCTTTACTCGAAAGTATAGAGGATTTTAGTCATCTAACCAAATGAAGAGCTATTGAGCTATAGAGGATTTCAGTCACTTAGTTTTTTTTCCCAGCCCATCACGCCGCCTGCGGTGCAAATGTCTCAACCAAGCCAGCTATGCAGTTGAAGATGATTCTAGTCCCGCTGGTAATGATATCTTAACACCCGAATAAAGCTGGATCTGGTGCAGCATTTCGAATTTTTAAATACTTCCTTCATTTTGAATTTTAAATACTCTTAATTTGTATTTAGACATTTCCTTATAGTAGTACATCAATCATATAGTAGTACATCAATCTGAAAGTCCCAATATAAAGAGAGGTAGTGCTAGTGTAATATCATAAATATACAGAGTATTCTCTCCAAAAGCTCTCTATCTCTCTCTCTCTCTCTCTCTCTCTCTCTCTCTCTCTCTCTCTCTCTCTCTCTCTCTCTCTCTCTCTCTCTCTCTCTGTGTGTGTGTGTGTGTGTGTGTGTGTGTGTGTGTGTGAATGGTGGTATGTACAATAAAAACCAATACATTGACATCTGCAAAGTATGCTTCAAAGTTTAGTCATACGATTGAATATCTATAGGGACAAATGTGGAGCAAAACTTAAGAGAAGATTTTCCAGGCTAATGCATATTTAAGTGCATAGCCATATTGTTTATTTTAAATGTCAGATTTTCGTAAACCAAGTATTAAACTCAAAAAACATCACTTGCTATATTTATTCTCTTTGATTTATCATTAAAAAAAGGTAATATAAGTCAATGATACTGTTAGCGTGCGAGTGCATTTTCTTGATTTTATAGATCTTAAGATCTTTTTACAAACTTTTTATGATAGATTGAGAACATCAAAGAGAGAGAGAGAGAGGAGAAAACGCAGATGAAACTAACTGGATATGGTGGTATCGGGAATGGTAGGCACTTTGGGCGTAATAGACACTATAAGGTCGCATTCGTCCATGCAAGCTTCTGTGAAGGCTGCGGATAGCTGAGAGACAGTGGGCAGCTGCATACATATATAAAGAATCATTTTAAATCGAGAAATTGGATCATGGAGTTGTGTAAAATCTAAAATATTTAATTCATTTTGAATATATGTTTAGACGCCAACCAATTGATTAGACATGATCAGAATGATAAGAAGTTGGCGGTGTAAGATCTGGCCTGAGGGATAGTTGTTCCTTTATTGAAAAACTAAAACAATGCGTCAATAATTAAAAAAAAACAAGGAAGATAAACATAGGCACGGTTGGTAATAAAATCCCTTTTGACATAAGGTTTTAATATTTTAAATTGAAAAGTAAAAAAAAAAAGAGATCAATATAGTCACATGCATTCTCAGTGGCGGGTCAGATAACAAATATATGCATATATAATTTTTAATAAAAACATAGTAAGAGAGAGAACATTCACAATAAAAAGACTGAAGAAGAAATGTAAGAAAATATCAGATAAACAAAACCTTTACAATAAAAAAAATATATATAAAAGTATCAAATAAACAAAAACTGAAGAAAGAAATACCATGATAGAGCATTTTTTTTGGAGCGCAATAAAAAACCATGAGAGAGAGAGAGGATACATGGCAGATCATTAAAAAAAACCCAAGCAAGAGAGAGAGTCGGGAGACATGGCTGAAAAAAACCAGAGAAGATATCACTTTTTACATCATATTTTAAAAAACAGAGATTAACTTGAAGTAAAAACGTTACGTGGCAGATCAAAAAAAAAAAAAGCGAGAGATATAAAGAGAGTAGAGTACTTAATTGGGTGAGGCTGCTGCGGTATAACCTTGCAATTGAGATGTTTCTCGTAATATATCTTTTGGGGTTGCGAGGGTGAGGAGAAAAGAGGATTCCGGGATTGATATCCAATATTGATCGCGGGCTGTTATCGTGAGGTGGGAGTGATGGGCTTTCATAGCTGTTGGGAGGCAAGTAATGGGAGATTGGGCTGCGAGATTTGGGGGGCGATCGAGGGACGATTGTGGTGCGAAGGGAGGGGCTGGATTTGCTGATACCTTACCAAATTGATATAGGGAGAGGGATGAGATAAAGGAATGAGAGAGGAGAGGGATGGGAATTAGGGGGCTGCAAGACCGGGCAACACGGAGCTGCGAGATCATCAGGGACTGTGGGATTTGGGGAGGGATTGAGCTGCGCGGGATCGTCAGGGACTGCGGGATTTGGGGAGGGGATCGTGTAACTCTCTCTCTCTCTCTCTCTCTCTCTCTCTCTCTCTTTGAGATCATGAGGGACTGTGCGGGATTTGGGGAGGGATCGGGTGTAATGACCAGTATTTGAAAAAAAAAAAACTAAACTAAACTAAAAAAAAACTAAACTAAAGAAAAAAAAATTAACTAAAACCTAAAATCCGAACCCGACCCACTATCCTACCCAAACCCCCCAAACCCGACCCCAGCCCAACCCGTGACCCATCCCCCCTTCCTCTCTCTCTCTCTCTCTCTCTCTCTCTCTCTCTTCCTCTCTTCTCTCCCATTTCTTCTCTCGGATCCCCACTCTCACTCGACCCTCTCTCTCTGTCTCTCTCTCCGATCTGATCCGACCCAGCCCCTCCCCAAACCCGACACCGCCGCCGCCGCCCCGCCCCGGATCTCGCCGTTGTCGCCGCCCCGAATCACGCCCTAGATCCCGCAGCCGTCTCCGCCCCGAATCACGCTCCGAACCCCGCCGGCCGCCGCCCCCCTACCCTGCAGCTGCCGCCCCTCCCTTCCCCCTTTAAAAACACCTCACCCAACCCCTTCCCTCCTTTCCCTATCCGATCCCCCACTCCCCCTCTTCCCCTTCCTCAGTCCGACCCGACCCTCGACTCCCCTCCTCTCTCTGATCTCTCCTTTCCCCTCCGATCTCTCTCCTCTCCTCTCCCTCTTGTTGTATGTGTGGCGCACGACAGCCGGAGCGCGCCGGCGCCGGAGGAGAGCCGTCGGCCGAAACTTGGAGGGAGGAGCCCCCAAGTCAGTCCTCCTCCCCCCATCTTTTTTTTTCTTCTTTTGTGTGTGTGTGTGTTGTGGGTTGACTGACCACAGCCACCCCCTCCGTTCGCCTCATGCCATGGCCATGGCCGCCGGCCCGGTGGCCGGTGACTATGCAACCGCCGAGACCCCTCCCCCATGGTGACCTATGCGACCATGGGCATCGGCCATGTGGCCGGTTGCTGTGCAGCCGGCGAAGCCGAACCGGTGCCGGCGGCATTTTTGTGGACCCTTTTGACCCTACCCCCGTGGCATTTGCCATGGTTGCAGCCCTGACTGCCGGCCAAGTTGTTGGCGGTAGTACAGTCGGCAAGGCCGACCGAGCCAAGCCAAACCCCCATCTGACTGGCCCGGCTAGCTAGGCGCTGCCCCTGTTGGTTTCATGGCCGAGGTTGCCGATGGCCTCGCCGTTGGCGGTTGGGCAACGAATAGTGCACCCGATCGCCCTTGGCTCGACGCCATCTCGCGCCCAACCACCGTCGTGCCGACCGAGCTAAACAGCAACCTTTCCCTTACACGACCGTTGCTGGTTGCTTGACGATTGGTGGACCGACAGCAGGTAGCCCCGATGATCTCACACCAAGTTGCGGCATGGCACACCAACCCTCGATCCCCCACGATGTCGGTCAAGCCCTTAGAGCCCACACTAGAGGTTAGCGGGCCCGATCTTCTCGGGTCACGCTCGTATCAAGTTGATGATACCGATGCGGGCCAAACCACCTCGCATAGCCTTTTGCGCACGAGATCGACCTTCAACACCTAAGCCCGACCGAGATCGGCTTTTGCCGATTTTGCCACCGACCGACGCGGTTATGACCGTTTGACCGGATTAGTGCATTTGGACCCTAATGTGGCTTTTGGCATCGGCAACGCCGACTAACCATGACGCTACCTTTGGCACCTCGGTTTACATGCCAGTAGACCAGCGTCTGATGACGCTATCTTTGGCACACTAGTTTGCGTGCCAATAGACCGGTATCCGATGATGCTATCTTTGGCACATCGATTTGCATGCCAGTAGACCGGTATCCAATAACACTATCTTTGGTATATCGATTTGCGTGCAAGTAGACCGACATCTGATGGTGCTACCTTTGGCGCATCGGTTTGCATGCCAATCGATTAGCATCCGATGATGCATAAATTCTCGGCTCGGCCAATCAAACCTAAGCCGGTAATATTTTAAGTAGCACTTAATGACCATATATAGGCTCGCTGGTATGTTTGGTAGTTAGTGGGCACGTGGACCGAGTTGGAGGCGGAGCGGAGGGCGTCTAGCAGCATCAGCCCGAGCACACTTTCCAGGTTACACTGCATGCTGTTTAGATAGTTAATTATGCTGTTATAGAAATTAAGGGAATGTGTCCATAATGCTACATGCGGGTCCCGTCGGACATCGTCGTATGTGGTCGAGTGGATCCCGCCTTGCATGTGGAGTCACGAGTCCGACTACACATGCTTAATAATATAATTTAATAATAAATTTCTTGATTGCTTGGACACCATAAGTAGGAATTCCCTTCATGATAGAAATTAATAATTAAATAATAATTATCGGGCTCACTCTCCTGGATGGAGTGTGGAGACCCGGGCACACGGGAATACGGGCGATAGTAAATTCTTTACAGTTATTGTGATGCATGGGTTGTGAGCACATGCGAATCCCGGGGTAAAACATCGAAATCACTTTATTATTATAATTGTATGATATTCTATCTTGTGGAAAGATTCGGACCCCGTGCACGCAAGGGCCGTGAACCACCCTGCGCGCACAGCCGAAGATCAGTAGGCTAGGGGGTCACGGGTAGGGATTGTGGTAAAGCCAATAGGTGGTGCCCTCGAAGAGAGATTGGCCTAGCAATCCTGTCCCGGGGTAGTTGAAGCCCCCAAGGAAAGCAAGTTGGGCGGTAGAGCACCACCGTGAAAGACGGGAAACCCCTTATGATCATATGGGTGACTTTGCGCATGGTGTCGGAGTATGCGCGGCGAGAGAGTTGGCCCTCTACATCGAAATAAAAGGCCCTATAGTAATGCCGACCGGGGGCAGGATGAACAAAATATCCAGGGTTCACATTGTGTGTGTTTAATTTTATTAATTGTAAAATGGTACTCTCGATAATCTTGTGACAGTAGGAATTGTATGAGAATGTAGACATTGCATGGACACTTAGGACGTGATTGAAAACGTAGTTGGACAATTAGGATAATCAGTAAACTGTTTTTAAAATACGGGCGTCATTAATTACCTAGGCAGTTAGCTTGTCACTAGCCATTTATTTGGCTAATCTCCCAATTCATTTTGGGAGCTACTCATTCCCACGAGTAGGCTCTTCTGCAGGTTCGGAGACTCAGGGGTAGCCGCAGTACGAGGCCAGCGGCGGAGTTAGGACGGTGGTTGAGTCTTAGATTACAGTATGTCTTGTAATAGCCATTTTCCTTCTGGCAGTGTAACCGTACTAAATTTGGCTTAGTGTATGTTATTAGTGGAAATGATACAGCTGTATTTTTTTTTTGGTAGGCCTCTCCTCAAGGCCCCAAGCCTAGGATAGCTCACAATAAAATATAAATCTTAAAGTGACCTAATTGACTAGCCCATTAGATAGGATATATGAACCAGTGCCTGAGACCTAGAGAGCGGGCGAGGCTACTCGGCTCGCCGTTAGAGGCTTGAGTCTCGTGCTCCCTTCAGAGTGACTTCTGTCAGCTTGTGGGGCACTGGCAGGCCGCATATGCAGAGAGGATAGCCCGGTTGAGGGTCGAACGTGATTATCTCCCTGTCAATGAAACTGGATCTTTATATTTTCTTTCAAAATAAAAATCTTTTCGTAAAAAGTAAGTTTTAAAATATTCCTTGAGAGAGTAGAAGCCTTGTGAGAAACCCTAACTGGAGTAGACAGTTGACCAAACCCTAAATCCCTTGGTTTTTCTCAATTCATACCCCAGGGATCAGTTCCGGATTTCTGGGGGTGTGACAGCTGGTATCAGATCCTAGGGATATGTTCCTAGGAGTAGTTTCTTGTTAGGTCTAGAGTCTTATTAGGAGGTTGGTGTTAGACTAATCCCTTCTCTTTTCAGATGGCGGGTACCAGAAGTGGTAATGGTGCTAACAATGGAGCAGGATCGTCCGCTGGGCCAGACAGCGCGGCGATGATGATGGAGATGCTCCAGGGGATGGCCGCCATGGTCTAGCAGCAGCAGGCTGCTGTTGCCCAGCAGCAGACGGATGCTCAGCAGCAGGCCGAGCTAGCTCAGGTTACCCTTGCCCAGGCCCAAGCTCGTCAGCAGGCCTAGGGCGAGCGGCAGGGGAAGTTGCTGAAGGACTTCAAGGCGATGGGACCACCGAGCTTCAGGGATGAGCTAGACCCCTTGGAGGCCGATCAATGGTTCCAGCAAACAGAGAAGATACTGAACGCGTTGGGCATCACCGGTGACAAGAGAGTCACCTTCGCCTCATACCAGTTTGAGGCTGAGGCAGACTTCTGGTGGCAGACGGTTCAGCGCACCCGAGCAGCAGATCGAGGAGCGATCACTTGTCCAGAGTTCGAGGAAATCTTTCGGAAGAAGTTCTTTCCGATCACTGTGCAGAGCCGGATGGAGATGGAGTTTCTGGCGCTCTACCAGGGGTCTCGTACTGTGTCCCAGTATGAAGCCAAATTCTCGGAGCTTGCGAGGTATGCTCCTCACCAGGTGGCGACCGATAACAGGAGGGCTATGCGCTTTGAGCATGGCTTGAACCCGACGATCAGAAGTAGGGTTGCTGCCTTCCTGGGGCAATCCTATGAGGAGTTGGTTAACCGGTCCCTGGCGGTGGAGCAGGAGCTGAAGGAGTCTCGTGCTATCTTGGAGAAGCGAGGAAATGGCAGTCGCCATGGCCCACCGGCTCAGAAGAGGTTCAGGCCCATGGAGGTTCGACCCCCGCCTCGCCAGCCTCAGTATTTCCATGGTCCTCCAGTTCCTGGACCCTAGAGGCGTGACTGTTTCCAATGTGGCTCGCTTGAGCATCTAAAGTGGAGCTGCCCATAGCTCCGTCGGCAGCCGCTTTTACCAGCTCCACCTCTCAGGCCTGCACTGCCGGTATCACCTGTGCAGCAGCAGAGGCCCCCACAGAGAGTTCAGTAGCAGCAGCGTCCTCCCCAGCCGCAGCAGCAGAGGCCTTTCCCCCGTCAGGACGGAGAAGGCAATCAGGCCCAGGGCAGGGCATACTTGTTGGTCGGTCAAGACCTAGAGGCTTTTGGGGGAGCGATCGAAGGTAACCCTGAACTTAGTAGTTCAATTCTTAGTCATAGCTACTTTACTGCCTTTGATTCCTTTGAGACTTGTTAGGACTAGTACTGGTCATTAGCTAGCTTCGTCTCTTATATTCTTTCGCTATTATTAGGCACTATCCCCATCTTCTCGACCCTGGCCTACGTTCTTTTCGATAGTGGGTCCACGCACTCCTATATTGTCCCTAGTTTTGTCAAAACTTTGGAACTGGAGTTGGTCCCATTGGGGCACACTCTGTCGGTGTTTTCACCGCTCGGGGTGAGTACCGATGTGGACCGAGTCTGCCAGGACAGCATCATTCTTGTTGGAGATAGGGAGCTCTTGGCTGACCTGATCATCTTAGACTTGGAAGGAGTGGACGTGTTACTCGGGATGGACTGGATGTCGGCTTACCACGTCACCCTCGACTGCTTCTCGAGGAAGGTCACCTTCTCACCTCCGGGGAGCGAGGCCTTCTATTTTATAGGAGACAAGCAGAAGGTTCTGTTCCCGGTACCACTGCAGTAGATCTCCCTCAGCTTACTAGCGCAGCTACCGAGCAGGGATCGAGATGGAAACCCAGTAGTACTCCCGCCGATGGTTCATGAGTTCCCAGACGTCTTTCCAGATGAGCTCCCAGGCTTGCCTCCACCTTGGGAGGTCGAGTTTGCTATAGATCTGGTACCGAGAGCAGCACCGGTCTCGATTGCTCCGTACCGGATGGCTCCTGCTGAGCTGAAGGAGTTGAAGACTCAGTTGGAGGAGTTGCTTGACCGAGGCTTCATTCGTCCTAGCACATCTCCTTGGGGAGCCCCGGTCCTCTTTGCTCAGAAGAAGGATGGGACAAAGAGGCTTTGCATTGATTATCGCAAGCTGAATAGCCTCACGATAAAGAACAAGTACTCGTTGCCGCGGATAGAGGATCTATTTGATCAGCTGAAGGATGCTTGTTGCTTCTCGAAGATTGATCTGGGGACTGGATATCACCAGCTGGCTCTGAGAGCAGAGGATATTCTGAAGACAACGTTTCGGACGCGATACAGGCACTATGAGTTCTTAGTTATGCCCTTCGATCTGACAAACGCTCCTGCATCATTTATGGATCTGATGAACCGCGTCTTCAGTATGTTCCTGGACAGATTTGTGGTGGTATTTGTGGATGATGTCCTTATTTACTCCAAGACGGAGGAAGATCATCGGGAGCACCTGAGCGCGGTTTTGCAGACCCTCAGAGATCACCAACTGTATGCCAAGCTCAACAAGTGTGAGTTCTGGATGCAGAAGTTAAAGTTCCTCAGACACATTGTCTCGAAGGAAGGTATCTCGGTGGATCCAGCGAAGATAGAGGCCTTTATGGATTGGGAGTAGCCGAGGAATATCTTCGAGATCAGGAGTTTCTTGGGGCTATCAGGCTACTACCGATGCTTTGTGGAGGGATTCTCGCATCTGGCTGCACCTCTCACCCATCTGACTAAGAAGGGTGTTAAGTTCGAGTGGTCGAAAGATTGTGAGAAGTCCTTCCGAGAGTTAAAGCAGCGTCTCACTTCGGTTCCTGTACTCACGATTCCAGCTAGCGGCAAGGGCTATGTGGTCTTCACTGACGCCTCGCTGATGGGGCTTGGACCAGTTCTGATGCAAGATGGCAGAGTGGTCGCATACGCCTCGAGACAGCTGAAGACTCACAAGAAGAATTATCCCACCCATGATCTGGAGTTGGCAGCGGTGGTCTTCGCCTTGAAGATCTGGAGGCATTACCTGTACGGTGAGGAGTTTGAGATGTATTGCGATCACAAGAGTCTGCGGTACATCGCGAGTCAGAAGGATTTGAACATGCGCCAGAGAAGGTGGATCGAAGTCCTGAAGGACTTCAACTATTCGCTCTTTTACCATCCTTGTAAAGCGAATGTTGTTGCTGATGCCCTGAGCCGGAAGTCCCGTAGCCAGCTTGCCAGATTGTTGACAGATCGACATGACTTTTTGGCTATGATAGAAGGCTTTGATTTGTGGGTTCGGTGGGAGCCTTCTCATACCGTGTTGCGCACCATACGAGTACAACCCAGACTACTTCAGAAGGTGATTGCAGCACAGAGGTTGGATTCAGAGCTGGAGGAAATGAGGGCACGGTGCGATAGTGGGGAGTCTGTTCCAGACTGGTCAGTTGACGTTGATAGAGGTCTGAGGTTCCAAAGGAGGTTATGCCTTCCCACTGATGAGGAGGTTCGAGAGGAGGTGCTATCAGAGGCGTCGATCTAGATTCTTGGTGCACCCCGGCAGCACCAAGATGTACCACGACTTGCGGAAGCAGTTCTGGTGGAAGGGTATGAAGCGAGATATGGCCGCCTTCGTGTCCAAATGTCTGACTTGTCAGCAAGTCAAGGCTAAGCACCAGAGACCGACTGGATTGCTGCAGCCACTCCCAATAGCTGAGTGGAAATGGGAGCATATTACGATGGACTTTGTTTCGGGGTTGCCTTTGACTCGGAACAGGCATGACTCAGTTTGGGTGATCATGGACAGACTGCGAAGTCGGCGCACTTTCTTCTCGTGCGGACAACGATGACGTCCATCGACAGGGCAAAGCTGTACATGAGAGAGATTGTTAGACTGCACGGAGTTCCAGTTTCCATCGTCTCAGATCGAGATCCTCGGTTTGTTTCTCACTTTTGGGAGAGCCTACAGACAGCCTTGGGGACTGAGCTCAGTTTTAGCACAACCTTCCACCCTCAGACAGATGGCCAGTCCGAGAGGATGATTCAGATTCTGGAGGATATGTTGCGGGCATGTTCTGTGGATTTTGGAGGCAGTTGGGAGGAGCATCTACCACTTGTGGAATTCGTCTACAACAATAGTCACCAAGCCAGCATCGGCATAGCCCCCTATGAGGCCTTGTATGGGAGGCCGTGTCGGTCACCTCTTTATTGGGCAGAGGTAGGAGAGCGGAGCCTTTTGGGATTGAAGCTCGTACAGGAGACAATAGAGAAGATCCAGCTGATCAGGGAGCGACTTCGAGCAGCTTAGAGTCGACAGAAGAGTTATGCTGATATGCATCAACGCCCGCTCGAGTTCACCATTGGCAATCATGTCTTCTTGAAGGTTTCCCCTCGTCGAGGTATCACGAGGTTTGGGAAGAAAGGGAAGTTGGCTCCGAGATTCATCGGCTCCTTCGAGATCTTGGAGAAAGTTAGTGAGGTAGCATATCGGCTGGCGCTGCCTCCACAGCTCTCGAGCATCCACGGTGTCTTCTATGTGTCGATGCTTCAGAGGTACGAGCCAGACCCGTCCCACGTGCTGGATTGGCAGGACCTGGCACTCAGTTCAGATGCGTCCTACGAGGAGCGACCAATCAGGGTTCTGGCTAGCGAAGATCGAGTGCTTCGTACGAAGACCATCCCCATGGTGAAAGTGCAGTGGCAGCACTGTAGTGAGGAGGAAGCTACTTGGGAGCTTGAGTCCGCGATGCAATCCTTGTGCCCATCTTTGTTTGATGACTAGTGTTATTTAATTTTCGGGACGAAAATTATATTAAGGTGGGTAGGATGTAATGACCGGTATTTGAAAAAAAAAAAACTAAACTAAAGAAAAAAAAATTAACTAAAACCTAAAACCCGAACCCGACCTACTATCCTACCCAAACCCCCCAAACCCGACCCCAGCCCAACCCGTGACCCATCCCCCCTTCCTCTCTCTCTCTCTCTCTCTCTCTCTCTCTCCCTCTCTTCTCTCCCATTTCTTCTCTCGGATCCCCACTCTCACTTGACCCTCTCTCTATCTCCGATCTGATCCGACCCAGCCCCTCCCCAAACCCGACACCACCGCCGCCGCCCCCGCCCCGGATCTCGCCGTTATCGTCGCCCCGAATCTCGCCCTAGATCCCGCAGCCGTCGCCGCCCCGAATCGCGCTCCGAACCTCGCCGGCCGCCACCCCCATACCCTGCAGCCGTCGCCACTCCCTTCCCCCTTTAAAAACCCCTCACCCGACCCCTTCCATCCTTTCCCTATCCGATCCCCCACTCCCCCTCTTCCCCTTCCTCAGTCCGACCCGACCCCCGACTCCCCTCCTCTCTCTGATCTCTCTTTTCCCCTCCGATCTCTCTCCTCTCCTCTCCCTCTTGCTGTGTGTGTGGCGCGCGGCAGCCAGAGCGCGCCGCCGCAGGAGGAGAGCCGTCAGCCGGAGCTTGGAGGGAGGAGCCCCCAAGTCAGTCCTCCTCCCCCCTTCTTTTTTTTCTTCTTTTGTGTGTGTGTGTATGTTGTGGGTTGACCGACCACAGCCACCCCCCCTGTTCGCCTCATGCCACGGCCATGGCCGCCGGCCCGGTGGCCGGCGACTGTGCAACCGCCGAGACCCCTCCTCCATGGTGACCTACATGACCATGGCCATCGGCCATGTGGCCAGTAGCTGTGCAGCCGGCGAAGCCAACCCGGTGTCGGTGGCATTTTTGTGGACCCTATTGACCCCACCCCCTGGCATTTGCCATGGTTGCAGCCCTGACTGGCGGCCAAGTTGCTGGCGGCAGTACAGTCGGCAAGGCCGACCGAGCCAAGCCAAACCCCCATCCGACCGGCCCGGCTAGCTAGGCGCTGCCCCTGTTGGTTTTGTTGGAATTGGGTTCCGCTAATCAGAGTCGCAGCGGAAGCAAAAGAAAGATCCGAAGATCATACGGTGTATGTTTCATTACAATTCGTGATACAAAACAATCTACATGCAAATCTATGATCTTAGCATATGTGCGAACACCCTAGAGGCATACTACGATCTACGGAAGACATGCATGCATCTACTTAGGTGTTTAGATTCATCATACCTTATGGATCTATGATCCGGAGATTACGGAATGATGAAGAACCGCACTTGAATCGCAAGGGAAACTGTCGGATAGCACCTTGTCCTTTGCGAATTGAAGAATCCTCGAAATCCCGTCTCTGAGTGCAAGGATTTCGAGCCGACGGAAGAATCCGTTGCGAAGACGATGGTGAGCCTCGAGATTTTCTCCTCCTCTTTCTCCTTTCTTCCTTCTCCTTCCTTCATCTTCCTTCTCCCTTCTTCTTCCTCTCTTTTCCTTGGCTGAAACCACAAAGGAGGGGGACTAGGGGTCGGATTTTTGGAGGGGAGGGAGTAGAACCTTAGGGCCGGCCCCTCCCCTCTCTATTCACTTTATAGGGCCGGTCTCCCATGACTCCAACGAGCCTAGGGCCGGCCCTTAGGTGGATAGGGATGAGGGGGGATCGGATTTAGGTCTTCCGGGTGTCTATCGTGAAGTCCGGACGAAAACGCCCTTCACGAAAAGCAGAAAACTGAAAGTGAGACTGAGTGAGGTGCGCTACTCGGAATTGAGTTCCGTCAGCGCCTGTGAGCTCCTGGAATTATTCCGCTCAATCTAAGATCCATATTCAATATGTTCTGAACCATATTTCAGTATTTACCAAAATACCCCTATGGCCCGTAATACATGTGAATTAGGTTCTTTAGCTCCGGGCTTGCGCTCCATCGCGCTACTTCGCATCCAACGTATCCAACTAGGTCGGGGAACAATTCCTATACGCAATGATAGGGTGGAACCTTCAGGGTTCGGGATCTCTAGCTCCAACCGGATCCCTGATTAACTGTTCCGGTGACACACCGAAAGTTCCGTTAATCCGATTAACCCACGTAGCCACCCAGAGTGCGACGCGAGTTGAACTCTAGTGATCCTAAACTTATGTTACTCCCTCGTAACCCTGTTCTCTACTATACTCCGATAATCCTTAGTCCCTCCTATTACTGGTGCCATGATACGACTCGGGCGGTGGGGAGCACGGTCAGATCCTGATCGATCATCTGACTAGGGTTTGATGACTTGTTATCTATAACACCACACACCTTCCGGTGCTATGCCTAGCATCCGGAACATCGTCAGTCATACTGATAACCACCAGGTCTGGGTTAACTGTGTGGACAGATTGACTCATCAAACCGCACCCATCCAACACTGGACGTCGGATAACCTGTAGGGATTACATGTCACTCAAGCGCCAGCCGGGTAACCCAACGTACCGTGGTATTGGACTATGGAAGGTCCATACACGTTGGCACATCAAAGCACCACACAACTGGTTGGCCCAGTGAGCATGGTCACTCAGGGTTAAGGACAGATTATCTATAGTAGTAAGACGATTTCTGCACCAGTGTCTGAATCACTGAACTGTGCACCGTCTTGGTTCATGTTCAACACGATCATCGTGCTTGGTCAGGTGAATGGGAATCCCACGTTCCCGTAGTGGAGACTTCACCATATTCTCTACCTGCCAACAGCTTGTTCTCGGTGAAGCGACTGTCATTACCTAAGCTGTGAACTAGTTCTAGGCCTACACAGAACTGGTCCACTGGGTCTCCCAAGCATGGATCCTCCATGCGCCTCAATGGTCAACTGTGTTCCCTAGGGTCCTTTTATTATATGAGAATTATCATATACCATAGTAGTATTCTAATTAAAGCAATAACCAAAGTCATCTTTATTAATGTTAATACAGAAAATCCACTCTAAGGACACACGAGCTACAACAATCTCCCACTTGGCCTAGCGGAGAACAATAGTCTTAACTCCCATGGCATCCACGTGCTTCTCAAAAGCCTTGGTCGGTAACGCCTTTGTGAAGGGTCCGCCATGTTATCTGCAGACGCCACCTGTGTCACTGCAACCTCCCCTCGCTTCTGCAAGTCCCGGATAATGTAGTATTTCCGCTCGATATGCTTGCTCTTCTGGTGATATCTTGGCTTCTTGGATTGTGCTACCGCTTCACTATTGTCGCAGTAAAGGACAATAAGATCTTTAGCTCCCGGTATGCATCCTAAGTCCATGAGGAACTTCTTGAGCCACACCGCCTCCTTACCTGCTTCGCACGCCGCAACGTACTCAGCCTCTGTCGTCGAATCTGCGATGCATCACTGCTTCACACTCCTCCAACTGACAGCTCCTCTTCCTAATGAAAACTCAAACCCTGACGTCGATCTCCTGGATTCCGGATCTGACACAAAGTCAGAATCCGTATATCCAATCGGCATCAGTTCCTGTGAAGAGTAAACTAACTCATAATCTCTCGTCCTACGGAGATACTTGAGTATACTTTTCACAGCAGTCGAGTGCCCTGGACCCGGATTTGACTGATACCTGCCCATTATGCCTACTGCATAGCATATATATCTGGTCTCGTGTACTGCATGGCATACATCAGACTCCCTACAGCCGAAGCATAAGGTATCTTCTGTATCTCTGCCCTCTCCTCAGGAGTCTTAGGACCCATATCCTTGGACAACTTCATTCTATGTCTGAATGGAACCAGTCCCTTCTTGGAGTTGTGCATACTGAATCTGACCAAGATAGTATCTATGTAGGCTGACTGTGACAGCGAGAGAATCTTGTTCTGGTGATCTCGAGTTACCTTGATCCCCAGAACATAACTCGCTTCACCCAGGTCTTTCATGTCAAATTGAGAGGATAACCACACCTTCACTGTAGACAACGTTCCAACATCGTTTCCGATGAGCAGGATATCGTCCATGTAAAACACTAGAAAAACTACTGCAGTCTTATCGCTCCTTTTATAAACACATGGTTCATCCACGTTCTGTTCAAATCCATAAGACTGGATAGCCTGATCAAAATACATGTTCCAACTTCTGGATGCTTGCTTCAGTCCATAAATGGACCTTTGCAACTTGCACACCAGACCTTCCTGACCTTTTGCGACAAAGCTTGGAGGCTGAGACATGTAGATGTCTTCTTCCAAATCCCCGTTGAGGAATGCGGTCTTGACGTCCATTTGCCAGATCTCCCAATCATAATGGGCTGCAATGGACAAGAGGATCCGGATAGACTTAAGCATAGCCACTGGCGAAAAGGTTTCGTCATAGTCGATCCCTTCTCGCTGGGTATAACCCTTAGCGACTAGTCTAGCTTTGTAAGTCTCAACGGTACCATCCGGGCCTCTTTTCCTTTTGTACACCCACTTACACCCAACAGGTTTAATGTTGTGAGGTGGTGTTATAAGTGTCCAGACCGAATTTTGGGACATCGATTTCAGTTCTGCCTCCATGGCTTCCTGCCATGCTGCATGGTCAGTGGATACCATCGCTTCGTCGTAGTTCAGGGGATCATTCTCCTGAAACTCTGGATCAACCATAAAGGCTTCTCCAATGTATCTATCAGGAGCACTTGTGGTCCTCCCACTGCGACGAACCTGCGGTGGTTCTATAGGAGTCGATACTACAGTACCGTTAATCTTAGTGGTATCGACTCCCACTACGTTTTCTGTCTGCGTACTCCCATCAGTACCAAGCAATTCTTCAAGAACTACTTTACTGGTGGACTTATGGTCTATTAAATAATCCTGCTCCAGGAATACAGCGTTCGTCGAGACGACAACCTTTCTATCCTCAGGATCATAAAATAAACCACCCTTTGTCCCTTTTGGATACCCAACAAACAGACATACCTTAGTTTTTGACTCCATCTTATCTCGCTTGTCCTTCCGCACATGTGCTGGACAACCTCAAATCCTAAAGTGCTGTAGGCTTGGCTTTCGCTTCAACCACAGCTCCCAAGGAGTTAGGGGTACTGACTTTGATGGAACAAAGTTCAAAGTATATGCTGCCGTCTCTAGGGCATATCCCCAAAAACTAGGTGGCAATGTTTCATAACTCATCATAGTCCGAACCATGTCTAACAAAGTTTGGTTTCTCCTCTTAGAGACACCGTTCTGTTGTGGTGTCCCTGGTGCAGTCAACTGGGATACAATCCCATGCTCACGCAGGTACCCAATAAATTCCTCCGAAAGGTATTCGCCTCCTCGATCCGATCGAAGAGACATGATACTTCTACCCGTTTGCTTTTCTGCTTCAGCTCTGAACTCCTTGAACTCATCAAAGGATTCAGACTTTCGCCGCATTAGGTATATGTATCCAAACCTCGAGTGATCATCCGTGAAGGTGATGAAATACTCGAAGCCTCCTATGGCACGGATACTTATGGGCCCACATACATCAGTGTGTACCAACTCCAATACCTCCTTAGATCTGCTACCTTTGGCTCGGAAAGACCTTTTAGTCATCTTACCTTCTAGGCAAGACTCACACGTCGGTAGGCTTTCTGAAACATTTGGACTTAAGAGTCCTACCTTAACCAACCTATGAATCATGTCTGAGGCTATGTGTCCAAGCCTTAGATGCCAAAGGAGTATTGGATTATCTGAGGGATTTTTCCTTTTAGATGAATTAATCACACAAGCTTCAGTTATGTTATCCTGCTTATGATTGAAGTTAATTACATAGAGACCATTCTGTATCTTTCCCTTACAAACAAAGGAACCATTCAATTTAATTGACACACCAGAAGTATCAAATAAAACTGAAAAACCTTCATTATTCAATAAGGAAACAGAAATTAAATTACATCTCAAGGACGGTACATAAAGTATGTCTCTAAGTAATAAACTTCTTCCATCAAGGAACTACAAGATGACATCTCCAACTGCTTCAGCCTCTACCACGTCTCAGTTCCCATGCTTAGGATTATCTCCCCATCACCCAGTTTTTTTGTCTCGTTGAACCCCTACAAATTGTTGCAAGCATGGTTAGTGGAACCAGAACCCACAATCCATAAAATTGGAGAACAACTGGATGCTACAAGGGATTCCACTATATGGATTTGAGATATACATGTCTCAGCCTTCTTGGGAGCCGCACGGTAGTCGCCCTTCCAGTGCCCCTTCTTGCCGCATCGAAAACATTTTCCTTTGGGCTTCGCCGGACCATTCTGCTTGGGAACCTGCAACTGCACCTGGCCCATCTTCACGGGCTTCTTAGACTTTCTTTTCTGAAACTTGCCCTTGGCTTTCAGAGAAGAATTCCGCTCCACATTTAGGGATTGGGCTCCTGCCTTCATCCCGTCCTCTGCCGCCTAGAGCGCCGCTAGGAGCTCTGTGTTAGACATCTCCAATCGGTTAAGGTTGAAGTTGGTAACGAAGCCCTCAAACTCTCCTGACAGAGACACGAGGAAAATGTCGGTCTGGATCTCTGCATCCAAGATGACATCGAAGGAATCAAGCTCGTTCACATAGCCAAACAACTTCAGCATATGATCCCGAACTAAAGTCCCCTCTGCCATCTTTGTGGACACTAATTTCTTGATGGTCAGGTAACGAGTTACCCGACTATGACCCTCGAACATTTCCTTCAGGTAGAGCATCATGTCTTAAGCAAAGGCCATGTCTTCGACTTACTTCTGAAGGACTGTCTGCAAGGATGCCACAATGTAGCACTTGCACATCTCATCAGCATCTAGCCAGTCTTTCCATTCCTTTAACTAGGCCTCAGTTGCACTTGGTCCCGGCATGGCCGGTTGAGGGGTACTTAGGGCAATTGTGAGTTTGTCAACCCTTAGGACGAGCATTAGGTTACGCTTCCAGTCCTCGTAGTTTGGTCCCGTAAGTTTGTTATCATTAAGTATGGAGGCAAGGGGGTCGAGCTTGGTCATGATCTTCTGTAAACAATGGTTTAAAGCAAAATTAGGGTTTACTACAATCTATTTCATGGAATTTAGAAATATATAATGTCTGCTCCAGCCGCTATGTCTTCACCACCTCAAGTGGAGACATCCAGGAATCTAAATTCCCTGGGCTCGAGCACTGAGACTATCGGCCCTGAATTGGAGACATCATCTCGGTGAGAGCATACAACCGCTTTGCCAACGGGGTTTTTACAACCCAGTCTTCATCAGAATTACCCACGGCAAACTGAAAGACCTCCCAGTTTCCTTTTGGCCAGCTTTATGTGACCCGCGTGCGCAGCAACAACGGCTTCACACAAGCTTTCGGATGCTTCCCACAAATCTAGGTGGTGTCGGCAGGGGGGTTCATAGGCTCCCGCGGTGCAGAATAAAACCGTCACTCACTGCCACCGGCATCCTCCATGTCCCGAAGGAAACCACTAGGCGAACCAGCATGGAAGAAAACACAGCTCTCACCCGGTAGGAATATCGAACTGTGTACCTCCCACCTAGACCCTTAGCCGGTTGATTGTGGAGGCCAGGGGCTCCCCTTTGGAGGGAACCTCTTATACATCCCTTCTTTATGAGGTTTTATGCATATCTAGAAAGGTCAGGACCTCCTAGACTTAGACCCTGGTCTACCGTGCTCCCACTAGGATTATAAACCTTCCCGCAAAGCATTAGTATCCTCGGAAAATATCATAGCCCCTACCTTGAATACTCAGCTTTCGCCTTTCTTGCAAGGATCACATTACATAGATTCCAAGGATCCCGATACTTCACTAGTTTGTCCATAATCCTAAGATCTGGAGCCTAGCCTAAGGTCAACGTGGAAAGGACTCCCACTACGATGATGCCTCGTTCACAATTTGATGCCTGATGTCATAGTAGACCTCATCTCATTATAGGTTTCGATGCTGGCCAAATAGAGACATCCGACAACCTCTGCCGAACCTCAACCTAATGGTGGCATAACCAAATCGTGATGAGTTCATACTACCATCAAACATCATCTAGAAACGGGTATCACACAGTGAAATCCTAACCTACTTGGTCGCTAGGACCACATGGGGAAAGGGCATCCCACTAGGGTTATCATACTTCTTATGGAGACATTAGTTAATTATCACTAAACAAATCTAACACTGCGTCTATCTCGGTACACAGTACTTGGCTACCTGAACTACCACGAGGGCGGTTACCACCTTTCCTTTTAGCTAGCCACCGGATTCGCATGTGTTAGAAGCATTTAGAGACACCGATGAATCCATAAGCTTTGTACTAACCCTAAGCCTGATCTAGAGACAAACTCACAAGCAAGATAATCATATTATCATCGGGGTTCTCTAAATACGAAATAAAGAGAAACAACAGAAAAACATCCAAACTGAATCAAGTCCAGGGTTCGACCCCTGAACCTGAATAGCACAGCCAAGATATCTCGCTTTTCAGTTTTGCACGATCTCTGACAACGATCCCCTTCATCGCCAACGTGCACGCTTTCACCGGGTCTTTGCACGCCATGGTACCGCTTGCCCGAACCGTGGATGTAGCACCATCTCCTTCTTCCTGTGATCGAAAAACTAACACGCTCCGAACAAGTGCTCATTCGTGTATAATTTCGCTAGAAAGTAAAGAAGACAATCCTAAAAGCATGGCCAGGGAACCAAGGATGGTCAACCCACACCCTCGCCCATCTAGAGCCTTACAATCCACAATAATAATCAATGCAAAATAAAATCCAGGGTTCGACCCCCGGATGCATGCAATCACAGATTACTATTCAGCGCGGCACCTGCAAAAAGACGATACATAGCACAATCCATATGCATGATCTACGCCGAACCCCGACGAAAACATATGCCATCATATATTCACATGATGTTTTCACGAATTCATGCATGAAACATACACCAAAGCGTGCTCTGATACCAATTGTTAGAATTGGGTTCCGCTAATCAGAGTCGCAACGGAAGCAAAAGAAAGATCCTAAGATCATACGGTGTATGCTTTATTACAATTCGTGATACAAAACAATCTACATGCAAATCTATGATCTTAGCATATGTGCGAACACCCTAGAGGCATACTACGATCTACGGAAGACATGCATGCATCTACTTAGGTGTTTAGATTCATCATACCTTATGGATCTATGATCCGAAGATTATGGAATGATGAAGAACCGCACTTGAATCGCAAGGGAAACTGTCGGATAGCACCTTGTCCTTTGCGAATTGAAGAATCCTCGAAATCCCGTCTCTGAGTGCAAGGATTTCAAGCCGACGGAAGAATCCGTTGCAAAGACGATGGCGAGCCTCGAGATTTTCTCCTCCTCTTTCTCCTTTCTTCCTTCTCCTTCCTTCCTCTTCATTCTCCCTTCTTCTTCCTCTCTTTTCCTTGGCCGAAACCACAAAGGAGGGGGACTAGTGGTCGGATTTTTGGAGGGGAGGGAGTAGAACCTTAGGGCCGGCCCCTCCCCTCTCTATTCCCTTTATAGGGCCGGTCTCCCATGGCTCCAAGGAGCCTAGGGCCGGCCCTTAGGTGGATAGGGATGAGGGGGGATCGGATTTAGATCTTCCGGATGTCTATCGTGAAGTCCGGACGAAAACGCTCTTCACGAAAAGCGGAAAACTGAAAGTGAGACTGAGTGAGGTGCGCTACTCGGAATCGAGTTCCGTCAGCGCCTGTGAGCTCCTGGAATTATTCCACTCAATCTAAGATCTATATTCAATATGTTCTGAGCCATATTTTAGTATTTACCAAAATACCCCTACGGCCCGTAACACATGTGAATTAGGTTCTTTGGCTCCGGGCTTGCGCTCCATCGTGCTACTTCGCATCCAACGTATCCAACTAGGTCGGGGAACAATTCCTATACGCAACGACAGGATGAAACCTTCAGGGTTCAGGATCTCTAACTCCAACCGGATCCCTGATTAACTGTTCCGGTGACACACCGAAAGTTCCGTTAATCAGCCCTAATCCGATTAACCCGCGTAGCCACCCAGAGTGCGACGCGAGTTGAACTCTAGTGATCCTAAACTTATGTTACTCCCTTGTAACCCTGTTCTCTACTATACTCCGATAATCCTTAGTCTCTCCTATTACTGGTGCCATGATACGACTCGGGCGGTGGGGAGCACCGTCAGATCCCGATCGATCATCTGACTAGGGTTTGATGACTTGTCATCTATAACACCACACACCTTCCAGTGCTATGCCTAGCATCCAGAACATTGTCAGTCATACTGACAACCACCAGGCCTGGGTTAACTGTGTGGACAGATTGACTCATCAAATCGCACACATCCAACACTGGACGTCAGATAACCTGTAGGGATTACATGTCACTCAAGCTCCAGCCGGGTAACCCAACGTACCGTGGTATTGGACTATGGAAGGTCCGTACACGTTGGCACATCAAAGCACCACACAACTAGTTGGCCCAGTAAGCATGGTCCCTCATGGTTAAGGACAGATTATCTATAGTAGTAAGACGGTTTCTGCACCAGTGTCTGCATCACTGAACTATGCACCTTCTTGGTTCCTGTTCAACACGATCATCGTGCTTGGTCAGGTGAATGGAAATCCCATGTTCCCGTGGTGGAGACTTCATCACATCCTCTACCTGCCAACAGCTTGTTCTCGGTGAAGCGACCGACATTACCTAAGCTGTGAACTAGTTCTAGGTCTATACAGAACTGGTCCACTGGGTCTCCCAAGCATGGATCCTCCATGCGCCTCAGTGGCCTACTGTGTTCCCTAGGGTCCTTTTATTATATGAGAATTATCATATATCATAGTAGTATTCTAATTAAAGCAATAACCAAAGTCATCTTTATTAATGTTAATACAGAAAATCCACGCTAATGACACACGAGCTACAAAAGGTTTCGTGGCCGAGGTTGCCGATGGCCTCGCCGTTGGCAGTCGGGCAACAGATAGTGCACCCGATCTCCCTTGGCTCGATGCCATCTCGTGCCCAACCACCATCATGCCGACCGAGCTAAACCGCAACCTTTCCCTTGCACGACCGTTGCCGGTTGCTTGACGATCGGTGGACCGACGACATGTAGCCCCGATGATCTCATGCCAAGTTGCGGCTTGGCACACCAACCCTCGACCCCCCACGATGCCGGTCAAGCCCTTAGAGCCCACACTAGAGGTTAGCGGGCCCGATCTCCTCGGGTCACGCTCGTATCAAGTTGATGATACCGATGCGGGCCAAACCACCTCGCATAGCCTTTTGCGCACGAGATCGACCTTCAATACCTAAGCTCGACCGAGATCGGCTGTTGCTGATTTTGCCATCGACCGACGCGGTTATGATCGTTTGGTCGGATTAGTGAATTTAGACCCTAATGTGGCTTTTGGCGTCGGCAACGCCAACTAACCATGACGCTACCTTTGGCACCTCGGTTTATATGCCAGTAGACCGGTGTCCGATGATGCTACCTTTGGCACACTAGTTTGCGTGCCAATAGATCGGCGTCCGATGACACTATCTTTGGCACATCAATTTGCGTGCCAATAGACCGGTGTCCAATGATGCTATCTTTGGCACATCGATTTGCATGCCAGTAGACCGACGTTTGATGGCGCTACCTTTGGCGCATCGGTTTGCATGTCAGTCGACCAGCGTCCGATGACGCATAAATTCTCAGCTCGGCCAATCAGACCTAAGCCGGTAATATTTTAAGTAGCACTTAATAACCATAGGCTTGCTGGTATATTTGGCAGTTAGTGGGCACGTGGACCGAGTCGGAGGCGGAGCGGAGGGCGTCTAGCAGCATCAGCCCGAGCACACTTTCAAGGTGACACTGCACGCTGTTTAGATAGTTAATTATGATGTTATAGAAATTAAGGGTAGGTGTCCATAACGCTGCATGCGGGTCCCGTCGGACATCGTCGCAAGTGGTCGAGTGGACCCCGCCTTGCATGCGGAGTCGCGAGTCCGGCTACGCATGCTTAATAATATAATTTAATAATAAATTTCTTGATTGCTTGGACACCGTAAGTAGGAATTCCCTTCATGATAGAAATTAATAATTAAATAATAATTATCGGGCTCACTCTCCTGGATGGAGTGTGGAGACCCGGGCACACAGGAATACGGGCGAGAGTAAATTCTTTACAGTTATTGTGATGCATGGGTTGTGAGCGCGGTGCGAATCCTGAGGTAAAACATCAAAATCACTTTATTATTATAATTGTGTGATATTCTATCCTGTGGAAAGATTCGGACCCCGTGCGCGCAAGGGCCGTGAACCACCCTGCATGCACAACCGAAGATCAGTAGGCTAGGGGGTCACGGGCAGGGATTGTGGTAAAGCTAATAGGTGGTGCCCTCGAAGAGGGATTGGCCTAGCAATCCTGTCCCGGGGTAGTTAAAGCCCCCAAGGAAAGCAAGTTGGGCGGTAGAGCTCCACCATGAAAGACGGGAAACCCCTTATGATCATATGGGTGACTTTGCGCATGGTGTCGAAGTATGCGCGGCGAGAGAGTTGGCCCTCTACATCGAAATAAAAGGCCCTATAGTAATGCCAACCGGGGGCAGGATGAACAAAATATCCGGGATTCACATTGTGTGTGTTTAATTTTATTAATTGTAAAATGGTACTCTCGATAATCTTGTGACAGTAGGAATTGCATGAGAATGTAGACATTGCATGGACACTTAGGACGTGATTGAAAACGTAGTTGGATAATTAGGATAATCAGTAAACTGTTTATAAAATACGGGCGTCATTAATTACCTAGGCAGTTAGCTTGTCACTAGCCATTTATTTGGCTAATCTTCCAATTCATTTTGGGAGCTACTCATTCCCACGAGTAGACTCTTCTGCAGGTTCAGAGACTCAGGAATAGCCGCAGTACGAGGCCAGCGGCGGAGTTAGGACGGTGGTTGAGTCTTAGATTACAGTATATCTTGTAATAGTCATTTTCCTTATGGCAGTGTAACCGTACTAGATTTGGCTTAGTGTATGTTATTAGTGGAAATGATACAGCTGTATTTTTTTTTTGGTAGGCCTCTCCTCAAGGCCCCAAGTCTAGGATAGCTCACAATAAAATATAAATCTTAAAGTGACCTAATTGACTAGCCCATTAGATAGGATATGTGAACCAGTGCCCGAGAGCTAGAGAGCGGGCGAGGCTACTCGGCTCGCCGTTAGAGGCTTGAGTCTCGTGCTCCCTTCAGAGGGACTTCTGTCAGCATGTGGGGCACTGGCAGGCTGCACATGCTGAGAGGATAGCTCGGTTGAGGGTCGAGCGTGATCATCTCCCTGTCGATGAAACTATATCTTTATATTTTCTTTCAAAATAAAAATCTTTTCATAAAAAGTAAGTTTTAAAATATTCCTTGAGAGAGTAGAAGCCCTGTAAGAAACCCTAACTGGAGTAGACAGTTGACCAAACCCTAAATCCCTTGGTTTTTCTCAATTCACACCCCAGGGATCGGTTCCGGATTTCTGGGGCGTGACATCGGGCCTACGCAGGATCGTGAGTGACTCTGGTTTTAGGGAGCAGACAGGGTGAGATTTTATGCTCGGGGTCGATCGGTCTCTCTCTATCTCTCATATCATGAGGGTCAGACGGTTGTGATCATCGCACGTCTGGAGGATTCAGAAAGGGATGGCTGGGGGTCTCGGGGTTGCAGGCTGTGGGGGGCTGCGATAGGTCGATCAGTCTCTCTCTATCTCTTAGATCGTGAGGGTCAAACGGTTGTGTTCATCTGAAGTCTGGGAGATTTAGAAAGAGACGACTGGGGGTCTCGGGGTTGCGGGCTGTGGCGGGTTGTGATCGGTCGTTCGATCTCTCTCTATCTCTCAGATCGTGAGGGTCGGACGGCTGTGATCATCGGACGTATAGGAGAATTAGAAAGGAACAACTAGGGGTCTCACGGTAGCGAGCTGTGGGGGGCTACGATCGGGACTATTTGATAAGGGAGGGAGATCGTTTGGACCGATGGATCGGGGGCTATAAATTTGGACCGTCACTTATACTTATGAACTATCTCTTTCTTTCTAAAATATTATATATATATATATATAGAGAGAGAGAGAGAGAGAGAGATGATAAAATATGGCGTGCGGTGTCGCACCGCAGTCGTCTGATGCACCACTACGTGCATCGCACGCACCGCAGCGGTGCATCAGACGGCTGCAGTGCGACGCCGCACGCACCGCACGCCGCAGCCTAACACGCCTCTCTCTCTCTCTCTCTCTCTCTCTCTCTCTATATATATATATATATATATATATATATATATATATATATATATATATATATATATATAGCGGTTCAACAGACACTCATTATGCACCTAATTTTTTACATTGTTCACCCACCGTCGGATCGATTGTGATCCAGCGGTGGCTGAATAGTGTGCAGTTGGCCCTCTTTAACCTGCAATCCATTCATTTCTCCCCATTCACAGCTCCCGAGCCGGCTCCCTCACGGCCCCCATCGCCACCGGACCAAGAGGTGCCCTCCCGTTGCCCTCTTCGCCACCGGGCCACGATCTGCAGCCCCCGAGCCGGCTCCCTCACGGCCCCCATCGCCACTGGAGCAAGATCTGCGGCTCACCGGCAACCCCATCGACACCGGACCAAGATCTGCGGCTCACCGGCAGCCCCATCGCCATCGGAGCAAGATTTGCAGCTCACCGGTAGCCCCATCGACACCGGGCCACGATCTGTAGTCCCCCGAGCTCTTGCAAAGCCCTCTTTCACCTCGCAATCGACACCGCCTTCGTCGCTCTCCGGTAGCCCCCATCGACATCGGACGAAGATTTGCAGCCCCCGGGCCCCCCCTTCACGACCCTCTGGCAGCCCCCATCGACACCGGACCAAGATCTGCAGCCCCCGAGCTGGTTCCCTCACGAATCCCTGGGTTGCTGCTCCTTCACGGCTCCCTTGCTGCCCCCATCGGCATCGGGCCAAGATCTACACCACATTCACGACTCTGTTGCAGCCCCTTCACAACTCTGTTGCAGCCCACGAGCGCCACCGGACCACAACTCCATATATGATTTGCAGCCTCTGAGCTCATCTCTTCTTCTCTGTAGGATAATTTTTTGTGAACATGTTGATTCCATGTGTTTCTGAAATTGTACACATATTTGTGATCTGAAATTCCACGTGTTTTTGAAATTGTACACACATTTGTGATATGAAATTCCATGTGTTTCTGAAATTGTACACACATTTGTGATCTGAAATTCCATGTGTTTTTGAAATTGTACACACATTCGTTTTATTGGATGAATAATGTTAGGTTAGTTATAAAAGCTCATTTGTTTGCAGAAGCTAAGGGGCTTGAAGGGTATGGATCAAGACTGAAGAGAATGGTAGTGATTCAGAATGATAGTGATTTTAAAATCCCACACAGCACCTGTTGTACGCTGCAGCCCCTTTATGGCTCTGCTGCAGCCCCTTTATGGCTCTGCTGCAGCCCACGAGCGCTATCAGGCCATAGATCTATAGCATCTGTTCACTGCTCCTCAAGTTGCAGTTCCTTCATGGCTCCCACAGTTCTTGAGTGCCACTGGACCACAAGTCCGACAAGGATTTACAGCCCCCGGGTACAACCCTTCTTCTCTGTAGGTTTTCAAACCCCTTCTTCCCTTATTATGATCTATTCAAAAACCAATATTGTCTTTCCCAACGTCTCTTATTGATGGTATGTTTGGATTATTGTGTGGCAAATCTGTATGCCCAGATAATAGCTTGTGTGGAAGACTTTGAAGATTCCATAATGGAAGAGATGGGAGACTTCGAGGCAACCACCACACGATCTGATGGGGAAGGAGCGTTAGATGATGTTGAAGAGTTAGGCACCTCCGAAACTCCACAGAAAGCTATTGAAAAAGTAAAAGCACCGTATGTGGGGATGTTATTTAAAACAATAGAAGAAGCAAAGAACTATTATGAAGAATATGGTTGACAAGAAGGATTTTGGATTCGTACACGATCTTCAGGCAAGACGCGGTCACGCTTAAATGAGGTGACTATTAAACAGTTTGTATGCGCACATCAAGGTAAAGTCACCTCCAAGGTAGAAGAAGAAAAGGTCAGGAAAGAGATTAATAAGAGACAAACATATGAGGAAGACAATTTCAAGAAAAGAGGAAGAAATTGCTCAACTGTAAAAGGTGGATGCAATGCAAGTTTGCGCATTTTGCATGACAAATGGACTGGAAAATGGAAAGTATCAGTTTTCAATGATGATCATAACCATAAAGTTGTTACTCCGGGCAGGAGAATGAAAATGAAATCAAATAGACGCATGCCTAAAGCAACAAAGGATTTGATTGAAGCATTCCATAGGGAAAACTTGCAAGTTGGAAAAGTTCCATCAATTCTCTGCGGCGCCCATATAGGTTTTGATAATAGAGATTGCTATAATCACTTAAGGAACGTGAGACACAGGGAGCTAGAAGGTGGAGATGCATAGTCAGTTCTTACTTTCTTTAGAAAGAAGCAAGCCGAGAATCCACATTTCTTCTATGCAATTCAATGTGATGAAGATGGGAGGGCAGCTAATTTCTTTTGGGTGGACTCTCGATCACGAATGTCATACCAATATTTTGGGGATGTTGTCACATTTGATACAACATATCGGATAAACAAGTACGATATGCCTTTCACACCGTTTACAGGAGTTAATCATTATTTTCAGTCTATACAGTTCGGATGCGCATTGTTACAAGGCTTCAACAACTCTATGATATACATGGTTTTTGGGTTCCTGTATATAATCGTGACACTTCCTTTGCTGGAATGAATACTACCGGGCGCAGTGAGGGGATTAATGCATTATTTGATGCATTTGTCACATCTAGAACAAATCTTAGAGAATTTGTCATCAAGTATGAGCAAGCACTAAAAAGAATTGTGCAAAGAGAAACTGATGAAGATTTTGAGACTGAACACAAGTATCGCATTGCTGGTGATGACGAATATATTCTAAAGCATGCATCCAAGGTATTTACGAGAAATATTTTTAACAAATTCAAGGATGAGTGGAGCCAAGTAAATTGATACAAAGTCATAGAAGAAGGGCAAGACAATGAATATCACATGTACCGAGTGCAAACAAAATTTCGTGAACCTGAAGAGTTTGTGGTAAAGTTGAATTTGCAAACTCATGAGGGCGCGTGTGAATGCAAAAATTTTGAGTTTGTTGGAATAGTTTGTAGGCATATTTTGAAAGTGTTTGTTCGTCTAGATATTGATGCGATACCCAATCATTTTATTCTTGCAAGGTGGAGGCAAGAGGCAAACAAATTCAGGACCATGGATTTAGAAGGATTGTTGAAAGACAATGACGATGAACAATCTGAGGCATTAAGGTTTACCACATGTGCCAAGAATCTACTAAATTGGCTTGCTATGTAGCACTTTCAGCTGAGGCATATAAATTATACATGGAAGGTATAGTTGAGTTGTCCAAAAAGTTACAGCATGTTATAGCTATCAGCCATTATTCTGAGTCGAATGAAAATATTTTCAAGCCTCATACCAATGTTTTTGAGCCTTCATCATCTCAAGTGTTGCTTTTGGACCCGAATATCTCACAAACCAAGGGTAGGAAGAAGGACGTAAAAGGGAAAGAAAAAATTCTCAACTCCGGCAGAATCAAAAGCGGTATCGAGGTAGCTTTAAATAAGAAGAAAAGAAAATGTGCCTTATGCCAGATGTTCGGACACGACAAGCGAATTTGTCCTTCAAATCCAAATAGGAAAAAACACGAGTCAAATAACCAATGTAAGTTAATTATCTTTCTCTTCTCTTCTAAGATGTTATATTTGTTTACATAACAAAGGTCTTATTGTCATTTTTCGTTCAAACTTTCAGTGAATGAGGATATACAAGGGTTGGGTCAGGATACAGATAATCACCTAGTAGAAACTTATGGTATGAATCTTTTTTTTTTCTAAAATATATTGCTACTAATTATATTTCTCTATCTAATTGAGTTTTTTGAATGTCAGGTGACAACAATGCACTTTGAATCCTGAAAGTTATGTTTGCAGACTATTCCTTATGCTGTGGTCAATGAGCTCAAGGGTGGATACTGAGTGGCCATATGGCCGACTTTCTCTATCTATTTTAATGATGTCAAAATAGACTTCAATTGTGAATCTGTTTTTTTTATGGACCCAGGTAGAACTGTTTAACAGTCAATCTGCTCTTTTAAGGCATTGTGAATCTGTTGGTCAATGAATGTGTCTGAATATGTTTTGGTACTAGACATTAATTGAATCTGTTGTTGTTGATGTTGAGACTTGGCGTGGTGTTGTGAACTGTGAAGATCTTTTTGAGCCCCTTTTTATAGTAGAGCATGCATGGTTTTGTCTTGTGATTATGAGGTGGCCAATGGGAACAACAGCTGCACCCACATGATGCATGGCCTGTAGCTAGCACTTTACAATTCTTTACGACCATGCGCTGCACGCATCAATATTTTGGTAGATTTTATTTTTGATGCCGAGATGACCCTATCAGCACCATGCTGAGCACCTCCCTTACCAGAGCACACTGGTCTTATCAGAGGAATCAACCCCAAATGCAGCATCGACGTTAAGCAAGGTCTCCATTGCAAAGAAGGATGAATTATAATTGTGGGAGGTCCTCTATTCATTGGCAAATCAAAAAAATGTACGTTCAATTTTATTCAAAACAAGATGCGTGCTAGACTTAAGGGATTTTGTCATGGTGAACAATGCCTTTGTTATGAAACTCGTGTGGCGATTCATTACTGAAGAGAAGGAATGATGGGCGCAGCTGGTCAAGAGGAAGTACATCCCCAATGGGGATTTCTAGGACTGCTCAAGCCATCGGTACAATTGTCCTGTGTGGCGGAGTATGCTGGAAATCAGAAACTATCTCAAAGAGGTGTTTTTTGGGTCATCGGTAATGGCAACAGTAGTGCTCGTGCAGATGTTGATCGAGATCTTTGAGTCTCTTCTCTAGTGGACAATGCGTCAGGGGAGTGGAATGTTAATTTCTAATATGCGATTGTTAGGCATATTCGATTTGAAAATTATGAATATCCTGCGGATCAAGCTGAGCAAGAATGGCGTTGCGGACAGGTTATGTTCGATCCACTCACGATCTGAGTGTTTCTCTATCAAATCGGGCTTATAGGCTTGTGCTTCAATGGCGCATCAATGCTAACTCTCCGATATTCGACTCCCATCGTACCCGCTTTTGTTGGGCATAGCTCTGGAAATGCAATGCTCTGATTCCTCGGGTTCTCATCTTCTTATGGCGCGATGCTGCGATTGTTTACCAGTAAGAGGTAAGATCAGTAGGTTCATCCCGAATGTTCAAGCCGCTTGTCCTTTATGTTGTAGCACCGATGAGAGCTGCAAACACCTATTCTTTGAATGCCAATTCGCTTCTTTAGTCTGGGCAGCAGCTTCTATTCAACTGGACCCGAGCATTGCATTCAAACCATTTGAGTGGTGTTTACATCGCCTGATGGAGATGGGGGATAGAACATTTATGAAGCGGCCTACTTGATGTGGCACTTGTGGAAGGCGCAAAATGAGTTGATCTTTCGAAATGCTGAGCCGAGTAATGAGAGGGTGATATCTCAATCGAAGGTTCTAGTTTCAAAATATGGGTGTGATGAGCTGGAAGCGAAGCTACAATCTCGGCCAAGGAGTCCTCAGATTTGGGTGGCTCCACAGGAGGGTTCTTTGAAGCTTAACGTCGATGCTGCATTTGGGGCTGCAGCGTGCAACAGGTGCTGTGTGGGATTTTAAAATCACCATCATTCTGAATCACTACCATGCTCTTCAGTCTTGATCCATACCCTTCAAGCCCCTTAGCTTCTGCAAACAAATGAGCTTTTATAACTAACCTAACATTATTCATCCAATAAAACGAATGTGTGTACAATTTCAGAAACACATGGAATTTCAGATCACAAATGTGTGTACAATTTCAGAAACACATGGAATTTCATATCACAAATGTGTGTACAATTTCAGAAACACATGGAATCAACATGTTCACAAAAAATAATCCTACATAGAAGAAGAGATGAGCTCGGAGGCTGCAAACCATATATGGAGTTGTGGTCCGGTGGCGCTCGTGGGCTGCAACAGAGTTGTGAAGGGGCTGCAACAGAGTCGTGAATGTGGTGTAGATCTTGGCCCGGTGCCGATGGGGGCAGCAAGGGAGCCGTGAAGGAGCAGCAACCCGGGGATTCGTGAGGGAGCCGGCTCGGAGGCTGTAGATCTTGGTCCGGTGTCGATGGGGGCTGCCGGAGGGCCGTGAAGGGGGGGCTCGGGGGCTGCAAATCTTCGTCCGGTGTCGATGGGGGCTGCCGGAGAGCGATGAAGGCAGCATCGATTGCGAGGTGAAAGAGGGCTTTGCGAGAGCTCGGAGGCTACAGACCGTGGCCCGGTGTCGATGGGGCTGCCGGTGAGCCGCAGATCTTGCTCCGGTGGCGATGGGGCTGCCGGTGAGACGCAGATCTTGGTCCGGTGTCGATGGGGCTACCGGTGAGCCACAGATCTTGCTCCGGTGGTGATGGGGGCCGTGAGGGAGCCGGCTCGGGGGCTGCAGATCGTGGCCCGGTGGCGAAGAGGGCAGCGGGAGGGCACCTCTTGGTCCGGTGGCGATGGGGGCCGTGAGGGAGCCGGCTCGGGAGCTGTGAATGGGGAGAAATGAATGGGGAGAAATGAATGGATCGCAGGTTAAAGAGGGCCAACTGCACACTATTCAGCCACCGCTGGATCACAATCGATCCGACGGTGGGTGAACAATGTAAAAAATTAGGTGCATAATGAGTGTTTGTTGAACCGCTCCCATATATATATATATATATATATATATATATATATATATATATATATATATATATATATATATATATTGTCGTTTGATTATTTAATCGGATGTAGTTTAGTATCATATTTTATGTTGCACCAATACTATATTTAAGGAGATAATACAACTTATGCCTTTTGTTTATAAAATTTCTAGAACTTATCTGATTTTACTGTCAATATATTCATGGGGTTTAACTAGTTACAAACTTGTAGTAAGTTATACATTTTCATTGTAGTACATCTATTTAATTCATTCTATATATATATATATATATATATATATATATATATAAACCCTTAAGTGCTCACCAAAGGTGAGATCCAATTCCTGCGACCCAGACCAGAAACATATGCACTGGAAGTATCGCAATGCCCTTCACGGAGTACAGCAACATGTGATGTTAGCGTGTCTGCACTGGTCAGCCTATGTAGGGCAACATATGCACTGGAAGGACTGTAACATATGCAGTGAAGCACAACAATATGTGGATTTTTTGGCCTCGGTGTGTTGCATACACCGCCCAAACTATTCATCACAGCCAAACAAATTAAATTGGACGACCCACAGTGCTCGGAAAGGTGCGCACCATAGGGGGCATCTCTCTCTATATATATATATATGTATATTTATTGTAGTGCATCGCACGCAGCGGTGCATCAGACGGCTGCGGTATCACGCCGCATGCACCGCACACCGTATTTTATCATCTCTCTCTCTCTCTCTCTCTCTCTCTCTCTCTTTCTCTCTCTCTCTCTCTCTCTTTCTCATATATGTATACACACACACACACACACACACACAATATGGTTCAATTGCCCGACTTCGGGCATGCTTATCTTGCCCGATAAAAAAATTTGAGGGACCTAGAGGTTTTATAATTTACTGATTTTTGTTGAGAATGATCATCTTGCCATAGATAGGACCTCCACCAAAAATCAGCAAATTATAAAACCTCTAGATCCCTCAAATATGCTATTCACTTTATGGTTAAAATAGATGGTCGATAATGAAGAACACATTTGAGGGACTTAGAGATTTTGTAATTTGCTGATTTTTGGTGGAGGTCCTATCTGTGGCACGATGATCATCCTCACAAAAAATCAGCAAATTATAAAACCTTTAGATCCCTCAAATTTTTTTATCGGGCAAGATAAGCTTGTCCGACATTGGGCAATTGAACTATTGTTTTATGTTACAATGAATTTAGATTTTAATATGTTCATTGCATCTCTTAACTAAAATAAGTCAGCCCAAAATATAATCAACTAGTTTGGACTTGTCCAGCATAAACATAATTGGAACGGGGCGGGACAGGTTTGGGCTTTTATTAGTGTTAGTGGGACGGATTTGGGATTGATCATTGAAACCCGACACTGGCTTGGGATGGGTTAGGGATAAGATATCCCTTAGCATGATCGGATTGGGATAGGCCGACTCATTCCTAACCCGATCCGTTGCCATCCCTACCCTCCAAGATTCCCCTAGACTAGAAAAAAGACTCGATCATGAAGGTAGAAGGCATGATTTAAAGAGATTGCATTTATCCCTCATATATAATTAATTATAAGCCACGGAGCTAAAATAAACAAATTTACCGAAATGTATATGCAATCAACATAACTCATGGCAATAAGAGGGCGTTGGAAAAACCTAAACAATAGATGTATCCGACATGATTAAATTGACCAAAACATTAGAATAGTTATAATCAATCCTATTCAAATAGTTTACAAGTTTTTTAAAAGCATAATATAATCACTAATACCTTCTCCGAGTATATCCATCGGCATCCTTCCGTGCGGAATGGGGCATCCTGACACCCGCCAAAGAACAACAAACATCAGAGAACTAGACATATTACCTTCTTCTTTTTTCGTTGGACCGGCTAGGCAATCAGAGACAGAGCGCTAGAGCAAGGGCTCAAAAAGGTTCGGAGATCGAAACAAGAGAGGCTGCATCCCTGTGAACATGACTTCAACGGTTAGGATTAGCACACAGAGATAAGACAACAACGGCCTTGGGGGAAAGCTCGCTCGCTCCACGGTGTCGATACCCGGAGTCGAACATGGAACCTCTACCATATGTTACCTTCTAAGTACGTGTGCCTTTGGTTCACACGTGCTGAAGTTTGAATTTGTATGCTACCATCACAACCCATCACCTCAGTTTGACATCACCAATGATGACGATAACAATATGTTATAAAGGAATATTCAGCCGCAGGGAGTGCCTTACAACTCACTTATACAGTGAACCCCAAAGCACTCCTGAAAGTGTTCAATAGCATTTGGAGGAGCCCGACGACTAAAGAAAATAGTCATTCATAAAATTAATTATTAGAAGAAAGGCTTATTTTAACTTGCTCTCGTGGCACCTATGTTCTTATGTGTTGCCAGAAGCCAGCAGAGAGTGGATCAGCCCACTGCTATTGGCCTTCAAGGATAGATAACTTTGAGGTTCGTGCGTAAAGGAACGATGGAATACGAAGCAGAGGAAGAAGCGAAGGTGGCGTCACTGTAGGAATTTTGCTCGGGCAGCCCTATAGGGCGTGATCGGGTGAATTGGCAGGGCCAGGAAGTCTCGGGCTCTAGGTCCCGTTCATTTGGGCACCCACTGAAGCACGAGTCCAGACCACGTCTTCACGTGGGTTTTCTCGTACAAGTTAGACACAGACTTTGGGTTATAAATAGGAGCTTCTAGGACGAATCTAGTATCGATTTGAAGCTTTTCTAGAGTTGAGATGGCAGCCATCATCAATGGAGAGGGAGGGGAACACATTGGGCAAACTTAGGGTTTCGGTGGGGGGTTTCTTCTTGTTCTCCGAGGTGGGTGCGGGATATAGGATCTCATCTCCTTAGGTAATCTCTTTGAGGGTTGTTGTGTGAGGAATTGGCAGAGACAAACAAATATATACTCTTGTTCCCCTATGCTAGTGAATTCATTGATTGTCATTGCCTGGATCTTGTGTGTGCTTACTTGTGCTTGGTTCTATGTTCTTCTCGGTGGTGATCGTCATCTACCGGTGCCGATTCTTCGCACCTCGTTTCCTTTCCGTTGCGTGGGCCTCGATTATTACAACAATTGATATCAGAACTTGTTCGTTGGCGAGTCCTGAAGCGTCGGGTCAAAGGCGAAGAAATTGAAGATGATCCACGGGTCGAAGATAAGGTTCGAGATTGAGAAGTTCGATGGTCGGATCTACTTTGACTTGTGGCAAATATAAGTTGTGGGTACAAAATCTGGCTAACACTCAATAGTAGGACCCACTAGCCCTACCTAGGGCCAACGAAAACGATGGTGGGACCTGCGCACCAGCCCTGCCTAGTGCCCACAAAGACAACGGTGGGACCCACCAGCCCTACTTGGGACCCACGAAGATAATAGTGGGACCAGCCAGTCCTGTTAGGGGCCCGTGGAGATGGTTTGGAGTAAGGTAAATCTCCCCCTATATGTTTACCAAAGCCCCGGATATTCTCAAAACTCTATAAATAACAAACCAAACCGATAATCTAGATCGGATCCTAATTCAATATCCCAAATTCCTTTCAAGAGATCTTCCTTTATTTATTAAGAGTAGCAGAGCTCTGGATGAGGACAGATCTCCTCTTCTAAAACCCCTTGTCTCCTTATCTCTGATTGCATATGCAAGTGACGCTTGGCCTGTTGAGGTCACTTTACATTTCGGAGATAGTGGATTCAAGGTTGTATCTTACCGCACGGAGACGTAGGCTTCGGTCGAACTTCATCACCATGTCATGTGTCAACCCTTGCCCTCTATCTCTTTCTCTACTCAACAGCGCCCGAGGGACAGCTCAACAAATGATAGATCAACACACTACAATGCATCGCACTCGAAGTCAAGATTCAATCGACTATTGGCGGGAAATCGTACGACGATCGTAATTTTCTTCCACACAAGTTAGAAATGCGTTTATCTAGGACGGATTGCACAAATCTTTGAAGGGTGTCAAGTCAAACAAGATAATGAATGACGAGTGTGAGGAGTTTGACTTGAAGGTGGCAAGCGCGATTCGGATGTCTCGCGAAGGATGTGTTGACGAATGTTTCCATGGATGTCTCTGCGGCGAAGCTGTAGGAGAAGTTGGAGAGCAAGTACATGATCTAATCGCTTGCAAACCAGTTGTACCAAAAGCAGAAGATCTTTAATCTTCGGATGGCAAAGGTACGGGGATCATGGAGCATGTCTCGACTTTCAATCAACCCACAATAGAGTTACTCAATATCAGTGAAGACATGAAAGAGGAGGATAATGTGCTACTTCTTTTGGGATCACTACTTGAGCCTTACGAGCATTTGAAGATCATGATACTATATAGGAAAGAATCGATCAAATTGGAGGATGTCATGGGTACACTTCTCTCAAATGAGTTACGGATGAGGCAAACAAGTGAGGTGATTATTGACACCTAAGCCAAGTCTTTGATGGTGCATGCGAGGGTGAAGAAGAAGAAGAATCAAAGTTCTTGATAAAAGTACGGTCGATCCAAGCACTACAAGTCAGAGTACAAGTGGAAAGGTAGGGGAAAACTAGATTACTCAGAGTCATCCAGAGGCAAGAAAATTATCAAGGGTGATAAATTTGTAGATTATACTGCGTTAGAGGGATTTGGCAATGGGGATTGACTGTAACTACCATTGATACAATTTCAGACCAGGGCTGGATAATCAATAATAGGGCCACACATCATATTTGTTTGCACAGGGCATGGTTTGACAAATATGCGGAATGTGATGGTAGCAGGTTGATGGCTGACGACGGCTCCAAGGCGTCGATAGGGAGACTATTTGATATTCGACTTGAGATGTCTGACGTTCATCATATTTCGGGGTAGCGAGGAAATCTAGGTTCTCTTTCCTGACTAGAATCTCCCGGGTGCAAGTTCACTGGTGGAGATGGAGTTGTGGAGTTCTAGGTTGAAGCGTCCATTGTAATGAAAGGGGGGTCTTGGGTGGAGGTCTATATATAGTAGCCGGGAGAGTGGTGGAACATGCATGGTGTTCAGGTAAGAATAAGGGTGTAGGTGGAGTACACTCAGGGCCAAGGATGAACGCGAAGTGGGTTCCAGTGACCAAATCTAACGACTTTGGTAATCTTCAAAGTTGGTGATTAGGCTCCATGTGAGGGGGTAAAGGTGGCGACGATGATCAAACGATGGATTTACTATTTTGAAGAGATGGTGTTCGTATCCGAGGATTACTTGTGTCTTGTTTGAAGCCAATGTGGAGATTATTAGAGATATAACTTAAAATAGGCCCACATGACAACTCCGAGGTTTGTGTACAAAAGAACAACGAAAGACGAAGTAGAGGAAGAAGCAAAGGAGGTGTCACTACAGGAATTTTTCCCGGGCGTCCATACAAGGCGTGCCTCAGTTAACTGGTAGAGCCAGGAAGCCTCGGGATCCAGGCCATGTTCGCCCGGGTGCCCAGTTATTTCTCCCGGGCGAAATTGGCCTGAAGCATGGTTTTGGGCTGTGTCTTCACTTGGGTTTCCTCGTATAAGATGCACACAGACTTGGAGTTATGAATAGAAGGTTCTAGGACAAACCCAGTATCAATTTGAAACCTTTCTAGGGTTGAGAGGGCAACCATCATCAGGGGTGAGGGAGGGGAACACATCGAGGGACCGTAGGGTTTCATTGGGGGGATTCTTCTTGTTCTTTGGGGTAGGTACTAGCTACGAGATCTTTCCTCCATGGGTATTTCTTTGAAGGATTGGTAGAGACAAAGAGATTTTTACTATAAGAAAGAAACAAATAATGTACACTCGACACCTCTCTTCTTTTGCAAAACACTCGCATACTCTTCTTCTCACACAACGTCGAAGACTTAAGATCACGAATCCTCTAGCCTGATCTCCTCTCTGTGGAGAATCCCCATCTAGAGTTCTCTCTCTCTCTCTCTCTCTCTCTCTCTCTCTCTCTCTCTGTCTTAAAGTCCTAGCTGTAACACCTCTTTGAACAGCACACCGTGGAATTACACATATCAGAACCGAACCAAATATATATAGGCTCCCAAAACAACTCCGCTAGAAAAAAAAACCTGAATCGTATGTAATATTCCAACATCATGTGCATGATGGATAAATTGTGTGCACGATATGATGCAACTAAAAAATCGGCGGCAAGAAAACGTGTGCATGAATTCTCCATCGTGCGCAAGAAGTTCTACTTTCCTAGTAACGTGCTCACGATGATAAAAACGTGAGCACAATCTATCTAATCGTCTTTGTTCAGCTTTTAATACATGTCCTTGTGTCCTCAGGATCGTGCACACTATTTTTCTCATTGTGCGCATATCCTGCTTGGGTTTCATGGGTATGAAAATCTAACAAATGCCAGCGGAAACGATCAATCAAGAAAAGCAAGAAAATGAGCATTGCAGGGACGTAAAATCAAGTATGGAGAAGGAGGATCCAGGGAGAATTGCCTATAAAAAAGGCTAGAGACCACTTAGTGAAGGGATCTCTCTCTCTCTCTCTCTCTCTCTCTCTCTCTCTCTCTCTCTCTCTCTCTCTCTCTCTCTCTCTCTCACACACACATTGGCTTCTTTAATTTTTTTGTATTGTATGTATGCATTTACCTATTTTCTTTATTTCTTTTAACTATTGGTATGTTATATTGATGATATTATCCCCTATATATATATATATATATATATATATATATATATATATATATATATATATATATATATATATATATATATATATATATATATATATATATATATATATATATATATATATATATATATATATGACTCCGATATCCTGTTACATAATTTTTCAATATGCAGATTTCTCTCCCTATGCGATGGCCACTTCTCAAAATTCTTGATAATTATATTATTTTGCTTTGAAAGAGCTAGTACTAAGCTTCATGTGACTTCTGACTGCAGATTGTTAGGATGAAGGAACATGCATCAAAATACAACATGCAACATGCATGCAGACTCAAGATGTGACATGGAACATGCATGCAGATTCAACCCATGTAAAAACTATGCAGCATTCATGCATATTCAATATGCAGCATGTATCGAGATTCAAGATGTGTCATATAATGTTAACCTCTAATGATGTTTCATTGAAGCTTTCCCTTAATATATTTGTTTGCATGTATGGCTATAACCCATCATTTTTCAGTTGAATATATGAGCATATCATTCATTACTAAGCCCCCATTACAAAATAAAAGCAGATATCATTGGCCAAGCATCTTGAGCTTCACCTTTTCCCCTATCTCACCATGCAAGAAGCTTAAAGGTCAAGTGAGGTATATGCTAGAGGTCTGCACCATCATTGCCTAAGCTTAAAGGACAAATGAGGTCTGAACAAATCATAAAAGCAATTTCGGTTAGCTACATGTTTTTAGGAATTTAAAGAAGATTACAACGAATTGAATAAGAAAATTCACTTTTTTTTTTGGGAAGGAGGCCTGGAGCCTGGGTCATTCATTAAAAATAGCATCAGAAGATAGGACTCCTCTGACTATACCTTAATGGTGTGATGGGTAGAATTTATTAGCAGCACGAAGAATCAACAAAGGAATCATTATCTCGATCTCTTTCTTATCAGCAGCAGCTACGAATTCTGTCAAGTTTAGTAAAGCCATCCTGTGTAGCTAGCAAGTGCTTCTTTCGGGGCTAAAGATTCATTTCATGTATATCATTCATGGATTCAAATATAATGGAAAGACGTGCATATCTGAAGTAAGTTTCCCAATATGTGGAAGCTCTCATGTCAAAAAGGTGCTTATTTCAAATTCAAACAATATGTAGTTATAATGTCAAAATGTGTTTAATCGACCATAAACTTAACTGCATCAATGAAGAAAAAAATTTCTTAGCCAGTATTCGTTGTGGAGGGGGATTATCTGATTGATCCTGGCTGGTGTTGGCTGCGACCAACTTCGATGTTGACCACGAAGCACACAGGTTCTACGCATAAAAAGAGAGGCAAAACTCAACGAATGGAGGACATCAGTTGTTATGGTTCCGCTACCCCTATCGTGTTTTTAAAATTTCTTTGAGTTTCCACCCAAAAAAAATACAACTTGTTTAACCCTTTGTTTTAGATCAGAAAATCGCTCCCGAGATAGAAACAACTTAGAACCAGTTTTCACCAAAAAAAACTAAAGTAATTGTTCTAAAAAGTTAGGTTTCCCCTTGCTCGTAAGCTGTCTGTGAGGCTTTGCACCCTTCCTCCATCGGCTTGAATACTGTTAATTATACCACACCTTGCTGGAATCCTCCCATGAAAGTTTATGAAGCTCTCGATCTGTAAATGAACATTGAATTGAAATTAGTAGAGATGGAGGGGGGGAGAAGAGGTGAGGCGAGTGTTTTGGGATCAGGGATTTGGAGGAGAATAGGGGGTCTGGGATGGTTCTTTTAAGGGGGATGATGGACCGAGATTTGGGAGGAGGTACCAATCTATATAACATGTTACGACTGTTCATAAACTGATTAGAACAAAAAGGCATGAGATAGATCTAGCCGTCGATCAAAATATGAAGAGAGAGAAAGAGAGAATACAAACAGAACCCTCTCTCCCTGTTTGAAAACGGCTCTCTCATAAATCCTATTAAAAACCTACTATGAAGATATTAAAAACCTACTATAAAGATGATAAATACCTATATATTACATGTCATTTAATAGCCATTTGATGTTAATTAGTACTTTTTTGGAAGGTTAATAAATACTCACACACACACACACAAGTGAATTACACCGGCAGTCGAAGTCGACCGAATGCCGGCAGGCATGGGCATTTACTAGTTAGGTACAAGGGAGGGGGTGGCCGATATCTTTGGCCTTTAGGATTTGGGGGAATTAAGGTCGTGTTTGGTTATCCCATGAGTTTTTTTTGCTAAATATTTATTACCCTGGTTCTTTTTTTAAAAAAAAAATCGCTCAATCCATAAGTGTATTTCTTCCACATGCAAATGTGAAATAGATAGGGATGGCAACGGTGCGATTTAAAACCGAAAACCACAGTAAATCACACTATATAATACGATTTTGGTTTGCCAAAATATAAAACCATCGTGGTGCGGTGCGGTTTCGGTTTTTTATTTTGGTGTAGCGGTGTGGTTTCGGTTTTGACCAAAACCGCACCGTTTAGGCCATTCTAGTGATAAACCGTGGTGCACCGCACGACATGGTGCGGTTTCGGTTTTACATAATGGTACACCGTTGCGGTGCGGTATGGTTTCGATGTGGCAATTTCGGTGTTGCAGTACGGTTTCGGTTTTACCCAAAATCGTACCAAAACCGTGCCGTTGCCATCCCTAGAAATAGATGTCCACCACGATTGTGTTGTCCAATTGTATCACAACCGCTACATCATTCCCATGTTATAGTAGATGGTGCGCATTTCTGTTCCTTTCTTTCTATTCTCCCCGTATAATCCACATCTTTGAGGATCGTGTGCAGGATTACCCTAAAAATCTCCCCGCTTACTCTCTCAAGGCTCATCGACATTAACACCCAATCCTCCCACGATTCTCCACCAAGATTCTAACAGGTTGTTTGGTTGGCATGAGTTTGAAACCGACATGTCCCAACTCACGCGCGTTCGCTGCTTACGGCCCATTTGGTTGGTGTCTCCACCAATGAAAGGGTGAGGGAAGCTATCCACCATGTACCCCTAGCTGTTTAGCCATTGAAGAAGGTGGTAGGGGTGAAGAGATAGTAGGGGTGCAGAGTCGGGAGACTTTGTCCCAAGTCAGGCCTCTCTGCTCTTTCCTCTGCTCTCTGCTCCCCTCTCTGCTTTCATTCTTTTTTATTCCCCCACAGATGGAGAGGGGAAGGATGGGCCCCACCCCCACATCTGGGAATCGAGACAAATAAGGAAAATTGTCACACAGTTTTAATAGAAAGTAAAGCGGAGGAAAAGAAAGAAAGAAAAAAAAAATGGTTTTGGGGTTTTGTAGGGGGGTGGGGCGGTTGAATATAAAACTAGACGGCAGAAGCCGATAGCAGGAGGGCGCGACCCGAAGCTCCAGAATTCAGGGCGCCGTCGTCAGCAGAGCAGAGGAGAATCCAGAGGGCGAGGGAGAAGGGGAAACGAATTTAATTCCCGATCAGGGCCTCCCCCCCCTCCCTTCCCCGACCCCGATACAAATCCCAATCCGTAAGTCCCATCCTCTCTTCTTTCCTTCCTGCCCCCTACCCACATGGAGAAGAAGAAGAAGAAAGGATATAGCCTCTGAATCCATCGCCGGGGATTCAGTGGCTATACTTTATAGACTCCCCACCTGGACTTCTTAATTTTTTGCTGATTACTTCTTTTTTATGTTCTGATTCCTGGGTTTTTCTCGGTTGTTTGTTGCCACCCTCGCAAATCAGTCAGGGGATCGATCTGATCGGACCGGGAGGCGGCGTTTCTCACGATCGGGATTGGTGATTGATCGGGTCTGGTTGGTGGGTTGATTGAAACGCCATCAAAGTTCTGATCTTTGCGGGAATTTAATTTGCTCTTCCGATCCATGGGTTCGTCCGTAAAGAAGGGTTTTTGGATGGCGTTCCGTTGAGAAGATCCAATTTTTCGATCTGGGTTGGCTTTATTTTCCGTTTAGAGACAGATCCGAGGCTTGTTTTAGATCGGGTGTTTGCTGAAGGGTCTTCCCCTTTTGACCGTCCAGATTGCGGATTGTTTCTTTGGGAGGGAGAGTTAACAAGGTTGATTGGATTGGTGGCTTTAAGCTTTTGATCTCGTTCTGGATTTAGAGACATGTTGGAGACTTGGTCCTGTTTGATCTCAAGGGCCCTGCCGAGCTCCGGCGAGCAAGAATCCAAGTGGGTCTACATGGCATATCAACTCCTCGAGGTCCCGAACAACAAACGTGCTCTGACTCTGAGTGATGAACGAATGGAGCGATCGCGTAGTGGACGGGGCAGTGACGGGGGATATCCTGATTCAAACTCCCTCATCAACCCTATCGGTCGGGATATATCAATCAATTGTCTTCTTCATTGCTCTCGGTCTGATTTTGGCGCCCTTGCGACCCTCAACCGGGGTTTCCGATCCCTGATCCGTAGTGGCGAGCTCTACAAGCTACGGCGACAGATGAGGATCTCCGAGCATTGGGTCTACTTCTCCTGCAATGTCCTCGAGTGGGAGGCGTACGATCCCTACCGTGGTCGCTGGATTACGTTGCCTAAGATGCCCCCGAATGATTGCTTCATGTTCTCCGATAAGGAGTCACTGGCCGTGGGCACAGAGCTCCTTGTGTTTGGAATGGAGATCACTTCCCACATTGTACTGAGGTATAGCATTCTTACAAACTCTTGGTCACTCGGGGTAGTAATGAACTCACCTAGGTGCTTGTTCGGATCCGCCAGCCTCGGAGAGAAAGCTATTATCGCTGGTGGAACTGATGCACAGCGTAATATATTCAGTTCCGCAGAGCTTTATGATTCCGAGGCGCAAACTTGGGTGACTCTTCCTAGCATGAATAGGCCGAGGAAGATGTGTTCCGGTGTCTTCATGGATGGGAAGTTTTACGTCATCGGGGGGAAGGCTAGCGATACCGAGTGCCTGACATGCGGGGAAGAGTACGATTTGGAGAGAGGCGTTTGGAGGGTTATTCCTAACATGTCCTCTGGGCTCAACGGTGCAAGTGGTGCGCCCCCACTTGTCGCCGTGGTTAATAATGAACTTTATGCTGCAGATTACGCAGCGAAGGAGCTAAAGAAATATGACAAGATGAATAACTCATGGATCACTCTGGGGAGATTGCCGGAGAGGTCGGTCTCGATGAATGGTTGGGGGCTCGCATTCCGGGCATGCGGTGAGCGGCTAATAGTAATTGGCGGACCAAGGGGTTCAGGTGGAGGGATGATCGAGCTCAACTCGTGGATTCCAAATGAGGGCCCCCCGGAGTGGAATTTGATCGCCAGCAAGCACTCTGGAAACTTTGTTTATAACTGTGCTGTGATGGGCTGTTGATATATCTGGTTTTTATGAATTATGTACTGTATGTACTTCATGCTGGGGAGGATGCGCAAGATTTGCTTCTTCAAGGGCAAAACTATCTGTTATGCCGAATGGGTAATTCTACCTTTTTGATACTATGATTTAACCCATGATTCAATAGACGTCCTTTCCTTTGCAACTATGAAATGTATCCTGTGTTTATTTGCTTCTTTTTTTTCCTCATCCCCAAATACTACTTCAATTTGGAAGACTCGTTATCTGTTAAGGCAATTTGGAATACTCAATGTTAATAATTTGATCGTGCATTTACCATCCTTCCTTTTTGTGTTTTCCATTGTTACGGTAATTTTTGGTGGTGCTTACATCTCATATTCCTTTATAGTTGCACTTGACTATGAAGTGTTGATAGGATTACTTGATTTCATGCACATTTCTCTTCTCACTATCAAATGGACATTGCTAATCAACAGTGCAAAATGTGACGAGGGCCTTCTGAGACGCAAGCTTAACTGGATTGAAGCTTAGATATGGGTAGGCGCAAGCCAAATAATCGATGTACATCGGCTAGTTTGGCAAGCTGGAGACCAAAAATTAAGAATTAATTTTATTGAGTTAAAACATCATTTCAAGTTTTGTTGCAACTAGAAAGTTATATCATTAAGATGAACTGAAGAACTAGATGATAAACAATACAGAAACCACTTTCAGCTTGTTTTTTCTTCTAACCAGAGTATAATGAAGCTTCCAAAACCAATCTCAATTAGTGCATAAAGTAACCAGAGCTGGGTGTTTTCGAAGCAATTTCAAAATGACCTTAATTCAGCAAACCCCTTAGTTTGCGTTCTTTTCCTGGGAATTGGAATTCCCATGAAAGGGACCTATTCCCATGTTCTTTCCATACCAATGAAGAGGTAAAAAGGATGTCTCCGACCCAATCTACCCATGCTTCTATCGAGAGCGATTGCGGAATGAATGGGGAAAGGAAGAAAGAAGGAACTCCCGTGACAGAAGATAGTAGGTGAAAGAAACCCGGTCCCATCCCAAAGAGATTCCTTATTTTTTGCATGAATACAAAATTCAAATTTTTTTTTTAAGAACTCACTATCAGTCTTACACTTACACTTTTGAGCTCATAATGAAATGACCCTCGGATGAAGATAAAATCTCCCACTTAGTGATTGTAGTTGTCTATTTTATTTTCCTGGGAATTGGAATTCCTAGGAAAAGGGCTCATTCCCATGTTCGATGTGTACCTTTTCTTGTTCCCTGAAAAATGAAAGGCCACTGTTTGTTGGATTTTATTTCTCAACCAAACACCTAAGAGTTGTAAATGTCAAACCTCTTGCATCCTCATGGTGGAAGCACGTACATGTATACTAAACAAGATGTGGGAAGATTTGTAAATCCCTGGGTACCTGGTGGTTTAATGAAAAGAATAGAGGAATGGGACCATTTCCAGGGAATTCTAATTCCTGGAAAAGAACAAAACCTTAAGGGTGTGTTTGGTTGCCGGTAAAACACAAGAAAGTAAAAGAAAACACTTGTTTTCCTTGAAAATTGTGTGTTTGATTGATGGGAAAGTATGGTCCCCACAAGAAAATATTTTTTCCTCAGAAATTAGTTTTTCATCAAAAGACCACAAAAAATTTTCTGCCAAAAGCACAAAAAAACATGGGAAAGGAAAAGAGAAGTCATTTTTCCTTTCTTTTCCAGACAATGAAACATTAGAAGAAAAAAAAGTTGGTTTTCTTTTCCTTTCCTTGTTTTTTTTCTTTTCTTTCTGATGAATTCCTTCCTTGCAAATACATTGCCATTAGGAAATATAAGAGAAAAAAAAAATGGTCATGGCTCATTTGTCATGTAAACACGCAGCTGCTACTTTCATTGACTTGTAAATTATCATATTTCTCGATTGAGTGGTACCTAGTACTCCCGTTTTCTCCCTCCAGTATGGTCTATTACTTGTTACATGATTAAATGCACATTTCTTCAATTTTACGCATGATGCATTCTTTGAACGTCTAGAGACTCGAAAGAATTTTCATCCTCTTATCTTAAATGACAGTGTAGATCACACCGTAACGTGTTACATACTTGAGTTTAGTTCTAGATTCGCTAATTCATGGAATCTCTTAAGTATTGTTGGTACCCTATGAATTTTGATTTTTTTTTTTTTTTGAATGGTAAATGAAAAATAGTATAAGGTGAAATTTTTTGAAGGAATGTACGGCAACTCTCAGGCAAAACATGGACAAAAACTATACAACTATGGCTCTTGTCACAGGCTAAATTTTAACTACTTTTATGCTAACCTCTTTATCTCTATCTTTCACCCCTGGATCTTGAAAATTCTGGATACGATCTTTAATCAAAGCTATTAACTTTTTGAGAATGCTCTTACTGTGAGCGATTTCATTAATTTTTTAAGACCCTATTGTTTCTTTCCTCCCAGATGGAGTAGACTGTGCAGGCAAGAGAGAGACTGATGATTTTACTTTTCATTTTATTCCCTCCTCCAACAGGAGCTAATCTTCATATTATCCTCTCCAATGGCTCAGTAATCTGATAAGTTAATCCTGACAGGTCACATTGAAAGAACAAGTGATCAATCGATTCTTCTCCCATATGACATAAAAGCCATCGATTGGCTAAATGGGAACCTCTCTTCCGATCATTGTTCGCTAGTACCTGAACACGTGAATTAGAAGGTTGTGTCACCTTTTATACGAATATCAAACAATGTGAAATTTTCAAGATCAGATAGATAAATATCCTAACATAAATATCAAGGATGATGCATTTTGATTTGGCATCGGCTTTATGAATGTCCCCATCCACTTTATTTGGAAGTGCTAACTTTTCTTCTAGGATATATGCTTCGTGGAAGTGTGTGTATCTTTTTGGAAGGGTTAGGACAAGAGAGGGGTGGCCTGCTAAAACTTGGGTAGGAATAACCATACATGATTTGGAAACAGTTGTGTTGATTGAGGGTTTGGTATTGTGTGAATCATCCATGAACAAATATATAGGGCAGGCACAAATATATGTAACAAGGCACTTTGGTTATTGTCCGATGCCTCGATGAGCAATTTTGTGTCAGAGGGGGATAACTATGCTTTATAACCGACTTCTCTTTTCTACGAAAACCAAAAGCTGTGTTGTCTATGCTTTTATGAAGTTATGTTTAGGAATTCATGACTGCTTGTAATCGGTTCCAGCCCATGGGGACTTGAGTGAATCTTTGTAGCTTGAACTGGATGCTGACAAGTTTGTTCATTCTGTTGAACTCTCCTGCCACCGAATGTTGAAAAGTTTGTACATCTCTACTAATAATCTTTACAAATTAGTTAGTAAATATAGATCATCGTGACTAACTTGTTCATGACAAGTATTCGATCGCGTTACACCTTTTCTATGGTTGATCTTGTTTTGGCATGAATCCCTATGAAATTGACCACAAGGATGTAATCATTATCATCATCGAGTCTCGCTCCATCATATAGGGCTTGACTATATGGAAGATTGAAAGAATTTTTCCACCGCATTTCAATCTGACGCCAAGTAGCCAAACCCTCTTGAGACTGGTGGCCAAAATCTAAGCAAAGCAACGATGAGAGAGAGAGAGAGTACTCAGTCACGAATGCCGTTTTTTCCTGGTCATCCTTATTAGGGTTTAGAGAGAGAGAGAGAGAGAGAGAGAGAGAGAGAGAGAGAAAGAGAGAGAGAGAGAGAGAGAGAGATATCGTGCAACCACGATTACTTGCAATGCTTGTTTTAAGCCAGTATCATGTGTTTGCTTGTTGATTTTGTGTTGTTAAGTTTCTTAATTTAAGCCTGGCTTGTTATCTATTTTACCCTATTTGATACTCACACACTAATACAAATAATTATTTGTTTTCACTGTATGGTTGGGTATTTATGATGCTTACCTCAAATACCTCGCAATTCAATATTAGGAAACACCATTGTTGGTTATATGGTTTCATCTTCGGTCCATCAAAAAAATAAAAAGCTATCATCTTCGTTGTGTCAAAAAATTCGAGCCGTCTCATATAATGTGTAAGCCAACATCAATCTCAGATATGTAATCTCAGATATGTAATTAGAATTTTTGAATTTCTTCATCGGTCTAGTCATCTGTCACTTAGGGTGTGTTTAGTTGAACGACGGGGCGGAACTTTGTGGTGTAGTGCTCTATTGGTTTTCTAATCACCTGGTTTGGCACACCAGGATCTCACTGATGTCCTAAATTCTGAAAATCCAAAGGCAGCCACGCATGTACGATTATCGGCGCTAATCCTTTTTGCACGGATTTTGGAGCACGAATATGATTTTTGTAATATTTTTTGGGGAACTTAGTGTTACCCTGAAACAATTCTCCTTTAACGTTAAGGACGACTAATGTTTGTATTAGCGTTAAGTTCCTCACTCTGAAAACATTTTTGCTCCTGCAGGGGGATGCTCCAAGTGCATCTATACCGTTCGATATGTATTTTACATAGTCACGAGGTCCATCTCACCCATACCGTTTTTACATTCAATAAGACGGTTCTCATTCTCCGAACACAATATGGAACGGTGGAGATGCATCTGATATGTACTGATATCAAGAAAAACACCAATGACGATCAAGCAAGCCATCTAATGGGTTTAAATAATAATGACGATTGCAATGGGATATCGCTATAAAAGAGGTGCGAAAGATTATCAATGATACTCAATGAAGGGATCGAAGTACGAGGAAAGTTAATACCGTCGAGTGATGAAGCTGTGAGGGATAGAAGGCGGCTCAGAAGAGGGGCTAGAAGTAGGAGGATATCCATGGATCGGCGTCAGAAGAATAAGAAGAAAAACTTCTTTCTCAAGATCTCACAAAAAAAGATTTCTTTCTTTTCATCCAAATCTTATATATCCTTTCATTAGGGTTTGCAATCCTGTTTTATAGAGTAGAAGGCAATCCTCACAGGAAAAGAAGAGAGAGACAAGCAAGGGAGGAGGAAGGGAGAGGAGGCCATGCAAAGAGGACACGATAGGGGGGGACGGTGCTCGGTTTCGGCATCACCGGAAGAGAGGACGAAAAGCAAGTAAAAGTAAAAGGGTACTGCTATTCAACCCGAAATGTTGATCCCGAATGGTCAACCAGAATGATGTGGCGTCCAATCACAGCGTCTCTTTGCCTGCCGGTCCTGGCTGGGTGCGATTCACCTGTCGGGACTGTGTTCAACAGACATCTATGACCGGGTCACCATTATGGTCGACCATTCGGGATAACTAGTATTTTGTTACCAGTATCCAGTCCACTCTCGCAAAAGCCTTAGCAATATCCAGTTTGAAAGCATAGAGTTTTTTTGTTACCTGAAGCTAGATTCATAGAATGGAGGACTTCTTCGGCGATGACAGAATTATCCAAACTTTTTGGGCATCGATTGCAATTGGAAAGAAATTGTAATCGAGATTCTCCCGATCGGATTCCTCCAAACGAGATCTAACCCTTCTAGCAATGGAAAAAGAAGAGCGACATCTCTCTCCCTCTCTCTCTCTCTCTCTCTACTTATGGAGCTTCAACATCAGAAAGGAATGGGATATCCTATACTCATGGGGCTTCAACATCAGAAAGGAATGGGATACCCTATACTCATGGGGCTTCAACATCGGAAAGGAATGGGGTATGATCAAGATGGGGTGGGACATTTAACTGGGGTGTATTCAAGGTGGGGTGTAAGAGAAAGGATATTTTTGGGATAAAAATGGGGTATGATAAAAAAAAATGGGGTGTGTTCAAGTTTGTTGGAAATGGGAGCTAGTTACAGATTTTTGGGGTATGAATAAAATTTCCCAAAAAAAATGGGGAAGTTTGACATAAGTCCTTCTTCAGATATGACTTTTAGTTGCAGGACACATTAATTTCAAAATATAGCTCAAGTCCCTCCAGACAAATAAATACTCTTTTTAAAGAAGAATGTATACTCTTTCTGAAACGAATGTATATTGTTTCTGAAGACATATATACTCTTCTTGGAGACGAATGTATACTTGTAGGGACCGTAGCTAATATAGCAAGTTATGATGTCCTGCAACAAATATTGCAAAATAGTTAAGGACCTATACCTAATTTGCCGGAAAAAAAAAATGTACAAAGTGGACCACATCAGAACCCATAATGCTCCATAAGCCGGGCGAAAGTCCATCCGGACCAGGAGATTTTAGAGATTTCATATCGAAAAACACACAAGTTGATCTCAGTCGTGCCTAGTAGGGTATGGTACGGTGGTTTAAAAGAGAGCTACGTTCACACACGGATGAAGAATTCTAGTTCTTTAAAAAACGTTCACGTGTCACAACTTGGGAGAGAGGCTTCCATTTTAGTGTGTATATATATATATATATATATATATATATATATATATATATAGTGTGTGAGAAGATCTGGATATTCCAAAAAAATGCTCAAGAATAATCTTTCTCCTGCGATTTTGAGACTCCAAGTGTGATTTCTCCTGCGACGATTTAAGACCAAGGTGTGGAAGTATTTTGTATTCCGATCCCCATCCTTGAACCGATGCAATTTGGCTCTTTGTTTTCAGTAGATGTCTTCTCTTATGAGGGCCTACTCAAACTCCTTTCGAAGCCTTCTCTCTTCCGCAATGAAAGTGGGGGACGAAGCAAGGGATTGGACTTTGGCGAAGGATGCCTTTAGGTCTTTTAAGTCTTTAAGATGGATGGAAAGATTTCTGAATTCCTTTTTACTCAACTTAGTAAGCGCTTTCTTGACCCCCTCGCATTTGTCTTTCCATTTCTTGCCCGCTCCAAAGGCTTCTAAGAGTCGTAGGCAACACTTTCGAAACTAGGGCTAGCAGTACAGAATTCCTCAAACTTAACCTTTTCTTGCTTAGCTTCCTATTGGAGTAGAGAGCCAGAAAAAATAGATAGTGATCATTGCCAATCATAGGAAGGCGCCATACCCTAGCTTTCGGGAAATTGGAGTCGCCATCTAGGATTAGCCACAGCTCTGTCAAGACGTTCTCGAACGAGGAATTGCATAGACCTCCGATTTGACCAAGTGTAGGCTGAACCATTGTATTCAATATCCATAACCCCAATTTCGTCAAATGGAAGTCTCGACTAAGAGAGGGTTAAACATGGGTTCCCCTATATTCTTAGAGGCGGAGAGGATGGCATTAAAATAACCAATGCAATAGAGAGGAAGAGAGAAGACCCTCAAACAGTAGGGTTGGCAATGGGCCTAAACTCGAACCTCATTTATACTATATCAGGTCGGGCTTTTGGATCGGACTATTCAAAATTATGCGTTTGCTAGGCCCAAGCCCGACCTATTGCCAACCCTCAACAATCAATAATCTGCTCCCAGACCGTGTCCATATCTAAGCGATAAGGGCCACCATAAATATTGCATAGGATGCAGTTCCCAAAAGGGTGAATAACTTTGGCCATGATGAAGAATCTCAATGTGGCCAGAATATTGATGTCAATCCGATCATTCCAGAGTAAGCATAGGCTTGAGGTGTAGCGAATCGGCAACGGTCTTGATCTGCTTGGTATCGCTTCTAATCTCCGATTGGAATAAAATAACTGCCCTAGTAGGTAGCGAGGAGATTGTGAAGTTACGAATTGCAGATGGACTCTCCAGACCTATACAAGTCCAAGCAATGATGTTCATTTATCCAGTGGCATCTGAAGGTCAGTTGCCACCATGGAAGTCATAACATAGTTAGGAGGGAAGGAATTTGTACCCAGGTGGGTGAGGGTTCCATGACCTTAAGGTGAGGTAAGGGTGCGTTTGGCATTAGCTTTGAAATTTTAGATTTTGATTTTGGAATTCCAAGAACTGGTTTTGTGCAAAACCAGTTTTAGCTTATCGAAAACCAGTTCTAGAATTATCAACATTTGAGCATTTGGCAATAAAACCAATTTTGAGCCTAAAACTAGTTTTACAGTTAATTTTTTAAAATGTTCTCTCCAATATTTTCTCTTTACGATATTTTCTCTTTCTACAATATTTTCTCTCCAACATTACCTCTATGATATTTTCTCTTTATAATATTTTCTCTTCTCACTACGTCATTTTCTATCTAAAATACTCTCCTTTTATAATATTTTTTCTTTACAATAATTTCTCTCTAAAATATACTAATTCTATAATATTTTCTCTCTCTAAAATATTCACTTGCTACAAGATTTTCCCTCACTAAAAATATTATCTCTATAACACTTTCTCTAATATTTTCTCTCTACAATATTATTTCTCCTCTCTCTACCCCATTTTTTCTCTCTATGATATTTTCTCTCTATAATATTTTCTCTCATTCAGTTTCTCTTTAAATATTTGCTCTTTAAAATATTGTCTTTACAATATTTTCTCTCTAAAATATTTTTTTTGTACAATATTTTTTCTCTCTATAATATTCTCTTTCTACAACATTTTCTCTTTACAATATTTTCTCTTTATAAAATATTATCTTTCTATAATATTTTTTCTATCTGCAATATCTTTGATCTTTTTAAATAATATTTTTTTTCTATCCCATTTTTTCTCTATGATATTTCCTCTGTATAATATTTTTTCCTCCTTATGTCATTTTCTCTCACTACAATATTTTCTCTTTCTAAAATATTCTCTCTCTATAATATTTTCTCTCTCTAAAATATTCTCTGTCTATAAAATTTTCTCTCTAAAATATCATATTTTACAATATTTTCTCTCTACAATATTTCTCTCTCTAGAATATTCTCTTTGTATACTATTTTCTCTCTATAAAATATTCTTTCAATAATATTTTCTCTCTTGAACATTTTCTCTCTCTATGATATCTTCTCTCTCTATAATTAATATTTTTCTCCCCTCTATGTTATTTTCTCTCTATAATATTTCTTTTCTAAATTTTACTCTATAATACATTCTCTCTCTAAAATATTATCTTTCTATAATATTTTATCTCTATAAAATATTCTCTTTCTACAATATTCTCTCTCTATAATATTTTTTCTTTCTAAAATATTCTCTCTCTAAAATATTCACTTTCTACAATATTTTCTCTCTAAAATATTCTATTTTTATAATATTTTCTCTCTAAAATATTCTATTTCTATTATATTTTTTCTCTCTATGATATATTCTCTCTCTATTATTAATATTTTTCTTCTCTCTATGTTTTTTTCTCTCTATAATATTTTCTATATAAACTACTCTCTATAACATATTCTTTCTCTAAAATATTATCTTTCTATAATATTTTCTCTCTCTAAAATATTCTCTTTCTATAAAATTTTCTCTCTAAAATATCATATTCTATAATGTTCTCTCTACAATATTTCTCTCTAAAATATTCTCTTTGTATACTATTTTATCTCTCTAAAATATTCTTTCTATAATATTTTCTCTCTTGAATATTTTCTCTCTCTCTATATCTTCTCTCTATAATTAATATTTTTCTCCCTTCTATGTTGTTTTCTCTCTATAATATTTCTTTTCTAAATTTATCTCTATAATATATTCTCTCTCTAAAATCTTCTCTTTCTATAATATTTTATCTCTATAAAATATTCTCTTTCTACAATATTCTCTCTACAATATTTTTTCTTTCTAAAATATTCTCTTTCTACATTATTTTTTCTCTAAAATATCCTATTTCTACAAAGTTTCTGCTCTATAACATTTCTCTCTCTAAAATATTCTCGTTTTATAATATTTTTTCTCTCTAAAATATTCTCTTTTTATTATATTTTCTCTCTATGATATCTTCTCTCTATTATTAATATTTTTCTGCTCTCTATGTTTTTTTCTCTCTCTACAATATATTTACAATCTAAACTACTCTATAACATATTCTTTGTCTAAAATATTATCTTTCTATAATAATTTCTCTCTAAAATATTCTCTTTCTATAACATTTTCTCTCTATAGTATTTTCTTTTTCTACAATATTTTCTCTCTATAGTATTCTCTCTCTATAATATTTCTTCTCTATAATATTTTTTATCTTCAATATTTTCCCTCACTACATATTTATTTATTTAATATTCTCTATCTATATTCTTCTCTTTAGAATTTTCTCTCTATAATATTTTTATATCTATCATATATTTTCTCTAAAGTATTCTCTATAATAATTTTCTCTGTCTACAATATGACATGTATACATATTCTTTCGGTTTTAATTTTTTCTCTTTACAATAGTTTCTCTCTACAACATATATGTTATTCACAATAATTTTTTTTAATTATTGTTTTGCCTTTTTGCTGCAAGAACCCAAAAGAAGAACCCGAAAGCAGAAAATTTCTGCTTTTGGATTTTGATGATTTTCTGGTTTTGGTTTTGGAAAACCAATTTTCTAATCGAATGCCAAACGCACTAAAATCTTATACCAAAACCAGTTTGACAAGAGGAACTAGTTTTGACGCAAAACTAGGCCTCCAAAACCAATACCAAACATACCCTAAGTTTTTGTTTCTTGAGTGGGTGGGAATCTTTAAAGGCACCCTCTTCATCTATGTTGACGGGATTCTCGTCCAGGTTATCAAAGCTTCTTACGGAGATCTCCTCGCTTCACTTCTCTGGCTATGGAGTCAGAATGCAAACAAATGAATGCTACACTCATTGCCCCCATTATCGTCCATACAACCACAGGACCCACTGCGATTCAAGAGACATGGTGTAGGAGGCCCAAGCACATGGGGGATAGTGGCCCCCAACATTAAGAACATGCTGATAGGATCAGGTGTAGGTAGGCCCCGTGTTTGTATGGTACGCAGGATGTGCTGAAAATTTTCCCTAAATCCTTTTCCCATTGACCAAATGGGGTGGAACCCCTAGCCTCACCTTTAGCTAGGGGTTAGGTGAACCACCATTTTGGCAATTTGAGTACAGGTCAGGCTTCTGAAGATGCTCTTAATGGCCCACGTGGCACTCCCCGATTGAGCTGTACGCAAAAGCAGCATACCCTATCATAAAGAGAAGTTTCACCTCAAAAAAACAAAATTATAAAAAAAAAAAGTTTCACCATTAAATCCCTCTACCCAAATCTCACACCTACATAATCATTGCATGTAGACATCAAGCACACTAAGCATCCATCCAAAATTCCCATATGAAAAAAGAAAGGTCAAAGCTATGTTTACATATCCTGCAAGATGGGGGAAATAAAAGAGATATATATATATATATATATATATATATATATATATATATAGAGAGAGAGAGAGAGAGAGAGAGAGAGAGAGAGAGAGAGAGAGAGAGAGAGAGAGAGAGAGAGAGAGAGAGGATGAAAGAAGCCCTATGTTTACACTTTACAGAGAAAGAAAAAGAACAGAAGAAAAAGAAAAAAAAGGTTAGGACAAAGAAGGATCTGAGGGATCGTTCACAATGACATCGAGCACCGTCGCTTGCTTGCCTCCTTCATCGGCAAACGCACCTCCCGCACCCCTACATACCCGTGACGCATCAGCCACCTACACGCCATTGTCCTTGGCTGCCTCACCCTCTTTCCTTCTCTAATTTTCTCCTCTCAGTGTTAATTAATTGCACCCACAGAAACTCTAACAACATGTTTGTATTCAAAAAAAGTATGATCCAGTGAAGTAAATCGATAAAATATTATAATAGTAAAAAATAACTAATCTCATGTAATACCTGATCTCCTGTAACTATTTGCATTCAGTAGTAAAGTAAAATATAGCTTTATTTTAAGTTACAAAAACATGTTTGTATTCAGTGGTAACCACAAAAGGCACTGGGATCTTTCAACCCGATGCCGCCCACTTGTCTGCAACACCAAGCTCATTGGTGCAGCCGCGTTTCACCGTGAGAGTAGAGCCTCGCCGACAACAACAGGCATGGAACCCATGTTTCCGGATAGCAGCCGCAACTTCATCAGTGATGTCAAGGTTCTCAGTGGCAAAATGCTACAGATCTGATCGAAGTGTTATCCTACAGTAATAAGATCAGGAACTGTGTGTGTCAGAGAGAGAGAGAGAGAGAGAGAGAGAGAGAGAGAGAGAGAGAATTGACTTCAAAGAATTTCCTTCCTTGACGTTGGGGTTGACGACCAGATCTGCAGCATGTCACCGCCGATACTAGCCATTGGAGATGAAAACCCAATGGGAGGATCGTGACTGAGGAATTAACGCAAAGTCAAAGCAAAACAAAAGCCATTACAAGTAAAGAAAACCTTTCCAATGTCTAAAAAAACGTTCGAGGCTTACGCCTGCCTCGAGGCACACGCTTCAACAGCCACATATAAAAAGAATACGTCTCTGCATCAAGAGGTGTACGTCTTTGTCCAAGGCGCTCCTCAAAGCGTTTGAGGCGTATGCCTCTTGCACCAGGCGTGAAACATAGGGCGGGGAGGGGTTAAACCAATGTTTGGTGTGGGGAGCACTAAGGGTTTGATATGTAAATCGTCCCCATGGACCCTTTTTTCACCCATTGACACCTCCTAAACCCTATAAGATCTCTTTAGGTTTTGAAACCCCTTGTCTCCAAAAACACAAAATCAAGATCTAGTGCTTATTTCTTTTCCGATTTGATTATGAAATTGTCTTCTTCTTCTTTGTGAATTGTCTACCAACTACAAGTGAGAAATAAAGATTTATTTCAAGTTTAGAGGTATGGATCATGATCTTGTATCTTCTAAAAGGTTTTTCTATGTTTTTTTCTTTGTATTTTATCATTCTCATGTATTTGTATCATTTTTTTTTTTTACCTTGAAAATGTTAGTTCTATATTCGTATTTTATTATTTGTTATTACTTGTTTGTTACTTTAATTATTATCTTAAATATTAAAGAATTAAGCGTGTTTGAGCAATTTGACTTTCTATTTTATTGTTAGATTGCTCGATGGAGTCCTCAATCGTGTCATATAAGATATTTTCTAACACACTGTGATTTATTATGCATATTTAGTTCAATTATTATTATACATTCAATAATAGTAGTTATTCTGATTTTTTTGTTTTAAATTTTTTTTTTTTACCAAAACGGCTCCAAAAAATTTGAGGCTTACGCCTTGCCTCTCCTGAGGGAAAACACCTCGGTCCGCCTTTCGCCTTTTTAAACATTGAACCTTTCACTTGCAAATATCCAAGTAAAATAGGTACTAGTAAATGACCAGCAACTCTTGAGAGTTTTCATTACTATATAGAAAGGTGAATACAAACATTGCCAAGTAAATTTTTAGTGGGAGTTATTTCACTAGTTCTTCCTTTGATCGAATACAAACATGCCCTAAGTACCCCTACTAGCCCGAAACAAGTAAAGTTTCTTAACCCCCGTTCTCGTGGACGGTATTCCGACCCAAACAAGTTTCATAAGGGGCAGTTACAGGGAATAGCTCTCTACAACAAATTTTACTATTTGCATGTCTCAGATCATTTGTTCTACATGTTAGTTATGTGATTCTGTGAGACAAACACCTACCACTTATATTCGAGAGCTCATCAAACTAGCTCATCTATTCAGCTACTGTCATGTTGGCTATGAACAGTTTAGCAAAGGATCATTGGTCATGGTTGTGAAACAAAAATGCAAGGGATAAAAAAAAAATAACAAAAAACCTAGAAATGAAGCCAAAATGATATGTGGTTAATTATATACACCAGAAATTAGGTATAGCCTGACAAGGACAGATAAACATACTGATCATATGGCCTTACCCTATAAAAAAAAAAAGGTTTAAAATTTCTTCCTCTTAGAACCATATAACAGGAAAAAAAAAATGGACAGAGATTTTTATATATGACTACATACAAAATTGTGATTGAACCGTGGAGAACCAATGGAGATTTTTAGAATCAATATAAGATATGTTTTTATCCGAATCATGAAAAAACATTGAAATACCCACAAAAAGAGAAGGAGAGGATTTTGTATCAACAAAATCATCGGAAAGAGTACAAGGGGAAAGGCCATCAGATTAAATAGTACATCAATCTAGACAGCATTAAGTGTGTCAGAAGACCTTCATGAATTATAGAAACTTGATCTCATCACATGGCCATTCGTTTAAATCGAAAAAGAGAAAGTGCTTAGAATGTCCCAGACGAGTGTCATCATATACGAACACTTTAAAAAAAATTATCCTCAAGTCTTAACTATTGAAGAAAGAAAAGGCATTCTAAGATAATTATAGAATAGAAATAGCACAGTTAAATGAATCCACCTGCTGAAATGGGTTTATTTCCACTGTTTTTAACCCTAAGTGGGTGGAAACGAATCCACATGCAGAAATCAAATCCTTCCCAGGAGTTGATTCCTCTACAATTGATTAAAAAAAACGCACGGGTAGTGTGGAAATTAAAATCAATGGAATATAAATCAGTGGAAATAAAAAAAAAAAAAAAAAGGCCATCAGAGTATATATTACATCAATCAAGACAGCATTAAGTGTCTCAGACGACCGTCATGAGTTATAGAAACTTGCTCTCATCACATGGCAATTCTTTTAAATAAAAAAGAGAAAGTGCTTAGAATGTATAGACGAGTGCCATAATATATAAACACTAAACAAAACATTCCCGTGACCAAGGTTCAAATATTTTGATTTCGACCAATATTTTGACACTGCAAAATAAGAAAATATCGCGTGAAAATATTTCGACAGTGTGGAACCATTACAGTTTTATAGAAAGGATAGAAATATAAATATTAAATTGATAATAAGCCTTTTAACAAAACTCGTAACAAGCATAAATCAAGTATAGATGCATACTTTAGAACACTATATCAACACTATCTAAGGGTATGGAGCTCCATATAGCATGTATTTAAATGCATGTTGTACAGATACATAACATGACGGTCTAAGGTCTACACTATATTTAAAATTCAAGTGATTTCATCACTATTAAGGCTGACTTTTTTTTTTCTTCAAGAACTTCCAAATTTTTGAAAGGTAGATTTGATCAAATTTAATAATTTATCCACAAATCCGGTGGCGGTGTAAGAATATCAAATATTGAAAATCCCGAGGCATTTGATGTTCTTACACAATCATATTATCAATTAAATAACAGAAGGGAATTAATTGAAGGGAACCTACAAGTTACCATTTTCAAAACAGTTGAAGACGAACATTTCGATCATGTCGAACAAACGTTTGGAAGTAATTCCATTGAATTGAGCTCCCCAAATGGTGTTGGATAGCAAATCTAACACCTCAAAACAGTTTTCGAAAAAAAAATCACATCGTAGAAGACAAATGATCTACTCTAAGGGTTTTGTGTTTAGGGTTTAGGGAAAATTTAGAAATTTTCCGATATATTTTGGAATATTTTTGTCCGCCTCATTTCATTTCGAGGGTGAACAAATCGAAATATTTAGTGAAATTTTGAACCATACTTGTAACTATCGAATGAATCCTGCGGGAAACAAGAAAAAATATTTTATGATAATTCTAGAGGAGATAATATCACAGTGAAATGAATCCACCAGCTGAAATTGGTTCATTTCTAATGTTCTTTAACCCCTTAAATGGGTAAAAACGAATCTACTTGCAGAAATCAAATCCTTCCCAAGGGTGGATTCCTCTTCACTTGATTCAAAAGAACGCATAAGTGAGTGGAAATGAAATCAATGGAAATATAAGTCAATGGAAATTACAAAGGCCGCCAAAGTAAATATTACATCAATCTAGATAGCCTTAAGTGTCTCAGATGACCGTCGCGAGTTATACAAACTTGCTCTCATCACATGGCCATTCTTTTAAATTAAAAAGGAGAGAGTGCTTAGAATGTCTAGGAGTGCCATCACATATAAACACCAGTGTTTTAAAAACCCCACCCAAGGCAAGCCCCAGGGTGAGGAGCACCTAAAACGCTCTAGGGCGAGCAATATGGGGAAAGACTCCATCTGGGCTTACGCCTAACTGGTTGGGTGCATGCCCGAAGTACCCAGTGTGCGTCTTTTGCGCCACATCTGGTTGGGTGTACAACTAGATGGAGTGGCTTGTATATAAACAAACACTAACTTAACCCAAAAACTAAACCAAGGGGCACCCTTTTATCAACAATTAGTCCCATAAATTTTAAAGTCAACTTTTACATATGGATGGAAGTATTAGAAGGGCACCTTTATATCAGCAGATTGTCCCCAAATTCTAAATCTTAACTTTCACTTATGTATGTAAAATTAGAGGTGAAGGCAAAGCAGTCATTTGACCCCAATCAAGGTAGATGTGGAGGATTTTGGGGGAGTCCGTGATGGAAGCTTTCCCGACATACCAATTGGATGAAGATGGTGATATTAATAAGAATGGGTTGATGTGATTATGTGATATGTTAAGAGTTTTTGAAGAAGTTTTTTTTTCAACTATAACTTTTTGAATTTAGGTGGTATGGATATTGGATACTACATATTTTACATTTTGGTAGACCATAGATATATCATGAAAGAAAATGACAATGTTGTTTCAAATTATCTTTTTTGTAATGCCTACATTGCCTAGTATGTGTGTTTATAAATATATTTGAATTTTATATGTTATTCACTATTTTTTATACTACTTTTTAATATTATTATATATTTTAAATTAAAATTCAAAATTCGTGTGGCTTACACTCCACGCCCAAGGGCTTACACCCAGCCTCACGGTAGGCAAAATGCCCCGCCTTACGCTTACGCCTCTGAAAACATTAATAAACACTAAAAAAAAACATTCTCGTAACTATCGAATGAATACTGCAGGAAGCAAGAATAACTATTTCAAGATATTTAGAAGAGATAATGGCAAGGTCAAATGGATCAACCTGCTGAAGTAGGCTCATTTGCATAGTTCTTTAACCCCTTAAGCGGGTGAAAACAAGGGTCAATTACTCTTCACTTAATTCAAAATAACGCATAAGTTAAAGTCAGTGGAAATGAAAATTAATGAAAATATAAGTCAATGGAAAACAAAAAGACCATCAGAATAAATATTACATCAATCTAGACAGCATTAAGTGTCTCAGATGACCGTCATGAGTTATACAAACTTGCTCTCATCACATGGCCATTTGTTTTAAATAAAAAAAGAGAAAGTGCATAGAATGTCTAGAACAAGTGCCATCATATATATACACTAAAAAAAATATTCTTGTCACTATCAAATGAATAATGCAGGAAACCATAATAACTATTTTAGGATACTTTAGAAGAGACAATGGCATAATCAAATGGATTCACTTGCTGAAATGGGCTCATTTGCACTGTTTTTAAACCCCTTAAGCAGGTGAAAACGAATCCACTTACAGAAATGAAATACTTCCCAAGGGTCAATTCCTCTTCACTTGAATCAAAATAACGCATAAGTTAAAGTGAGTGAAAATGAAAATCAATGAAAATATAAGTAAATAGAAATCATAAAGGCCATCAGAATAAATATTACATCAATCTAGACAGCAGTAAGTGTCTCAGATGACCACCCTAAGTTATACAAACTTGCTCTCACCACATGGCGATTCTTTTAAATAAAAAGAGAAAGTGCTTAGAATGTGTCTAGGACAAGTGCCATCATATATAAACACTAAAAAAAAGAGTATCATAACTATCGAATGAATATTGAGGGAAGCAAGAATAACTATTTTAGTATATTTTAGAAGAGATAATGGCATAGTCAAATGGAACCACCTGCTGATGTGGGCTCATTTGCATTGTTTTTAACCACTTAAGCAAGTGGAAACGAATCCACCTACACAAATAAAATCCATCCCAAGGGTCAATTCCTCTTCACTTGATTCAAAAGAAAGCACAAGTTAAAGTGAGTTGAAATAAAATTCAAAGAAAAAATAAGCCAATGGAAAACAAAAAGGCCATCAGAATAAATATTACATCAATCTAGACAGCATTAAGTGTCTCAGATGACCGTCGTGAGTTATACAAACTTGGTCTCATCACATGGCCATTTGTTTTAAATAAAAAAAGAGAAAGTGATTAGAATGTCTAGAACAAGTGCCAACATATATAAACACTAAAAAAAACATTCTCGTAACTATCGAATGAATAATGCAGGAAGCAAGAATAACTATTTTAGGATATTTTAGAAGACAAAATGGCATATTCAAATGGATCCACCTGCTGAAATGGGCTTATTTGCATTGTTTTCTAACCCCTTAAGCAAGTGGAAACGAATCCACCTACACAAATAAAATCCATCCCAAGGGCCAATTCCTCATCACTTAAATCAAAATAACGCATAAGTTAAAGTGAGTGAAAATGAATATCAATGAAAATATAAGTCCATGGAAATCATAAAAGCCATCAGAATAAATATTACATCAATCTAGACAGCAGCTAGTGTCTCAGATGACCGTCGTGAGTTATAAAAACCTGTTCTCATCACATGGCCATGAGTTTTAAATAAAAAAAGAGAAAGTGCTTAGAAAGTCTAGAACAAGTGCCATCATATATAAACACTAAAAAGAACATTCTCGTAACTATCGAATGAATAATGTCGGAACCAAGAATAACTATTTTAGGATATTTTAGAAGAGATAATGGCATAGTCAAATGGAACCACCAGCTGATGTGGGCTCATTTGCATTGTTTTTAACCCCTTAAGCAAGTGGAAATGAATCCACCTACACAAATAAAATCCATCCCAAGGGCCAATTCCTCTTCACTTGATTCAAAAGAAAGCACAAGTTAAAGTGAGTGGAAATAAAAATCAAAGAAAATATAAGTCAATGTAAAACAAAAAGGCCATCAGAATAAATATTACATCAATCTAGACAGCATTAAGTGTCTCAGATGACCGTCGTGAGTTATACAAACTTGCTCTCATCACATGGCCATTTGTTTTAAATAAAAAAAGAGAAAGTGCTTAGAATGTCTAGAACAAGTACCAACATATATAAATACTAAAAAAAACATTCTCGAACTATCGAATGAAGCAGAAGCAAGAATAACTATTTTAGGATATTTTAGCAATGTAGTCTAGGCGTCGCCGCCTAGGCCATCGCCTACGCGTTTTGGAGCTCTGATCGCCGAGGCAGTGGCTAGGCGGGTGGAGTTTAGGCAGCCGCCTAGGCGCTTGGCTATAGGCGCCGCCTAGGCACCTACTTTTGTAATTGTTTTTTTTTTTTAATTAGTCGGGTTCAAATTGAGTTTTCTTAAATCGCACTTGGTTTTATAGGTGCATGTTGCTTTATAAATGGCCAACACTATGCCATCATTAATGGGAAAAAAACTAGTGTGTCCATGTTCTTAGGGTTTGAAGAGAAAAAAGTCGAAACTCGAAAGAGGCATATAAGAATTATTTATATAAGAGTGACGATGATGTAGATGGTTAGGTGATTTAGATGAGTAGTTTTAATTGTTTTTTTTGGGATACGTGGTTGTGAAATATTCCAAAAAATAATAGATTACCTAATATGGTTATATTTATGCTTATGATATTTGCTTAAATTTATGAGTATAACAAGGTTATGTTGCTCTTGTTGATATGCAATTAATATTTACAACGTATAATCATTGTGGTTGACACGTGATTCCTATTTGTTGTAATAATAATGGTCATGTAGCTTACCATATGCTCTGGATCATACCCATTATCAGTGTTGTCAAGGCGCAGTAAGGCGCGCGCCTCGGGCGAAGGTATGTGCTTCAGGCACATTCTGACGAGGTGCGTGCAGTAAGGCGCGCGCCCAGTGTTGTCAAGGCGCAGTAAGGCGCGCGCCTGAGGCGCGCCTCGAGGCGAGGCGCAGGTATGCGCCTCAGGCGCATGCTGGCGAGGCGCACGCAGCAAGGCGCGCGCCTTAGGCGCCTTTAGCGCCTTTGGCACAAGGCGCAGGGCGACCGAGGCGCGCGCCTTGATGCATTTTGGGTTTTGGTCTTCAAGTTTTTTGTTTTTTTTTGTGATTTTAGTTTATTTCGGGGTTTTTTCGATTTGTTTTTAGTTTTTTGGTTTTTGGTTTTTTTCTTTCGATTCTTTTCGGTTTGAATAAAAGAGCGCAACTCTCCTTAGAGTCAGACTCTTTCGTTTTGTTACTCAACATTGTTTATGAGTTCTCATTTATCAGTTATTACTTATGAGTATTGTATGTATTTAACTTATGAATATGATGTTGGCATGTTGCATGATAACTTGTGAATTATTATTTTCACTAAAATTGTTCATTTGATGGCCACTAGTTATGAGTTACAAGTATTGTATGCCTTTATTGTGTTGATTTAATTGAATAGTGGTCATATTTCTCTTTTTTCATGAAATATAATTTTTTTATAAATTTTAGATTTTTTTTATAATTATTATTAATTTTTTAAAGAAAAATATATATTTTTGCGCCTTACACACTAAGGCGCGCGCCTTATTTGCGCCTTGCGCCTCAGGCTCCAGCAGCATCTTGCGCCTCAAGTGCGCCTTGTCGCCTTGACAACACTGCGCGCGCCTTAGGCGCCTTTAGCCCCTTTGGCGCAAGATGCAGGGCAACAGAGGCGCGGGCCTTGATGCATTTTGGGTTTGGGTCTTCAAGTTTCGGTTTATTTCTAGTTTTTTTTTTTTTCAGTTTTTTGGTTTTTTTTTTGTTTTGGTTTTTTTCTTTCGATTCTCTTTTGTTTGAATAAAAGAGCCCAACTCTCCTTAGATTCAAACTCTTTCGTTCTGTTACTCAACATTGTTTATGAGTTCTCATTTATCAGTTATCACTTATGAGTATTGTATGCATTTAACTTATGAATATGATGTTGGCATATTGCATAATAACTTGTGAATTATTATTTTCACTCAAATTGTTCATTTGATGGCCACTAGTAATGACTCTAATGAGTTAATTGAATAGTGATCATATTTCTCTTTTTTTCATAAAATATAAATTTTTTATAAATTTTAGATTTTTTTACAATTATTATTAATTTTTTTAATATATATATATATATATATATATATATATATATATATATATATATATATATATATATATATATATATATATATATATATTTGCGCCTTACTAAGGCGCGCGCCTTATTTAAGCCTTGCGCCTCAGGCTCCAGCGGTACCTTGCACCTCAGGCTCTAGTAGTACCTTGACAACACTACCCATTATCAAATATTATTATTTCGACCATATCTATCTCTATAAATTAAATTTTATTATGTATAAAACTATAAATTACTTATGTATATATATATATGACTTATATTTATTTAATATATTTAATTTTTATCGCCTAGGTCTCGCCTCGCCTAGGCAGGCCAAATCGCTTAGGCATCGCCTTGACTACACTGTATTTTAGTAGACATAATGGCATAATCAAATGGATCCACCTGCTGAAGGGCTCATTTGCATTGTTTTTTATCCCCTTAAGCAGGTGAAAACGAATCCACCTACAAAAATGAAATCCTTCCCAAGGGTCAATTCTTCTTCCCATGTGTCTCAGATGACCGTCGTGAGTTATACAAACTTGCTCTCATCACAAAGTCATTCTTTTAAATAAATAAAAAAAGTGCTTAGAATGTCTAGGACAAGGGCCATCATATATAAACACTAAAAAAAAATATTCTCGTAACTATCAAATGATACTGCGAGAATCAAAAATAACTATTTTAGGATATTTTAGAAGAGATAATGGCACAGTCAAATGGATCCACCTGCTGAAATGGGCTCATTTGCATTGTACTTATAACCCCTTATGCGGGTGGGAACGATTCCACCTACAAGAATGAAATCCTTCCCAAGGGTCAATTCATCTTCACTTGATTCAAACGAACGTATAAGTTAAAGTGAGTGGAAATGAAAAAATAAGTCAATGGAAATCATAAAGGCCATCAAAATAAATATTACATCAATCTAGAAAGCATTAAGTATCTCAAACGATCGTCGTGAGTTATAGAAACTTGCTCTCATCGCATTGCCATTCTTTTAAATTAAAAAACAGTGCTTAGAATGTCTAAGACGAGTTTCATCATATATAAACACTAAAACAAAAAAAATTCACAACTATCGAATGAATCATGGATTTAGGATAATTTTAGAAGAGAATAGCACAAGGAAATGAATCCACCTATCGAAATGGGTTCGTTTTCCATGTTCTTTAATGCCTTAAGTGGGTGGAAATAAATCCACCTGTAGAAATAAATCCGGTGGATTTGATATCCTTCCAAAGCAAAAAGAAAAAGATCGGGCGATCCGAGGCCAAGCGGAGAAGATTCCTCCACTTGATTTCATCACTTAATTTCCTTGATCCAAAAGAATGCATAAGTTAAAGTGAGTGGAAATCAAAATCGACGAAAATATACGTCGGTGAAAATCATTTCCATTTCCTTAAGTGGGGAGAAATGAAAAAAACACGCCCTAAATGAGTACATAAAGTGGTGGAAATACTTGATGCAACGCTGTCTGAAGAGCACCCTGGCATGGTGGATGGACTTAAGCAACATGTTCTTGAAGATCATTTAAGACCCCATATTCATATGTAATTTCAGATCAAATGTAGACATCATTGAACTTTGCAGTCAAACTAAATTTTGTCGAATCCTCTTTTTCTCGCATCAGAATAAGATACAATTACCTTACGTGACTATAGGATAATAGATATAGATAAGACACTTTTGTCATAATAAAATTGGCCATCCCATTCTGAAGCAAGGTTTCAAATGTTAATTTCAGCCAATCAAAAAAAGAAAATTTGTCGAATTTCAATCATTTGAGGGCAAATTTTTTATTTTTTAGAGGAAAGATTTTTGTGGAAATGTATTGGGTTTCTGTCAAATTATGATTGCTTTCAGTCAAATATCGCTTTGTTATGAAAAAAATAGGAAATGGTGAAAAATATGAAACCCTTCGCTTAAAGCATCTCTAACAAATAGAGCCCCGAGATCTTTATTTTATTGATAAAGTATTATTTAGAGTCCGGTGCATTCCAACCTGATGTCTCTAAAAAAGAATCTTTATGATTTTATATATTAATTATTTTTTACTTATCCCATTTGGACCAATGACAAATAAAAAATGATACGACAAAAGTGTTACAATTTTTTTAGAGCCTAGCTTTCGATCTCCATATTTAGAGCATCAACAACCGGGCTCTAAAACTCCAAAATAGATCCCCGGACAACTCCAAACGGACTCCAAAAAAAGTGTAGCCCGGGCTCCATTTTAGAGCCGAGCTCTATATATGGAGACCAAAAGCTGGGCACCAAAACAACTGTAGCACTTTTGTCTTATCATTTCTCATTTATCAATGGTCCAAATGGGATAAATAAAAATAATATAAAAAAATCCTAAAAGATTCTCTTTTGGAGACACCGGGTTGGAATGGTCCGGGCTCTAAATAATACTTTATCAATAAAATAATGATCCGGGGGCTCTAAAATAGAGAGTCCGGTTGGAGATGCTCTTAGAGCCCAGCTCTAAAATAGGACCCGGGCTACAGTTGTTTTGGAGCCCGGTTGGAGTTGCCCGGGTTTCTATTTTGGAGTTTAATAACCGGTGGAGATGCTCTTCAAAAGATATGATCTTTTACTAAAAAAGATGAAATTTTTCAATGAAATTGTCCGAAAAAAAGACTCATGTCCAATTACAGTAAAATGTCGGTCCGCAAACGTTTCGTGATGACAATTTCTATATCGGAACCGGAAAAAAAAGACATATTTCAGTAATTTTGTAGTAAATGGGTCCAGCCGCTCGTTCTCGTACGGGCGGCCGGGCTGAACGTCTGCCCATCTGAAAACACATCACGCCGTCACGGTTTGCAGAAGCGCATCCAAACCCAAAAAACTAGGGTTTCAGTCGGTAAAGCAGAAATTTTTGAAGAAAAAAAAAATCCGAAGTGAAGCAAGATCTGATTGATCGACATAACAAAAGAGATAGCAAGAAATGGATCGAAACTGAAATGAAAAAGAAGGGAGGGTTACGTGGGATCTTACAGCTGCGTGATCGCTCGCCGTCACCCGTTCTCGATTCCGGAGAACGAAAGAGCGGGACAACGGAGGTTTCGGAGAAGAGGGAAAGGGCGTTTTATATAGCTCGTGCAAAACCCTAAATTGGACTCGGTGGGTCCAGTCACACTTATAAAACGGTAAATTAGGTATGGGTCCGTCACTATTTTGTAATATTAGCCGCAGGACACCATAATTGGCTATATTAACCGAGGTCCCTAAAATTATACATTCACCCTCATAAAGAGTAAATATTCGTTTCAGAAAGGATACACATTCGTCGAGAGTAGGGCTGGCAATTTTGGACCCGACACGGCAGACCTGACACGAAGTTAGCAGGTCTAGGTCAGAGTTAAACGGGTTCGGGACGTAAACGGGTCGACACGATAGACCCGTTTAATAAACGGGTCGGGTTCGGGTTTAGGGTCTGGACACAATAGACCCAGTAAGACCCTTTTAAAATTCAATGGGTCATGTCGGGTCGGGTCTACCCGCAATCCGATAATGTATTATATAGTATCAGCAGGTCTATCGGATCGAGTCAGATTGGGTCGGATCGGGTCAACTGAATAGACCCGTGTGGTAAATGGGTCTTATCGGGTCTACTCGTTTATAAACGGGTCAGGTACGGGTTTAGGATCTAGACACGATTAGTTAAAACGGGTCGGGTCCAGGTCTAGGGGTTTTGGACATGACTTGAAACTGGACACGACACGAACCCAACCCGACATGACCGATTGCCTCCCCTAGTCGAGAGGGACTTGAGCTATATTTTGAAATAAGCATGTCCTGCAACTAAAAGTCATCTCTTAAAAAGGACTTATGTCAAACTTCCCCCTTATAAAACCTTTTGTATAAGCTATATTCGTTTTATATAAAGCCTTTGGTAAGCCTTTTGTATAAGTTATATTTTGAAATTAGCTATATTTTGTACTTCGTGGGCTGTATTGTGTATATAGACCCAACAAGTTCAGGCTTACCAATAAAAAATAAAAAAAGATTTTTGCATACACCCTCTAACAAAATATTGATAGTGCAAACAACCTCTTCACTTTTTAACTTTTATAAATAAACCCTCACCAATATTGATTTTTGTAAAAAACACTTATATGCACAACTTTATAACTTTTTATCCTTGGTTGTGATCGAAGCTCGTGCACACCATCGTTATCAGGGGAGGCAATAAGATGAGGATGACGACGACCTGCATGGGCACTGACATGTACAAAGATCGAGTCGTCCAAGGGTAAAATGGTCATAAAGTTGTGCATATAAGTGTTTTTGCAAAAATTAAGAAATGTTGGGGAACTATTAATAAAACTTTAAAAGCGAGAGGGTTATTCATGATATCAATATTTGTCAGGGGGTATTACCAAAAACCCCAAAAAAATACATGTCCTCATAAAAATAGTCTAAAGGCAACCCACACCCACTAATGCCGGTCACTAGCCATATGCAGGGCCGTCACCACCGGCTACCGATCATCGCGGTTTCCTCCCTCCTCCTCCCTTTGCTTTCCTCCTCCCTCCTCCTTCTTACCTCTTTTCCCTCCTATTTTTCCTCCCCTTCTTCTACCTCCTCCTCCCCCTAGAAATCATGGCACTCGACCACACCAGACAGAATCCACCTTCTGTGCATTCGCCATTGATTCAGCCTCCATGGTCAAATGCATATAAGGTGCAATAGGCCTGGTGTGGTCAAGTGTCACAATTTCCAAAGGGAGGAGGAGGAAAAGAGGAAGAGGAAAAATAATGAGAAGAAAAAGGAGGAGGAAGAAGGAGAAGGTCCAACGATGGTAGGTTGCCAAGGGCGGAGACAGTTGGCGGCAACGTGAAGTGGTTTGCACATGCACAATAGAGGCAAAAGGAGGAGGTGGCTTTTAGAAGGAGGCTGCCTTTGGCAAAAGATGGGGGGTAGCATATTTATGCATGAGCTGCCTATGGTATTTCATGGCATGTATCTTGTCTCACCATTAAAAAAACAATGTTACTATTTTCACCCACAAAATTACTAGTACCCCTAATAGCATTCACACAGCCCATAGTTGTTTTGATTTTTTAACTATTGCCCCCATTATGATAATTCAGCCCACTAACGATATTGCCTCCCCCCTCCCCTTCCTCCTCCCTGCAGATGTGCATGTCTCTCTCGACTGACATGTTTGTCAGTTGCTAACAAGGACCACACCATGTCGGTCAGGAGCAGTCAACAACCATGTCAGTCGGAAGCGGCTGTCACATGTGAAGAAATGAGGAGGAAGAGAAGAAGTTAGGGGGTGAGGACTTAGTGATCGATCCGAGTAAAGCCCGTCTTCTTCCCTCCAAATGATAAAACTTTCCTTCAACCAAAAACTCATCAAATTTATATTTATTGTCATCCACTCGACCATCACATTGAATGTAAAAACGGTATGGATGTGATGCACTAATCGTGGCTGGGTGTAAAGAACAAATAAGATACATCTTTATCGCTTCTTTATTATTACGGATGCATCTCGACCTTCGGATTGATTAATGTAACAAATGTATGGGTGCAAGGCACCCGTCATGGTTAGGTGTAAAGTATAGATCAGATGAATCTTGACCATTCACATTTTATTAGTGATGCATCATGATCATCATATTGAATGTAAAAAGCAATGGGTGCAATGCACCTGTCGTGACTGGGTGTAAAGTAAAAGATTGGACGATCTAGGTACACCTTGAGCAACAACCTACTCGGGCATACTCCCGCAGGAACTAGTTTATGTAGGCTAAATTAATTAATCATTTACTATATGTTTTTATTAACTATTAGTTCCTGCTATGATTTATTTTTAATTAATCTCCACCTAGAGAGACTTAACGTTAATGGTAAACATTAAGTATTCTTATCTCAAATCGAAGCTGTTTTTAGGGACTTAACACACATTACCTATTAAAAATCGGGGCATTTCTCTCGCTATTTGTGGCGATTTTTGATCCTAGGTCTATCTTGTGCTGGTGCACTAATAGGTTAATTAGTGATGTACTAACATTTAAGCCCCAGCATCTAGACTAGCTATCTCCCCTCCTTCATCTAAATAGCTAGCCAAATCCATAAAATAACCCTCCAAAAGACTAGCCATCCCACTAGCTAAAGTTGTGGATAGTCATCCCACTAGCTATATTTGGCTAGTAGAATCCATTTGCCAAATCAGTGGGACTCGCCCATGTGAAACCTGCTACCTCAGCCACAAAACAACAAAAAGAAATTTGTGGTGCTGCAACTGCTCTAGGTGCAAAATCTGACCAAGGCATTCACAGGCCCACAGTAGACAGCCCAAGTAGGGCCTACAATAACAGCTCGGGGGCCCAACAGTTCAAGTGGGCCCTGTGAGGATAGCTCGAGGCTCAACAATTCAAGTTGGGCTCACAAGAAAAGCTAGGGGCCTAGCAGGCTACATAGGATCCACAAGGCCAACTCAGGGTTTGGCAGTCCCCGAGGGGCCCACAAATACAGTCCGGGGCTTGGTGACCCCGTTTGTAGAAACCGCCCCAGAACTGGCAGCTTTCGACCTCTATAAATAACAGACCCGACAGATTCGAATTCCAGAAACAAAGATCATTCTTTTGATTCCAGAGTTGCATAGCTTGGACAAAGAACATATAGGTTTATGGAAACAACTCCCCAAGAACATAGTGGAATTGGAACTTCATCGTCCCGATCTTATTCTCTCACCCATCTTACTCTCTGTCTACTTGTACAACACTCATCAGCCTGTCAAGAATAACTCTACTTTTTTCTCAGATGGTGGATTCGAGGTTGCACTTTATCACACGGAGACGTAGATTTCAACCGAACTTCAATACCAAACTACTGTGTCAACTCTCCACTCTCTACTCTGTAATATATATGCTATAGTTCAACAACATTCAATTCAATTGATTTTTAGCAGGAATCCTTACACAGCAAAAGAATTCCCCATAGCTGCTATAATATCGTGATTTATTTTTGTTATTTTGTGGTTGTTATTCTTGGAGGGGATATTTTGGATAGAGTTTGTACTTGGGGGAAAATAGAGCCCTTTTGGTGTTAGATAGTTAAAATGACTAGCTATTATCGAAAATATGCTTTTGATTAGGGAAATTTTATTCATACCCCAAAAATCTGTAATTAGCCCCCGTATCCCTGGCGTTTCTCAATAACTTACTCAACAATCCTTTAATACCAACAATGCCCTTTTTTTTTGTACCCCAAACCCCAAAGCCCCTGCTCAGCGTCTTTTGTACCCCCAACCCAACCCAATGTTTGTTTAAACTTAGCCCAAGCCCAACCCGTCGGGTTGGCCGGGTTGTGCAAGGTGGGTTCGGGTTAACCCGCCCAAAGTCGGGTTGGGTTCGGGTTGGCCGGCCCAAGTGGCAGCTAGAGGTGGCAATGAGTTGTGTCGTGTCGGGGTTCGTGTCGTGTCTAGTTTCGTGTCATGTCCAAAACCCCTAGACCCGGACCTGACCCGTTTAACTAATCGTGTCTAGATCCTAAACCCGTACCCAACTCGCTAATAAACAGGTAGACACGATAAGACCCGGTAAGACAGTTTACCACCCGGATCTATTTAGTTGACCCAATCCGACTTGACCCGACCTGACCCGAAAGACCCACTGGTATTATATATTATAGTATCGGATTGCTGGTAGACTCAACTTGACCCGACCCGACACGATCCGTTGAATACTAAATGGGTCTTCCCGAGTTTACCGTGTCCAGACCCTAAACCCGGACCCGACCCGTTTATTAAACGGGTCTATCGTGTAGACCCGTTTACAACCCGAACCCGTTTAGCCTTGACCCAGGACCCGCTAACTTCGTGTCGGGTCCTGTCGGGTCGAGGAGAAATAATTCGGGTTGGGCTCGGATTAGCCCGCGGGTTGGGTTCGGGTTGGACTCGGGTTGGGTTCGGGTTGGCCCACCCAAGTTGCAGCTCTACTTGTGCCTTCAAGTATCAGCCAACTGGAAGTGGACCATTGCCCGAAAGGTTTCAGGACACCCGTCGATCTCAAAAAAATAAAAAAGTATCAGCCAACTGCATGGGGTTTATTTAAGAGGGGTGTATTCAAGAGTGCATATAATTAGGATATATTTAAGAAGGTATGTGTTTGATTGGGGTATAATCAAGTTGGGGCGGGCCATTTAACTGGGGTGTATTGAAGGTGGGGTGTAAAGGGGAAGGGTATTTTTGGGATAGGAATGGGGTATGAAAAAAAAAATGTGGTGTGTTCAAGTTTGTTGGAAATAGGGCCTAATTACTGATTTATGGGGTATGAATAAAATTTCCCTTTGATTAACTAAAGATAGCTAATCTTTAGCTAATATAAAGATGAATCTTTTGGAGGCGCTCTTAAAAAAAAAAAAAAAACAGAAGACAGAGAATGCACGGCAGCTTATCATGGTTTAGCCACGGGAGAGATATTTGATGCACCCGACTTGCCCGCCCTGTGCATGCCGATCACCTGGGTCGCCTTTTCTCCTCTTTGTCAGACATTTCTTCAAACAGCTACTATGCACTCCCTGAGGCGCCTCTCCTCCTCCACCTTCTCCGCCTGTACTCCAATGGTGGCATTATCAATAAGTAGCCGCATCAGCAGAAGAAGCCGGAGGCTTGTTTCCACTAGAGCTCCCTCCTCCTCCACGGGGGACGACGAGTGGAACGACGCCTGGGAGTCCGCCTGGCTCCCGGACGACCTCTCCGCCAAAAACCGGGCCCCCTGGGAGTCCGACGTCAACTTCCCCTCCCCCCCCACCCCGTCCGCATCCTCCGTCGCATCCGAGCTCGACGCTGACACCAAGGCCTTTGTCGCCGAGATGGACGAGCGCTGGAGCGAGCGAAGGGCCGCCAAGAAGCTGCAGCAGCAGCCTCTGAAGAAGCAGGGTCCCGTCGAGCATCCGGCGGCTGTGGGGCGGAGTGGCCGGAATGCCGGGGGTGAGTACAGGCTGAGGAAGCAGAGGGTCCACGCCGGCCTCTGGATGAAGGAGATTGAGAAGATGGAGGAGTCCAGGCTTGGGTCCCCAGGAGCTGCTGCCGACGACATCGACCGCCTCCTCGATTCCTGCTCCGAGTAAGTATCCAAGAAACGGGATTTATTAAAAGATCATGCCTTGTTAATCTTTTCCAAATTTTCAGATGGAAGTTGGATTAGGGCCCGTTTGTTTCGCGGAAATGGCTCTTGGCAATCAATTCCATTTCCACGGAGTTGGTTGCCACGGAAATTTAATTGATTTCCGTTGTTTGGTTCCCACTGGAAATGAGGGGGGAATTCAAGGGGCAACCATTTTCATTACCTAAAACTGTTTGGTTCACGCAGAAAATGAGGGAGGAAATGACACACAATGACAAATTTGCCCTTCTATTATTAATTTATTTTTTTGATGGATTTGATTTATATTTGTTTAACAAATGCTGGAGCATAATTAACCATGTCTTATAATTTAACAAATAGAGAGGTGCACTTGCTTTCTTTTTTAACAAATAGAGAGGTGTTATTTTTTAACAAATTTGCTTTTTTTTTAACAAATAGAGAGGTGCACTTGCCGTCAAAAGCACCATCATCCATAATCCATACGAAAAAAATTTCAAATATCAAATAAGAAAATGAAAGATCGAATTTTTTTATCCAAATTGAGAATTTGACCATAGCGCTAGATCGTCGACGGAGCAGGGGAACATCGCAGGTGATTGGAGCCCTAGATCGTCGACGGAGCAGGGGAACAACGTAGGTAATCGAAGCCCTAGATCGTCGACGGAGCAAGGGACCAGCGCAGGTGACCAGAGTCTTAGATCGTCAATGGAGCAGGGGAGCAACGCAGGTGACTGAAGCCCTAGATAGTCGTATCGAAGGAAAAAATAAATAGGGAGGTCGGGCTTCACATACCCAGCGGAGGAATAGGAAGGACGAGGGGTAGGAAATATTACAAAATGGCAAGGGTATGACCGGTAAAAAATTACTACAATGTCATCTTCCGGGGAAATTAAGCATTTCCCCCCAATCTGCGAACCAAACAACTCACAGGCTAGAAAACATTTCCATTTCCACGAAATTGGAGCCATTTCTGTGAAACAAACAGGCCCTTAGGGTCTGTTCTTTTAGTTTCCCTGAAAATATAAGGTAGGAAACAATTTTTGCAGAAATTTATTTATGCTGAAATTGGTTTTACTCCACTAAGTTTCTAATGTTCTTTTTATGTAGGAAAAATTCATGGAAGAAACCGAACAAATAAAAATTTCCTTGTGATAAGGAACCAATACCAGAATCAAATTTTTTTCACAAAAGCCAAATAGCCAGACTACGAAACACCAGGAAGCAATAAGCATCATCTTTCTCAAGTGAAGAAGATCTCATTTGCATCACAAAGAACAAAACATCAAGGTGAATTCAAGATCTCATAAATATGATCTAATCAAGTCTGGGCAAATAGGGCATCCATGCAAAGCTAGTGTATAGGGTTAACGATTGCCTTAGAAATCCGATGAGGTTCTCCCTTGCCGGTCGTCGAAATAATGGCCGGAGGGGACAGAGGCTGTGGGGGGGTCTCGTGCGAAGATCGACGTCAAGGGTTTCTGCGTATAGGGGAGAAACACGATTTTCGTCCCTTTTGCACGAACTCTATTTCCGCGTTGGGTACGTAGGAAAATAGGGCACTCGAGAACATCTCTTTCGTCGGTGACAAGTCACAAAAGAATGCGGGAAACAGTGTGCCGAAACCTCATTCCCGTTCACTTAATGGTTTTCGCGCTTTGTTTCCACGATCCTTAGTTGAACAACGCATTACATTAACGAACTGTGTAGATGCAGTGTTTTCAAAGGCCGGGGCGTAAGGCGGAGCATTTTGCCTGCTGTGAGGCAGGGCGTAAGCCCCACGAGTTTTTGATTTTATAATTTAAAAAATATATAGAAATAAAAACTACTATATAAAATAGGCAAAATAGATTAAAAACAAACAAAATTAAAAATAACTATGAGCAAACAAAGCATTTAAGCCTACAAACATGGTTGATAAATCACAAATATATAGAAAACGATAATAAAAATGAACTTTTCATTGTCTTTCAATATCATTTAAGATCTAATTCTAAGCTTCTAACCAAAATTCAAACTATCTATGTTATATTTCATCGATTCTATCATTCCATATATGATATAGAACCAATTTAAAACAACTTTAGTTCCCAAAACTATCATAATCATCATCCAAGAGAGTAAGGCACATATAAAAGATCATACTGTGGCAATCAAATAATTTTTTTTCAACTATGCATACAAAATTCAGTGGGGCGTAAGCCCAGACCATTGGGGCGTAAAAGGCGTGCCCGGAGGTTCGGGGCGTATGCCCCAATGGATCGTGCGTAAGCCCTACAAGAAAAAATCCACAGATTGAACCGCCTTGGACGTTTTAGGACCGCCTCGCCCCGGGCCGCTCCCCGGGCGTACCTTGGGGCGCGTTTTTTAAAACACTGATCATAGGGGTGTGTATCAGTTCAGTTCTATCAGTTTTGGCCTCAAACTTGAACCAAACCAACATAGTCGGTTTTCATAATTTGCAAACTGAATCAAAACGACCAGGTCCTAAAACCGAACCAAACCAAACCAATTTTGGTCGGTTTGGTTCGGTTTGTTCCATCGTTGAATCATTGAGCTGTTGAATTTAGGGGGGTGCAAAAAAACGACCGTGCACTCGGCACTGATCGCCTGCGCCGAATCGCTAAATCTAGCCCTCCAACTTCAAGGGAGGAGGAAGATGAGAGGAGAAAGAACAAGGGAGGAGGAAGGAAATGAGGGATTTAAGGAAGGGGGTGAAAATGAAAGGAAAAAACTCACCAGGCTGTGGCACCGATTGCCTGTGCCGAATCGTTGATTGTCTCTAGGAGATGAAGGAAGGGGATTTTAGAGGGGACTGCAAAGTTCCGAGTGCAGAGGAGTCGTGACGTTAGGTAATGGGTAGAGTATTTTAGGCGTCATGGCATCGCCCCTCGCCCTCCATTGCAGTTCACGAGTTGGCATGGAGTCTTCAGACGAATCAAACTTTAGACCAAAACAGACCATATATATACAAATATACTTGAATCCTTGACCCGAGTTGGTTCAGTTCAGTCTGGCTCGGATTCCATGTACTATATGCTTGAACAGAATCGACCTGATCGATTTTTTAAAAATCTAAAACCAAACCAAACCGCTCGGTTTGGCTTTGTTCGGTTGATCGGTTTGGTCAGTTTCTTGCACACCCCTAGTTGATCATGTGGACCTGTACGACATCCAAAAGAAGATTGGTTCTAGATTAATGTGGATCATGCTGTTTAATCTTCATTTGATTTGAGCCTATACAATACTAAATCTCTGCTAGATTATCCACCACCTAGTTTGCATGTACTTTATATGACTACAAGTGACGGTTATACCTTGAACTGTGATGAGAGGCAACTAGGTGATAATGAACATCTACTGTCATTTTAGTGTTTTAAGAAATTGGCTATTCAATCTCATCTCTTTCGAATCTGCAACAGTTCTTGTTATCCTCTAACTATCCTGTATAGAATAAATACTTCTTGATATCCTCATAGAATTGGATTAAATAAAATTAACTCATTCTATCCCATAATGAATTTTTCTTGTAATCATTACTATCAAAACATATAAGTGAAATTAAAGGATATATTATAAATGTGTGCGACTTTTATAATATCAACTATAAGTGAAAGAATACATATACTTTGAGATGAGGAGAGAGGGTAATCTTAGGGTTAGAATAAGGCCAGTGGACGGAGTGGAAGGTAGTGGTGGCACACGATCGATTTGGGATGCATGATGGTCGCCGAGTCAGCTAATGTGTCGCGGGGGGTGGGTGTGGGGTGGGGGTGAGGGTTGACGAACGTCATCGGTGTCATGCATCAAATTTGTTGATACTGATTTGGATTGGGTAAAGTTGCACGCTAGGGTTGATGAATGCACAATATGGGAATAGAGGATTGAGTTTTATGCCAATAATCAAAGGTATTGGATACATTGGTCTGGTGGTTGAAATGATGAATAAAAAGGGACTCCAATTTATGGAATTGTAGAAGACTACAATCTTTGGCACTAATTGAAGCCAAAGTACTTTTTTGTTCTCTTAAAATTAGACTAATTAGTTGAATTTTTATACTAATTTTGGCTGAATTTTGCAAAACAATCTTTACCAAACATTGGAAAACGGTAAACCAGAGATTTTTTCAATTAGTTTGTTTTTAGTTGTTTAATTGATAACATGATGGTTTAAGAGCTTAAAATCTACCGAGATTCCATTTTCTTACACTTGGTGAAGTTATAGTATCTACATCACCTTTCGAGAATTTGGGGATTTTGGAAAAATAAAAAAAACTAGTCTTAATGTTGATGAAATCACTTCTATTTTGGATATGCAATAGATCTTAGACTGTCATCTATCTACGCAACATTCATAGAATTATATCTTCGTAGAGTTCCACACTAGTAGATAGTGTAAAAATGTCATTTAAGTGTATTAAAGTGTGTATCTATGTTTGATTTATGATTGTACAGATTTTCGTTGGAAAATTCGATCATTTAATGAATATTTCCATAATTTATATAAAACTGCGACATTTCCATACCTTCGAAATATTTCCATGTAATTTTCTATATCCTGCAGTGTTGAAATTTTGGTTGAAATTGATATTTTGAACCTTGCTCTAGCGTTATGTTTGGCTTTTGAATGAATGACTGGAAAATAAAATTATGTTGGTGAGAACCTCCTTTTCCATATTTGTCCATCAAGAGAAAGTTCTAAGAGAAAATCTGAGTAAAAATTTAACATATAGTTTCTTTAGTTACCTGAAAACATTTCCTTCCCAAAGGTAGTGATTTTTGAAGATAGTTCTTAGTTTTCTTTTCACTCATGTTCTTGTTTTCTTCTATAATTTCATTTTCTTTTCTTTCATTCTCCCAACAGAGAGATAGATGGTGTTGCACAGGGTCAGCATGTTCACATTCCTTTTAAGCTAATTTCATCCTAATGTAGGATTTTCGACTCTGGAAACATTGAGCTGAATGATGCTAAGATTCCCAGCACTTCTGAGTTCAAAACTAAGCCTGATGGATGGGAGACAACATCTAAGACTAATGATGGGAGCATATGGGAAGTATCACAGAGGGAGGAAGACATACTCCTCCAAGAGTTTGAGCGACGAATCGCTTTCAGTAAATTTCAGGTCAGTTATCTTATTAGAGGCTATAATATTTATTCCAATTCAAATTTTGTTTCTCTTTTTCTTTTCATATTCCCTTCTTTTATGGTATTAGAACCTGCTACTGCTTAATTTCACCTCTATTTCACAAGTTCTTCCTACTCACATCCTCTTTAGCCTTTCTAGACGAAACCTCTGGGTTTTCCTCCTCAAACCAGATTCTTTTTACATGATTCATCTGCCGCTATTTGCAAGTATTCTGGCTTGTTGGCTTCACTAAAGGCATTGGTGCGGGACACTAGTGCTATTGTCTATCCTACGATGATGACATGAATTAAGCAAGTCGATTGTGACTTATAATAATAAAATTAGGTTCTTGCGACTAGCATCAACAATTTTAAAAAGATTAGAGGATAGATAATTATAAAAACCTGGGCTTTTCAGAAGGTTGAAAAGATGACGACCATTTGGGAGTTGAGAAACTTATGGGGCTGGGCAATCTGGCTAACAATGAAAGGGTCGAGTGGCCTCAAAATGCTTTCAACAAATAAAATGGCTCAAGTTAAGCAAAAGTGAAGTTGCAGGTTCATGGTCTTACTTAGGGCTGCAAACGAGCCAAGCTGAACCGAGCTTTGGTCTGTTTGAGCTTGTTCGTTTATTAAACGAGCCTAAATAATTGAGCCGAGCCAAGCTTTGGTCTGCTTGAGCTTGTTCGCTCATTAAGGCTTGGGCTTGACTTGTTTAATAATCGAGCCGAGCCAAGCTTTGGTCTGCTTGAGCTTGGCTCGTTTATTAAACGAGCATAAAGTTCAGGCTATGCTTTGATCGAACGGTCCCTTATCGATCTTGTTCACGAACTCCAAAATCAGTCAAAAGCATGGACTATATATGTTAGCTCTAATCTCTATTCAAGCCATTTATGAGTCTATTCACGAGCCTACTCACGAGCCCTAAAAAAGCATGTCGCGAGCCCAACTGAGCCGAGCGTTGGTTTGCTTGAGCTTGGGTTTATTAAACGAGCCTAAACGCTAGGCTTGGGCTTGGCTTGACTAGTAACCGAACGAACTCGAATGAGCTTTTATTGAGCTTGTTTGCGAGCCGCTCACGAACAGCTTGGTTCATTTGCAGCCCCAATGATTAATCAACAAGAAAATTCAGATCTAAAGCTTAATAATTGATTCTTCAATGAGAAGTCTTTAAAGCTTCAAAGGGGATAGATTGGATTGATCAAACCCGGAATAGTGGGAGCAATTAGAAGCTTTGATCGATTATCCAAGAAACTCAACGTTGACAAATCAGCAGAACAGGGTCACCGATGACCGAGCAGGGTCAGTGCACATTGATGAGGGGATCGATTCCACGCGAACGGGGTTCGACGCTGGTGACTGGGGCGCAAACGGGCAAGAGGCTGGTGTGGGGTGGTCGAAGCGCACGCGAGCAGGAGGCCGGCACGGGGTGGTAGCTCGACAGGCAGAGAGGTTGACACAATTGCAAGCACATGGTGTGAGGGCTAGCATGGGATATGGGTACATGCGGGTGGGGAAGCCGGCGACGGTATACACCCACACGGGTGAGGGACTGGTGCGGGGTGAGGACACACTCGGGTGCGAGATCAGAGGCAATCGGGGAGGCGGGTACAACAATGGTGATGATATTGATGATGATCTCAGAGAAGGCGAAGGCGTGGGCGTCCACATTCGGTGATGGCCTCCCCCGCCAGAAATAGCCATGGTGGACGAATTGAATGTGGGCACCAATACTGATGTGATGCCGCCGATGAAATTTGCCCCCACCCCCCCCCCCCTCGACCCCACGAATGTGTTTTACCGCCGAAGGCGTTCGCTACAGTGTCTGCAGACATGAACATTACTAGTATATATATATATATATATATATATATATATATATATATATATATATATATATATATATATATATATATATATATATATATATATATGGGTTAGGTTCAATGGACACTGTTTTTGTACTCAAATTTTTACACCGATTTTCAAATCATTAGATAGAGGTTTTAGAATTTCTTGATTTTTTGTGAGCATAATCACCTTGTCTTAGATAGCACGTCCACAAAAAATCAACACATTCTAAAGCCTCTATGTACATCAAAACTAAATTGCTTTATGGACCGTTCATTTTAATCGTTAATTTGAAGAGCACATTTAATAAGTCTAGAGGTTTTAGAATGTGCTGATTTTTTGTGGATGTGTTATCTAAGACAAGGTGATTATGCTCACAAAAAATCAACAACTTATAAAACCTTAATCTAATGATTTGAAAATTGGTGTAAAAAATTGAGTGCAAAAACAATGTTCATTGAACCTGACCCTATATATATATATATATATATATATATATATATATATATATATATAAGGGCTGCTTTTACTTGGGTCTACTTGGGCCAAACATAGCCCAAAGCCGTATAGCATAAAATTTTTCATGGTTCATTATAAATTTGGCCCTAAACATGACAAAGTAAACACCTTTGATTCTACCATTTGATCTACGATCCTATTATTCTTCTAAAAGCCTACCACGATTTACCTAACTTGTACAATTTGGATCGATTTGTGATCCAACGGATCAAAGTTGTACAATTCTACCATCTAGATCAAGATTTTGATATGCTTGCTCCAAGGTTCCCTATATTATGGCTGTGTCTAGACTAGGGTAAAAATAATGATTTGATACAGTGGATTGCATTCATCTCTTTGACTGAAGTTACGAGCCAAAGAGCTAAAGTGAAACATTCTCAAATTATTATATAACAACTTAACAAGTTATATCGTAACAATTTATTTGTGAATGATATTGTGCCAAATGGCCCAAATATGATATAACAAAAATAGAATTAGCGTGTATGTTTATGTATATAGTCTAACACCTGATCAACCCGTCAACTCACCTGAACCACCTAAACTCCCCTAACAGTTGAAGGTTGACTGTTTGAATTTCACCAGACCGCCTAGACAACATTGATCAGTTTCTAATTCTAGCCACCTCATTCCAGCCACTTCCTTGTTGTTTGAGGTCTTCCGGTGATTCTCTAAGGGGACATCCATGTTAGTTTGAGTGCACATCTTGTTTAGAAGCAACTCATCCAGCCTTATCTTCTCATAATGTTTTGATGGAGTACCCATTCACCATTTCCAACTTCAGGTTCTAGAAAACCACCTCATGCCCTGACCACAAGGCTCTACGGATCCTGGAGCAACCTCTTGGTTTGTTCAAATGCTACAAGTGGTGAATATTATCCATGTTTAAAGCATCTACGTCATGTTTACGACACAGAATAGGCTGAAGAGATCTCAGCTTTCTAACTCCTAGACCCCCATCTCTCTTACATTAGTAAGCATAATTCCATGCAGCCAGATGCAGCCCTTTCCTCTCTTCATTTCCTCCCGGTAGAAATTTGGCTAAGTTACATAATTAGATCTAAGAACCCAGCAGTTAGTATAGTAGCTAAGGTTGAGAAACAGCTGGATTTTCACCCCTTGATCTTGTTATGGATCTCCGTAAGGCCCATAGATGCTTCAAGTTTAAGGCGCTTAATAACTTTTTTCCCCTCTTGGGATGACTAATATGCGAATATTGGATCACAAATGCAAACCTTCAGTAACCTGACTTGTTATTCACAAAATCCAAAGCTTTTCATGACATTACAAATGAATCCCCATCTCATCCTGATGTACACCAGATGCATATCCACTTTGAGCATTATTAGCCTGTTGTTTGCCCACTTTGCCCCACTGGTTTCCACTGTGTAAATTTTCTTGCGACAACCGAATATGATTCCTAAATATTTCCAAAAAAAACCCCTTACTCCTATATAATTCGGGGTTGGAGATCCTTTAATCGGATCTACCACTTCTTTCATCACCACCTTATAAGTACTATTATGAAGACCGATCGGCCAACTGAAAGTTATAAACATGGATCCATTGAGGAGGCACACGCTCGGGCATTAGGGCATATGGGTATGCGGTAAACTGTAAATTTTTTTTCAGCTACCCCTCTGAGTATTATGTGGGTAATTTCCTTATTGGAGGAACAAAATAACAACTTGGCAAATTAGGTATAGGTCCTTAACTTTTTGCAATATTAGCCGCAGGACACCATAATTTGCTATATTAGCTAAGGTCCCTACAAGTATACATTCGTCTTTAGAAAGAGTATATATTTGTCTTCAGAAAGAATATACATTCATTTAGAAAGAGTATACATTCGTCTTCAGAAAGAGTATATATATGTCGGGAGGGACTTGAACTATATTTTGAAATTAATGTGTCCTGCAACTAAAAGTCATCTCTCAAAAAGGGCTTGTGTCAAACTTCCCCTAATTTTTATCGTGCAGCTTGGGAGACCTTTAGGGTATATGGACATCAATGCATTTCTCCATACACCCATATGCATCTTAGGTAATTTTTCCATAGCCCACTGTAATTTTGGTATTCTTTCCTGGCCCTGTGTTTTCGGGTATATGAAGAACTTCACTCCTTTACGCTAACCACTGCACCCATTTGATCTTTACATAGCCTCCCCTTTGTCGCCGATGGAGATTTTGTTGAGATAAAAAAAATACTGAATACCTTTACATTTCTCATATATTTACTAATCTTCATGTGTTTATCTACTTATCTGTCTTGTTACCATATTATGAGATGGTGGTTCTGACATGGAGGTCGGAATTGCAGATTGCTAGCTTCATCAAAACACACATATTTAGTCGAAGGAGGCCGATCGATGGGTGGAAGTACATGATCGAGGAGTTGGGTCCTAATGCGCGGAGAGGGAAGGGGAGTGTCCAAAGGCTTCCCAGTCTAGTTGATCCAGCCACCCAACCTTTCAAGGAAGATAAGGCGGCCCTCGGCCCACACCTAACCTCCTTCAGGGGGAGGTAACCGTGTTCTTGTCACCTTTCGGCGCTAAATTTTTTTTGCAGGCATCGGTGACCGTGAGGAGTCTCAAATATTTATGTTGGGCTTGATAAATTGTACAAGAATGCGGATTTTAATTAGGTGGTTTTAACTTTTGCTTGATCTGATTGTGACAAACCTCATTTTCGATGTGTAATTGTTGAAATATGACCACTGGATCTGGTTTTTTTTTTGGATAAATTACGAAAACCTCCCCTGAACTATATACCTCATTTTATATTGGTCCCTCAACTATTTTTTTGAACAATTTGATCTCTGAACTATACTCCGTCTCCATTTAGCCCCCCTAGTTAACTTGTCTTAGTAAGCATAAGTTAAATATTTCAAAACAATGTAGAGTCTTTTTGACAATTAATAGGGGTATTTTTGTGATAAAAAGTTGACGGAGGGGGCTAAATGCACATGGAGCATAGTTCAATGATCAAATTGTTCATAATAAAAGTTGAGGTACCAATATGAAATAAGGTGAATAGTTCAGGGGAGGTTTTTATAAAGGGAAATTTTATTCATACCCCAAAAATCTGTAATTAGCCCCCGTATCCCTAGCGTTTCTCAATAACTTACTCAACAATCCTTTAATACCAACAATACCCTTTTTTTTTTTTGTACCCCAAACCCCAAAGCCGCTGCTCAGCGTCTTTTGTACCCCCAACCCAACCCAATGTTTGTTTAAACTTAGCCCAAGCCCAACCCGTCGGGTTGGCCGGGTTGTGCGGGGTGGGTTCGGGTTAGCCCGCCCAAGTTGCAGCTAGAGGTGGCAATGAGTCGTGTCGGGTTCGTGTCGTGTCCAAAACCCCTAGACCCGGACCCGACCCGTTTAACTAATCGTGTCTAGATCCTAAACCCGTACCCGACTCGCTAATAAATAGGTAGACACGATAAGACTCGGTAAGACCCGTTTACCACCCGGATCTATTCAGTTGACCCGATCCGACCCAATCCGACTTGACCCGACCTGACCCGAAAGACCCACTGGTATTATATATTATAGTATTGGATTGCTGGTAGACCCGACCCGACACAACCCGTTGAATACTAAACGGGTCTTCCCGGGTCTACCGTGTCCAGACCCTAAACCCGGACCCGACCCGTTTATTAAACGGGTCTATCGTGTCGACCCGTTTACGACCCGAACCCGTTTAGCCTTGTCCCAGACCCGCTAATTTCGTGTCGGGTCTAGTCGGGTCGAGGAGAAATAATTCGGGTTGGGCTCGGATTAGCCCGCCCAAGTTCGGGTTGGGTTCGGGTTGGACTCGGGTTGGGTTCAGGTTGGCCCGCCCAAGTTGCAGCTCTACTTGTGCCTTCAAGTATCAGCCAACTGCATGGGGTTTATTTAAGAGTGGGGTGTATTCAAGAGCGCATATAATTGGGGTATATTTAAGGGGGTATGTGTTTGATTGGGGTATAATCAATTTGGGGCGGGCCATTTAACTGGGGTGTATTGAAGGTGGGGTGTAGGGGGAAGGGTATTTTTGGGATAGGAATGGGGTATGAAAAAAAAAAATTGGGGCGTATTCAAGTTTGTTAGAAATGGGGGCTAATTACAGATTTATGGGGTATGAATAAAATTTCCCTTTTATAATTCGTCTTTTTTTTTTTGGTTCATAGAAAGGAGAGGTCACAATCTCGGAGGCTCCACATGCCGGCGCAAGTCCAGAGGCACTACAAACCACCACCACTCCGGCGGAGAAGATTGGCACACATGACTCCGCCCTTCCGGCAGAGAGAAGGCATGAAGCCACAACATAAACGGAGCTCGCCACACCAAGCAGAAAGACAGGGAGTACACCCAGCTGTTCTGCAATGATTTAGGATGTTGTTACTTGCCCTCACAAATTGATAGACCTCATCCCCATCTGAAAAAATTATAAGGCACCCTAACTTTTCGAGCATCCCCTCCTTCTCCCCTCCTATTCCTTCCTGCTCTGGGTCCGCCGCCCTCCTTCTCTCCCTTTCTCTCTCCCACTTTTCCTCCCTTACCCCCTCCTTCCCGCTTTGCTTTGCCACAGCTGCGTCTGCCCTCCTCGCCCTTTCCGCCTACTCCTCCTTTCTTCCTCTTACTCCTTCCCACTCCCCTTTTTTCCTTTTCCTTCCTCGCCGAAACCTTAACTTCCATGTAGATGAGTCGGTGGCTACTGTCCGACATTGTGGTCGTGGGGAGCCACCGTCATGGTGTGGAATTGTTCAGTGGCTATCCATTGACAACTTCCACACCACATCGGTGGCTCCCCACTGTCGTCAATGTCGGCCTGTAGCCACCATCACATCTCTAGGGTGTTTGGGTTTCGATGGAGAAGATCGATCAAGTGGGAGGGGTGGGGGAAGAAGAAGAAAAGAAAGGGAAGGAAAAAGAACTTGGAGGGTAGACGGTAGGTAGTAGCACGGGACCAACGACGGAGGTGGCGGTGCCCATATCAATAGATTTGGGAGGTCTCGAAGACATATTGGTCCTTTTTTTTTTTTTTGTCCAGTTGAATTCGGATGCTAGAATAAAGGGTAGTGATTTAGGACAACATTAAAAGAACTAGTAGGCTTGCAGCGCCTTTTCCGTTCCCCCCAGGGTTAGGGTTCGCCCCTCTTGGCCTCCTCGGCCGGCGGCGGGGAGGCCAGGAGATCACGGATTTGATTCCCGGCGGTTTGGTCTGCCCCCCAGGGAGGATATCAACAATGACAACCAATGCATCACCTTCAATCCACAGTCACCAGTCAGCATAAAATTGACGTCGGATTTTTAATGCCTCCAACAAGACACGTTTCTGCCGACGCTACAGAATTAGTGTTAAGAGGAAAGCTACCAGTATATAAGATTGAACCAAACTCATCTCGCACCAGGAAACCGCCACCAACAATATAAGAATTCCGATTAACAACTGCATCAAGTTGTTTTTTGGCTCGCCAGATCTAGGTAATTGCCACTTTCATCGAACAAATGGTGAAGGAATAAAAAATATAGTTGTAATTGACCCGAGAACATTCAGAAGCTCTTCCACACTATATGTAATCTTTCGGACAGTAATGGAAGAATGCTCATCATTAGGTTCAAACACGAAGATTTTAGGACTTCCAAATGAACTGCAAAGTCTGAAGTAATTTACAAGAGTCGATCATGATTTTTAGAAGCTTCTAACCCAAACGGTAACATAAGGAAAATCCTCATAAAATCCTCCAGTGTAATGAGTGGTAACAACTGAGAAATGTTTGCACTATACAAAACAGCCCTCCAAACTAAAGATTCTAGAAAATAGTGGAAGAGTGCATGATTAATGTTCTCCACAGTTGAATTATAAAGAGAACAAACATCAGATATAAGTAGCCCAAGCTCTAAAAGTAAAGCTTTAGTAGGCAACTGATTTCGAAGAACATTCTACCCAAAAAAACAGTTTTAGCTAAAACTGATGCGGAACATAAAGCCGCCATACACTAATAGTTTGAGCTGAAGTGGGTTGCGAAGAGAAATAGATTGGACCATAAGGTAGACCAAACACAATATGCTAAATCCTTCCAAACTATCTTGTGTAAGTGATCATGTACAACCACACCAATCCCAGATGATCTTTTAGGTTTAGGCCACCACCATAGATAGAGAGGAGAACCATAATTGTCATGAGAAACACGACTCCATAATGAGTCTGGACGATTTATGAGGTCAAAAACATATCTTCCCATTAATGCACGATGCAAAAGATCAAATTGGCGAAGGACAATTCCACCAAATTTAAATGGTTTGCAAACATCATTCCAAGCCACAAGATGTAATCCATAAGAAGTCACCCGTGAAACAACAGTATTTGTTCCTCCTTTGTTGGCTTACACTTAACCAAAACATTATCTCGGATAGTGTGTGTGTCTTTGCATTTGGTTACACTTGAGCGTGATTGCATACTTCCACATACCCCATTGAAGATGTCAAAGATAGGTAGCAAATTTCAGTTAAAGACCAAGCCAAAGCAATGCGAAGAACTTATCAGGTATATTGCATGCATATTGCTTTAACGGACTTTAGGATTACAGAACTTGGATCGAATTTCATTTGTGCGTGTTTTTATTGTATCAAGAATGAATCGTGTTTCCATCTTCAATTTTATTATTCTATGTATTTTCATCTTCGCACGTAAGATTAAAATTATATTTAAAGTCTTTCTTTTTCAAAAACCACGATTCTCATCATCGCATGTTTGTTGTTTTTTGAACCGACCTTTGTTTTGATCTTTCATAGCATGAGAACTCCATCGTTGGAGTTTGTGTTACAAAAATTGGTTTTGATAGAATAATGAAAAAACCGGTTTTTGGTTTAGTCCCATATTGCCCGTGGGGAGATCTTTTAATGCGTTTTTAATGGAACTCCTTTCATTGGGCTTTGTAGCTTCACAAGAGCCAGGCCATAGCCCACCACACACGCGCGCGCGCGCGCCGAGCCGAGCCGGGCCGGGCCGGGCACGGGCTCGGGCCGAGGCCGCGGCTCGCGAGCCGCGTGGACGCGAATGGTCTTCGGGCCTTGTTTTACACTGGGTTTTAATTTTTTAAATGTTTAATGGAGATTTATTTCTTCCGTTACACTATTCACGAGGCTGAGCTAGGTTCATTGAACCTGGACCTCTGCACTGTCACATGCAACCGTTTCACTTGACAGAGCAGTGAATGCTCATCAGTGCGTTGCATGCAATGGCTGAGAGTGTGGGGACGTTATGGCTAAGGACCTCTATATAAGAGAGGGTCCGGTGAAGCCAGAAACACACCAAGCTAAGAGCTCTCTCCACTTTCTCTTTTCTTTCTCGTTCTCTCTTGTCTGGAGTGTCTGGAGTACGCTGAGAGTCCAAAAGGGGTTCCCTTCGGTGCTGAAGAGGAGTCCAGTCGTTGTACCCTGGGGAGCGTTCGTCGGAGGCCTTGAAGCACCTACCGAGGCGGCGAAATAGCTTTCAGGGCATTGTGCTAGCACAAGCCTCGACAACTGCTAAGTACCTTGTTCTTCTTCCTTCTTCCACCTCTTTGCCATATCTGTAGACAACCTTAGGACAACCTAAACCTTGTTTGATTGTTGTGTTCAACCTTGCATGCTAAACCCCTTTAGATTGTTCAATTTGTTTTGCACTAGATTTGTTTCATCTCTACATTATGTTAGTCATCGTTTGATTGTATTCATAGAGTAGAATACCCATCAAATGAAAGCTATATTCTTCGTTCTATTCTATTCCGGTTAGATCTAGATCCAATACGAGAGTGTTTAGATCTAGTCTCTTGTTACCTGTTAGAATTCCTTTGATTTTTCATAAGTTTGACGGTGTCGAGGAAAGCTTGACAAACCGGCATTAAATTGCCCTAGGAAGCTTGGTACTTAAGCGAGCCAAGTGCTCCACCTCCTTCCTGGAGCTGACCTGGCCGTCAAATTTTTAAAAAATTCAAAAGGAACTCTTCCTAGATGACTACTGAGATGGAGAGGAAACCTAGCAAGTCTAGTGAGAAACCTGAACCATTCGATGGGAAGAACTTTAAGAGATGGCAGATGAAACTTAGGTTCTATCTGACTGTCCTTAAGGTTGTCGACCTTATCTCTTCCGAGAAGCCTACCCTTATCTCTAAGGATGATGGCTCATCTAACCAAACTGACTTAGACTCCTGGGAGAGGCAGGATTATCTGTGTAGGAACTATATCCTCAACTGCCTTGTCCCCGACCTATATGATGTTTACTTCACCTGCAAGTCCGCAAAAGACCTGTGGAACTCCTTAGAGAAGAAGTACGCCACAGAGGACGCCGGGTCGAAGAAATTTGTGGTCGGGAAGCTGCTAGAGTTCAAAATGGAAGATGGGAAATCTGTAGTCTCCCAACTTGAGGAGATACAGATTATCATCCATGAGGTCATTGCTGAGGGGTACAAAATCTGCGAGGGATTCCAAGTTGCAACTATCATAGAGAAGTTGCCTCCCTCGTGGAAGGAATATAAGAACAGTTTGAAGCACAAGAGGAAGGAGATGACCCTGGAAGACCTTGTTGTCCGAATCCGTATAGAGGAGGACAATCGAGTGTCTGAGCAAAGGGAGCGAGCTTCTATGATGAAAGGAAAGGCCAACCTCGTGGAGGGGAAGTCTTCCAAAAAGAAGGCTCTTGCTCCTAAGCCCTGGGAGAAGAACAAGCAATCCAAGCCCCAGTTCAAAAAGAAGCCGAGGGGAGACTGCTTCGTTTGTGGCAAGCCAGGTCACCTGGCTAAGGAGTACCGCTTCAATGCAGCTAATCGGCCGAAGAACAAGTCCGAGGCGAACGTGGCACAGAGCGGCTACTTCTCGGCAGTGGTGACGGAGGTCAACCTAGTCAGCAACCTTGCAGACTGGTGGGTGGATACGGGAGCTACCCGACATATATGTGGGTCGAAGAGCTGCTTCTCCACCTACACACCTGCAGAAGAAGGCGAGTCGCTGTACATGGGGAACTCCTCAGTTGCTCAAGTTGCTGGGAAAGGGAATGTGACTCTGAAGTTCACCTCTGGAAATCTTCTGACTCTGAAGGAGGTGCTTCACGTCCCAGACATCCGGAAGAATCTGGTCTCCGGAGCAATGCTGAGCAAGAAGGGCTACAAGCTTGTATTTGAGTCGGACAAATTTGTCCTGACTAAGGGAGGGTCTTTTGTGGGAAAGGGTTATCTTGATGAAGGCTTATTTAAGCTCAATGTAACCTCTTTCAATAATGATAATAAAATATCTTCTTCTGCTTACTTGTGTGATTCTTTTGATCTGTGGCATGCTAGACTAGGACACGTTAACTCTAAAACCCTTAAAAGGTTAGTTAACTTAGGTAGTGTACCTAAATGTGTTCCATCCTCAAATGGAAAGTGTGGCATATGCGTAGAGGCTAAATATGCCAAGAAACCTTTTAAGAGTGTAGAGCGTAGCCTAGAAACCCTAGACTTGATCCACTCAGACGTGTGCGACCTTAAAGGTTACACTACGAGAGGAGGGAACAAGTACTTCATCACATTTATTGATGATTGTTCCAGACATTGTTCAATCTTTCTCCTTAAGAGTAAGGACGAGAGCTTGTCCAAGTTTAAATCCTATAAGTCTGAGATAGAAAACCAGTTAGGGAAGAGGATCAAAGTCCTTAGGTCGGACAGAGGAGGTGAATATGAGTCCGGAGAATTCACTAAATTTTGTGAAGACAACGGTATAATTCATCAGACCACTGCTCCATATTCCCCTCAGTCTAATGGAGTAGCTGAGAGGAAGAACAGGACCTTAAAGGACATGGTCAATGCCATGATGATCAGTTCAGGGGTACCTACGAACCTGTGGGGGGAAGCTGTGCTCTCAGCAGCACATGTTCTTAATAGAATCCCATTTAAGGAATCTGAGCAGACTCCTTATGAGATTCTGAGAGGTAGGAAGCCATCCTATAAATACCTCAAAGTGTGGGGTTGTTTAGCGAAGGTATCCATACCTAACCCTAAGAGGACCAAGCTAGGTCCTAAAACAGTTGACTCTGTATTCATAGGATATGCCCAGAACAGTAGTGCGTATAGGTTTTTAGTAATCCATTCTGAAAACCCATACATAGATGATAATACCATCATCGAGACTAGGGATGCCGAATTTTTTGAAAATCGGTTTCCTTATAGAGAGAGGTCTGAAAAACCTCAAGAGCCCAGTACGCTTGAGAGGCCTGCTCCTAGACAGAGGGATGACTCTTCAGATAATGAAGAGATCGAACCTAGAAGGAGCAAGCGAGCTAGGACTGGTACTTCATTTGGGCCTGACTTCATTACATATCTAGTGGAAGAGGATCCAACTAGTTATAATGAAGCCATGACCTCAGCTGACTCCATCTTTTGGAAGGAAGCTGTAAACAGTGAACTTGAATCCATAACATCCAACAACACCTGGGAGTTAGTGGAGCTTCCTCCTGGTTGCAAAACTGTTGGGTGTAAATGGATATTCAAGAAGAAGCTTAGGGCAGATGGATCTATAGAGAGATATAAGGCTAGGTTAGTAGCAAAGGGCTATAGGCAACGAGAGGGAGTGGACTTCTTTGACACTTACTCTCCTGTGACCCGGATTACATCCATTAGGGTGCTTATAGCCATAGCCGCTATCCATAGCCTTGTGATTCACCAGATGGATGTAAAGACTGCATTCCTGAATGGTGAATTAGAGGAAGAGATCTATATGGATCAGCCAGAAGGCTTCGTAGTGCAAGGTTTAGAGCAGAAGGTTTGTAGACTAAAGAAATCTCTTTATGGTCTCAAACAGGCTCCAAAACAATGGCACGAGAAGTTTGACCATGTGTTAACTTCAAGTGGTTTCAGAATTAATGAATCAGATAAATGTATCTACACTAAGGTCAATAACTTGACTTGTGTGGTCATATGTCTCTATGTAGATGATATGTTGATCTTTGGAACCAACTTAGAAGTAGTGGTCAAGACCAAGGACTTCCTGAGTAGGCACTTTGATATGAAAGACTTAGGAGCTGCAGATGTCATTCTTGGAATCAAAATTAAGAGAGATTCCAATGGCATAACTCTATCTCAATCTCACTATATCGAGAAAGTGCTTAGGAAGTTCGGTCATATTGATTGTCTACCTGCTAGAACGCCATATGATCCTTCAGTACACCTGAAGAAGAATTTAGGGCCTAGTGTATCACAACTAGAATATTCTAGGGTAATTGGCAGTCTCATGTATATCATGAACTGCACGAGACCCGATATTGCCTATGCGATAGGTAGACTTAGTAGATACACTATTAACCCTAACCAAGAGCATTGGGATGCTCTAATCCGAGTTCTAAGGTACTTAAAACATACATTAGATTATGGCATTTTCTATAGTAGGTATCCAGCTGTCCTAGAAGGATACAGCGATGCTAATTGGATTGCGGATTCCTCAGGAACCAAATCCACTAGTGGGTATGTGTTTACCCTTGGAGGGGGTGCAATTTGTTGGAAATCATCCAAACAAACATGCATTGCCCGATCCACTATGGAGTCGGAGTTCATAGCACTAGATAAAGCTAGTGAAGAGGGTGAATGGCTAAGGAATCTCATTATGGATATTCCTTTTTGGCCAAAGCCTATTCCTGCTGTCCCAATTCATTGTGATAGCCAAGCAGCTATAATGAGGGCCAGGAATAACTCCTATAATGGAAAGTCACGACATATTCGTCGTAGACATAACACTGTTCGACAGATGTTGAAAGATGGGATAATTACTATTGACTATATTAGGTCAAAAGATAATTTAGCAGATCCCTTAACTAAAGGACTAGCTAGAGAGTTAGTTCTAAGTACATCGAGGGGGATGGGGCTGAGGCCTATAAACGAATAAGTCTCCGATAACGGTAACCCAACCTACGTGATTGGAGATCCCAAAATCGAGGTTCAATGGGAAAACAAGTTATTCGAGGGATTTGTGGGGGTGCTATCAAATTCTCCCCTCCCTATGATGTGATAGTACATTCTGTATCGCTGAGAGGCTGAGTTTTAGACTCTTAATGCTAACTATAGCTGGCATACCAGTGGGGTGTATAGATACAGAGCACTCTTGATAGTAAGCACCTATATGAGTGTAGAAGTGTGGCCGCTTCTATGAGAATTGAGGCTAATTCTCTAGAACACTCAAGAAAACTGGGGAAGGCTCATGGCCATAAAGAGCACAACCGCATGGGACTCTATGATGTATATGAAAGTATGGGTGAGACTTGTCGACTAGACTTACAATATATAGCTGTACAGTTCAAGACGTAAGTTCACTGTCAGCTAGTAGGTCCTGCAGTCTACACTAAGCAAAGGTTCAAGTCGAAAGACACCTTATGTCTATACATACTTTTATAAGTACTCCAGACTACTTCTTTCAATTTGGTTTTCGATATTTTCATTATTGTGGGGGATTGTTACAAAAATTGGTTTTGATAGAATAATGAAAAAACCGGTTTTTGGTTTAGTCCCATATTGCCCGTGGGGAGATCTTTTAATGCGTTTTTAATGGAACTCCTTTCATTGGGCTTTGTAGCTTCCCAAGAGCCAGGCCATAGCCCACCACACACGCGCGCGCGCGCGCCGAGCCGAGCCGGGCCGGGCCGGGCACGGGCTCGGGCCGAGGCCGAGGCCGCGGCTCGCGAGCCGCGTGGACGCGAATGGTCTTCGGGCCTTGTTTTACACTGGGTTTTAATTTTTTAAATGTTTAATGGAGATTTATTTCTTCCGTTACACTATTCACGAGGCTGAGCTAGGTTCATTGAACCTGGACCTCTGCACTGTCACATGCAACCGTTTCACTTGACAGAGCAGTGAATGCTCATCAGTGCGTTGCATGCAATGGCTGAGAGTGTGGGGACGTTATGGCTAAGGACCTCTATATAAGAGAGGGTCCGGTGAAGCCAGAAACACACCAAGCTAAGAGCTCTCTCCACTTTCTCTTTTCTTTCTCGTTCTCTCTTGTCTGGAGTGTCTGGAGTACGCTGAGAGTCCAAAAGGGGTTCCCTTCGGTGCTGAAGAGGAGTCCAGTCGTTGTACCCTGGGGAGCGTTCGTCGGAGGCCTTGAAGCACCTACCGAGGCGGCGAAATAGCTTTCAGGGCATTGTGCTAGCACAAGCCTCGACAACTGCTAAGTACCTTGTTCTTCTTCCTTCTTCCACCTCTTTGCCATATCTGTAGACAACCTTAGGACAACCTAAACCTTGTTTGATTGTTGTGTTCAACCTTGCATGCTAAACCCCTTTAGATTGTTCAATTTGTTTTGCACTAGATTTGTTTCATCTCTACATTATGTTAGTCATCGTTTGATTGTATTCATAGAGTAGAATACCCATCAGTTTGTTGCCTTCGTACGTGGGTTTTCATGACCCCATATGATCCTAGGGTTGTTCGTCGTATTCCAGGAATGCACGAGTAGGTACCAGATGTGAACAATCAATTTTTCTGTGTCTTAAGATGCATTAGGGTCAGTACCATGCATATACAAGTGCTGGTGCACACCTGGGGCTTGCACCCAACCTTTGTAGGCTATAAACAATCTCAGTCGAGGTGATGCACACCACCCCAAAAGCGGATTTTGGTCAGGAAGGCTGCGTATTAGGTTTGATATAGCTTGTTTAATCTCGTTAAGATTCCTAAACTTGTGAGATTTGTTCCTACATTTTTCTAAGATTTTCTACTTATAAATACACATATTCTTGATCTTTCTAAGGGTGGAGAAGCTATTGATTTGTGCTGATTTATTTGTGAGAGCTTTCTCCTCGAGTATTTCTTCTCCATCACTTTGTGTTTTACTTGGTCCGAAGTTCGTTCTTATTTCTCTTTTGATTTGAGCCTAGAATTTTCAACGTTCTAAACGTGCTCAAATCGTTGGGAAGACTTTCGATCCGGATTCAAGTGTTTTGTTTGTTTTCGAAGAGCTTACGATTTTCCAAGGTTTTGTTTGTTTTTGAAGAGCCGCAAAAGCTCCAGCCTGGGAAGGCCGAATAGCTACTAGATTCCCAATCACTTGGTGTAAAATACTAAAATTAAGCACTTCTGAAGCAAGTATAAACAAACAAGGGACCAAAGATCTCCTTTCCGCAACCCACAAGTAAATTCAAACCAACAAGTTGGAGCTCCATTAAGCAAAATGGAGAACGAAAGGATACTCAATACATTCTTTAACCTATAAGTTACATTTATCCGAGAAACAAAAAGCCTTTAAAATCTTCAATATAAAGCCCCCAAACATGCGATCATAAGCTTGTTCCATGTCCACTTTCAAGGCCATCGAATGAGCATTGAAATTTGAAGTATGCATGGAATAAATGATTTTCTGAAGAAATAAAACATTGTCTGAAATGTTATGGCCTTTAACAAAAGCGGCTTGATATTGGAAAATTAAATGAGGCAAAGATATTGCAAGAGAGAAATAAGAATTTTGGCAATCAACTTATATAAAACAGTACAAAGGCTAATTGGACAATAATGTGAACGCTGGGACGGAACATCACATTTTGGTAATAATGTTAACCAATGTATCTTTCCAATGAGCAGTCATTCGGCCAGTCGAGAAAGAAAAGAGGATATCATCACAAACATTCTTACCAATGAAGTATATCATTACAAAAAGAAGGAATCATCAGTAACTGTGGGTGGCAGCCCACCTAGTCTATTTCTAGACCTCTTGTCGTAGTCAGCACCGCCCTTTGCTCCACCGGGTTCTCACAGCTTTCGACAAACACCGGTGGGAGTTCTCGATCCAGATCGGGCATGAGGTGCAGCACCAACCCCATATTCAACCTGGCAGTCATCTCCATAATCATGCTGTGCATTTCAAGACTCCCCCATTCTTCTTATATCATAAGCATCTTCATCAAAATCAATGTGGGGCTCGGGTGGATGCCCACACCCCCGCTCCTGATGCAGTAGTATCGCCGTATATCAAATCCAACCCTCGAAATGAGGACAGCCCTTGTTCTTGAACTCTGGCATTTGGATTTGCCTGTATATAATTAGTTAAAATTACACTTATGCATCAATTAAAACACACATATATAATTTAGGTTAGGGTATTAGATCAATCTGGTCACCAGGCCACATTGCGAGCCCAGAGATCACAAGAAAAAAGAAGCTTACAATGACATAAAATAGCTTTTAAGGCATGTTCTCCAACAGCTCCTTCCTCCTCGCTACTGGGCTACAAATAAAGAACTCTCGAAATCCCGCATCCGCAATGATCCTCTCCCCCGCTTTGACGTAGAGTGCAATAGGGACGCCCGGTATAGCAGCTAGCAACTCGGTGGCCTTCTGCACTGAAAACCGACCATCAACTCGAGCTGCAGCCTCCCCCCTTGCCTTTGCGCGCTCAGCCTCTGCCTTCTCGCGCTCGGCCTCACTAAAGGCCATCAAAGCAATGTGCCAGGATGTGCTGTCGCTGGCTCGCCTCTTGCGACGATCATCGGTGGGAGTTCTCGGACCAATCCCGCATTCTGCTTCGCGAATCCCACATTCCGCTTCGCAGTTATCTCCTAAATCATGCTGTGCATTCTTAGACTTCCCCATTTGTCGATCATAAACAACATCATCACTGGAGTCAATGGGGGCTTCGACAGATGCCTTTGCTCCTACCCCTGCTCCTGACGCAGTAGTATCGCCGTATATCAAATCCAACTCCTCAAAGTAAGGACAACCCTTGTTCTTGAACTGTCGGGCGTTTGGGTTTAACTGTGAATAGTATATAATTAGTAAAAATTATGCACAATATATATTATCTAAATCGAATCACAAACTATAATTTGCTTCGACCTTTAGATAACTTTCCCACACATCATCTGGTGCCCTTAGGGTCTTTGTTTTGGGATCCCATCCAAAACCGGTCGGTTGGTCGCGTAGCTTTTTAAACTCCCTGTAGGCTGTCCTCAACTTATTGAACTTGTTCCTGAACTTTTCCTTTTTCCAGTCGTTCTCAGTTTTTTCATTGAACTCCTGCATCATTTCGGTCCAAGCTTTCGATGTGAACGTGGTCTCCGTTCTATTCCCTTTCCTGACATGTTCAGCCATGATTTGGATGAAAACAGACTCATGCCTCCGTGACCATTTGGCGATCTCCGAAGCCATCATAGTATGTCAACTACATGCATTTAGCAAACAACATTAGCATTAAGTTCATAATGAATCGTTCAATTTTTTTCCCCGTAGGCAAGGAATGAAACATCGAGATATTTCGCAAAATATCGTGAAATATCTTATTTTTTCAGCGTACCAAAACGAAACCTGCACGCCGTAATTCCCAAAATTTCAGTTTTTTAGTCCCATAGCACAGAGTCCCATGAAAATCGGGATATTTCGTGATTCCGATATGGGGTTGAAATTCAAAATTTGTATCCTTGGCTGTAGAAAAGGTGCCCAAGCATCAAAAGGCAAACTAAACAGTTTAATCGGACTATTCAATTTTTTTAAATCTACTATGAGCTATCGAAAATAAGGGATACTTTTATTCTTGAAAGTGATTTTCGTTTTGTCGGTATTTTGGCCGAGAGGATTCCAATACTTAATTTTTAGTGTTGGGAGCTCACACTAGCCTCCAAACACTCGTTTGGAAGTTCAAAAAGTCCTTCGAACTGTGTATGCTCGTCTGGACGACTTCGGACATTTGGTACAAAGCGTCTGAACGAACGATGGTTCGGACGATCAAGGCCCCCGCTCAGAAGTTTCCTGAGCCCAGTGTCTGGACAAGTGTTCGGACGGTGAAGTAAGGTGTCTGAACACTTGTTTAGATGATTTACTCAAGGTGTGGGCTGAACCCACTAAATTGTGGATTTGGCTCATGTAGAGGGTCACATCTTGAAACAAGAGTTGGACAACTACTATGAGCTACCACACTACTATCCCGTGACATTTTGCGAAATGTATCGTTTATTTTTCTGCTACCAAAAAAATAGGCGCTATTGGAAAACACGGTTTTTTCTCCACGTTGTACAATTGTTACAAAAGGAGGTGAAATCTCACGATATTTCTATGAAACATTCTGCTTTTTACGCCTTCCAAAAAATGGGTCGAATCCGATTTTTCGAAACTTGGCAACTAGTGATAATGTTATTCAATGGTCATAAAAGTGAATGGCTACATGAATTCTCATATACGAGGCTAAGGTGACGATGTGGCCCACTTGCTCTTGTTATAAACTTGAATAAGACATTGGGTATCAATTATTGTCTTTGGATCTAGGTGATAACAACCGAGACTGCATTAATTTTTTACAGGTTGTTTTTGAAGGTAGATCTTGTTGGATGGCCATAATAAAGGAAATGTAGAGTCTAAATAGGTACAGGTTTTAATCAATGCTCAACAATGTTCAGTAAACAAGCCACTGAATTACACAGCTTGGCTCTGCCTATGAGTGCTTTCAAGTTTCAACAAGCCCAAAGCTATTCCCATCATCACCAAGTCCCAAAATACAAAACACTAAGAAAAGAGCCTTTTGGGATTCAAATCTCAAAATCCTTAACATGGGCAAAAGCAACCAAGGCCTTCAAAAAGGGTGACGATCAATTTTTTAAAAAATGGAAGGAGGAAGGCAGACGGTCAAGTGGTTTCAAGGTGGAAGGCGGACGACTAGGAGGGCGCCCGGAGAAAAAGGCGAGCGCCCACCTATATAAAATATATACTATATGTATGTATATATATAAATTCATAATTCTATATAGAAAAATAATAATAGAAAGTTTTACATATGCAAACATCAAAACAACCGATCTGAATATAAAAGTTTTATGAAAAGGAAGGAGGGGATCGGGTGGGGTCAGGTTGACTGCGAGGCAGGGAAAAAAGAGCAGCTTTTGAGCCTTTGGGATATCTAGTTATGTAGTGAAAAGGGAGGAGGGGATCGAGTGGGGTCGGGGTTTAATGAAAAATTATTACTAATCTGCCCGCCTACCTGGAGCCTGCTTGGAACCCGCCTAGGCGCCCGCCTTTTACCCGCCTAGGCGGGTCGGATCCCACCTAGGCGCCCGCCTTTGTTCAACCCGCTTGCAGTGCCGCTTAATGCTGAAGCGGAGCGGCCAACCCCCTAAAACGCCTAGGCGGCCGCCCGGACCGCTTTTTAGAACATTGGTGGGGATACATTCAGCCCATGAAATACCTTAAGCAGCCCCCATCTAAAGGCCACCCTTTTTTTTGCCAAAGGCAGCCCCTATCTAAAGGCCACCCCCTCTTTTGCCTCTATTGTGCGCGTGCAAACTGCTGCACGCCGCCGCAGACTGCCTCCGTTGTCGCCAATCCACCACCACCGACATGTCTCCTCCTCCTCATTCCCTTCTTCTTCCTTCTTCCTCATCCTCCTTCTCCTCCTCCTCTTTACTGCTCCTCCTCCTCTTTTTTCCTCCTCTTCTTCTTCTTACTTTTCCTCCTCCTCCCTCCTCCTGGAAATCGTGGCATTCGGCCACATCAAACTGAATGCACCTTCTGTGCATTCAGTCTGGTAAGGCCACGTATTGCAATTTTCAGGATGAGGAGGAGGGAAATGGGAGGAGGAAGAAGAAGGGGAGGAAAAAGGAGGATGAGTAGGAAGAAGAGAAGGAAAAAGGAGGAGGAAGTGGCGTTGGTGGATTACCAGCGGCGAAGGCGAGTGGCGGTCTACACATGACCAGAGACGGCGAAAGCAAGCAAGGGGCAATAGCAAAAAAGGAGGGATGAAACAGGCTGATAATTTTTCAAATTTAAGTTAGAGCTGCCTTTGGTATTTCGTGGGCTGCATATAGACCCATCCTTTCAGAGACCCAAAAAGAAAGCTCTAATAATAACACAAGAACGTATTTGGTAAATTCAGCTATTATTAGAGCGAAAAGGGGTTGCCCATCTAACTGCCGATTAATGTTTGGATTCGCCGGTTCGTGGAATAATCCCCAAAACCACCCAATAATTTGTGAAAATAGCGAATAATCCCCAACAAATCATGAAAAAACCTCGAAAATCTTTGCAAGTACACCTATATTATTACCTTCGAATTTTCCCAACTTTATCCGAACTGAACATAATTGACCCTTGTTAGGGTATCTCCAGTCCTTACTCAAATCGTTACTCAGATTTGAATTTTAGTAAAATTGTCTAAAAAACAACTCCACCCCTTTACTCAGATTTATATCAAAGTGAGTTTTACTCAAAATTTTCACCAAATCAAGGGAGACTCAAACCCCATACCAAATTCTAAGGGTCATTTTCCAATGCCTTCCTATTTACAAACGTGCCATCCAATTTTGAGTTTTACTCAAATTTGAGTAAAAAATCTGAGTAAAAGGGCTGGAGTACTTGTATCAGATTGGGTTTAACTCAAATTTGAGTAAGGACCGGAGTACTCAGGATCAAATTGAGTTTTTACTCAGATTTGAATAAAAATTTAAGCAGCTAATACAAACAGTATCCAAAAAAACTACGAACAAAAACCTTTTGTTCTTAGTCTCTTCCTACTCAAATCAACAATCCACTAACAACTGGGGCAAGTGATGTAAACACCCAACCAAACAAAACATTAGGGTTTTAGATCAGATCCCATCCCAACATCGGACGGAGAGCGCCGATCGCCAAATCGCACGTCGGGCGAGGGCGCACGCAAGAGAGAGAGAGAGAGAGAGAGAGAGAGAGAGAGAGAGAGAGAGAGAGAGAGAGAGAGAGAGTTACCACAGAAAGCGCCGGAAATCGTTGGACAGAGCCACAGGCCGCCGGCGATTGTCTCCGTTCGCCGCCGGGTATCGATGCGGGTCGGGCACAAGGAGAAGATCTCTGGAACATTGGGAACCATTGGGAAGGGAACGAAAGCCTGTTTCTAGGAATTTTTGTTTTTGGGGAATCCTTCTACTCACACCCACCAACCCAGCGTTGGCACCCACTATCGGGTCCAAATCGGACCGGGCTGGTACTACAGGGGGTCAGACCGGGCACGACCCAGGTCTATCTGGGTTTGGCTTTCCAGATGGGTGGGTCGGGCGGGTTAAGTGGTTTACTAGTTGGTACAAAGTTGTATAAAACTGTGGCCATCAGGGTTTGGCTTTCCAGATAGATTTGATTTTATTTGATATAATTAAATATATTTTTATCACAAAATAATCATATCGTGGTCGATGTATATAAATATTATTTATGATGAGCTATAATTAATCTATAATTAATACATGTTATCATATCAATTGTTACTTTTTGCTACCAGATTATTACTCTTTACCAATTGATACTCTGCTATTAGATTATTATTCTTTATATGCATGGGTCAAATCACTATTTTAAAATTTTTGTTATCAGACGTGCACGACTGTGGGCACCGAAATTAGCCCACAGATTGGACCCGACCCGCATGCGAAACTTGGCTCGCACACAACGGCCCGCATGCGAAACTCGGCCCGCACACAACGGCCCGCATGCGAAACCCGGCCCACACACAACGGCCCACATGCGAAACTTGGCCCACACACAACGGCCCGCATGCGAAACTCGGCCCGCACACAACGGCCCATATGCGAAAATTTGGGCCCGCACACAAATGGCCCGCATGCGCACTCGGCCCACGTGCAAACTCGGCTCGCGCACCGCAACCCAACTCAAAGCAAACGGGTCCCACCGGACCCGCGACCCGAACGCAAAGAGGGGGGCCCACCGGCCCCCCCTCTAGAAAACCATGCCCCCCTCCTCATGGAGAGGTGGGGCCGGCCATAAAGGAAAAGAAAAAGAAAAAGAAAAGAAAAAGAAAAGAAAAGGAAAAGAAAAGAAAAAATCAAAACCGCCTTGATGCGGGGGGAGGTGGCGTGGACGTCTACGTAGCCGTAGATCCGCGACGATCCCTCGATCCAACGGACAAGATGACGTTGTGTCGCCATCCGATCCAAAAGTGCAACAAGAATAACAACTCAATCTTTAAAAGATCGAGTCACATCTAGCCCGTAACCACCCCAACTAAAAGGGAGGGGGTTGAGTTTGTTTCCCCGAATCAAGGAACAAAATCTCGATGGTTATGGGGGGAGATATTGGATGAAACAAAAAGATTTCAGCAATATCTCCCCCAACCACCCACTTTTGCCTATAAATAGAGGGGGTGGGGGAAGGCATCAAAGGTCGAAAGCTGAAGAGGAAAAGGCTCTGCAAAGACGAGCTCCAACGCTTGAAGACCGAAGGCTTCACGAGGCACGGCAAGCATATCCTACGGGAGTCCTTGGCCCTTCAAGTCCTCATCAACGTGAAGACCTTGCACTCGGAGATCAAAGCTTCAACTCCTCGCACGAAGAAGAAAGCGTGGAGAAGAAGACCCGGAGCCGTCATCACCCGATTGCTCCAACGATCTTCATCAGCTCCGAAGACGCCATAAGCAAAGGCCGGAGAAGAAGATCGAAGCCGACAACACCCGTCGTCTTCAATCAAGGCATCGACTCCTCGCACGAAGAAGAAAGCCGGGAGAAGAAGGCCTGAAGCCGGTGCTACCCCTGCCGCCTTCGTCAACCAAAAGCCGACGCTACAACCGTCGTGCTAAAGCCGGTGCCACACCCGCCGTCTTCATCAACAAAAGCCGACGCTACAACCGTCGCACGAAGATCAGTGCTACACCCGCCGTCTTCATCAACAAAAGCCGACGCTACAACCGTCGCACGAAGATCGGTGCTACACCCGCCGTCTTCATTAACGAAAGTCGACGCTACAACCGTCGCACAAGCATCGGTGCTACCCCCGCCGAAAAGCCAAAACCGACGCCACAACCGTCGAGGAAGCCGGAAGAATAAAGAAGCCTTGAAGAAGTAACGCCAGTCGTTCGAGAAGAAGAGCGAGTCAAAGCTAAAGTCAAAGCCGACGCAAGAAGCCAAAGCAAACGCACCGGTAAAGCCCGCGCTAAAGCAACGCACGTGCCAAAGCCAAGCAACTACGACGGTCACGAGCAAAGCACCGCACGTTCTAGCCGATACGACGCGAAGTCCGGAAGAACTAAAGCATCGCAAGTCTCTACCCGCCTACGTTCAAGCGCAAGCGCCAAAGCAAAGCAAACGCCAGAGCCACGCCAAAGCTACGCCAAAGCCGAAAGCTAAAGCCAAAGCTGACGCCAAAAACACGATCGACGCCGCGAACCGACGATCAAGGACGTCGAGGTCGAGCAAGGATCGAGGAAGACACGAAGACCGAGGAACGAAGCCCAAAGCCTCCCTAGCCGAGAAAGCGCGAAGCACGGACGGGACAAAATCAACGGCGGAAACTCCTTAGCCTCTCAAAAACCCTCACCCTGTAAAGACCTCTGTCCTGGGCAACCCCTTCAGAGCTCTCGCACGAATACCACGTGGAGACGCGGATCAAAGGGACCCTCCAGAGGATCTCTCCCACAATCTCCTAATCAAAGAAAATTTGTAATCTCGTGTGATCCGCAATAAAGACGACCCGAATCTTTTTCCGCGACCACAGATTTCTGGCACGCCCGGTGGGACGTCCTCTCCTTTCATCCGTACGTTTGAAGGAGTTGCTTCAAGTTCGCCATGGCCGAAACGAACGACAATACGTTTGCTCCAACAAGCCTCTCACCTATCGCTGAGTCTCCACTACTCCAACAAGGCGATCCAGAAAACCCGGTGGATGACATTCCCCCGGTAGTACGCGTTTACACTCGGCATACTCAAACTCTTGCGGACTTCTTCACGCCAGAAACTGCTGCTGAAGACGCTCGCCAAAGCGCCAATGAGGCCTTGGTGCATGAAGAAACGAGCCTCGATCCTGGAACATCTGTCCAGAAATTTGGGGAGGACCAGCCCCAACCCCGAACCCGTTCGGGTTCTCCGGCGGACTTTGCACCTCCCTTGCCGGGGGCAAACATCCGTCATCAAGCAGAAACAAGTCAGCATAACTACGTCTCTGACAACGATGGTGAGGGTGCGGACATGCAACATCGAGACGTCCTGCGACATCATCCTCCGTCCGCTCTCCAGCTCCAAGTCATGCAAATGGGTGAACACATGGCTCAGCTCACCCGACTAATGGAAGAGAAAGATCGTCACATCAACACCTTGCTTCAAAGGCTGAGTGCCAGGGATGTCGCAACATTCGGTCAACCTCCTGCTTCTCCAGTAGCTGCTCCAGCCCCGTCTCCAACTCCTGCTCTTGCAGAAGTTGGCCCGGCAACACTAGCAATTACTCCTGCACTTTCCTCGGCTCCCGTGCCGGTCTCGATAGCCGCGCCACCTTCAGTGGCAGCAACGATGAATGCCCAGCAAATACAAATACTGGTGGCTGACATGATGCGTTCCCACGGCGGCAGCCTACCTCCGATCACGGCGGCATACTCAAAGCCTTACACCGCAAGGATCCAGCAGCTGCGCTTCCCTACCGGGTTCCAGCCACCAAAATTTCAGCACTTCGACGGGAAGGAAAATCCAAGGCAACATATTGCCCACTTCGTCGAAACTTGCAACAACGCCGGCACATACGGCGATGAGATGGTGAAGCAGTTCGTTCGCACACTCAAAGGTAATGCTTTTGACTGGTATGTTGATCTTCCTCCAGGATCCATCGATAGCTGGGATCAGATGGAGAGGGAATTCCTCAACCGCTTCTACAGCACTCGGCGCATCGTCAGCATGACCGAGCTTACTGCTACCAAGCAAAGGAAGGATGAGTCGGTGATCGACTACATCGATCGCTGGAGAAACCTTGCGCTAAACTCGCGAGATCGCTTGTCTGAAGACTCGGCTATCGAGTTGTGCACCCAAGGCATGCACTGGGGCTTGCTCTACATCCTCAAAGGGATCAAGCCTCGGTCCTTCGAAGAACTGGCAACTCGGGCTCACGACATGGAGCTCAGCTTAGCAAATCGCGGGGACTCAAAGGCCATAGCCTTCCAGAAGATAGAAGAGGAGGACGAACCGGCGGCATCAAAGCAAGTCAACGTCACCGACCTCGCTTCGACTTCCAAACCACTCAAGATCGGTGGCAAGCTGGACAAAGGCAAAGGAGCCGCCATACCACCTCCTCAGCCTCAACGGCCACCGAGGATGACTCTCGAGGAGCTTGAAGCTAAGGAGTATCCCTTCCCAGACTCGGAAGTTTCCTCCATATTCGATCAGTTGATGCAAGAAAAGATGATCGAGCTTCCGCCACCAAAAAGGCCAGAACAAGCACATCGAGTCAACGATCCGCTCTTCTGTAAGTACCACCGGATGGTCAGCCATCCCATCGAGAGGTGCTTTGTCTTCAAAGATAAGATCATGGCACTCGCTAAGCAAGGGATGATCGAGATCGACTCTGATGATATCGTCGAGTCAAATATGACGTCAATCACCTTCGATTCCTTCCCGCCAATGCTGACTGCTCCATAATGCACTCCAGCAAGGCTACGCATCACCTGTCAAAGATCCATGGCAAAACCAGCTCCAAGAAGACGACGACGGTATGCTCCTACAGTGCCCTGGGCCAAATCCTCACTGCCTTGGGGGCAACCGCCTCTCGTGCAAACACTCCCTCTTCCAAACAAAGCTACATCCCAGTATGTGCTCAAAGCAAGAGACGAACAAAGAGACCCTGAAGTCAGCCTGCTAGGCCAGCCATCAGGTAAGTTCGACTTCTACGTCTTTTACTCCAAGCCTCCTTCGATCCCAATGAAAGAAATCAAGCCAACCGGCTGGGGATCAGAAGATGAATCGGTAAAGCCTCCAGAAGAGCAAGTCCTTCAGATCAAAGAAGAGCCTTTGATTACAACACCAATTCTTCACCCTGGCGAGGAAGATCTTCCTGATGAAAATGCATGGGCTATGACACCTTGAAGGAGAAGGCCACGACGATCAAGCTATAGGATAACACGTCTGGCCAACCACGAGCAAGATCAGGCGACAACAAAACTCCCCGAAAGAAAGACCTTCAAGGAAAAGAGTGAAGCTCCAGAAAGAAAAACGTCCAAAGTACCTTCAGTAAGTTCGAAAAATCTTTTCCAGCAAACATGCCCAGAGCTGGCGACACTCCAGGACTTTTTCCCCAGCCGCTTCCTTGAAGTTGATCAAAACCTCAAGGTCTCCGGTTGCATGAGGGAAGTTCACCAAGTGCTCAATGAAGAAAGCGGCACCAACATCGAAAGCATGGGAAGAACCATCATCGCCAACGGCAAGCACTGCAACGAGGCTGAATCACACCTTGCTGACGTCGAGTGCCACCAGGCCGAAGACCCCGTTGCAGAAGTTTCTCCAGCAAAAGCTCCACGAGCCCAGAAAGTCAAAGCAGCCGCGAGGGATAAAACCACTCCACTTGCAAAACTAGCAACATTCTCCAGCCAGACGGTGCACAAAGACAAAGAAGCATCAGCATCGAGACAGAAAATTCACCTCAACTCCAAGTCAAGCTCAATGCCACATGTTCCATTGCTTGCTCAAGCTGCTTCAGTCCTGCGACTCGAATCTCAATGGCTTCGCAAGCCAGGACGATCACCTTCCACTCCAGCAAAAGAACCAGCGTCACCATTCTCCGAGGCCAACTTCATCACTTTGCAAGAGATGGCACTACCGTTACATGGTCTGTTGCATGTCTCGAGCTCAACCGAGTCTTCCGAGTACACCAGCTCCGAGCAACTCGCAATCAAGCTAGGAAACACTCGGGGGCAAAACTCCACCGAGCTGATGTTCAAATCCAGCTGCAACAAAGAAAGCACAGAGCATATGGGTTCATTACCCTCAGTTGCGATACCACATCGCCTGACAAAGACTCAAGCTCGTCTCTCCAAAAGCGACGAACAAAGTCTTCAAAACCACCGAGACATCAACTCTAGTCAAACTCCAGCAATCACCAAAACTCCAAGCAAGAAGATCTTCACTTCTAACTACATTGAAGCGAAGAAGGCGGATGACAACTGCGAACCAGCAGCGACTCTGCCTACCAGTGGCAAGTCCCTCAAAAGGTACTTTGCCTAGCGCAAGGTTACCCCCCTTGCCCCAAAAAAAAAAAAAAAAAAAAAAAAAAAAAAAGTAATAAAGGAACTACGTGTGACTTGATCCCTCTCAGTAGGGTACGTAGGCAGCCTGTAAAGGTTCAGTCCAAACAAAAAAAAGTAAACCACCATTCCAGGAAAAGAAGCCCAGAAAAGACGCAAGTCCAACTCCGTGGGACGAGAAGCCATCAGCCTTCGTCAAGCCACCAGCTCCCGGAGCTGCCACAGCTCATCTCTCGAGGCACCCACACGGTGCAACTCCGAAAGGCAAGAAACCACCAGCTCTCGGCGATTCGTAAGCTCCTCCCGCTGCTTTGCAAGCTCCGTTACAAAAGTCTTCTCGGTTGCTCGAGCTTTCTCGAAACGGAACTCCAGCTTCTGAAGTAACGCATGAGTAGCAAGTCGAAGTCCTAGAGGCGCCGAAGCGGCCCGCCTCCCGCAGCTTACACGCGCTGCAACTCCAGTGGTAGAGAAGCCGTCAGCTTCCGACGCGTTGCCAGCTCTGCACGCTGCCTCGCAAGATTCACTCCAGAAGCCTTCTCGATCGCCCTACCAGCTCAACGCGTTGCCAGCTTTGCACGCTGCTTTGCAAGGAGGAACTCCAGCTTCCGAAGCGACGCGCGAGTAATCTCCACCTTCTTCTGCACCCGAAGAAAGTCTGCAGTAGCAAACGTGTGAAGCCCCTCTAGTCGACGTTCCTCTTCCTCAGCCTTTGCCAACGCCAAGGAAACATCCTCCTCTAGTGAAGCCCGTTGCAAGCAATGAGCCTAGCTGTCCGCCAAAAGGGTGCACATATGCTCCTCAAACAAGGAGCCATCCACCAGGAAACCCACCAGTTACTCAAAGCGTCAAGACCCTCCTCTTGGAAGGGTGCAAGTGTCGCCTGGATAAACTTCCAGCACAACTCTCCAAAAGAAGCTTAGAAAGAAGGCTCTGCGATCTACACTTTCGCTGGCAAGCCTCTAAATGCTGAGACAAGGCGCGATCCTGTCCTGAAGACCCAAGCACGGGAACCGCATCCTGGACCATTGCCGTGACGGCTATCAAAGACACCACAGGAACTGACAAAGAAGCTGTGGCCAAAACGTCCGTTGGAACTGACTCCTGAATGGCAACTCCGAACTCGACCGAATGATCTGCCGTGAAAATCCCTCATCGGTGAGAATGAGCTCGTCCAACTTCGACACACGCTTCCTGCTTCGAAGTACGGCGGCAGAAGACTTGCGCAAAAGGAAAACGAAGATGCGTACTCCCGTGGGAGACCGCATCGACGATCCATCCAGAAGTCGGAAAGCTCTCGTAACGGCAGCAGAAGACTTGCGCAAAAAGGAAACGAAGATGCGTACTCCCGTGGGAGACCGCACCAACGATCCATCCAGAAGTCGGAAAGCTCTCGTACGGCGGCAGAAGAGTTGCGCAAAAGGGAAACGAAAATGCGTACTCCCGTGGGAGACCGCATCCTCCGTTATCTCCACGAAGCCAAAAAGACCATTGGAGCAGTCACCGTGGTCAAGATCGGCAAGCAAAAGACGACCAAGGCAGGCTTCTCCTTGTCAATGCTAGTGGCTTCGTCTTCCTCCTCGTTGAACTCCAGAACGCCTATCTTAATATCCTTCAAGCCGGCGTCACCACCAGAAAAAGTTCTCTCCATAATCCAAAGGAACATCCAGCTCACCTCGATCAGCTTGCTCATGTGCAACCTTGCCAGTCGCTATGCTCACGCGATAGACCTTAACGATCCCATCGGCCTTCGGAAAGCACTCGAAGGGATGAGTCCTGCAAGGAGACGAAAAGTGCAAGTCAAATCAAGATGCGGGGTCAATTCCAGAAGAAAAGGGCAGTGCAAGTCCAAAAAAAAAAAAAAAAAAAAAAAAAAAACCCGGAGCTGAAGCTGCAAACCCAAAGGGCCACAACCCCTTAATGCCAAAAATGTAGAGGGGGCCGCAGCAAAAAGAGCCATAGCTCCATTCTCTTTTAAAACCCACAACCCCCAAACGAGACTGCGGTCTTCAAGCTAGGCAAAACGAGCCTGCGACCTACAGTCGCCACCTGCGCACCACCGCCGGCCTCCATGCCTAATCTCGCACCCGGCTGGACCCAACGCCATCGGCCGCGCCTCGTTGGAGCCATCAGCGCCGCCGCCACCTGTTGAGCATCGCCGGAGCCATCAGCGCCGCAGCCACTTGCTGCGCCTCCCCGGAGTCGTCTGCACCCACAGCCGCGCCGACCGCACCCCGCAGCCCCCGGCCGAGCCCGCCTCCGCACCTCGCAGCCGCCCCGCGCGCTGCGCCCGCCGCAACCCCGGCCCGTGCACCGATCGCCCGCTCACAGCCGTCTTCACCCGCGCCCCTGGCCGCCTCCGCCGCCTCTCTCCGGCCCGTTGCCGCTGCCACGCCCACGCCCGCGCGCCGGCCGCACCCAGCAGCCCCCGGCCGCGCCCCTCCTCCAGCCTGCGCGCCGGCCGCACCCTGCAGCCCCCGGCCTGCGCCCTCCCACAACCCACCATGCGAAGAAGAAGAAGAAGAAAAAGCACGAGTCAAGTCCAGAAGAATCAAGCCGAGCGCAAAAAAAAAAAAAAAAAAAAAAAAAAAAAAAAAAGCCCTTTTTGCAGAAAGGGAAACCGAGAGGGGGGCCACAGCAAAAAGCCGCAGCCCCGCCCCCTTGTGCAAAATGGAGAAACCGAGAGGGGGCCACAGCAAAAAGCTGCAGCCCCCCCCCCTCTCCGGTTAAAACCAGTAGCCCCGGGGGGGGGGGGGGGGGGGGGTTGCTGGCCTTCGACCCCCGCGCCCTGCGCGCTTGACCGCCCGCGCGACCGCGCCGCCGCCGCTGCCGCTGCTGCGCCGGCCCCCCCCCGCGCGTGCCCGGCCCGCGCCCCGGCTGCCGCCACGCCGGTGCCCGGCTCGCGCCCCGCGCTGTTCCGCCGGCCGCACCACCGACGCCACCCGGCCGGAGCCCTCGACCCGACACCGCCGCTGCTGTTGCTGCCGCTCCCGCGCCGGCCCGCCGCTCCGCGCCCTACGCCCCGCGCCGGCCCGCCGCTTGTGCCCGGCCCGATCGCCCGGCCACCGCCGGCTCTCGCGCCGGCCCGATCGCCCGAAACCGCCGGCCGCCTCCGCGCCGCTGCTGCTCCGCTGGCCCCCGCGCCGCCGCCTGAGGCCCGCCTGCCATGCACGCCGGGCCACCTTGCTGCTGCTGTTGTTCCGCGCGAACCAGAAACCAGAAAAAAAAAAAGACGAAAAAAAAAGGGGAAAAGAATGTTGGGAAAAACCGTTTTTCGCTTAACCCCCTATATATAGGCATAATCGGTTATTGGGATAGAGACGGGGTAAATCTCGTATCCCATAATCTAGGGGTCTATATCCAGAGTGCATCCCGATCCGATGCAACCACCGTTTCATAACAAAAAAAAAAAAAAAAAAAAAGGGGAAAAGAAGGAAGAAGAAAGAGGAGTAGGAAGAAGATGATGGAACCTACTGCGTCTTCGATCACTCTACCTCCTCCGCTCGGTGCGCCATCCGCGTCATCCCCACCGAAGAGGCGCAACAACCCTCCTCCGAGGTGCATCGCGGCCGTCCTCGTCCTCACGTCGCCTTGCTGCCCTGGGACTCCGGGCAGCGGCCGCTGTCAACATTCGCGCCATCCTCGAAGCAAAGGAAGTCCGCGACAACAAGAAAGATGAACAAAACCCTAGAAGATGTCTTCGACTCCAAGCAGCCAAAGCCGTTCGTCTCCCGCGCTAGCAAAACGACGGGGGAAACAAAATAGCGGGGGCTCTTGTAAAAGACCTAAATTCCGAGCGAACACGCAAGTCAAGTCCAAGCGCTACGCGTTTCCCGCGGGCGCACTCGAACTTGAGGGGGCATTTGTGGGCACCGAAATTAGCCCACAGATTGGACCCGACCCGCATGCGAAACTTGGCCCGCACACAACGGCCCGCATGCGAAACTCGGCCCGCACACAACGGCCCGCATGCGAAACCCGGCCCACACACAACGGCCCACATGCGAAACTTGGCCTACACACAACGGCCCGCATGCGAAACTCGGCCCGCACACAACGGCCCATATGCGAAAATTTGGGCCCGCACACAAATGGCCCGCATGCGCACTCGGCCCACGTGCAAACTCGGCTCGCGCACCGCAACCCAACTCAAAGCAAACGGGTCCCACCGGACCCGCGACCCGAACGCAAAGAGGGGGGCCCACCGGCCCCCCCTCTAGAAAACCATGCCCCCCTCCTCATGGAGAGGTGGGGCCGGCCATAAAGGAAAAGAAAAAGAAAAAGAAAAGAAAAAGAAAAGAAAAGGAAAAGAAAAGAAAAAATCAAAACCGCCTTGATGCGGGGGGAGGTGGCGTGGATGTCTACGTAGCCGTAGATCCGCGACGATCCCTCGATCCAACGGACAAGATGACGTTGTGTCGCCATCCGATCCAAAAGTGCAACAAGAATAACAACTCAATCTTTAAAAGATCGAGTCACATCTAGCCCGTAACCACCCCAACTAAAAGGGAGGGGGTTGAGTTTGTTTCCCCGAATCAAGGAACAAAATCTCGATGGTTATGGGGGGAGATATTGGATGAAACAAAAAGATTTCAGCAATATCTCCCCCAACCACCCACCTTTGCCTATAAATAGAGGGGGTGGGGGAAGGCATCAAAGGTCGAAAGCTGAAGAGGAAAAGGCTCTGCAAAGACGAGCTCCAACGCTTGAAGACCGAAGGCTTCACGAGGCACGGCAAGCATATCCTACGGGAGTCCTTGGCCCTTCAAGTCCTCATCAACGTGAAGACCTTGCACTCGGAGATCAAAGCTTCAACTCCTCGCACGAAGAAGAAAGCGTGGAGAAGAAGACCCGGAGCCGTCATCACCCGATTGCTCCAACGATCTTCATCAGCTCCGAAGACGCCATAAGCAAAGGCCGGAGAAGAAGATCGAAGCCGACAACACCCGTCGTCTTCAATCAAGGCATCGACTCCTCGCACGAAGAAGAAAGCCGGGAGAAGAAGGCCTGAAGCCGGTGCTACCCCTGCCGCCTTCGTCAACCAAAAGCCGACGCTACAACCGTCGTGCTAAAGCCGGTGCCACACCCGCCGTCTTCATCAACAAAAGCCGACGCTACAACCGTCGCACGAAGATCGGTGCTACACCCGCCGTCTTCATCAACAAAAGCCGACGCTACAACCGTCGCACGAAGATCGGTGCTACACCCGCCGTCTTCATCAACGAAAGTCGACGCTACAACCGTCGCACAAGCATCGGTGCTACCCCCGCCGAAAAGCCAAAACCGACGCCACAACCGTCGAGGAAGCCGGAAGAATAAAGAAGCCTTGAAGAAGTAACGTCAGTCGTTCGAGAAGAAGAGCGAGTCAAAGCTAAAGTCAAAGCCGACGCAAGAAGCCAAAGCAAACGCACCGGTAAAGCCCGCGCTAAAGCAACGCACGTGCCAAAGCCAAGCAACTACGACGGTCACGAGCAAAGCACCGCACGTTCTAGCCGATACGACGCGAAGTCCGGAAGAACTAAAGCATCGCAAGTCTCTACCCGCCTACGTTCAAGCGCAAGCGCCAAAGCAAAGCAAACGCCAGAGCCACGCCAAAGCTACGCCAAAGCCGAAAGCTAAAGCCAAAGCTGACGCCAAAAACACGATCGACGCCGCGAACCGACGATCAAGGACGTCGAGGTCGAGCAAGGATCGAGGAAGACACGAAGACCGAGGAACGAAGCCCAAAGCCTCCCTAGCCGAGAAAGCGCGAAGCACGGACGGGACAAAATCAACGGCGGAAACTCCTTAGCCTCTCAAAAACCCTCACCCTGTAAAGACCTCTGTCCTGGGCAACCCCTTCAGAGCTCTCGCACGAATACCACGTGGAGACGCGGATCAAAGGGACCCTCCAGAGGATCTCTCCCACAATCTCCTAATCAAAGAAAATTTGTAATCTCGTGTGATCCGCAATAAAGACGACCCGAATCTTTTTCCGCGACCACAACGACAGAGGGATCTTGCGCTAATCATAGTCAAACCGCAAGAACTTAACACTAACTGTAAACTTTATCCATCCTTAACATCAAACAGAGAACTTTTTAAAAACCCAACATCGATTAACCGCTAATAAATAGGACCCTGGTGTTCGACTCGATGATTGTCGATATAACACTAGGTGGGCCCCACATATTTCAAGTAGATCCATAGGTGGACATAGGGGTGGTAATGGGTCATGTCGGGTCGGGTTCGTGTCGTGTCTAGTTTCGGGTCGTGTCCAAAACCCCTAGACCCAGGCCCAACCCGTTTAACTAATCATGTCTAGATCCTAAACCCGTACCCGACCTGTTTATAAACGGGTAGACCCGATAAGACCCGTTAAACTCGTTTACTACACGGGTTTATTCAGTTGACCTGATTCGACTCGACCCGACCTAACCTGATAGACCCACTAATACTATATATTACAATATTGGATTGCAGGTAGATCCGACCCGACCCGATTCCGACATGACCCGTTGAATTTTAAACAGGTCTTCCCGGGTCTACTGTGTCCAGACCCTAAACCCGCACCCGACCCGTTTATTAAACGGGTCTATCATGTCGACCCGTTTTTGACCCGAACCCGTTTAGTCCTGGCCCAGACCCGCTAACTTCGTGTCGGGTCCGAAATTGCCAGCCCTAGGTGGACCCCAACATATTTTCAAGTCGGGCCTCCCGCAAGCCATTGTGGATCCATTTGCGTCCTCATTGTAGTGCCTCCATGAATGGGATCGCCCGCACCATAGATGCAGGCTTCACTCCGCTGCCAAACGCTGCTCCCCGCCGTCGTCAGATCATGCACCCAAGCGTCGGAGCTGCACCAAATCCACGCCCACATGATCAAGACCGGCCTCGACCTCGTTCCCTTTCCAGTCAGCAACCTTCTCGCCGCCGCCTCCGTCCTCGCCGACACCGCCGCCTGCGCCTACGCTCGCTCCGTGTTCGATCGCATCCCCACCCCCAATCTCTTCCAGCACAACACCATCCTCCGAGCCTACTCGATCAGCAAAAACCCAGATGTAGATGAACCCGTCTCTCTCTTCAACTCCCTCCGAGCCCGAGGGATCCCGCTGGACCAGTTCTCCTTCATCCCCACCCTCAAGATCTGCGCCCGCGCGCTTGCCCTCCAGACCGGCCGGCAGATCCACGGGGCCGTCCTGCGCTCCGGGTTCCAGCTCTTTGTCAGCCTCAGGAACACCCTCGTACATTTCTATTGTGCCTGCAGCCGGGCCGATGAGGCCCACCGCCTGTTCGACGAAATCCCTAGCTTGAGAGACCCGGCCTCATGGAGCGCCCTCATGGGCGGTTATCTTCAGATCTCCCAGCCCAGTAGAGTGATTGGCTTGTTCAGGGAGATGCTATCGTTCATTTCCGAGATCAATGCTGCTGCTATCGTGACCGCACTCTCGGCCGTTGTTGGCACTGTTTGTGTTGGTGAATCGCTGCATGGATACTGCATCAAGGCCGGGTTTTGCTCGGACTTGAATGCTGCGACTGCAGTCACAGCCATGTATATGAAATCCGATCGAGTGGATTCTGCGAGAAGGGTGTTTGATGAGATGCCCAGGAGGGATGTGGTGTTGTACAATTGCATGGTGGATGGTTACGCGAGGGTAAGCTGTCTCGAGGGATCCTTAGATTTGTTACGAAGGATGAGGGATGAAGGGGCAAGTCCCAATTCGGCCACATTCGTTGGGTTGCTTTCGGCCTGTGCTGCCTCGGGAGCCCTTGCCATTGGCCGGCATGTTCACGAGTACGCGAAGGAGTCTTTAGAGATGGATGCATCTCTTGGAACAGCTCTTGTAGATATGTATTCAAAGTGTGGGTGTCTTGAGGAGGCTACAAAGATTTTCGATCGGATGCAGCAGAGAGACGTGAAGGCATGGACGGCTATGATCATGGGGCTTGGAGCTCACAGCCGGGCAGAAGCTGCTCTCAGGCTGTTCTACGAGATGGAAGCGAAAGGGGTGAGGCCTAATGAAGTCACCTTCCTTGCTGTTCTCAGCGCTTGCAGCCATGGTGGGCTGGTGACTTCAGGAAGGGAATGCTTTGAGAAAATGGCTCGAGAATACGGGCTGTCCCCCGGGATTGAGCATTACGGATGCGTGATCGATCTATTGGGAAGGGCGGGGCTGTTGGAAGAGGCTTACAAGCTGATAAAGAGCCTGCCATTCGAGGGGGATGCCATTGCATGGCGAGCATTGCTCGCGGCATGCAGGGTCCATGGAGATGTTAAGATTGGAGAATTGGCACACCAAGCTTTGGTGGCACTGGATGACGAACACCCGACCGACTCGATTCTTCTGTCGAGCACATATGCTCTTGCGGGCACTCCGATGGATGTGGAGCTGAAGGGTTCAGGGATAGAGAAGATGACGAACAAGAAGGAAGCAGGGCGCAGCTCGATCGAGCTGGGTGGTTAGAGGCAGACGATAAGGCAAGAGTGAATGCTTCACTTGCCTGCCTTTTTTTTTAATCTTTGATGAACTGGTCTGGCGGTCAGAGACTCAGAGGACATGGCGCTAGAGCATGGGCTCAAAGAGGGCAGCATAATTGCTATTTTTACTAAATTCCATAATCCTATTAACATAAGGATTCACACGTGCAAACAAGGCAACAACAGACCTGAGGGAAGTTCGCTCCACGGTGTCGATACCGGGAGTCAAACATTTTGTACAGTCAAACCAACCTTGGGTTTAGAGGGAACCTGTTCACCTCGTGCGATAACCAGGGGTTGGGTCGTGGGATTTGGGAAAGGATCAACAAGGCGTTTAGCTCTAAAGATTGGTCGAATTTATTGTTGGGGATGGTGGCGTTGTACATACCAATCCCTTATTATTTTTGACATTATTAATGAGATAGTTTCCTTTCTATACATTGTATATTGTTACACTTATTCAACTGTTGCATGAGATGTACAATAGTTCACAAGTATATCATATGTAGTTTAGTTATATGGATAGATTCACATACATGAGTTATAAGCTTATTAGGCTATTATACCTTATAAGGTTTGCGGTTGTTGATAGGAGTTGACATCATATTTGTAAGATTGTAATATTCTTGACTTTCACCTAGTGTGAGATGCTTTTGTCTTGATCGTCAGAGTGATGACTCTGAGTCAACTGTGTTGATGTATTTGAAATACATTGAACATGATCACCATGAGAACATTTCATTTAAATGATTGCCTTGTGATATTGTCTCTCATCTATTGATTGTGTAGAATTCTAAGATATTTGTGAACTCAAGGCTTGGTACCTGTCACTTTGATTTGCAAACCAGTGAGACCTACATGTTGGTCAACACCTATTTATCTTAGGTTGTTTGTACTTAGTACTTGGGAACACGATTGATCGTTGAGGAATTCCGAACTCTCTATAAGAGAAGATATTCCGTTGAGTAACTCTCATGAAGTGTGGTCTGACGCTAAGCAAATATTTTGATAAAAAGTTTATCAAATAAATTTGATATTATACTTATAAAATATTATTATCTTATGAAAATGATTTTTGATGAAAAATGTGTTCATTAGTGATCACGAGGAATAAGAAGCTGTAACATAAGGACACTAATTAACTACAGTGAACACCAGGTAGGACAATTACTTCTTCAGGTCAATATCTAGCTAGGGATACCGGATAAGAAGGGGTTCATATGCAAATAAGTAGAAAAGGACGCCTAATTTTCAATTACCACATAGTGCAATCATTGTTTGATAGTAATTTTAACCATGGTTAATTGGACAATGATGTAGTTATAAGATGATAAAAATCCTAGTTCAATTGGAGTTGATGATTGTAGTTATGGGATTTTACATACTAATTTGAGTTCTAATTCAACTAGAATTAGAGTCATAAAATACATTGCTTCACCTATAGCACGACAAGGATTCAGAGGTGGAATATATAGGGAGTCCAAGTCATCCTCAAAGTCCACAAGAGACCTAAGCCAAAGAAATTAATAACTGGCTGGCTGTAGAGAGCCCAATAGGACACCCTAGGGGCCAGCCATAAGGATTCCTAGTTACACTAGGAGTCTTATTTAATTAAGACACCTAAAGTCTGTGTGGCTAAGCCCTAACTTGGAATCATGCTCCGGGGAGGATTCCTATTAAGGGGACTTTATAGGGCTGGCCAATAGGGTATGCTACGAGCAAGGGTAGAAACTAGGGGCCGATTAAACAAATAGAGGAATTCCTACAAGCTCGTAAGGATGAGTCTAATTCGAGGGACATATGAGTTGTTTTCTCGAAGCTGCAAGGCATATTCTTCACATGTTTTCGTTAAATCTGTGGGGTATCATCTCCATAATCTTTGGATTATTATTTCAAAATTGCTTATGGTGTTTATCCTCCGATCCAATAGAACAAATGCAAGCGAATCAATCTTCCGTTGCCCCTTGGCCTGATTGTTTCATATCTGTTCTTGACAAGTTTCCGGTGTTCTTTTGACAGAAAAATCTTATTTTCCTCCCCTGAAATTTTCCTGAGAAATAGGAGTCCGCCCAAAACTTGTGGAAATCTCATTTCCCTTCCCCCGCTCCAAAACCCTAATCTTGTAGGCAATTTGCGCCCATGCTCCGGCGGAGCTCTTTGAACTCACACGGACTTCCTCGACCACCAGTGACGTTCCGGATGACATCCTCAACCATGACAGACCTTTAAGTGGACCTCGCCGACCTCTAGTGAACCTCCTCGACCTTCCGGGGCGACCTGCTGGCGGACCTCCGACGACCATGGCGAACCACTCGATCTTAGTTGATTTCAACAATCCATTTTTTTGTTCAAAAAAACAACAAAAGTTAAATGACGTAGAAAGAATTTCTGCAGAAATGAGTCTATGGAGAAATTGCGTTCTCATGGAACCCTTATCCCTAAGAATGACATTGACAACCACCATAAACTAGAACATTTCCACCCAATCAGTCTCTATCTATAACATCACTTATAAAGTGGTGTCCAAGATTCTTGCTAAACAAGCTGAAACCCCTACTCGGGATAATGCGAGTAGGTTCTGATAGGCAGCTGGTGGCCTTGGGCCCTAATAAAAATACTAGGACTAGGGGTGGCAATGGGTCGGGTCGGGTTTGTGTCTTGTCTAGTTTCGGGTTGTGTTCAAAAAGACTCGGACCCGACCCCGTTAACTAATCGTGTCTAGATCCTAAACCCGTACCTGACCCGTTTATAAACGAGTAGACCCGATAAGACCCGTTTACCACACGGGTCTATTCAGTTGACCCGATCCGACCCAATCCGACTCGACCTGACTTGACCCGATAGACCTGCTGGTACTATATAATACAATATCGGATTGCGGGTAGATCCGACCCGACCCCTTGAATTTTAAACGGGTCTACCGTGTCCAGACCCTAAAGCCGGGCCCGATCTGTTTATTAAACGGGTCTATTGTGTCGACCCAAACCCATTTAACCCCTGACCCAGATCCGCTAGCTTCGTGTCGGGTCGAGTCGAGTCTGCCGTGTCGGGTCCAGAATTGCCAGCCCTAACTAGGACGGCCAATCGACCTCTTTGTGTCAAGGATGAGCATAGCATTGAGCCCCCTGGTAATGGCAAAGACGAAAATTTAGTAGCAGAGTGTCGGGCCGAGCTTGGCAACAGTGTGGATGACCTCGGGGTGCTCCATGGCATAAAGGATTGGTAGAAAGTGTCGGGCATAGCCTTCATCCTTTCCTGCCAAAATCCTCTCTCCCCCTCTGGCCGTGAGTGTTTTGCTGCTTCAAGCTGCTTGGAGTCTCTGGAAGGCTAGGAATAATGACCAAGTGTTCTAGGGGAGGAGGGGAAATTCGCCTAGGATCGATTACTGCTTGCATCGAATTAATAACCTCGAATATGTCGTGTGTTCCATCGTCAGACCAACCCAACGGATCTTTCTGATCTCTTGCACTCAGTGTTGTGAGGGTCGTGGCAGTGGCCGGTGCAAGGGATCAAACTCGGCGAATACCTAGTGGAGTTCCCTTCCTTGCATCTCCTTGGGACTGAGGTGGCGAGGGGGATGAGAGATCTTGGGTCAATCACAGTCTCATTTGCACATTGAGATGAGCTTAGAGGATTAGTGGAGCGGCGACGAAGATCAGCGGTGCGGGTGATGATCTTCGGGCTCCCTTTCGAGGCTTGGGGGGAGTCTTCGGTTTGGGACTTATTGGGCTGCTATGGTGAGGTACGCGACTGTTTCAATGTGTACCCAAGTATCACTCATCGAAGGTTCTACTAGGTGAATATGGTTTGCTTTGAATCAGCCTTGATCCCATCTCCCGTCCGTCTTGTGGGTGCAAATTTTGGCAAGAAGTCTGCAAACAGCGGGACCCACCGGCCCTGCCTGGTGGGCCCCCGAAGACTACAGCGGGACACACCGGCCCTGCCTGGTGGGCCCCCGAAGACTACAGCGGGACCCACCGGCCCTGCCTGGTGGGCCCCCGAAGACTACAGCGGGACCCACCGGCCCTGCCTAGTGGGCCCCCGAAGACTACAACGGGACCCACCGGCCCTGCCTGGTGGGCCCAAGAGCCTGTGGAATCCCCCAGGAGACGGTAGCGGGGCCCACCAGCCTTACCTGGAGGATCCCCAGATACAACAGCAGAAACCGCCATTTACCACCATAGGATCCTATAAATAGCAGAGCCTTCGAATGTAAAAGGATCCGAGAATTCTGATTTCCACTCTGAGATCTGATTTTCGAAACCCAGAGCTCTGGAATTTCTCAGCTTTCCATCTTCTATCTCTCTTTGATCTTCTTCTCTCCTTTGAAGAGATCAGGGTGTTTTCAGTGATACTCGGCCTGTCGAGATCACTTCGATATAAGTGTTAGTGAATTCGGGTTGCTCCCTATAGCACGGAGACGTAGGCTTCGGCTGAACTCCGAGATCACATCTCTCGTGTCAAAGCTCTCTGATTGTATCTCTCTCTGTTGACATATCGAAAGCAACGACTTCAATCGACAGATCGAACAACGATCTCTCCGAATCAAAACTTCAATTGACTGGTGCGGCGAAGTCTTCGGGTCGGCACGAAGATTTTCCCACACAGTTTGGCGCCGTCTGTGGGATCGAACGAGAAGCTGTGTCCGTTCCACAACTACTATCAGATCAGTCGAGTAGACAACTGATCGATAGTCAAACTTCCTCGCCCCCTCGGTTAAGCAAACAACCGCTCGGACGCCGGCACTCTCGTTGCACCCTTCGCTCACTGAATGGCGAGGACAAAGCACCAGGGTCAACCAGAAGGAAGTAACACACGTCAATCTCGCCCTGAGACTCGATCAATGAGTCAAAGGCTCAATTTCGGGCAGCCCCTTGCTGCCCCCAATATGGATACTCGATCAGGTAGTGGGAGATCGGTTGATCGACCGATCGCCCCACCTCCTCATCCATCAATAGGGCATACAACCCCTGCTCCCGCTGAAGACCTTCCCTCAACCTATCAAATCTCGGCGATCGACTTCCAACTGCTTCAATTGGCAAAGCAGAATGCCACCCTCACTGCTGAGAGGGATGCACTCAAGAAGGCAGCTTCCGAGGCTGGAATTGCTCTTCCCATCCCCTCAACTAATGAGAGGGTCGACCGGCCACGACCATCAATCCACTCCGAGCAACGGAGGTCAATGGGCACTGTTACCCTCGGGAGAATTCATCGCGACCCAACTCCCTCTGCTGCTCCATGGAAGCAGAGTGTTTGGGATCGCCTCGACGATGAGTCCTCCCAATCCTCCTCTGGTCGCAACTGCGACAGGAAGGTACCTTCAAAGCTCGATATACCAAGGAAGCACCCGATGAAAGGCGCTCCTTCAAAGAGTAGAATCTCCCCTTCCATTCCACTTCAACGTGGACTTGGATCGGACCTTCGACACCGACTTCAACCGGCAAATACTTCAATGCCTGAGCAAGACCTTGCTATCTTGCCTCTTGACCCACATCTAGGTCGAGGACACGGTCGTAGGGATGGATATTCCTCCGCCGGACCTCTCCATCGAAGCCTCTTCGAGTCAACATTTCCAAGGGGATGGAGAACTCCTATCCTCCCCAAGTTCAACTGCGTCAAAGGAGATCCAACTCTCCATATACTTGCCTTCAAGCAAGCCTTGACACCGCACGAGGAAGAGAACAACGTGCTTTGTCGCACTTTCGCCGGGAGTCTCGATGAGCCCTCACTCGATTGGTATCATAATCTCCGAGCTGGGTCCATCACTCAGTTCGGTGTTTTGGCTAACCTTTTCGTACAGCATTATCAACTAAATCTGAAGCCAGAAAAGAAGCTCGACTCCCTCTATCGGCTGAGGATGGGTGCTGACGAGACTCTCCGCAGTTTTACCAGGAGATTTCGCAACGAGCATGCTGCCCTCTCTGAAAGACATCTGGATGATGAAGATATCATGTTGGCTTTCCAGAACGCCCTCCGCTTCGATCTGCACATCTACAACGACTTCATTCGCAATCCCCCTCCTTCTTTGGGTTCTATGTTTGATCGAATCCAGAGAGAGATTGAGGTTGAAGATGATCAAGTCGCTCGAAAAGGGCGAGAAACGAAGCGAAGACCGGCGGAAAGAGAAGCTCCCAAGTATGCTGCCAAAGCCCACAATGCTGAGGCAGCAGCCCCTCCAGCCAACAAACGACCAAAGAATGACGGACGTCGATCTCCAACGAAGACCACTTTCACCGAGTGGAATTTACCGATCGAGCATATACTCGACCACATTCAACACGAGGAGTTCCTTCGAAGGCCCAATCCTCTTCAGCCAAACTCAAAATTCACGGCTGACAAAACAGTATATTGCGACTTCCACCGAAGTCATGGCCATTCTACCGATCGGTGCTATCGGCTGAAATTCCATCTTGAAGACTTATTACGAGAAGGCCACCTTCAAGAGTTCGTCAAAGGCGGACAAGATCAACGTCGAACCTCTGCAAAGGGGTAAGAAGCATGTTGGATCCATCAAATCTCCTCCAACCGGCAACCAATCTCTGTGAATGCCAACGTCTTTGGCATTCATGGAATATTGCACAATCAAACCTTGACCGGGAAGGAAGTGGATCGGCAAGTTCGACGCATCTTCCACGTTCGTTCTGCTGCGAACAAGGAGGATACCTGGATCGAGAAGCCTATCGAAGGTTTGGCTTGGCCATCCATTGTTTTCAACGACTCTGATCTTCAAGGAGTTCATACTCCCCATCGAGACCCCCTGGTCTTGAAACTCCTCGTCGACGGAAGCACCGTCAATCGAATCCTCATCGACACCGGAAGCTCCATCGATATTATGTTCTCAGATTGTTTCAAACGTCTGGGACATAGATACTCAAGCCTCAACGTCGTCCTAACTGTGATCACTGGCTTCAACGGCAAACAAAGCATCACGGTGGGCGAATCGAGATTCACTCTTGACCTTAGCCGAGAGACTCGAGTCTCGGTGAGGTTTGCAATTGTCGAAGGAGTGTCCAGCTACAACGCCATTCTGGGGCGACCATTCCTCCACCAGATCAATGCCATCTCCTCTTCTTACCACCAACTCCTCAAGTTTGCAACGGGAGAAGGCATTGTCTGCATTCGAGGCGATCAGCAAGCTGGGAGGTCTTGTGAGGCTGCTGCAGCTAAAACAGATCGTAAGATTAATATTGCTCCTCCAAAGCGACCACGAGATGAAGCTGGTCCCTCTTCCAAATAGCAATTAAAGGAGATTCCACTGACCAAACCTCCACCAATCGAATGGGAAGCCTCGCCTTCAATTGAAGAAATCATCCCAATCAATATCGGCAGTGGAGATCTCCCTCGACAAATATTTATTGGTACCGGTCTTAGCGACGCAGAAACGCAAGACATGGTATCCTTCCTTCAATCCAACATCGACGTCTTCGCCTGGTGTTTTGAAGACATGTCTGGGATCAATTCAGATGACGCTTGTCACCGACTTGTGATCAAAGAAGAGGTGAAACCTGTCAAGCAAAAGCCACGCACCATCCGACCAGAGCTACAAGTTGCTGTTCAAGAGGAGATCAGTAAGTTACTCACATCAGGCTTCATTCATGAAGTAGAGTATCCTACTTGGATCTCCAATATAGTTGCTGTTCCAAAGAAGAATGGGAAGGTCAGAGTGTGCATCAACTTCACCAACCTCAACAAGGCTTGTCCCAAAGATCCATTCCCCATGCCAAGGATAGATAGACTCGTCGATGCCACTGCTGGCCACGAGCTATTGTCTTTTATGGATGGATACTCTGGGTACAATCAAATTCCGCTTCACGCTGATGATCAAGAGAAGACATGTTTTGTGACTAGCCGGGGTCTTTACTGCTATAATGTAATGCCATTCGGCCTCAAAAATGCTGGTTCCACTTATCAAAGGTTAGTCACAAAGATGTTCGAAGATCAGATCGGTCGCAACGTCGAAGTCTATGTCGACGATCTCCTCACAAAGAGCTCCATTCGAGGAAAGCATCTATCCGATCTGGCGGAAACCTTTCAAGTCCTTCGAAGGTATCGTATGAAGCTCAATCCGACCAAGTGCGCTTTCGGAGTTCAATCGGGTAAATTCCTGGGTCATCTTGTGACCAGGAGGGGCATTGAAGCCAATCCCGAACAAATTCGAGCCATCCTCGACATGCCATCACCTACTAATTGAAAAGAAGTTAAACGTCTCACTGGAAGACTTGCTGCCCTCAATAGATTCATCTCAAAGTCTTCCGATAAATGTAAGCCTCTTTTCGACAAACTACGAAAGGCGGATACTTCAGGGTGGAGTTCAAATTGCGAAGAAGCTTTTCAAGGCATCAAGAAATATCTGGTGCAAGCTCCTATCCTGACGGCTCCTCTTCCCAAAGAAGATTTATGGCTCTATCTCGCCGTGACTGATCAAGCAATCAGTGCGGTCCTAGTCAGCAGAAGAGAAGGCATCGAGCATCCAGTCTACTACATCAGCCATACTCTTCTTCCGGCTGAAACTCGCTACTCAAAAACTGAGAAGGTCATCCTGGCCTTGCTCACTGCATCACGTCGCCTCCAACCCTACTTCGTCTCTCATCAGATCACTGTCATTTCAGAACACCCACTCAAAGATATTGTTGACAAAGCTGGTCGAGCTGGTCGAATGACCAAATGGGTGATCGAAATGAGTGCTCTGGGGATTCAATTCGAATCTCGCACTTCCATCAAAGGTCAAGCCATTGCTGATTTCCTAGCAGACTTTCCGGTCGAAGACCCCATCACTTGGGAAGAAGACGTCGATATGCGCCTAGAAGATAAAACTGATCCTCCTTTCAGTCTTGCAACAAAAACCGATCCAAGCCTCGAAGCAATCGCCATAACTCCTCCATGGAAGCTTTACACTGATGGAGCTTCAAGTGCGATCGGTTCGGGAACTGGGATAGTCTTGGTATCCCCCGAACTTGATCATCTGCAGAAGGCCATTCTCCTCGGGTTCAAAGCCACCAACAACGAAGCTGAATATGAAGCACTTATCTCCGGACTTGAAATGGCTGAATCCCTGGGGGTGAATAGAATCATCATCTACAGCGACTCCCAGCTGATTATAAGGCAAATCAACGGAGAGTACACGGCTCGTGAAGAGAGAATGCAGCTCTACTTGGCCCTAGTGCGACGTCTTCAGCAACGTTTTACTAGTATTGAATTCGTTCAAATCCCAAGAGCAGAGAATCGAGAAGCAGATGCCTTAGCCAATGCTGCCTCAGTTCTTGGAGACTCACTCGGAGGAAGGCAAATACAAATTGATTATCAAGAAGTGCCCAAGACCACCCCCGAACAACAGATCATTGCTACCACAAAGAGATCTGGGGGTGGAGATCGAATGGTATTGAACCTTAACACCACAAGCGAGCTTGAGGATTGGAGATTGCCAATTTTCAACTTCTTCAAACATAGTGAAATACCAGAAGATCCAAATCAATCTCGAAGACTTCAAAGGAAGCTCCCATGCTATACTATTCAAGGGGAAGATCTATACTTCAAGTCTCATAACGGGATGATGCTCAAGTGTATTGGTCCTGAACAAGCAAAGGCAATCCTAATTGATATCCACTCTGGAGCCTGCGACAACCATTCGGGAGGAAGATCTCTTGAAGCCAAGACGAAACTACAAGGTTACTACTGGCCAACAATGGCTAGAGATGCTCGCCAAGTGGTTCAAAAGTGCGAGCCATGCCAACGGCACGCACGGGCTATCCATCTTCCAGCAGATAAACTTAATCAACTATCAAGTCCATGGCCTTTCCATCAGTGGGGGTTGGACTTCTTGGGTCCTTTCCCTCCAACTCCGAGCAAGAAGAAGTATCTACTACTGGCCACTGATTACTTCACCAAATGGGTCGAAGCTGTGCCACTCTTCCGGGAGACCGATGATGAAGCGATCAAGTTCATTCGGCACAACATCTTCTCAAGGTTTGGTACACCTTAAGTTCTTGTTACTGACAATGGAGCTCAATTTGACTCCGACAAGTTCCGAGAGTTCTGCCTGAACAACGAGATCAAACTCTTTTATTCAACTCCAAGATATCCCCAGTGCAATGGTCAAGCTGAAGCCTCCAATAGAGCTATTCTTGGCATACTCAAGAAGAAGCTCAACGACAAGAAAGGGTTGTGGGAACAAGTCCTACCTGAAGTTCTTTGGGGATATCGCACAACTCCGAGAAGATCCATAGGGTTCTCACCTTTTCGTCTGACGAATGGATCGGAAGCAGTACTCCCGACAGAGAGTATATCGAATACATTGAAGACCAAGGCAGTTGAAGAAGGGATCAATAGAGAGCTTCGCGTCAATGATCTGGATTTCTCTGAAGAATTACGAGACCAAGCATCCCTTCGTATTGCCAAGTATCAGCAAAAAATCAAACGGGCCTACGACGAAAAAGTCTACAAACGGCAATTCCCAATCGGCAGTCTGGTCCTTAGAGCAGTCTTCTATAACACGAAGGAACACAGCAGTGGGAAACTTGCTCCCAACTGGGAAGGTCCATATATCGTCGAATCAGTGGGAGGCAAAGGCTCTTATCGACTGATCTCACCAGAAGGAAATAGATTGCCACGAGCTTGGAATTCTAGACATCTCAAATTATTCTATCCATGATGTAAATTCCATGATGAATAAAGATCTCTTTCAAATATTCAAGTGTGCAAATGTTCAGCTTTTCAATTCAAGTTCTGAAGCAGTTTCAAATCGTCTACATTCAAATTACCAGGTCGTTTAACAAGTTTGGGTATTTGAGTTGCGACTCAACCCCTTACAGGCAAATGTTAAACGGTTTCGGGTTGTGCTACAACACAACCTTCAAATTACTACGTCTATTTAATAGGTTTGGGAGCTTCGTGTTGCGACACTACCCCTTACTTACAACTGTTAAATGACCTTCAATTTCAAATTCAATATCGTCTAACAGGTTTGGGTACTTGAGTTGCGACTCAACCCCTCACATATAAATGTTAACGATTTCAAGTTGTGCATCGCAACAACTTTCAATTTTCGAGTTACTTAACAAATTCGGGTGATTGAGTTGCGACTCGACCCCTTATTTTCAAGTATATGAATGTTCAATCATTTCAATAACATTCCAGAACTCAACATTCAAAGAATTCAACACCAGAGACATTCAATTTTCAAACACCAAAAGGATCTCTATTATCAAAAATTTGCTACGTACAGGAGTAAGCTGTTACATATCAAAGAGTTTACAAGTTCAAACGATAAAAAAGAAGATGGAAGATCTCAAGGCTTGGCCACACTTTGCGCGCGCGACTTCTCTCCCTCGGATCCACCACGAGCTTTGCTCGCCACTGAAGCCTTGGAAGATCGGACGCTGCTAGCGTGGACCCTGAGTGCCTCCACCGCCTTTCCAGCCGTCTCTCTGTAACTCGCGCATTCAGTGCGCATATGCTCCAACTCCTTCTGAAGGGCCTCCTCCCTGACAGATGAGGCTGTCTCCTTAGCTGCGAGAGCAGCATCCCTTGCAGCAAGCTAAGCCTCCAACTCCTTTATTCGGGCTGCACGATCGAAGGATAAATTCTCGATTTTGAAAAATCGGTTCCTCAACTCCTCGAGCTCGTGACCCCGGGCCTCGTAGCCGTTCTGCCAGCCCTTGCTCTCCAGCCTCTCCTTGCGAAGAGCCTCGATCTTGGCCTTGAGAGACTCTTTCTTCGAAGACAGAACTTCCCTCAGCTTGTCTCTCTCTTCGATTGCAGCCTCCAGTTCAGCAGTCAAACAGGATACTTCAGCTGAAGCATCCTTTTCTCCTGCTTTCCTGAAAAGCTTGCTCGCAAATTTCAAGACTGCTGAGTTCTGCAAAGAAACAAAAGAGTTAGAATTATTCTGAAACTCTGACTCCAACGATCAACCAAGCAGAGGCACTTACCACTACTTCAAGCCTATTGAAGGCTTCATCCAGAGTAGCCTCCGGAAGGTTGCAGAGCTTCCGGATCACAACAGTTGGGTGGTTGATGTCAACCTCACCCAAGTTCTTTATTTTCTGAGTCGAGCCAGCAGGCGTACCTACAATCAACACAAAAGTTCAAAGAGTTAGAACAAATTCAAACTTCAAAGGCAAGTCAATCCAGACAAAATTATTGCAGGTACCTGAGACATCGACTCGAGGAGCCTTTCCCTTCCCACGATCGGAGCTCTTACCCCGAGGGGTCGATTTCTCCTTGGTGGGGGATGGCCCCGACTGGGGTTGAGGAGCCTCATCTTCCACGCGACTTCCTCTTTCCATGTGTGCTGGAGAAGGAATGTCCCGAAGAGGTGAGATCTCCCCTTCACCTTGTGGCTGCTTGAGCCCAGCCACAAGGGCTGCCATCTCCTCAGCCAGAGAGATAGTATGTGAAGGGGGTGGGGGTTGTTCAACCTCCAGACCCCCACTTGTAGTTGTTCCTTCTAGACGGGGAGTGACTGGAGGAATTCGATCGAGGGGTGTGGGGTTGCTTCCAACCCCACCACTCCCTGAGAACTTGATTTTAAAGCGCACCAGGCGCTTCTTCAATTCCTCGAAATGGTAGGCGGGAACCACCTTGTGGCCGTCGCCCTCCGCATCCATGACCTCCTCCATGCGACGGGCCCTAGCCTCGTCGATGGGGATAGGCAGAGAATCTTCTTCTTCTTCTTCTTCTGCACCACCAGTAGGGGTGGGAGGAAGGACATCCCCACCACCCCCCTGTCCTTGGTCTCCACCAGTGGGGGTGGGAGGAATTTCTTCCTCACCACCCCCATTCCCACCATCTCCACCAGTGGGGGTGGGAGGAAGATCGATCATCCTCACCACCCCCATCTTCCTCATCATCATCGTCGCCACCGTTGTCGTTGCTGCCATTCTCGGTGTCTTCTTCTTCCTCCTCGCTTTCTTTCTTCTTTTCCTCTTCTTCTTCTTCATCTTCCTCTTTTTCTTTGTCCTCATCTTCCTTCTGGTTGATGAGGATTTTCCTTTTCTTCTTCACTGGGCCCCTCTGTATCACCAACTTTTCCTCAGGAGTGGGCAATCGACGCCTTGCACCGTAGGCCTTCTTCTCGATTCTAATCTTTCTGATAGTCTTGCCAGACTGAGGATCTTCCTCGTAGTCTGAGTACAAGACCTCATTGTCTTCGTATCTGGCCTGCGATCGGTGAAGGAGATTGGCTTTACCATACCTTACTGGGCAGTTTGAAAACTGCTTCCATGACCTAGTGCCACAGGTCAACTCGAGGAACAGGTTGTCAATGGCTCCAACCCTCTTCGAAGGCCAAGCCATCTCTCCTCCTGCGTAGTACATTTTGATCTCCTTGTTCACATCTCTGCGAGGAGTCTCTGGCACAGAAAGGGGAGTCCAGGCACCAGCAACCGAGAGCGGCCACTCAGTGTATAGCTTGTCGGAAGCGACCGTGTCGGTGAGGGGGCGTAGAGCAGAAACCCCTGTCAGGTTGAAGAAAGGGCTGTCTTTCCTTGAAGCCCATCGATAATGATAGAAGAAGTAGCCCAATTCTATCCGGGCCTCTTCGTCGTCCGGAAGACTGGAGTAGCATTCCCTCAGCTCCTTCTGAAAATCTGACTCTACGTGGCAGAAGGCATAGATTATCCTCCATGCGTTGCCAGTAAGCTGTCTTGGGCAGAGGCCGGAGGTATTCAGCAACCTTGCGGCAAACGGCAGCAGCGGAAGACGAAGGCCGCAGTTCAGTTGGCCCACAGAGACCACTGTCCCCATCACTTGCTCCATACTGGCAACATTCACAAACACTGTCTGCTTGTCGATGCCAAAGCCAGATAGAACCCCTGGCAGTGAAGGCCGGATCTTCCCCTCTGTAAAGCACGCCAGCAACTTTTGCCACTTTGCCCTCTTCTTGTCGGTAAGCTGGCCACCCGTGTTGTAGACATAGGCAGGCTCCTCTGCCAGAGATGTCATGTGGCCCAAGACAAACTTTGCCTTCGGGACGTGCTCTGGCCTTGAGGGAGCGGAAGCGAATCCAACTCCAGCGTGCCTTTTGCCCAGTTGGCCCAACTCCACCAGCACTGCCTTGCCTTTGCCCCTACCCTTGGGAGTAGAAGAGACCTCAGCAATCTCCTTCCCCTTCCTCTTCGAGGGGACTGCTCTCATCTTCTTCGAGTTACCAGAGGAGGCCATTCGATCGATCAAGAAAGAGTAAGGAGCAGAGAACGAGAGATTGGGAGCAACAGTTCTGGACTTCGAAAAATTTCTGGAAGCGCGAGGTAAAAATGGAACCTAGAGAAACATATATACCCAGGGAAAACCGGCACACAGTTCGAGAAGACGCGTGTCATCACCAGGGCAAATCCCGTGTTTTTACCATGGACACGTGGCATCAATCCATGGCAAGCGCAAAACCAGGCGAACAGTCGGGACCAGATGAAACGTCGAACCAGCTGAACCACCGGTTCAACCGAGCCCACCGGTCCAGGTGGACCGCCAGTCCACAATATCGTATTCTACTTCAAATTTTGCATGAGGATGTTATCCCATCAACCAGCAGACGATTGGGTAATTTATCAGAGGATCGGGCAAAAAACTTGGTTTTTTGCCCGATCACTCGAACCTTGACCGGCTGATTTTAATCGATCGGTCAAACTTGACCGATCGGTCAAAATCAACTGATTGGTCGATTTTCTACTGGATCGGGCAAAAAACTTGGTTTTTTGCCCGATCACTTGAACCTGGACCGGCTGATTTTAACCGATCGGTCAAACTTGACTGATCGGTCAAAATCAACCGATTGGTCGATTTTCTACTGGATCGGGCAAAAAACTTGGTTTTTTGCCCGATCACTCTAACCTTGACCGGCTGATTTTAACCGATCGGTCAAACATGACCGATCGGTCAAAATTAACCGATTGGTCGATTTTCTACTGGATCGGGCAAAAGACTTAGTTTTTTGCCCGATCACTCGAACCTTGACCGGCTGATTTTAACCGATCGGTCAAAATCAACCGATCGGTCAATTTTCTATTGGATCGGGCAAAAAACTTGGTATTTTGCCCGATCACTCGAACCTTGACCGGCTGATTTTAACCGATCGGTCAAACTTGACCGATCGGTCAAAATCAACCGATCGGTCGATTTTCTACTGGATCGGGCAAAAAACTTGGTTTTTTGCCCGATCACTCTAACCTTGACCGGCTGATTTTAACCGATCGGTCAAAATCAACCGATCGGTCGATTTTCTACTGGATCGGGCAAAAGACTTGGTTTTTTGCCCGATCACTCGAACCTTGACCGGCTGATTTTAACCGATCGGTCAAACTTGACCGATCGGTCAAAACCCACCGATCGGTCGATTTTCTACTGGATCGGGCAAAAGACTTAGTTTTCTGCCCGATCACTCGAACCTTGACCGGCTGATTTTAAACCGATCGATCAAACTTGACCGATCGGTCAAAACCCACCGATCAGTCGATTTTCTACTGGATCGGGCAAAAAACTTGGGTTTTTGCTCGATCACTCGAACCTTGATCGGCTGATTTTAACCGATCGGTCAAACATGACCGATCGGTCAAAATCAACCGATCGGTCGATTTTCTACTGGATCGGGCAAAAAACTTGGTTTTTTGCCCGATCACTCGAACCTTGACCGGCTGATTTTAACCGATCGGTCAAACATGACCGATCGGTCAAAATCAACCGATCGGTCGATTTTCTACTGGATCGGGCAAAAAACTTGTTTTTTTGCCCTATCACTCGAACCTTGACCGGCTGATTTTAACCGATCGGTCAAACATGACCGATCGGTCAAAATCAACCGATCGGTCGATTTTCTACTGGATCGGGCAAAAAACTTGGTTTTTTGCCTGATCACTCGAACCTTGACCGGCTGATTTTAACCGATCGGTCAAACATGACCGATCGGTCAAAATCAACCGATCGGTCGATTTTCTACTGGATCAGGCAAAAAACTTGGTTTTTTGCCCGATCACTCGAACCTTGACCGGCTGATTTTAACCGATCGATCAAATATGACCAATCGGTCAAAATCAACCGATCGGTCGATTTTCTACTGGATCGGGCAAAAAACTTGGTTTTTTGCCCGATCACTCGAACCTTGACCGGCTGATTTTAACCGATCGGTCAAACATGACCGATCGGTCAAAATCAACCGATCGGTCGATTTTCTACGGGATCGATCAAAAAACTGTGTTTTTGACCGATCACCTCATCCTTGACCGGTTGAAATCGAACGATCGGTCAAATTTGACCGATCGGTCAAATTTGACCGATCGATCAATTTCGACCGATCGGTCAACTTTGACCGATCGGTCAACTTTGACCGATCGGTCAAAATTGACCGATCAGTCCTTTGACGCTGACACTCGACAAGCTCCTTTGCATTTGTAACAGGGGGTCGTTAGCTTTGCACCAAGAATCCAAGCCAGCCAAGGTAGCCTCTTAGCTAACTTGGAGGGGGTAACTGTGGGTGCAAATTTTGGCAAGAAGTCTGCAAACAGCGGGACCCACCGGCCCTGCCTGGTGGGCCCCCGAAGACTATAGCGGGACCCACCGGCCCTGCCTGGTGGGCCCCTGAAGACTACAGCGGGACCCACCGGCCCTGCCTGGTGGGCCCCCGAAGACTACAGCGGGACCCACCGGCCCTGCCTAGTGGGCCCCCGAAGACTACAGCGGGACCCACCGGCCCTGCCTGGTGGGCCCAAGAGCCTGTGGAATCCCCCAAGAGACGGTAGCGGGGCCCACCAGCCTTACCTGGAGGATCCCCAGATACAACAGCAGAAACCGCCATTTACCACCATAGGATCCTATAAATAGCAGAGCCTTCGAATGTAAAAGGATCCGAGAATTCTGATTTCCACTCTGAGATCTGATTTTCAGAACCCAGAGCTCTGGAATTTCTCAGCTTTCCATCTTCTATCTCTCTTTGATCTTCTTCTCTCCTTTGAAGAGATCAGGGTGTTTTCAGTGATACTCGGCCTGTCGAGATCACTTCGATATAAGTGTTAGTGAATTCAGGTTGCTCCCTATAGCACGAAGACGTAGGCTTCGGCTGAACTCCGAGATCACATCTCTTGTGTCAAAGCTCTCTGATTGTATCTCTCTCTGTTGACATATCAAAAGCAACGATTTCAATCGACAGATCGAACAACGATCTCTCCAAATCAAAACTTCAATTGACTGGTGCGGCGAAGTCTTCGGGTCGGCACGAAGATTTTCCCACACACGTCTCTCACATGGGACTGGTGTATTCGAGGTATGACTCCACTATCAAGTGCTCGGCGACTGCACTCTCCTCACCCCGCCCCTGACAGTTGAGATGCCTTTGGAAGACCACACGGTGGACACTGACCCAGAGATCCCCCTAGGATTTGTGTTCACTCCTCCTCAGGCCACGGGGCTTCGCCAGCCCTCGATGCGATCGATGCCTACGCCCAGAGTGCGTTTCCACCAGCACGAGGTAGTGGAAGGTAGCAATAACTCACCCTCGATGTCATCAGACTCGAATGGTGGACGTGGGCGAGGCAGCGGTGTAGGATCCCCCTCCTTGCGGCAGATCTCGAAGGAAGGTGAGATGCTTTGCCATCTGGAATCGGGCGCAGGCTGTGTTCCTTTTACGGGTTTCCTATCTGTGAAGAGGAGCAATGTGGCCACCAGGGCAACCCATTTGTGGACGTTGATGAGGGAATCCATGTGGGGTCCGAAGAGCTAGGGGACCAGCAAGCCAATGAGTAGGGAATTTTAGATCCCCAAGAGACCTCCTCTCTGACTTTAGAGGAAGAGGTCCCTATTGTAGTGGACTCTTCTTTGTGCTCCAGTAGGAAGCTCATCGCTCTGATAGGGGACCACTAATAGAAGCGGATCCCTAGATGAGTGTTTTTGGTCTCTTGGGGCAACAGCCCGACGAATCGGACTTGCGAGTCAGAAGCATCTCGTGGAAGAGCATCAGACGGTTACTGCGACGTTCTGCGGAGGACCCCACGCTGGAGCAGGCCCTTGTGCGCTCGAAACTACATCTTTTGGAGCAGGACCATGCAAATCCTAGCATATCTCTGCCTCTCACGTTGCTCAATGATGATGTAATTTTGGATATTCCTCGAAAGTGTGGGTTCTTCTCTTCTTCGGATCTTGATGGTGCTAGATTCTTTTTGGATAGAATCAAGGACTTGGAGGCTCAGAGGGCTAAGAATGTTGAGTCGGTTTGAGGGTGCTTTCTTGCTGGTGGTGGTGGTGACAGATCATTGAATGAAGATCCTATCGTAGAATGTTAGAGGTTTGGGGAAATCGGAGAAGAGGAGAGCTACTAGCTCCTTTGCTTCGGTGCACGATGTCAGCGTAATCTGTATTCAGGAGTCTAAGTGAGAGAACCTGACTAATCATTTCTTCCGATTGCTGAGCACCAGGGAGATTGACCAGTGGCAGTGCAAAGAAGCAACGGGTTCTGCGGGAGGCATATTGATAGTGTTCAGCGATGACCTTTTCTGCTTTGGAGATCAGTGGTCGGCATTTTCTTCCTGTCGGTAGTCCTCTAGAACAAGTCGGATGGGAGAGAATGGATGATCACCTTGGTGTACCGTCCGACATATCATAGTCGGGGGGATGAGTTTGGTTTGAGTTATCGTATCCGAGGCTGGACTTCGAGGGCCCTTGGGTACTAACCGGAGACTTTAACGTCACCAGGATCTCAGACGAGCAGCTAGGCAGCGAGGGCATCATGTCGGCCATGAGATCCTTCTTAGACTTCATCAGGCAGCAGGAGCTAGTGGATCTACTGTTCTCGTGGCGGAACTTCACTTGGAGTAACAAGAGAGAAACTCCTATTCTGGCTAGACTAGACCGCTTCCTGATGTTAGTTGATTGGGTTGTCCTATACCCAAAGACCTTTCTGATGGGCCTCGCGGATTGCTTGTCCGATCAAGCCCCCCTGCTGTTGGTGACGGATTCACTATCTGGTGTCCGATTACCTTTTAGATTTGAGATGATATGGACGCTACAGGAGGGTTCCTCGGACCTCCTGGCAGGTTGGTGGAGCGAGTTGGTCACCCTTCAGAACTCAGCCTTGAATATGGTTAGCAAGCTAAGATTTCTAAAGAAGTGACTGAAGGCTTAGAGCAGTGACCACTTCGGGAGCATCTCCAAGTAGAAGGCCTCTCTTATGGCTTCCATTCTTGCCCTAGAAGTCAAGAAAGAAGCATCTCCTCTTTCGGTGGTGGAAAAAGCTTAGCTCAAGAAACTCAATTCAGTCATAGGAGATGTTCTCAGAAAAGAGGAGGTCATATGGCGCCTAAGATTGAGAGAGCAGTGGGTGAAGCTCGGGGACTCCAACACGGCCTACTTCCACCGAGTGGCCAACGGAAGGAGGAAGAACTTTATCTCGTCATGTACTGTATCACGAGGGAGAAGCCCTTTCTATTGGAATTGGATCCACTAATCAGAGTCGCAGCAGAAGCAAAAGATAGATCCGAAGATCATACGGTGTATGTTTCATTACAATTAATTCTACAAAACAATCTACATGTAAATCTATGATCTTAGCATATGTGCGGATACCCTAGAGGCATACTATGATCTACGGAAGACATGAATGCATCTAGTTAGATGTTTAGAATCATCATACCTTATGGATCTATAATCCGGAGATGACAGAATGATGAAGAACCGCACTTGAATCGCAAGGGAAACTATCGGATAGCACCTTGTCCTTTACGAATTGAAGAATCCTCGAAATCCCGTCTCTGAGTGCAAGGATTACGAGCCGATGGAGGAATCCGTTGCGAAGATGATGGCTAGCCACGAGATCTCCTCCTTCTCTTTCTATCTTCTTCCTTCTCCTTCCTTTCTCTTTCTTCTTCCTCTTTCTTCCTTGGCCGAAACCACAAAGAGGGAGAGAGGATGAGAGGTTCGGCCTTTTTAGAGAGGGAGGCACATAAGGCCAGCCCTCCCTCTCCCTATTCTCTTATAGGGCCGGTCCCCTAGTGCTACAAGCAACCTAGGGCCGGCCCTAGATGGATAGGGATAAGGGGGGGGGGGTCAGTTTTTAGGGTTTCCAATGCCTATCGTGAAGCCTGGACGAAAACGATATTCACGAAAAGTGAAAAACTGAAAGAGAGACTGAGTGAGGTGCACTACTCGGAATCGAGTTCTGTCAGCGCTTATGAGCTCCTGGAATTATTCCGCTCATTCTAAGATCCATATTCAATATATTCTGAGCTATATTTCAATATATATCAAAATACCCCTACGGCCCGTAACACATGTGAATTAGGTTCTTAGGCTTCGGGCTTGCGCTTCATCGCGCTACTTCGCATCCAACGTATCCAACTAGGTCAGAGAACAATTCTTATACGCAACGACAGGGTGGAACCTTCAGGGTTCGGGATCTCTAGCTCCAACCGGATCCCTGATTAACTGTTCCGGTGACACACCGAAAGTTCCGTTAATCAGCCCTAATCCGATTAACCCGCGTAGCTACCCAGAGTGCGACGCGAGTTGAACTCTAGTGATCCTAAACTTATGTTACTCCCTCGTAACTCTGTTCTCTACTATACTCCGATAATCCTTAGTCCCTCCTATTATTGGTGCCATGATGCGACTCGGGTGGTGGGGAGCACCGTCAGATCCCGATCGATCATCTGACTAGGAATTGATGACTTGTCATCTATAATACCACACACATTCCGATGCTATGCCTAGCATCCGGAACATCGTCAGTCATACTGACAACCACCAGGCCTGGGTTAACTATGTGGACAGATTGACTCATCAAAATGCACCCATCCAACACTAGACGCCGGATAACCTGTAGGGATTACATGTCACTCAAGCACCAGCCGGGTAACCCAACGTACCGTGGTATTAGACTATGGAAGGTCCGCACATGTTGGCACATCAAAGCACCACACAACTGGTTGGCCCAGTGAACATGGTCCCTCAGGGTTAAGGACATATTATCTATAGTAGTAAGACAGTTTATGCACCAGTGTCTGAATCATTGAACTGTGCACCGTCTTGGTTCATGTTCAACACGATCATCGTGCTTGGTCAGGTGAATGGGAATCCCACGTTCCCGTGGTGGAGACTTCACCATATCCTCTACCTGCCAATAGCTTATTCTCGGTGAAGCGACCGACATCACCTAAGCTGTGAACTAGTTCTAGGTTTATACAGAATTGGTCCACTGGGTCTCCCAAGTATGGATCCACCATGCGCCTCAGTGGCCTACTGTGTTCCCTAGGGTCCTTTTATTATATGAGTATTATCATAAACCAGAGTAGTATTCTAATTAAAGCAATAACCAAAGTCATCTTTATTAATGTTAATACAAAAAATCCACGCTAAGGACACACAAGCTACAACAATCTCCCACTTGGCCTAGCAGGGAACAACAATCTTAACTCTCATGGCATCCATGTTCTTCTTAAAAGCCTTGGTCGGTAATACCTTTGTGAAAGGGTTCACCATATTATCTGCAGACGCCACCTGAGTCACTGCAACCTCCCCTCACTTCTGAAAGTCCCGGATAATGTAGTATTTTCGCTCGATATACTTGCTCTTCTGGTGATATCTTGGCTCCTTGGATTGTGCTACCGCTCCACTATTGTCACAGTAAAGGACAATAGGATCTTGAGCTCCCGGTACGCATCCTAAGTCCGTGATGAACTTCTTGAGCCACACCGCCTTCTTAGCTGCTTCGCACACTGCAACACACTCAGCCTCTGTCGTCGAATCCGCGATGCATCCCTGCTTCAAGCTCCTCCAACTGACAGCTCCTCCTCCTAATAAAAACACAAACCCTGACATCGATCTTCTGGATTTCGGATCTGATGCAAAGTCAGAATCCGTATATCCAATCGGCATCAGTTCCTGTGAAGAGTAAACTAACTCATAATCTCTCGTCCTACGGAGATACTTGAGTATACTTTTCACAGTAGTCCAGTGCCCTGGACCCGGATTTGACTGATACCTGCCCATCATGCCTACTGCATAGCATATATCTGGTCTCGTGCACTGCATAGCATACATCGGACTCCCTACAGCCAAAGCATAAGGTATCTTCTACATCTCTGTCCTCTCCTCAGGAGTCTTAGGACCCTGATCCTTGGACAATTTCATTCCATGTCTGAATGGAACCAGTCCCTTCTTGGAGTTGTGCATACTGAATCTAACCAAGATAGTATCTATGTAGGCTGACTGTGACAGCGAGAGAGTCTTGTTCTAGCGATCTCGAGTTACCTTGATCCCCAGAACATAACTCGCTTCACCCAGATCTTTCATGTCAAATTGAGAGGATAACCACACCTTCACTATAGACAACGTTTCACCATCGTTTCCAATGAGCAGGATATCATCTACGTAAAATACTAGAAAAACTACTACAGTCTTATCGCTCCTTTTATAAACACATGGTTCATCCACGTTCTACTCAAATCCATAAGACTGGATAGCCTGATCAAAACACATGTTTCAACTTCTGGATGCTTGCTTCAGTCCATAAATGGACCTTTGCAACTTGCACACCAGACTTTCCTGACCTTTTGTGACAAAGCCTGGAGGCTGAGACATATAGATGTTTTCTTCCAAATCCCTGTTGAGGAATGCGGTCTTGATGTCCATTTGTCAGATCTCCCAATCATAATGGGCTGCAATGTACAAGAGAATCCGGATAGACTTAAGCATAGCCACTGGCGAAAAGTTTTCGTCATAGTCGATCCCTTCTCGCTGGGTATAACCCTTAGCGACTAGTCTAGCTTTGTAAGTCTCAACGGTACCATCCGGACCTTTTTTTCTTTTGTACACCCACTTACACCCAACAGGTTTAATGTTGTGAGGTGGTGTTACAAGTGTCCAAACCGAATTTTGGGACATCGATGTCAGTTCTGCCTCTATGGCTTCCTGCCATGCTGCATGGTCAGAGGATACCATCACTTCGTCATAGTTCAGAGGATCATCCTCCTGAAACTCTGGATCCACCATAAAGGCTTCTCCAATGTATCTATCAGGAGCACTTGTGGTTCTCCCACTGTGACGAGCCTGCGGTGGTTCCATAGGAGTCGATTCTACAGTATCGTTTATCTTAGTGGTATCGGCTCCTATTACGTTTTCTGTCTGCGTACTCCCATCAGTACCAAGCAATTCTTCAAGAACTACTTTACTGGTGGGCTTATGGTTTATTAAATAATCCTGCTCCAGGAATACGACGTTCATCGAGACGACAACCTTTCTATCCTCAAAATCATAAAATAAACCACCCTTTGTTTCTTTTGGATACCCAACGAACAGACATACCTTAGTTTTTGACTCCATCTTATCTTGCTTGTCCTTCCGTACATGTGTCGGACAACCCCAAATCCTAAAGTGCTGTAGGCTTGGCTTTCGCTTCAACCACAGCTCCCAAGGAGTTAGGGGTACTGACTTTGATGGAATAAAGTTCAAAGTATATGCTGCCGTCTCTAAGGCATATCCCCAAAAACTAGGTGGCAATGTTGCATAACTCATCATAGTCCGAACCATGTCTAACAAAGTTTGGTTTCTCCTCTTAGATATACCGTTTTGTTGAGGTGTCCTTGGTGCAATCAACTGGGATACGATCCCATGCTCACGTAGGAACCCAATAAATTCATCCGATAGGTATTCGCCTCTTCGATCCTATCAAAGAGACTGATACTTTTACTCATCTGCTTTTCTGCTTCAGCTCTGAACTCCTTGAACTTATTAAAGGATTCAGACTTCCACCGCATTAGGTATATGTATCCAAACCTTGAGTGATCATCCGTGAAGGTGATGAAATACTCGAAGCCTCCTATGGCACGGACACTTATGGGCCCAGATACATCAGTGTGTTCCAACTCTAATACCTCCTGAGATCTGCTACCTTTGGCTCGGAAAGATCTTTTAGTCATCTTGCCTCCAGGCAAGACTCACACGTCGGTAGGCTTTCTGAAACATCTGGACTTAAGAGTCCTGTGGGTGCAAATTTTGGTAAAAAGTCTGCAAACAGCGAGACCCACCGGCCCTGCCTGGTGGGCCCCCGAAGACTACAGCGGGACCCACCAGCCCTGCCTGGTGGACCCCCGAAGACTACAGCGGGACCCACCGGCCCTGCCTGGTGGGCCCCCGAAGACTACAGCGGGACCCACCGGCCCTGCCTGGTGGGCCCCCGAAGACTATAGCAGGACCCACCGGCCCTGTCTGGTGGGCCCAAGAGCCTGTGGAATCCTCCAGGAGACGGTAGCAGGGCCCACCAGCTTTACCTGGAGGATCCCCAGATACGACAGCAGAAACCGCCATTTGCCACCAGAAAATCCTATAAATAGCAGCCCTTCGAATGTAAATAGATCGAATTTTCCAGTTCTGAGATCTGATTTTCAGAAACCAGAGCTCTGGATTTTCTATCTTTCCATCCCTCCTCCTCCTTCTTCTTATCTTCGAAGAGATAAGAGTGGTTTTGGTGATACTCGGCCTGTCGAGATCACTTCGATACAAGTGTTAGTGAATTCGGGTTGCTCCCTATAGCACGGAGACGTAGGCTTCGGCTGAACTCCGAGATTACATCTCTCGTGTCAAACTCTCTCTGTTTTCATTGAAAACGGTAACTCCAATCAACAGATCAAACAGCGATCTTCGACTCAAACTTCAATTGATTGGTGCGGCGAAGTCTTCGGGTCGGCACGAAGATTTCCCCCCACAGTTTGGCACTGTCTGTGGGATCGAACGAGAAGCCAAGTTCGCTCTACAACAAGTCAGATTGGTTGAGCAGATAACCGATCAGACTTCCTAGCCCCTTCGGTTGAACAGACAACCGTTCGGACGTCGGCACTCTCGTTGCACCCTTCGCTCTCTAAATGGCGAGGACGAAACACCAAGGTCAACCAGAAGGAAGTAACACTCAACATGCTCGACCTGAGACTCGATCAATGAGTCAAAGGCTCAACTTCGGACAGCCCCTTGCTGTCCCCGAAATGGGGGTTCGCTCAGGGAGCGGGAGATCCGTCGATCGACCGATCGCCCAACCTGCGCGACAGTCAATTGGGCAAACTGCCCCCGCTCCAGCTGAAGACCCTCCATCGACCTATCAAATTTCTGCAGTCGACTTTCAACTGCTTCAACTGGCTAAGCAGAATGCCGCTCTCACTGCTGAAAGAGATGCTCTCAAGAAAGCAGCCTCTGAAGCTGGGATCGCTCTTCCGATTCCCTCGACCAATGAGAGGGTCGATCTTCCACGGCAATCGATCCACTCCAAACCACAGAGGTCAACGGGCACTGCTGTCCTTGAGAGGATTCATCGTGATCCAACTCCCTCTGCTGCCCCATGGAAGTAGAGTGTTTGGGATCGTCTCAACGATGAGTCCTACCAATCCTCTTCCGGTCGCAACTGCGACAAGAGGGCCCCTTCAAAACCCGATATATCAAGATGGCACCAGATGAAAGGGGCGCCTTCAAAGAGTAGAATTTCTCCATCCATTCCACATCAACGTGGACTCGGATCGGATCTTCGACACCGACTCCAACTGGCAAACACTCAAATGCCAGAGCAAGACCTCTCGATCTTGCCTCTCGATCTACATCCAAGTCGAGGGCATGGTCGTAGAGATGGGTACTCCTCTGCCGGACCTCTCCATCGGTGCTTGTTTGAGTTAACATTTCCAAAGGGATAGAGAACACCCACTCTCCCTAAATTCAATTGCATCAGAGGAGATCCAACTCTCTATATACTCGCCTTCAAGCAAGCTCTGACGCCGCACGAAGAAGAGAACAACGTGCTCTGTCACACCTTTGCCGGGAGCCTCGATGAACCATCCCTCGATTGATACCATAATCTCCGAGCTGGGTCCATCACCCAGTTCAGTGTTTTGGCCAATCTCTTTGTGCAGCATTATCAATTGAACTTGAAGCCTGAGAAGAAGTTCGATTCCCTTTATCGGTTGAGGATGGGTGCCGACGAGAGTCTCCGCAGCTTCACAAAGAGATTCCACAACGAGCACGCCGCCCTCTCCGGGAGACATCTGGATGATGAAGCTATCATGTTGGCTTTCCGGAATGCACTCCGCTTCGACCTGCATATCTACAACGACTTCATTCGCAATCCTCCTCCTTCCCTGGGTTCAATGTTTGATCGAATTCAAAGGGAAATTGAGGTTGAGGATGATCAAGTAGCTCGAAAAGGGCGAGAGACGAAGAGGCGACCCACCGAGAGAGAAGCTCCGAAGTATGCTGCCAAAGCTCACAACGCTGAGGCAGCAGCCCCCCCTGCCAACAAACGATCGAGGAACGACGGATGTTGATCCCCAACAAAGACCACTTTCACAGAGTGGAATTTACTGATCGAGCAAATACTCAACCGCATCCAACACGAAGATTTCCTTCGAAGGCCCAATCCTCTTCAGCCTGACACTAAAGTCACGGCTGACAAAACAGTTTATTGCGACTTCCACCGAAGTCACGGTCATTCCACCGATCGGTGCTATCGACTGAGATTTCATCTCGAAGACCTATTGCGTGAAGGCCACATTCAAGAGTTCGTCAAGGGCGGACAAGATCAATGTCGAACCTCTGCAAAGGGAAAAGAGGCTTGCTGGGTCCATCAAATCTCTTCCAATCGGTCACCTCTCACTGTGAATGCCAATGTCTTTGGTATTCACGGAACATTGCACAATCAAGCACTGACCGGAAAAGAAGTTGATCGGCAAGTTCGACGCATCTTCCACGTTCGTTCTACGGCGAACAAGGAGGACACCTGGATCGAGAAGCCCATCAAAGGCTTAGCTTGGCCTTCTATCGTCTTCAACGACACCGACCTTCAAGGAGTTCATACTCCACATCGAGACCCCCTGGTCCTGAAGCTCCCTATCGACGGAAGCACTGTCAATCGGATCCTCATCGACACGGGGAGCTCCATCGACATTATGTTCTCAGACTGCTTCAAACATCTGGGACATAAATATTCAAGCCTTGACGTCATTCCCACGGTGATCACGGGCTTCAACGGTGAGCAAAGTATAACGGTGGGTGAATCAAGATTCACCCTCAACCTCAGCCAAGAGACTCGAGTCTCAGTGAGATTCGCGATCGTCGAAGGAACATCCAGCTACAACGCCATTCTCGGGCGACCATTCCTCCACTAGATTAATGTCATCTCCTCTTCTTACCATCAACTTCTCAAGTTTGCAACAGGAGAAGGCATTGTCTGCATTCGAGATGATCAACAAGCCGGTCGATCTTGCGAAGCTGCTGCTACGAAAACAGATCGCAAGATCAATATCGCTCCTCCAAAGCGACCCAGAGATGAAGCGGGTCCTTCTACAACATAGCAATCAAAGGAGATCCCGCTGGCCGAGCCCCCACCAATCGAGTGGGATGTTTCACCTTCAATTGAAGAAATCATTCCAATCAATATCAGCAGTGGAGATCTCTCTCAGCAAACATTCATCGGTACCGGTCTCAGCGACGCAGAAGCGCGAGACATGGTATCCTTCCTTCAGTCCAACATCGATGTCTTCGCCTGGTGCTTCGAAGATATGCCTGGGATCAATCCAGATGACGCTTGCCATCGCCTAACAATCAAAGAAGAAGTGAAGCCTATCAAGCAAAAGCCATGCACAATCCGACCAGAACTACAAGTTGCTGTTCAAGAAGAGATTAGTAAGCTACTCGCAGCAGGCTTCATTCGTGAAGTAGAGTACCCTACTTGGATCTCCAATATAGTTGCTGTCCCAAAGAAGAACGAGAAGGTCAGAGTGTGCATCGACTTCACCAACCTTAACAAAGCTTGTCCCAAAGATCCATTCCTCATGCCAAGGATAGATAGACTCGTCGATGCCACTACTGGCCACGAGCTGTTATCTTTCATGGATGGATACTCTGGATACAATCAAATTCCGCTTCACTCTGATGATCAAGAGAAGACGTGCTTTGTGACTAGCCGAGGTCTCTACTGCTATAACGTAATGCCATTCGGACTCAAAAATGCCGGATCTACCTATCAACGACTAGTCACGAAGATGTTCGAAGATCAGATCGGGCGCAACGTCGAAGTCTACGTCGACGACCTTCTCACCAAAAGCTCCACTCGAGGAAGACATCTATCCGATCTGGCAGAAACCTTTCAAGTCCTTCGAAAGTATCGTGTGAAGCTCAAGCCAGCCAAGTGTGCTTTTGGAGTTCAATCAGGTAAATTCCTGGGTTATCTTGTGACCAGGAGAGGCATCGAAGCCAACCCAGACCAGATTCGAGCTATTCTGGATATGCCGTCTCCTACAAATCGGAAGGAAGTTCAACGCCTCACTGGAAGGTTGGCAGCCCTCAATCGGTTCATCTCGAAGTCTTCCGACAAGTACAAACCACTCTTCGACAAATTACGAAAAATAGATACCTCTGGCTGGAATCCAACTTGTGAAGAAGCTTTTCAAGACATCAAGAAATATCTGATGCAAGCTCCTATCTTAACAGCTCCACTTCCAAAAGAAGATCTATGGCTCTATCTCGCCATCATCGATCAAGCAATCAGTGCGGTCCTGGTCAGCAGAAGAGAAAGCATCGAGCAGCCAATCTACTACATCAGCCATACTTTTCTTCCGGCTAAGACTCGCTATTCAAAGACGGAGAAGGTCATACTAGCCTTACTAACTGTATCACGTCGTCTCCAACCTTATTTTGTTTCTCATCAGATCACAGTCATTTTAGAACACCCACTCAAAGATATCGTCGACAAAGCTGGTCGAGCGGGTAGAATGACCAAATGGGTGATTGAAATGAGTGCTCTGGGGATTCAATTCGAACCTCGCACTTCACTCAAGGGGCAGGCAATTGCTGATTTTCTAGCTGACTTTCCAGTTGAAGACCCCATAACTTGGGAAGAAGATGTCGATATGCGCCTTGAAGATGAAACTGAACCTTCGTTCAGACCGGCTACAAGAACCAATCCAAGCCTTGAGGCTACTGCCACAATAACTCCATGGATACTTTACACTGATGGAGCTTCAAGTGTGATCGGTTCGGGAACTGGGATAGTCTTGGTATCCCCCGAACTTGATCATCTTCAGAAGGCCACTCTCCTCGGATTCAATGCCACCAATAACGAAGCTGAATACGAAGCACTCATCTCCGGACTCGAAATGGCTGAATCCCTGGGGGTTGATCGAATCATTGTCTACAGCGACTCCCAACTAATCATAAGACAAATCAACAGAGAGTACACGGCGAGAGAAGAAAGAATGCAAAACTACTTAGCCTTAGTGCGACATCTTCAACAACGTTTTACTAGCACCGAATTCATTCAAATCCCAAGGGCAGAAAATCGAGAAGCAGATGCCTTGGCTAACGCTGCCTCAGTTCTTGGGGATTTACTCGGAGGAAGACAAATACAAATCGATTATCAAGAATCGCCAAAGACCACCCCCGAGCAACAGAACTTCACCGCTACAGAAAGATCTGGGGGTGGAGAACAATTGGTCTCAAACCTTACCACCTCAAATGAGCTCGATGATTAGAGACAGCCAATCTTCGACTTTTTCAAACATGGCAAGGTGCCTAAAGATCCAAATCAAGCCCGAAGACTACAAAGAAAGCTTTTGTGCTATATTCTCCAAGGTGAAGATCTATATTTCAAATCTCACAACGGGATGTTGCTCAAATGTATTGGCCCTGAACAAGCAAAGGCAATCCTGGTTGACATCCACTCCGGAGCCTGCAGAAATCATTCGGGAGGAAGATCTCTTGAAGCCAAGACGAAGTTACAAGGTTACTACTAGCCAACAATGGCAAAAGACGCGCACCAGGTGGTTCAAAGATGTGAGCCTTGCCAAAGACATAATCGGGCTATCAATCTCCCAGCAGACGAGCTTCATTAATTGACAAGCCCATGGCCATTCCATCAATGGGGGTTAGACTTCTTAGGTCCTTTCCCACCAACTCCAAGCAAGAAGAAGTATTTGCTGCTAGCCACAGATTACTTCACCAAGTGGGTCGAGGCAGTGCCACTCTTCCGGGAGACCGATGATGAAGTGATCAAGTTCATCAGGCATAATCTCTTCTCAAGGTTTGGCATACCACAAGTCCTAGTTGCTGACAATGGAGCCCAATTCGACTCCGACAAGTTCCGGGGGTTCTGCCTAAACAGCGAAATCAAGCTTTTCTACTCAACTCCAAGATACCCTCAATGCAATGGTCAAGCTGAAGCCTCAAACAGAGCCATTTTGGGTATACTCAAGAAGAAATTTGATAGCAAGAAAGGATTGTGGGAGCAAGGTTTACCAGAAGTTCTGTGGGGCTATCGAACAACTCCTAGAAGATCAACTAGGTTCTCACCCTTCCGCCTAACCTATGGGTCTGAAGCAGTACTCCCAACAGAAAACATATCAAGTACTTTGAAGACCAGAGCAGTTGAAGAAGGAATCAATGAAGAGCTTCGAGCCGATGACCTGGACTTCTCTGAAGAACTACGAGATCAGGCATCTCTTTGTGTGGCCAAGTACCAACAGAAGATCAAACAAGACTACGATCAAAAGGTCTACAAACGACAGTTTCCAATTGGCAGCCTGGTCCTCAGAGCAGTCTTCTACAACACAAAAGAGCACAGCAGTGGAAAACTAGCTCCCAACTGGGAAGGACCCTACATCGTTGAATCCGTAGGAGGCAAAGGGTCTTACCAACTGATTTCACCAGAAGGAGACAGACTACCATGAGCTTGGAATGCTAGACATCTCAAATTATTCTATCCATGATGTAAATTCCATGATGAATAAAGATCTCTTTCAAATGTTCAAATGTTCAAATGTCCAGCTTTTCAATTCAAGTTCTGAAGCAGTTTCAAATTATCTACATTCAAATTATCAGGTCATTTAACAAGTTTGGGTGTTTGAGTTGCGACTCGATCCCTTACAGGCAAATGTTAAACGGTTTCGGGTTGTGCTACAACACAACCTTCAAATTACTACGTCTATTTAACAGGTTTGGGTGTTTGTGTTGCGACACTACCCCTTACTTACAACTGTTGAATAACCTTCAATTTCAATATCATTTAACATGTTTGGGTGCTTGAGTTGTGACTCAACTCCTCACATACAAATGTTAGCGATTTCAAGTTGTGCTACAACACAATCTTCAATTTTCGAGTTACTTAACGAGTTTGGGTGATCGAGTTGCGACTCGACCCCTTACATTCAAGTGTATGAATATTCAATCATTCCAATACCATCCAGAACACAACATTCAAAGCATTCAATACCAAAAACATTCAATTTCAAACAACCAAAAAGATATCTTCATTATCAAAAAGATTCAAGTACAAGAGTGAGCTTTTGTGTGAAGAGTTACAGGTACAACAACAAAAAAGGGATAGAATCATCAAGGTTTGGCCACACTTGGAGCACGCGACCTCTCTCCTTCGGATCCACCACGAGCCTTGCTCGCCGCAGAAGCCTTTGAAGATTGGATACTGCTAGCTCGAACCCTGAGTGCTTCTACCGCCTTCTCTGCCGTCTTCCTGAAACTCACACATTCAGCACGCGTATGCTCCAACTCCTTTGTGAGAGCCTCCTCCTTGGCAGTAGAAGCGGCCTCCTTAGCAGCAAGAGCAGCATCCCTGGCAGCAAGTTGAGTCTTCAACTCCTTTATTTCAGTTACGCGCTCAATGGACTGAGTCTCGATCTTATAGAAACGGTTCTTCAATTCTTCGAGCTCGTGTCCTCGAGCAACGTAACCCTCTTGCCAGCCCTTGCTTTTGAGCTTCTCCTTGCGAAGAGCCTCGATCTTGGCCTTCAGGGACTCCTTCTTCGAGGACAAAACTTCACTCAGCTTGTCCTTCTCCTCATTAGCAGCTTCCAGTTCAGCCGTTAAACGAGAAACTTCAGATGAAGCATCCCGCTCTCTGGCCCTCCTGAAGAGCTTGCTAGCAAATTTCAAAACTGCTGAGTTCTGCAAGTAAACAAAAGAGTTAGAACTATTTCTGACGATACAACTCAAGAATCAAGTCAAGCTGATGCACATACCACTACTTCAAGCCTGTCAAAGGCTTTGTGGGTGCAAATTTTGGCAGAAGTCTACCAACTACCACGGGACCCACCGGCCCTGCCTGGTGGGCCCACGAAGACTACCATGGGACCCACCGGCCCTGCCCGGAAGGCCCACAAGCCTGTGGAATCCCCCAGAAGACGGTAACGGGGCCCGCTAGCTTTACCTGGAGAATCCCCAGATACGACGGCAGAAACCGCCATTTAACCCAGAATTCCCACCAGAGAATCCTATAAATAGCAGTGCCTTCGAATGTAAAAGGATCCGAAAATTCTGATTTCCACTCTGAGATCTGACTTTCAGAACCAGAGCTTTGGGATTTTCTAACTTCCGATCTACCATCTCTCTTTGATCTTCTTTTCTCTTTCGAAGAGATCAGGGAGCTTTCAGTGACACTCGGCCTGTCGAGGTCACTTCAACTGAAGTGTTAGTGAATTCGGGTTGCTTCCTATAGCACGGAGACGTAGGCTTCGGCTGAACTCCGAGATCACATCTCGTGTCATAATTTCTCTGATTGCATTCCTCTGTTTGCATATCAAAAGGCTTAGACTTCAGCAACAGATCGATCAACGATCTTCGACATCAACTTCGACTCCAATTGACTGGTGCTGCGAGAGTCTTCGGGTCGGCACGAAGATTTTCCCCCACAGTTTGGCGCCGTCTGTGGGATCCGATCAAAAAGTCCAACTCTCCGCTACTACTTGATCGGTTGAACCTACAACTGATCTTGATAGTCAAACTTCCTCGCTCTCTCGGTTGATCAGACAACTGAACGGCACTCTCATTGCACCTTTCGCTCTCTGAATGGCGAGGACGAAACATCAAGGTCAACCAGAAGGAAGTAACACTCAACATCAACCTCGCCCTGAGACTCGTTCAATGAGTCAAAGGCTCAATTTCGGGCAGCCCCTTGCTGTCCCCGAGATGGGGGTTCACTCAGGAAGCGGGAGATCAGTCGATCGACCGATCGCCCCACATCCTCATCAATCAATTGGGCAGACTGTCCCTGCTCCTGCTGAAGATCCTCCATCAACTTACCAGATCTCTGCAATCGATTTCCAACTACTCCAACTGGCTAAACAAAACGCCACCCTCACTGCTGAGAGGGATGCTCTTAAGAGAGCAGCTTCCGAAGCTGGGATCGTTCTGCCTATCCCCTCTGCAAGTGAGAGGATCAATCTTCCACAACGTTCAATCCATTCCGAGCAACGGAGATCAAAGGGCACTGCTGCCCTCGAAAGAATTCGTCGCGATCCTACTCCCTCTGCTGCTCCTTGGAAGCAGAGTGTCTGGGATCGTCTTGAAGACGAGTCCTCCCAATCCTCCTCTGGTCGCAACTGCGACAAGAGGACACCTTCAAAGATCAACATGCCAAGGAAGCACCAAATGAAAGGCGCTCCTTCAAAGAGCAGAGTCTCCCCTTCCATTCCACTCCAACGTGGACTTGGATCGGACCTTCGACACCGACTTCAACCGGCAGATACTTCAATGCCTGAGCAAGACCTTGCGATCTTGCCTCTTGACCCGCCTCTAGGTCGAGGACACGGTCGTAGGGACGGTTACTCCTCTGCCGGGCCTCTACATCGAAACCTCTTCGAGACCATCTTTCCAAGAGGATGGAAAACTCCTATCTTCCCCAAATTCAACTGCATCAGAGGAGATCCAAGCCTCCACATACTTGCCTTCAAGCAAGCTCTAACGCCACACGAAGAGGAAAACAACGTGCTCTGCCGCACCTTCGCGGGAAGTCTTGATGAGCCTTCACTCGACTGGTATCACAATCTCGGAGCTGGGTCCATCACCCAGTTCGGTGTTTTGGCTAACCTCTTTGTGCAGCACTATCAACTCAATCTAAAGCCAGAAAAGAAACTCGACTCTCTCTACCGACTGAGGATGGGTGCAGACGAGACTCTTCGCAGCTTCACGAGGAGGTTTCGCAACGAGCATGCTGCTCTCTTTGGAAGACATCTGGATGATGAAGCCATCATGTTGGCTTTCCAAAACGCTCTCCGCTTCGATCTACACATATACAACGACTTCATCCGCAATCCCCCTCCTTCTCTGGGTGCAATGTTTGACCGAATCCAGAGGGAGATTGAGGTGGAAGACGATCAAGTCGCTCGGAAAGGGCGAGAAACTAAGAGAAGGCCTGCTGAAAGAGAAGCTCCTAAGTATGCTGCAAAGGCTCACAACGCTGAAGCAGCAGCCCCTCCGGCCAACAAAAGATCAAAGAATGATGGACGTCGATCTCCAACGAAGACCACTTTCACCGAGTGGAATATGCCGGTCGAACAGATACTCGACCGCATTCAACATGAAGAGTTCGTTCGGAGGCCTAATCCTCTTCAGCCGAATTCCAAATTCACAGCAGACAAAACAGTCTATTGCGACTTCCATCGAAGTCACGGCCATTCCACCGATCGGTGTTTTCGGCTGAAATTCCATCTTGAAGACCTATTGCGAGAAGGCCATCTTCAAGAGTTCGTTAGAGGCGGACACAATCAACATCGGACCTCTGCAAAGGGGAAAGAAGTGTGTTGGATACATCAAATCTCCTCTAACCGGCAAACTATCTCTGTGAATGCCAATGTTTTTGGTATTCATGGAACATTGCACAATCAAAGTCTGACTGGGAAAGAGGTGGATCGCCAAGTTCGACGCATCTTCCACGTTCGTTCTACTGCGAGCAAAGAAGATACCTGGATCGAGAAACCCATCGAAGGTCTTTCTTGGCCATCAATCGTCTTCAACGACACCGATCTTCAAGGAGTCCATACTCCACATCGAGACCCTCTGGTCTTGAAACTCATTATCGACGGTAGCACTGTCAACCGGATCCTCATCGACACCGGAAGCTCCATCGACATTATGTTCTCAGACTGTTTCAAACGTCTGGGACATAAGTATCAAAGCCTCGACATCGTCCCGACTGTGATCACCGACTTCAATGGTGAACAAAGCATCACAGTGGGCGAATCCAGATTTACCATCGACCTCAGCCGAGAGACTCGAGTCTCGGTGAGGTTTGCAATCGTCGAAGGAATGTCTAGCTACAACGCCATTCTTGGGCGACCATTCCTCCATCAGATCAATGCCATCTCCTCCTCTTACCATCAACTACTCAAATTTGCAACTGGAGAAGGCATCGTCTGCATTCGAGGCGATCAGCAAGCTGGAAGGTCTTGTGAAGCTACTGCGGCAAAGACAGATCGAAAGATTAACATTGCTCCTCCAAAGCGGCCACGAGATGAAGCTGGTCCCTCTTCTAAATAGCAATCAAAGGAGATTCCGCTGACCGAACCTCTACCAATCGAATGGGAAGCATCACCTTCAATTGAAGAAATCATCCCTATCAATATTGGCAGCGGAGATCTCCCTCGACAAACATTTATTGGTACCGGTCTTAGCGACGCAGAAGCGCAAGACATGGTATCCTTCCTCCAGTCCAATATCGACGTCTTCGCTTGGTGTTTTGAAGACATGCCTGGTATCAATCCAGATGACGCTTGTCACCGACTTGCGATCAAAGAAGAGGTGAAGCCTGTCAAGCAAAAGCCACGCACCATCCGCCCATAGCTGCAAGTTGCTGTTCAAGAAGAAATCACCAAGCTACTCGCCGCAGGCTTCATCCGAGAAGTGGAGTATCCTACTTGGATCTCTAACATTGTGGCTGTTCCGAAGAAGAACGGAAAGGTTAGAGTCTGCATCGACTTTACCAATCTCAACAAGGCTTGTCCCAAGGACCCATTCCCCATGCCAAGGATTGATAGACTCGTCGATGCCACTGCTGGCCACGAGCTATTGTCTTTCATGGATGGGTATTCTGGATATAATCAAATTCCTCTTCACGCCGATGATCAAGAGAAGACATGTTTTGTGACTAGCCGAGGCCTTTATTGCTACAATGTCATGCCATTCGGCCTCAAAAATGCTGGTTCCACCTATCAAAGGCTAGTCACCAAAATGTTCGAAGATCAGATCGGTCGCAACGTCGAAGTCTATGTCGATGATCTCCTCACCAAGAGTTCCGTTCGGAGCAAACATCTATCTGATCTGGCTGAAACCTTCCAAGTCCTTCGAAAGTATCGAATGAAGCTCAATCCAGCCAAGTGCGCTTTCGGAGTTCAATCTGGCAAATTCCTGGGTCATCTTGTGACCAGGAGGGGTATCGAAGCCAATCCCGATCAAATTCGAGCCATCATCGATATGCCTTCACCTACAAATCGAAAAGAAGTTCAACGCCTCACTGGAAGGTTAGCAGCACTCAATCGATTCATTTCAAAATCTTCCGACAAATGCAAGCCCCTCTTCGACAAACTACGAAAGGCGGATACATCCGGCTGGAGTCCGATCTGTGAAAAGGCATTTCAAAGCATCAAAAAATATCTGATGCAAGCTCCCATCCTGACTGCTCCAATGCCAAAAGAAGACTTGTGGCTCTATCTGGCCGTGACCGATCAAGCAATCAGCGCGGTCTTAGTCAGTAGAAGAGAAGGCGTCGAACATCCAGTCTACTACATCAGCCATACTCTCCTTCCAGCTGAGACTCGCTACTCAAAAACTGAGAAGGTCATCTTGGCCTTGCTCACTGCATCGCGTCGTCTTCAACCGTACTTCGTCTCCCACTAGATTACTGTCATTTCAGAACACTCACTCAAAGATATCATTGACAAAGCTGGTCGAGCTGGTCGAATGACCAAATGGGTGATCGAAATGAGTGCTCTGGGGATTCAATTCGAATCTCGCACTTCTATCAAAGGTCAAGCAATTGCTGATTTTCTAGCTGACTTTCCAGTTGAAGACCCCATCACTTGGGAAGAGGATGTCGACATGCGCTTGGAAGATGAGGATAATCCTCCGATCAATCTTGCAACAAAAATTGATCCAAGTCTTGAAGTTATTGCTGCAACTCCTCCTTGGAAGCTTTATACTGATGGAGCATCAAGTTCGATCGGTTCGGGAACTGGAATAGTCTTGATATCCCCCGAACTTGATCATCTCCAGAAGGCCACTCTCCTTGGATTTAATGCCACCAACAACGAAGCTGAATACGAAGCACTCATTTCCGGACTCGAAATGGCAGAATCCCTGGGGGTAGATCGAATCATCATCTACAGCGACTCCCAGTTGATCATAAGGCAAATCAATGGAGAGTACACAGCTCGTGAAGAAAGAATGCAACTCTACTTAGCCTTAGTACGACGTCTTCAACAACGTTTTACTACAATTGAGTTCGTTCAAATTCCAAGAGCAGAAAACCGAGAAGCAGATGCCTTAGCTAATGCTGCCTCAGTTCTGGGAGACTCGCTTGGAGGAAGGCAAATACAGATCAATTATCAAGAAGTGCCCAAGACCATCCCCGATCAACAGATCCTTACTACTACAAAAGGATCTGGGGGTGGAGATCAACTTGAAGATTGGAGACGACCAATTCTTGACTTCTTCAAACATGGCAAAATGCCAGAAGATCCAAATCAAGCCCGAAGACTTCAAAGGAAGCTCCCATGCTACATTTTGCAAGGTGAAGATTTATATTTCAAATCTCACAACGGGATGTTGCTCAAGTGCCTTGGTCCCGAGCAAGCACAATCAATCCTGATTTATATCCACTCTGGAGCTTGTGGAAATCATTCGGGAGGAAGATCTCTTGAAGCCAAGACGAAGCTACAAGGGTACTACTGGCCAACAATGGCAAGGGATGCTCGACAAGTTGTTCAAAGATGCGAGCCTTGCCAACGGCACGCTCGAGCTATCCATCTCCCTGCAGATGAACTTCATCAATTATCAAGTCCCTGGCCTTTCCATCAATGGGGGTTAGATTTCTTGGGTCCTTTCCCTCCAACTCCAAGCAGGAAGAAATATCTACTGCTGGCTACTGATTACTTCACCAAATGGGTTGAAGCTGTACCCCTCTTTCGAGAGACTGACGACGAAGTGATCAAATTCATTCGGCACAACATCTTCTCGAGGTTCGGCACACCTCAAGTTCTTGTTGCTGACAATGGAGCTTAATTTGACTCAGACAAATTCCGAGAGTTCTGTCTGAACAACGGTATCAAGTTATTCTATTCAACTCCAAGGTATCCTCAATGTAATGGCCAAGCAGAAGCCTCCAACAGAGCTATTCTTGGTATACTCAAGAAGAAACTCGATGACAAGAAAGGATTATGGGAACAGGTCCTACCTGAAGTTCTTTGGGGATATCGCACAACTCCGAGAAGATCAACAGGGTTCTCACCCTTCCGTCTAACATATGGATCGGAAGCAGTACTCCCAACAGAAAATATATCAAGCACTTTGAAGACCAAAGCTGTTGAAGAAGGAGTCAATGAAGAACTTCGGATCAATGATCTAGACTTCTCCGAAGAATTACGAGATCAAGCATCACTTCGTGTGGCCAAGTACCAACAGAAGATCAAAAGAGCCTACGATGAGAAAGTCTACAAGAGACAATTCCCAGTGGGTAGTTTAGTTCTCAGAGCAGTTTTCTACAACACCAAAGAACACAGCAGTGGAAAGCTTGCTCCCAACTGGGAAGGTCCATATATCATTGAATCAGTGGGAGGCAAAGGTTCTTACAGATTGATCTCGCCAGAAGGTGATAGATTGCCTCGAGCTTGGAATTCTAGACATCTCAAGTTATTCTATCCGTGATGTAAATTCTGTGATAAATAAAGTGCCCTTTCAAAGTGTTCAAATATGCAAGTGTTCAATTTTTCAATTCAAGTTCTGAAGCAGTTTCAAGTTATTCATATTCATATTCAAATTACCAGGTCTTTTAACAAGTTTGGGAGTTAGAGTTGCGACTCAACCCCTTACTAGCAAATGTTAAAAACTGACCACATTCAAGTTACCAAGTCTTTTAACAAGTTTGGGTGTTAGAGTTGCGACTCAACCCCTTACTGGCAAATGTTAAACTGACTTTCAAATTTCGATATTCAATTTCAATCAATTTCTACATCGTTTAACAGGTTTGGGTGCTTGAGTTGCGACTCAACCCCTCACATTCAAGTGTTAAACGAATTCAAGTCCAATTTTCAAAGTTACTATAAGTTCAGGTAATTGAGTTACGACTCAACCCCTTACATTCAAAAGATTGTATCTATTCTAATGCTATTAAGATCATGATAGTCAAAGACATTCAAATCAAGAGACATCCAATTTTCAAACACCAAGAAGATCTTCTATTATCAAAATATGCCAGATACAAGAGTGCGCTGTTACATTTCAAAAATTTACAAGTACAACAACGAAGAAGGAGAAAAGTCTCAAGGCTTGGCCACACTCTTCGCATGCGACTTCTCCCCTTCAGATCCAGGACGAGCTTTGCTCACCACTGATGCCTTAGAGGATCGGACACTGGAAACATGGGCCCTGAGCGCTTCTGCCACCTTCTCTGCTGTTTCCTTGTAAACCTTGCATTCAGACAACGCATGCTCCAGTGCCTTCTTGGAAGTCTCCTCTCTGGCATTGAAGACAGCGTGCTGAGTAGCAAGTTGTTGCTTCAGCTCTTGGATCTCGTTGGTGCGACCACAGGAAACTTCCTCAACCTTGGAGAGTCGAGTCTTCAAGGATGCGAGCTCGTGACTCTGTGCCTCACAACGATCCTGCAGCCCCTTGATCTCCAGCTTCCCCTTGCGAAGATCCTCAATCTTGGTTTTGAGAGAGGCTTTCTTCGAAGTCAGGAGCTCTCTCAGCTCATCTCTCTCCGCGGTTACAGCCTCCAGTGCAGCAGTCAAGCGAGATATTTCAGCTAAAGCTTCTTTTGCTCCCGCCCTCATGGAGAGCTTGGTTGCGACATTCATAACTGCTGAGTTCTGCAAAAGAACTAAAGAGTTAGAATTATTATAAAGATACAACTCAGATGATTGATCGAGCAGATGCACCTACCAACAGATCAAGTCTCTCGAAAGCTTCATCCAGAGTAGCCCCTGGGAGGTTGATGAGTTTCCTGATCGCAGCAGTGGGGCGGTTGATGTCAATGTCACCCAAGCTTCTTATTGTTGGAGTCAATCCAGCAGGTGCACCTACAATCAACAAGAGATCAAAGTGTTAGATTATTTTCGAGCTTCAGAGACAAGACATTCAAAGCAAGTTAGTTCAATTACCTGAGGTTTCGACCCTCGGCTCTTTGCCCTTCCGGCGATCAGAGCCACCCTGAGGGGTCGATTTCTCCTGAGTAGGAGTTGGCGCTGGTTGAGGTTGAGGAGCCCCATCACCCACTCGACTTCCCCTCTCCAAATGAGTAGGGGGGGAAGCATTCCTCGGAGGAGAGACTCTCTCTTCCTCTTGTGATCCGCCAGGCTGGATGAGTCCTGCCACCATGGCTTCCACCTCGTTAAGCAGAGAGCGAGAGGGGGGTGGGGGTTGCTCAACCTCCACACCCCCGCTCGTTGTTGCTCCTTCAATGCGAGGAACGTCAGGGGGAATTTGATCGAGGGGCGTGGGGTTGCTTCCAACCCCAGCACTCCTCGATAGTTTTATTTTTAGGCGCATCGGCCTCTTCAACTCATCAAACTTGTAGGCGGGAACCACTCTTTGGCCATCGCCTTCTGCATCCATAACTCCTTCCATCTGACGGGCCTTAGCCTCGTCAATGGGAACAGGAATCGAGTCCTCCCCCGTAGCACCACCAGTGGGGGTGGGAGGAATTTCTTCCTCACCACCCCCGTTTTCACCATCTCCACCAGAGGGGGTGGAAGACAGATCATCCTCGCCGTTCCCTTCCTCGTCCTCGTCATTACCACTGTTATTGTGGCTGACATTTTCAGTTTCTTCTTCTTCCTCGGCGCTCCCCTTTTGTTCTTTTTCTTCTTCTTCTTCATTTTTCTTCCCTTCATTTTCATCTTCCTTTGGCTTGATAAGGGTTTTTCGCTTCTTCTTCACGGGGCCTCTTTGGAGCACCAACTTCTCATCCAAGGTAGGCAATCGGTGCCTTGCAGTGTAAATCTTCTTCTCGGCCCGAATCTTTCGAATGATCTTACCCGACTGAGGGTCCTCCTCATAGTCCGAGTATAGAACTTCGTTATCCTCGTATCTATCTTTCGATCGGTGGAGGAGATTGGCCTTGCCATATCTCACTGGGCAGTTGGAGAACTGCTTCCACGACCTGGTTCCACAAGTCAATTCAAGAAATAAGTTGTCTATGGCTCCAGCCCTCTCAGAAGTCCAGGCGAAGATGCCCCCCTCACTGTACATCTTCACTGCCTCGTGCACACTGTCTCGGGGGGTGTCGGGCACTGACATGGGTGTCCATGCACCAGAAATAGAAATTGGCCAATCTGTGTATAACTTGTCAGAAGGGACTGTATCAGTTAACGGGCGCAGCGGAGATATCCCGGTCAAGTTGTAGAATGGGCTGTCCCTTCTGAAAGCCCATCTGTAGTGGAAGAAAAAATATCCTAACTCGATCCGGGCAACCTCTCCTTCTGGGATACTGGAGTAGCAGGCCTTCAAGTCTTCCTGGAAATCCGATTCCACGCGGCAGAATGCGTAGATGATTCGCCAGGCGTTTCCTGTGACCTGCCCCGGGCAAAGGCCAGAAGTGTTCAGCAATCTTGCCGCAAAGGGTGGCAACGGTAAACGCAGACCGCAGTTCATTTGGCCGATGGTCACAATGGTTCCCATAACCTTTTCGTTATTGGCATAGCTGGTGAAGACGGTCTTCTTGTCGATACCAAAAGCCGTCTGGATGCTAGGGAGTGAAGGCTGCGCCCCCTTCCCTTCTGTGAAATAAGAGAGCAATGTTTGCCACTTCTTTCTTTTCGTATCCATGAACTCACCGCCTGTATTGTACATATACTCTACCTCCTCTGTCAGAGGCATGAGCGGACCCAGAACAGACTGTACTTTAGGGATGAACTCTGGCCTTGATGGCGCTGAGGCAAACCCTACTCCTTGGTGCCGCTTGCCCAGTTGGCCAAGTTCAGCAAGTGCGGCCTTGCCTTTGCCACGACCCCTCGGAGGAGATGGAACCTCAACAATTTCCTTCCCCTTTCTCTTCGAGGGAACCGTACCGGACTTCTTCGAACTGCCAGAGGAAGCCATTCGACCGATCAAACAAGAACAGATCAGAAATCAGGAGAACAAGGGTCTGGACTTCGAAAAATTTTGGAAGCGTGAGGCGAAATGACAGCCAGTGAAAACTTTTGTACCCAGGGTAAAACAGGTGCGCAAATCGAGAAGGCACGTGTCTTCACCATATCAAATCGCGTGTTTTTGTAGGTACACGTGGCATCAATCCATAGCAAGCGCAAAACCAGGCGAACAGTCACGACCAGGCGAAACGTCGGACCTACCGGTCCACATGAACCAACGGTCCAAGCAAGCCACCGGTCTGGGTAAACCGGACCGCCGGTTCAAAGCAACGTTCAAGCCAACCAAAGATTCAAAACAGGAAGGATCAAGCTCCATCAATGTTCGAAACTCTGCCAAAAGATTGAAGAGCAAAGCAGTGAACCTTCTCTGAAGGGCAGGTTCAAAACTTAAAATTGGACAAGTCCAAATTTCTACTGGATCTGGCAAAAAACTAAGGTTTTTTGCCGATCACTCGAACCTTGACCGGATATTTTTTCACCTATCGGACAAACATGTCCGATCGGCGAAAATTATTTGATCGGTCAAATTTCTACTGGATCTGGCAAAAAACCAAGGTTTTTTGCCGATCACTCGAACCTTGACCGGATATTTTTTCACCGATCGGACAAACATGTCCGATCGGCGAAAATTATTTGATCGGTCAAATTTCTACTGGATCTGGCAAAAAACCAAGGTTTTTTGCCGATCACTCGAACCTTGACCGGATATTTTTTCACCGATCGGACAAACATGTCCGATCGGCGAAAATTATTTGATCGGTCAAATTTCTACTGGATCTGGCAAAAAACCAAGGTTTTTTGCCGATCACTCGAACCTTGACCGGATATTTTTTCACCGATCGGACAAACATGTTCGATCGGCGAAAATTATTTGATCGGTCAAATTTCTACTGGATCTGGCAAAAAACCAAGGTTTTTTGCCGATCACTCGAACCTTGACCGGATATTTTTTCACCGATCGGACAAACATGTCCGATCGGCGAAAATTATTTGATCGGTCAAATTTCTACTGGATCTGACAAAAAACCAAGGTTTTTTGCCGATCACTCGAACCTTGACCGGATATTTTTTCACCGATCGGACAAACATGTCCGATCGGCGAAAATTATTTGATCGGTCAAATTTCTACTGGATCTGGCAAAAAACCAAGGTTTTTTGCCGATCACTCGAACCTTGACCGGATATTTTTTCACCGATCGGACAAACATGTCCGATCGGCGAAAATTATTTGATCGGTCAAATTTCTACTGGATCTGGCAAAAAACCAAGGTTTTTTGCCGATCACTCGAACCTTGACCGGATATTTTTTCACCGATCGGACAAACATGTCCGATCGGCGAAAATTATTTGATCGGTCAAATTTCTACTGGATCTGGCAAAAAACCAAGGTTTTTTGCCGATCACTCGAACCTTGACCGGATATTTTTTCACCGATCGGACAAACATGTCCGATCGGCGAAAATTATTTGATCGGTCAAATTTCTACTGGATCTGGCAAAAAACCAAGGTTTTTTGCCGATCACTCGAACCTTGACCGGATATTTTTTCACCGATCGGACAAACATGTCCGATCGGCGAAAATTATTTGATCGGTCAAATTTCTACTGGATCTAGCAAAAAACCAAGGTTTTTTGCCAATCACTCAAACCTTGACCGGATATTTTTTCATCGATCGGACAAACATGTCCGATCGGCGAAAATTATTTGATCGGTCAAATTTCTACTGTATCTGGCAAAAAACCAAGGTTTTTTGCCGATCACTCGAACCTTGACCGGATATTTTTTCACCGATCGGACAAACTTGTCCGATCGGTAAAAATTATTCGATCGGTCAAATTTCTACTGGATCTGTCAAAAAACCAATGTTTTTTGCCGATCACTCGAACCTTGACCGGTTGAATTTTGACCGATCGGTCAAAATTTAACCGATCAGTCAAAATTTGTCCGATCGGACAAATTTTGACCGATCAGTCAAAATCTTTTGATCGGTCAAAATTCTACTAGATCGGTCAAAAAACCGTGTCTTTTGACCGATCACGCGATCCTTGACCGGTTGAATTTTGACCGATCGGTCGAAATTTGACCGATCGGTCAAATTTGACCGATCGGTCAAAATTTGACCGATCAATCAAAATTGACCGGTCAGTCCTTTTTTACGCTAACACACGACAAGTTTCTTCGTGTCCTTTTTTCAAAACAGGGAGTTGCTGTTTTTTGCACCTAATCCAAGCCAGCCAGAAGGCAATCTAGCTAACTTGGAGGGGGTAACTGTGGGTGCAAATTTTGGCAGAAGTCTACCAACTACCACGGGACCCACCGGCGCTGCCTGGTGGGCCCACGAAGACTACCATGGGACCCACCGGCCCTGCCCGGAAGGCCCACAAGCCTGTGGAATCCCCCAAAAGACGGTAACGGGGCCCGCTAGCTTTACCTGGAGAATCCCCAGATACGACGGCAGAAACCGCCATTTAACCCAGAATTCCCACCAGAGAATCCTATAAATAGCAGTGCCTTCGAATGTAAAAGGATCCGAAAATTCTGATTTCCACTCTGAGATTTGACTTTCAGAACCAGAGCTTTGGGATTTTCTAACTTCCGATCTACCATCTCTCTTTGATCTTCTTTTCTCTTTCGAAGAGATCAGGGAGCTTTCAGTGACACTCGGCCTGTCGAGGTCACTTCAACTGAAGTGTTAGTGAATTCGGGTTGCTCCCTATAGCACGGAGACGTAGGCTTCGGCTGAACTCCGAGATCACATCTCGTGTCATAATTTCTCTGATTGCATTCCTCTGTTTGCATATCAAAAGGCTTAGACTTCAGCAACAGATCGATCAACGATCTTCGACATCAACTTCGACTCCAATTGACTGGTGCTGCGAGAGTCTTCGGGTCGGCACGAAGATTTTCCCCCACAGGCTTCTTCTAGAGTAGCACCCGGAAGATTGCAGAGCTTCCTGATCACACTTGTTGGGTGGTTGATGTCAACCTCACCCAAGTTCTTCAACTTCTGGGTCGTGCCAGCAGGAGTACCTGCAATCAGTACAGAAGTTCAAAGAGTTAGAATATTTTCAAACTTCAAAGACAATGCAATCGAGAGAAGAAATGAGCAAGGGAACACCTGTGGCATCGACTTGACGAGCTTTCCCCTTCCCACGGTCGGAGCTCTTACCCTTGGGGGCAGATTTCTCCTTGGCAGGGGTTGTCTTTGGCAGAGGTTGGGGAGTCCCAGCATCCACTCGACTCCCTCCCTCCATGTGAACGGGAGAAGGAACGTCTCGTGGAGGAGTAATCTCCCCTTCCTCTTGTTGCCCTTTCGGCTGAACGATCCTGGCCACAAGTGCGGCCGTCTCCTCGGCCAGATGAGAGGCAGGAGTAGGTTGTTCAACCTCCATCCCGCCGCTCGTCGAAGCGCCTTCGATTTGAGGAATACTTGGAGGAATTTGATTGAGGGGTGTGGGGTTGCTTGCAACCCCATCACTCCTAGAGAACTTGATCCGTATGTGAGTTGGACGTTTCAGCTCTTGGAAGTGGTACGTGGGCTGTACCCTTTGGCCGTCACCCATGGCGTCCATCACAGTTTCCATTCGACGGGCCTTAACCTCGTCGATGGAGATAGGCTGCGAGTCTTCCCCTCCTTCTTTACCACCAGTGGGGGTGGGAGGAATTTCTTCCTCACCACCCCCACGTCCTTCACCACCACCAGTGGGGGTGGGAGGAATTGCTTCCTCACCACCCCCATTTCCACCATCACCACCAGTGGGGGTGGGAGGAATGTCTTCCTCACCACCCCCATCTTCATCATCGTCGTCATCTTCATCATCTCCATCACCATCACCGTCCTCCCCGTTGTCGTCATCTTCATCTCCACCTTCTTCTCCACCTTCTTCTTCTTCATCTCCCTTCTCCCCCTCTTCTTCTTCATCTCCCTTCTCCCCCTCTTCTTCTTCCTCTTCTTCCTCTTCTTTCTCTTTCTCTCCTTCTTCCTCCTTCTCTTCCTCGATGAGGACCCTCCTCTTCTTGAACTGGCCTCTACGATTGATCACGAGTTTCTCCTCCGTTGGCAAACGGCGCCTTGCGCCATACGCCTTCTTCTCGGCCTGGATTCTCCTGATAATCTTGCCCGATTGAGGATCCTCCTCATAATCGAAGTACAAGACTTCATTGTCCTCATATCGAACCCGCAGTCGGTGCAGGAGGTTGGCGTTGCCGTGACGAACAGGGCAGTTCAAAAACTGCTTCCACGAACGTGTGCCACATGTCAACTCCAGAAATAGATTGTCCAAGGCCCAAACCCGATCGGACGTTCAAGCCAAAGCTCCTCCTGTGCAGTACATCTTTATCTCCTTGTGCATGCCGTTCCGGGGGGTCTCGGGCACTGAAAGAGGAGTCCAAGCACCTGAAACCGAAAGTGGCCAATCGGTGTAGAGTTTGTCGGGAGGGGACAGTGTCGACCTTCGGGCGCAGAGCAGACACACCTGTCAAGTTATAGAATGGGCTATCCTTCCTTGAAGCCCACTTATAGTGGTAGAAGAAATAGCCCAACTCTATCCTTGCCTCCTCACCCTCGGGTATGCTGGAGTAGCAAGCCTTCAAATCCTCTTGGAAATCAGACTCTACGCGGCAGAAAGCGTAGATGATCCTCCAAGCATTTCCAGAGATCTGCCCGGGGCAAAGCCCCGAAGTATTCAACAGCCTTGCGGCGAACGGCGGCAGTGGGAGGCGCAGTTCGCAATTCAACTGGCCGATGGTGACTATCGTCCCCATCACTTGCTCCTTGCTGGCGGTGTTGACGAAGATCGTCCGCTTGTCGATGCCGAAAGCAGACAATACTCCAGGAAGAGAAGGATGGACCTTCCCCTCTGTGAAGCAAGCGAGCAATGTCTTCCACTTTGCCCTCTTCACATCTGTGAGTTTCCCACCGGTGTTGTACACGTAAGCAGGTTCCTCTGTCAGCGACATCAGAGGGCCCAGTACGAACTTCGCCTTCGGGTTGAACTCTGGCCTTGATGGTGTTGATGCAAACCCTACACCTTGGTGCCTTTTGCCCAGCTCACCAAGTTCACCTTTGCCCTTACCACGGCCCGGCTGCACAGGCGACACTTCGGCTCTCTCCTTCCCCTTCCTCATCGAAGGGACCAAATTCTTGATCTTGATCGGACCAGAAGAAGAAGCCATTTCAAAGCTGATCGGGAAACTGCGAAGAACAGGAAATCGAAAACAAGAGTTCTGGACTTTGAAAAATTCTGGAAGCGCTAGGCAAAAATGAATCCGGAGAGCACATATATACCCAGAAGAAATTGGCACGAAGATCGAGAGGACACGTGTCATCACTATATCAAATCCCGTGTTTTTGCAGGGACACGTGTCGTCTATCCGTAGCAAGCGCAAAACCAGGCGAACCATCGGACCAGACGAAGCGTCGAACCGCCGGTCCAAGCGAACCACCGGTCCGAGCGAACCGCCTGTCCAACCGGACCGCCGGTTCAAAAAACTCCGCCGATCCAGATGGACCGAAGATTCAAGCAGAAAAATCAAACTCCAACGCTGCTCAAAGACTTTACCCGATCGATAGGCAGACGATCGGGTAATTTACCAAAAGATCTCACAGACAATCAGGCTCTTCTGCCACTTCCACTGGACATGTTCAATGCTTCAACTCAACCGGGTGAATTTAACCGATCGGTCAGACTTGACCGATCGATCGATTTTTTACTAGATCGGACAAAAAACTTGGCCTTTTGCCCGATCCCGCCAACCTCGACCGGTTGAATTTAACCGATCGATCAGACTTGACCGATCGGACAAATTCAACCGATCGGTCGATTTTCTACTAGATCGGGCAAAAAACTTGGTCTTTTGCCCGATCCCGCCAACCTCGATCGGTTGAATTTAACCGATCGGTCAGACTTGACCGATCGGACAAATTCAACCGATCAGTCGATTTTCTACTAGATCGGGCAAAAAACTTGGCCTTTTGCCCGATCCCGCCAACCTCGACCGGTTGAATTTAATCGATCGGTCAGACTTGACCGATCGGACAAATTCAACTGATCGGTCGATTTTCTACTAGATCGGGCAAAAAACTTGGCCTTTTGCCCGATCCCGCCAACCTCGATCGGTTGAATTTAACCGATCGGTCAGACTTGACCGATCGGACAAATTCAACCGATCGGTCGATTTTCTACTAGATCGGGCAAAAAACTTGGCCTTTTGCCCAATCCCGCCAACCTCGATCGGTTGAATTTAACCGATCGGTCAGACTTGACCGATCGGACAAATTCAACCGATCGGTCGATTTTCTACTAGATCGGGCAAAAAACTTGGCCTTTTTCTCGATCTCGCCAACCTCGACCGGTTGAATTTAACCGATCGGTCAGACTTGACCGATCGGTCAAATTCAACCGATCGGTCGATTTTCTACTGGATCGGTTAGAAAACTATATTTTCTGACCGATCACTTCAACCTCGACCGGTTGAATTTAACCGATCGGTCAGACTTGACCGATCGGTCAAAATTCAACCGATCGGTCGATTTTCTACTGAATCGGTCAGAAAACTATATTTTCTGACCGATCACTTCAAGCTTGACCGGTTGAATTTAACCGATCGGTCAGACTTGACCGATCGGTCAAATTCAACCGATCGATCGATTTTTTACTGGATCGGTCAGAAAACTATATCTTTTGACCGATCACTTCAACCTCGACCGGTTGAATTTGACCGATCGGTCAAATTCAACCGATCGGTCAAAATTGACCGATCGGTCAAAATTGACCGATCGGTCAATTTTGATCGATCAGTCAGAAATTGACCGATCAGCCTTATTTTGACGCTAACACTCGGCCAAGCACCTTTTCTGCACTTGTGACAGGGGGTCGTTAGTTTTGCACCAAGAATCCAAGCCAGCCAATGTGGCCTCTTAGCTAACTTGGAGGGGGTAACTGTGGGTGCAAATTTTGGCAAAAAGTCTGCAAACAGCGGGACCCACCGGCCCTGCCTGGTGAGCCCCCGAAGACTACAGCAGGACCCACCGGCCCTGCCTGGTGGGCCCCCGAAGACTACAGCGGGACCACCGGCCCTGCCTGGTGGGCCCCCGAAGACTACAGCGGGACCCACCGGCCCTGCATGGTGGGCCCCCGAAGACTACAGTGGGACCCACCGGCCCTGCCTGGTGGGCCCCCGAAGACTACAACAGGACCCACCGACCCTGTCTGGTGGGCCCAAGAGCCTGTGGAATCCTCCAGGAGACGGTAGCAGGGCCCACCAGCTTTACCTGGAGGATCCCCAGATACGACAGCAGAAACCGTCATTTGCCACCAGAAAATCCTATAAATAGCAGCCCTTCGAATGTAAATAGATCGAATTTTCCAGTTCTGAGATCTGATTTTCAGAAACCAGAGCTTTGGATTTTCTATCTTTCCATTCCTCCTCCTCCTTCTTCTTATCTTCGAAGAGATCAGAGTGATTTTGGTGATACTCGGTCTGTCGAGATCACTTCGATACAAGTGTTAGTGAATTCGGATTGCTCCCTATAGCACGGAGACGTAGGCTTCGGCTGAACTCTGAGATCACATCTCTCGTGTCAAACTCTCTCTGTTTGCATTGAAAATTATAACTCCAATCAACAGATCGAATATCGATCTTCGACTCGAACTTCAATTGACTGGTGCGGCAAAGTCTTCGGGTCGGCACGAAGATTTCCCCCCACAAGTCCTACCTTAACCAACCTGTGAATCCTGTTTGAGGCTATGTGTCCAAGCCTTAGATACCAAAGGAGTGTTGGATTATCTGAGGGATTTTTTCTTTTAGATGAATTAATCACATAAGCTTCAGTTATGTTATCCTATTTATGATTAGAGTTAATCACATAGAGACCATTCTGTATCTTTCCCTTACAAACAAAGGAACCATTCAGTTTAATTGACACTCCAGAAGCATCAAATAAAACTAAAAAACTTTCATTATTCAATAAGAAAACAGAAATTAAGTTTCGTCTCAAGGACAGTACATAAAGTATGTCTCTAAGTAATAAACTTCTTCCATCAAGGAACTGCAAGACGATATCTCCAACTGCTTCAGCCTCTGCTACAGCCTCAGGTCCCATGCTTAGGATCATCTCCCCATCACCCAGTTTTCTTGTCTCCTTGAACCCCTGCAAATTATTGCAAGCATGGTTAGTGGAACCAGAATCCATAATCCATGAAACTGGAGAACAACTGGATGCTACAAGTAATTCAACTATGTGGATTTGAGATATACCTGTCTCAGCCTTCTTGGGAGCTACGCGGCAGTCGCCCTTCCAGTGCCCCTTCTTGTCGCATCGGGAACATTTTTCTTTGGGCTTTGCCGGACCATTCTGCTTAGGAACCTGCAATTGCACCTGGCCCATCTTCACGGGCTTTTTAGACTTTCTTTTCTGAAACTTGCCTTTGGCTTTCAGAGAAGAATTTCGCTCTACGTTCAGGGATTGGGCTCCTGCCTTCATCCCGTCCTCTACCGCCTGGAGCGCTGCTAGGAGCTCTGCGTTAGACATCTCCAACCAGTTAAGGTTAAAGTTGGTAACAAATCCCTTAAACGTTCCTAACAGAGATGCGAGAAAAATATCGGTTTGGATCTCTGCATCCAAGATGACATCAAAGGAACCAAGCTCGTTCACATAGCCAAACAATTTCAGCATATGATCCCGAACTAAATTCCCCTCTGCCATCTTCGTGGACACCAATTTCTTGATGGTCAGGTAACGAGTTACCCGACTACGACCCTTGAACATTTTCTTTAGGTAAAGCATCATGTCTGAAGCGAAGGCCATGTCTTCGACTTGCTTCTGAAGGACGGTCTACAAAGTTGCCACTATGTAGCACTTGCACATCTCATCAGCATCTAGCTAGTCTTTCCATTCATTCAACTGAGCCTCAGTTGCACTTGGTCCTGGCATGGCCAGTTGAGGGGTACTTAGGGCAATTGTGTGTTTGCCAACCCTTAGGACGAGCATCAGGTTACGCTTCCAGTCTTCGTAGTTTGGTCCCGTAAGTTTGTTATCATTAAGTATGGAGGCAAGGGGGTCGAGCTTGGTCATGATTTCTGTAAATAATGGTTCAAAGCAAAATTAGGGTTTACTATAATCTATTTTATGGAATTTAGAAATAGATAATGTTTACTCCAGCCGCTATGTCTTCACTATCTCAAGTGGAGACATCCAGGAATCTAAATTCCCTGGGCTCGAGCACTGAGACTATCGACCTTGAATTGGAGACAGTATCTCTGTGAGAGCATGCAACCGCTTCTGCCAACAGGGTTTTTACGACCCAGTCTTTATCAGAATTATCCATGGTAAACTGAAAGACCTCCCAGTATTCTTTTGGCAAGCTTTATGTGACCCGCGTGCGCAGCAACGGTGGCTTCACACAAGCTTTTGGATGCTTCCCACAAATCTAGGTGGTGTCGGCAGGGGGGTTCATAGGCTCTCGCGGTGCAGGAAAAAACCGTCACCCACTGCCATCGACATCCTCCATGTCCCGTAGGAAACCACTAGGCGAACTAGCATGAAAGGAAACACAGCTCTCACCCGGTGGGAATATCGAACTGCGTACCTCCCACCCAGACCCTTAGCCGGTTGATTGTGGAGGCCAGGGGCTCCCCTTTGGAGGGAACCTCTTACACATCCCTTCTTTATGAGGTTTTATGCATATCTAGAAAGGTCACGATCTCCTAGACTTAGACCCTGGTCTACCGTGCTTCCATTAGGATTATAAACCTTTCCGTAAAGCATTAGTATCTTTGGAAAATATCATAGCCCCTACCTTGAATACTCAGCTTTCGCTTTTCTTGCAAGGATCACATTACATATATTCCAAGGATCCCGATACTTCACTAGTTTGCCCATAGTCCTAAGATCTGGAGCCTAAGGTCAACGTGGAAATGACTCCCACTACGATGATGCATCATTCAAAATTTGATGCCTGATGTCATAGTAGACCTCATCTCATTATAGGTTTCGATGCTGGCCAAATAGGGACATCCGACAACCTCCGCCAGACCTCAACCTAATGGTGGTATAACCAAATCGTGATGAGTTCATACTACCATCAAACGTCATCTAGAAACGGGTATCATACAGTGAAATCCTAACCTAACTTGGTCGCTAGGACCACGTGGGGAAAGGGCATCCCACTAGGGTTATTATACTTCTTATGGAGACATTAGTTAATTATCTCTAAACAAATCTAACACTGCGTCTATCTCGGTGCACAATACTTGGCTACCTGAACTACCACGAGGGTGGTTACCACCTTTCCTTTTAGCTAGCCACCGGATTCACACATGTTAGAACTATATAGAGACACCGATGAATCCATAAGCTTAGTACTAACCCTAAGCCTGATCTAGAGACAAACTCACAAGCAAAATAGATAATCACATTATCATCGGGGTTCTATAAATACTAAATAAAGAGAAACAACAGAAATAATATCCAAACTGAATCAAGTCCAGGGTCCGACCCCTGAACCTGAATAGCACAGCCAAGATATCATGCCCATCCGTTCTGCATGATCTCTGACGACGATCCCCATCATCGCCAACGTGCATGCTTTCGCCGGGTCTTTGCACGCCATGGTACCGCTTACCCGAACCGTGGATGTAGCATCATCTCCTTCTTCTTGTGACCAAAAAACTAACACGCTCCGAGCAAGTGCTCGTTCGTGTATAATTTCGTTAGAAAGAAAAGAAGACAATTCTAGAAACATGGCCAGGGAACCGAGGATGGTCAACCCCCACCCTCACCCATCTAGAGCCTTAAAATCCACAAGCACAATAATAATCAATGCAAAAATTAAATCCGGGGTCCGACCCCCAGAAGTATGCAATCACAGATTACTATTCAGCGCGGCACCTGCAAAAAGACGATACATAGCACAATCCATATGCATGATCTACGCCGAACCCCGACGAAAATATATGCCATCATATATTCACATGATGTTTTCACGAATTCATGCATGAAACATACACCAAAGCGTGCTCTGATACCAATTGTTGGAATTGGATCTGCTAATCAGAGTCACAGCGGAAGCAAAAGATAGATCCGAAGATCATACATTGTATATTTCATTATAATTAATTCTACAAAACAATCTACATGTAAATCTATGATCTTAGCATATGTGCGAACACCCTAGAGGCATACTATGAACTACGGAAGACATGCATGCATCTAGTTAGATGTTTAGAATCATCATACCTTATGAATCTATGATCCGAAGATGACGGAACGATGAAGAACCGCACTTGAATCGCAAGAGAAACTGTCGGATAGCACATTGTCCTTTGCGAATTGAAGAATCCTCGAAATCCCGTCTCTGAGTGCAAGGATTACGAGCCGACGGAGGAATCCGTTGCAAAGACGATGGCTAGCCGCGAGATCTCCTCCTTCTCTTTCTCTCTTCTTTCTTCTCCTTCTTCCTCTTTCTTCTTCCTTCTTCTTCCTCTTTCTTCCTTGGCTGAAACCACAAAGAGGGAGAGAGGATGAGAAGTTCGACCTTTTTAGAGAGGGAGGCACATAAGGTCGGCCCTCCCTCTCCCTATTCTCTTATAGGGCCGGTCCCCTAGTGCTACAAGCAACCTAGGGCCGGCCCTAGATGGATAGGTATAAGGGGGGGGTCAGTTTTTAGGGTTTCCAATACCTATCGTGAAGCCTGGACGAAAACGACATTCACGAAAAGTGAAAAACTGAAAGAGAGACTGAGTGAGGTGCGCTACTCGGAATCGAGTTCCGTCAGCGCCTATGAGCTCCTGGAATTATTCCGCTCATTCTAAGATTTATATTCAATATGTTCTTAGCTATATTTTAGTATTTACCAAAATACCTCTACGGCCCGTAACACATGTGAATTAGGTTCTTAGGCTCCGGGCTTGCGCTCTATCGCGCTACTTTGCATCCAACATACCCAACTAGGTCGGGGAACAATTCTTATACACAACGACAGGGTGGAACCTTCAGGGTTTGGGATCTCTAGCTCCAACCGGATCCCAGATTAACTGTTCCGGTGACACACCGAAAGTTCCGTTAATCAGCCCTAATCCGATTAACCCGCGTAGCCACCCAGAGTGCGACGCGAGTTGAACTCTAGTGATCCTAAACTTATGTTACTCCCTCGTAACCCTGTTCTCTACTATACTCCGGTAATTCTTAGTCCCTCCTATTACTGGTGCCATGATACGACTCGGGCGGTGGGGAGCACCGTCAGATCCCGATCGATCATCTGACTAGGAATTGATGACTTGTCATCTATAACGCCACACACCTTCCGGTGCTATGTCTAGTATCCGGAACATCGTCAGTCATACTGACAACCACCAGGCCTGGGTTAACTGTGTGGAGAGATTGACTCATCAAAATGCACCCATCCAACACTGGACGTCGGATAACTTGTAGGGATTACATGTCACTCAAGCGCCAGCCGGGTAACCCAACGTATCGTGGTATTAGACTATGGAAGGTCCGCACACGTTGGCACATCAAAGCACCACACAACTGGTTGGCCCAGTGAACATGGTCCCTCAGGGTTAAGGATAGATTATCTGTAGTAGTAAGATGGTTTATGCACCAGTGTCTGAATCACTGAACTGTGCACCGTCTTGGTTTATGTTCAACACGATCATCGTGCTTGGTCAGGTGAATGGGAATCCCATGTTCCCGTGGTGGAGACTTCACCACATCCTCTACCTGCCAATAGCTTGTTCTCGGTAAAGCGACCGGCATCACCTAAGCTGTGAACTAGTTCAAGGTTTACACAGAACTAGTCCACTGGGTCTCCCAAGCATGGATCCACCATGCGCCTCAGTGGCCTACTGTGTTCCCTAGGGTCCTTTTATTATATGAGTATTATCATATACCAGAGTAGTATTCTAATTAAAGCAATAACCAAAGTCATCTTTATTAATGTTAATACAGAAAATCCACGCTAAGGACACACAAGCTACAACACTTTCGTCAACTCAGGAAATCCTACAGGGTGCTACCTCCTTCTTTAGAGAGACATTTCATGATGATGGCCAGGATAAGGCATTGGTGGATTGGGAGTCTCTCCGCATGCCTCGGTTGGGTCCAGATTCAGCTATGGACGTGGAATTTACGGAGGAGGAGTTCAGAAAGGCGGTGGTTAGTGTGGGGGAAAAATCTTTGTGCCGATCCGTAGACTCCGCCCTACCAGTCAATGGAAGTTGAGTCGAAGGTGTGATCGAACGTTTGCCTGGTAGGTAGGTCCTAAGGTCGATGCCTTGGTGACTTTGAGTTAAGACTTTCGATAATGTGGTCTCAGAGTTCAGCCGAAGCCTACGTCTCCGTGCTATAGGGAGCAACCCGAATTCACAACTCTTTTGTCTGAGTGACCTCGACAGGCCGAGTGTTACTATTCTGTTCGAAAAGAATATCGAATGGATTGGAATATCGAAAGGTAAGGATTCCAGAGCTCTGGGTTTTTTGAATTCTGGTTTCTGATCTCAGATTTCGATCCTTTTACATTTAAAGGGTCTGCTATTTATAGAAAAACTCTGGGAGGAAATCCTGGGCAAATGACGGTTTTTGCCTTCGTATCCGGGGATTGCCTAGGCAGGGCTAGTGGGCCCCGCGGTTGTCTCCGTAGACCCCCCAGGCCGGGCTGGTGGGTCCTGCGGTAGTCTCTGTGGACCCTCGAGGCAGGGCTGGTGGATCCTGTGGTGGTCTTCTTGGGCCCCCCAGGCAGGACTGGTGGGTCCCGCTATCATCTCTGTAGACCCCAAGCAGGGCTAGTGGGTCCCGTTATCGTCTGTGTGGACCCCCCAGGCGGAGCTGGTGGGTCCCACTATCGTCTGTGTGGACCCCCCAGGTGAAGCTGGTGGGTCCCACTGTCGTCTGTGTGGCCCCCCCAGGCAGGGCTGGTGGGTCCCGCTGTCGTCTGTGTGGACCCCCCAGGCGGTGCTGGTGGGTCCTACTGTCGTCTGTCTGGGCCCCCCAAGCAGGGCTGATGGGTCTCGCTATCGTCTGCGTGGACCCCCCAGGCAGGGCTGGTGGGTCCCACTATCGTCTGTGTGGGCCCCCCAGGCAGGGCTGGTGGGTCCCGCTGTCGTCTACGTGGACCCCCTAGGTAGGACTGGTGGGTCCCGCTGTTTGTGAGGCTTCTGGCCAAAATTTACACCCACAGTTACCCCCTCCAAGTTAGCTAAGGTTTGTGCTTGCTGACTTGGACTCTTGGTGCAAAACCAGTCTCTTTGTCAAGGACCGATGAGGTTGAGGTTTTGTAGAGCTTTGCGGGATCCAGGTTCCTGTGAAGAAGAGAGAACTCTTGATAGATTAAGGGCAATAGGTGGGCTAAACCCACCCGGTCTGTCAGATCCGACCGATCAGTCAAACATGATCGATCGGTCGAACTTGACCGATCGATCAGATTTGTCCAATCGGTCAAATCTGACCGATCGATTAAATTTGTCTGATTGGTAAAATTTGACCGATCGGTCAAATTCAACCGGTGGAGTCTGGGTCGATCGGGTAAAAAAGCAGATTTCCATCAGATCCCGTAGAAAATCGATCGATCGATCAAATTTGTCCGATCGGTCAAAAGTGACCGATCTGTTAATTTTGACCGATCGGTCAAAAGTGACCGATCGGTTAAAATTCAACCGGTTGGATTCGAGGCGATCGAGCAAAAAGTAGAGTTTTTTGATCGATCCAGTAGAAAGTCGATCGATCGGTTGAATTTGCTCGATCGGTCAAAATTGATCGATCGGTTAAATTCAACCGGTTGGAGTTGAGGCGATCGGGCAAAAAACACGATTTTTTGTTTGATCCAGTAGAAAATCAACCGTACGGTTGAATTTGTCCGATCGGTAAAATTTGACCGATCGGTTAAATTCAATCGATTGGAGTTGAAGCGATCGGACAAAAAACATGGTTTTTGGCTTGTTTCAATAGAAAATCGACCGATTTTGCCCGATCGGTCAAATTTGACCGATCGGTTAAATTCAACCGGTTGGAGTTGAAGTGATCGGACAAAAAACACCGTTTTTTGCCCAATTCAGTAGAAAATCTTCCGATCAATTGAATTTGCTCGATCAGTCAAATTTGACCGATCGGTTAAATTCAACTGGTTGGAGTTGAAGCGATCGGGCAAAAAACACGGTTTTTTGCCCGATTCAGTAGAAAAATCGATCGATCGGTTGAATTTGCCCGATCGGTCAAATTTGACCGATCGGTTAAATTCAACCGGTTGGAGTTGAAGCGATCGGGCAAAAAACACTGTTTTTTACCCAATTCAGTAGAAAAATTGACCGATCGGTTGAATTTGCCCAATTGGTCAAATTTGACCGATCAGTTAAATTCAACCGGTTGGATTTGAAGCGATCAGGCAAAAAACATGGTTTTTTGCCCGATTCAGTAGAAAATCGATCGATCGGTTGAATTTGCCCGATCGGTTAAATTTCAACCGGTTGGAGTTGAAGCGATCGGGCAAAAAACACGATTTTCTGCCCGATTCTCTAGAAAATCACCCGATCATCCGCGTGTCAAAAGGGCTAAGTCTTGAAAATGGTGGAGTTTGAAGTGATTGGGCAAAAGAGCCTGTATTGTATTCGATCCTTTGGCACATCACCTGATCGTCTGCCTGTCGAAGGGGCGATGGAGTTGGTGTTTTTCCGGGTTCGATGCTCTGCTTGGGCCGACGATTCGCTTGGACCGACGGTTCGCTTGGATTGGCGATTCGCTTGGACCGGTGGTTTGCCCGAACCCACGGTTCGACAAGTCCGACACTTCGTCTGGTCCGACGTTTCGTCTGGAAGAGCGCTTCGCTCGGATGGGCGCCGCGTATCCTTTTCAAAAACACGGCTTTTGATCTAATGACGCCATGTGGCACTTCGTTTTCCCGCCAATTCTCTTGAGTTTATAAGTTCGCTCCGAAGTTCATTTGCGTCCCCACGCTATCAAATTTTTTCAAAGTTCATAGCTTTCGCTCCGAAATTTCCTGCTTCATGCTCTCTGCGCTCTCCCGATCGGTTGCAATGGCATCATCTGGCAGTGCGAAGAATGTTGTTCCGTCCTCAAGCAGCATGAAGAATATCATCCCATCCAAGATGAGGGCTTCGCAGAAAGGGAAAGAGAGGGTCGAGACTTCGCCAAAGATTGAAGGCAGAGGCAAGGGCAAGGGCGCTCTAGGAGTGCTTGGCAAGAGGCACCGAGGAGTGGGGTTTGCCTCTGCTCCTACTCGGCCAGAGTATATCTTCAAGGCGGAGTTTGTGCTGAGGCCGCTGAGGCCATTGGAGGAGGAGTCGGTGTTCAAATTCAGCACTGGCAAGAAGTCTGTTGAAGCCAAGAGGGCCAAGTGGGAGAAGCTGCTCAGCTGCTTCACCGAAGGTGCCCACCATCCTGCCCTCGCTGGAGTTCAATCTGCTTTCGGGATTGATAAGCGGGTTGTCTTCACCGATGTTGCCAGCAAGGAGCAGGTCCTGGGGATGATCGTCACGATAGGCCAATTGAACTGTGGCCTTCGTCTGCCGCTGCCGATGTTCGCTGCTCGAGTGTTGAACACTTCGGGTCTTTGCCCCGGGCAGCTGACGGGGAACGCGTGGAGGATCATCTACGCATTCTGCAGGGTGGAGTCTAACCATCAGAAGGAGCTGAGAGCCTACTACTCCAGCACCCCTGAAGATGAACCGGCCCGGATAGAATTGGGCTATTTCTTCTACCACTATAAGTGGGTGTCGAGGAAGGATAGCCCATTCTTCAACCTGCATGGCATCTCTGCCCTTCGCCCGATCACCAACACGGTGCCGTTCGATAAACTTTACATGGACTGGCCAATTGCTGTCTGGGGAGCGTGGACTCCCTTCTCTGTGCTTGAGACTCCTCGCTCTCAGGTGCATCAGGAGGTTGAGAAATACGCCCCTGGAGGGGAGTTGGGCTGGACGTCTGATCGAGTTAGGGCAATCGACAACCTCTTCTTGGAGCTGACTTACGGCACCAGATCATGGAAGCAGTTTTCGAACTGCCCGGTCCATCACGGCAACGCCAACCTGATGCACCAACTGATGGTCCAGTATGAAGACAACGATGCTTTGTACTCCGATTATGAAGAGGATCTGGAGACGAGCAAGGTGGTTTGATATATCAGGGCCGAGAAGAAGATGTACGGGGTGAGACGACGCTCGGGCCCGACGGAGGAGAAGCTGGTGATGACCAGGTGTGGCCAGGTCAAGAAGAGGAGGGTGTTCAAGAAGGTGGAGAAGGAGAAGGAGAAGGAAGAAGAAGATAAAGAAGAGGAAGGTGGAGGTGAAGAAGAAGAAGAAGAAGAAGAAGAAGAAGAAAGTGGAAGCGAAGGGGGAGGAGGAGAAGAGAGCAGGAGTGAAGAGAAAGATGAAGAGGAAGATGATGAAGAAGAAGAAGAGGGAGAAGGCAAAGAAGGGGAGGAGGAGGAGAAGGGAGGTGATAGAGGTGACGATGTTCCTCCCACTCCTCCTGAGGCTGTAAAAATTCCCATCGACAAGGCTAAGGCCCGTCGAATGGAAGATGTGATTGATGCGGCGGGTGACGGCAAGAAGGTGCCACCCGCCTATCACTTCGAGACCATGGTGCGCCCCATGCGCATCAAAATCAAGTATTCGGGGAGCGATGGGGTTGGTAGCAACCCCACGCCCCTCGATCAGATACCCACAGGGGGCCTTCGGCTAGAAAGGGCCTTGACGAGCGATGGGGTCAAGGTCGAGCAGTCAGGGCCAGCGCCCCGACTAACTGCGACGCAGATGGCTGAAGAAGCCGTCGCGCTCATGGCCACTCTTCCTGGAGATGGCGAGGAGCGTGAGAAAGGGGAGATCTCACCTCCTCGCGATGTTCTTTCCCCTTTACGAAGGAATGGAGGAAGTCGTGAGGAGGTTGGGACTCCTCGACCAATCCCTGCCCCATCCCCTATGAGAGAAGTCAACCCCCAGGGTTAAAAGCTCCGATCGGGGGAAGGGACAGGGTGAAACATCTCGGGGGGCCACTGTAGGTATATCTTTGCTAACTCTTCTCTTTGTTCATTGTTTTTGATGTTTAAAGTGTCTTGACTCTTGCTCTGTCTGCAGATACTCCTACTGGTCCCCCTCCGGTGATGCGAGATTTGGGTGAGGTTGATATCAACCACCCAACAGGGGTGCTAAGGAGGTTGTGCAACCTTCCTGATGCGCCTCTGGAAGAAGCCTACGATAGGCTTGAAGTTGTGGTAAGTGCATCAGCATGACTTGGTTTTTGAATTGTAATCTTCCGATATGTTTCTGGCTTTCTCTTGGTTGTTGGCAGAACTCAGCGGTCTTGAAGCTCGCTAGTAGGCTCTTCAGGAGGGCCGGTGAGCGGGGGGCTTGGGCAGAAGTCTCTCGCTTGAACGCCCAACTGGAGGCTGTGAACGAGGAGAAAGAGAAGTTGAAGGCAGCTCTGTCTGCTAGTAAGAAGGTTGTTCATCAGGAGTAGCTGGAGAAGAAGAACTTGAACGCCTCCTATGTTGATTTGGACAAGGAGTTTTTCGACTTGAAGAACAGGTTCTTCAAGTTGGAGACAACGACCTTCAATCGACTGTCGGAAATCAAGGAGCTGAAGGCGGAGCTTGCTGCGAAGGAGGCAGCTCTCGTGAATAAAGAGGAGGCCTATATGAAGGAGCTCGAGCAGGCACGCCTTGACAGCGAGAGTTTTAGGTCAACTGCGGAGAAGGCGATGGAGGCCCTCAGGAAGGCACAAGCTAGTGGCGCCTATTCTTCCAAGGCATCTGCGGTGAGCAAGTCTTGCGGTGGATCCGAGGGTGACAGGTCGCGCGCTCAGAGTGTTACGAAGCCTTGACGTACTCCTTTTCTTTCTTTTGTATTTGTAATCTATACCCTCGAATATTTATACCTGCAAGACTTGTATCTGAAAGCTTTAAGAAATAAAGATTTCTTTTTGATATATGAATGGAATTGTCTGGTGTTTGAATTCTTTGAATATTAATGTTTTGAATGGAACAATCGAATGTTTAACAATCTGCCTATCAGGGGTTGTGTCGCAACACTAACACCCAAACTTTGTTAACTGATTTGATGATTGAGAGTTGTGTTGTTTCATAACCCGAAACCATTTAACATCTGCTTGTAAGGGGTCGTGTCGCAACATGAGTTCCCAAACTTGTTAAACGATCTGGTATTCGAAGGTTGTTTAACATCTGCCTGTAAGGGATCGTGTCGCAACACGAGCTCCCAAACTTGTTAAATAACTTGATAATTAAAGGTTGTACTGTCTCACAACCCGAAATCGTTTAACATCTGCCTGTAAGGGATTGTGTCGCAACACGAGCTCCCTAACTTGTTAAATGGTCTGGTAATCAAAGGTTGTTTAACATCTGCCTGTAAGGGATCGTGTCGCAACACGAGCTCCTAAACTTGTTAAAACAACTTGATAATTGAAGGTTGTGCTGTCTCACAACCCGAAATCATTTAACATCTGCCTGTAAGGGGTCGTGTCGCAACACGAGCTCCCTAACTTGTTAAACGATCTGGTAATTGAAGGTTGTTTAACATCTGCCTGTAAGGGATCGTGTCGCAACACAAGCTCCCAAACTTGTTAAAACAACTTGATAATTGAAGGTTGTGCTGTCTCATAACTTGAAATTGTTTGAGGGTTTGAATATAGACGAGACGGATGCTTGAAAGCGTTCTTCATTCAGTAAGGAGGTTACATCAAGGGTAGAATATTTTGAGATGTCTAGCATTCTAAGCCCATGGTAGTCTATCCCTTTCTGGTGAGATCAGGTGATAAGACCTTTGCTTCCCATTGATTTGACTATATAAGGCCCTTCCCAGTTAGGAGCTAGTTTTTCACTGCTTCGTTCCCTTGTGTTGGAGAAGACTGCTCTGAGGACTAAGCTTCCGACAGAAAAGTGTCTTTTGATAACCTTCTGATCGTAGGCTCGTTTGATCTTCTGCTGGTAATTGGCAATGCGGATGATTGCTTGATCATGCACCTCTTCTGAGAAGTCGAGGTCATCAGTATGAAGTTCGTCATTTATCCCCTCTTCGATCGCTCTAGTCTTCAGAGTATTAGAATGGCTTCTGTTGGGAGGACTGCTTCCGATCCATAGGTTAGGCGAAAGGGTAAGAACCCAGTCGATCTTCTCAAAGTATTTCAATAGCCCTATAAGACTTATGGTAGGATTTTCTCCCATAATCCTTTCTTGTCATCTAGTTTCTTCTTGAGTAGACCAAGGATCACTCTGTTGGAAGCTTCTGCTTGTCCATTGCATTGAGGATACTTTGGTATTGAGTAGAAGAGTTTGATTCCATGGTTCATACAGAAGTCTCAAAATTTGTCGAAATTGAATTGAGCTCCATTGTCAGCAATCAGGACTTGTGGCGTGCCAAATCTTAAGAAGATGTTATGTCTGATAAACTTGATGACTTCATTGTCAGTCTCTCGAAAGAGTGGCACTGCTTCCACCCACTTGGTGAAGTAGTTGGTGGCTAACAGCAGATACTTCTTCTTGCTTGGTGTTGGTGGGAAAGGACCCAAAAAGTCCAACCCCCATTGATCGAAAGGCCATAAACTTGTTAAAGGATGGAGCTCATCTGCTGGGAGATGAATTGCTTGAGCGTGTCGTTGACAAGACTCACACCTCTGAACTACTTGATGAGTATCTCTCGCCATAGTTGGCCAGTAGTAACCTTGCAGCTTTGTCTTGGCTTCAAGAGATCTTCCACCCGAATGATTCCCGCAAGCCCCAGAGTGAATGTCAATTAGGATCATCTTTGCTTGTTGGGGGCCAATATATTTGAGTAGTATCCCGCTGTGTGACCTGAACTAAAGATCTGCTTTTTGAAGACTGTAGCATGGGAGTTTCCTTTGGAGCTTTCTGGCTTCGATTGGATCTTCTGGCATTCTGCCTTGCTTGAAGAAGTCAAAGATTGGCTGTCTCCAATCTCTGAGTTCGTTTGCTATGGTAAGACTGGAGGTTGGCTATTTCCCACCCCCAGATCTTTCAGTAGTGGCAACGATCTCCTACTCGAGGGTAATCTTGGGCGATTCTTGATAGTCGATTTGTATTCGCCTTTTCCCGAGTGAATCTCAGAGAATCGAGGTAGCATTAGCCAAGGCATGTGCCTCTCGATTTCTGCTCTCAGGACTTGGATGAACTCGGTGCTAGCAAAACATTGTTGGTGATGTCGTACTAGAACTAAGTAATACTGTATCCTTTCTTCTCGTGCTGTGTACTCCCCGTTGATCTGCCTTATTATTAGCTGGGAGTCGCTGTAGATGGTGAGTCGATCTACCCCCAGGGATTCAGCCATCTCCAATCCGGAGATGAGTGCCTCATACTCGGCTTCATTGTTGGTAGCGTTGAACCCGAGGAGAATGGCCTTTTGAAGATAATCGAGTTCGGGGGATACCAAGACTATCCCAATTCCCAAACTGATCGTACTTGAAGCTCCATCAGTATAGAGCTTCCATCGGGCTGGCGAGGTAGTAGGAGCCTCAAGGCTTGGATTGGTCTTTGGAGCTAGATTGAATAGAGGTTCATCTCCGTCTTCAAGGCGCATATCGACATCTTTCTCCCAAGTAATGGGGTCTTCCACAAGAAGTCGACAAGGAAGTCAGCAACTGCCTGCCCTTTGAGTGAAGTTCGAGGTTTGAATTGAATCCCGAGAGCGCTCATCTCAATCACCCATTTTGTTATTCGACCCGCTCGACCTGCCTTATCGAGAATGTCTTTGAGTGGGTGTTCTGAGACAACCATTACCGGGTGAGAGATGAAGTAAGGTCATAGGCATCGTGAGGCCGTAAGTAAGGCCAGTGTGACCTTCTTGATCTTTGAATATCGAGTCTCTGTTGGAAGAAGGGTGTGGCTGATGTAGTAGACTAGACATTCCACACCTTCCCTTCTACTTACTAAGACCGCACTGATGGCTTGATCGGTTACGGCAAGATAGAGCCAGAGATCTTCCTTCGCGAGTGGAGCAGCCAAGATTGGAGCTTGCGTGAGATAGCTTTTGACAACTTGAAAGGCTTGTTCGCAGATTGGATCCCACCCAGAGGTGTATGCCTTCTGTAATTTGTCGAAAAGCGGTTTGCATCTGTCTGAAGATTTCAAAATGAATCGGTTGAGAGCTGCTAATCTTCCAGTAAGGCGTTGAACTTCCTTCCGATTGGTAGGCGAAGGCATATCGAGAATTGCTAGAATTTGGTCGGGGTTGGCTTCGATGCTTGTGACCAGAAATTTGCCCGATTGAACTACGAAGGCACACTTAGCTGGGTTGAGCTTCATGCGGTACTTTCGGAGGATTTGAAATATCTCTGCTAGATCGGAGAGGTGGTTCTCTCGATTGAAGCTTTTGGTGAGAAGATCGTCGACATAGACTTTGACATTACGGTTGATTTGTTCTTCGAACATCTTCGTGACCAGCCTTTAATAGGTTGATCCAGCATTTTTAAGATCGAAGGGCATCACGTTGTAGCAGTAGAGGCCACGGTCTGTCACGAAGCACGTCTTCTCTCGGTCGTCCGGATGCAGGGGGATCTGGTTATACCCGGAGTACCCGTCCATGAATGACAGAAGCTCGTGACCAACAGTAGCGTCAACGAGTCTGTCTATCCTTGGTATGGGGAAAGGGTCTTTGGGGCATGCCTTGTCGATGACACGCGTCTTCTGGGTTGATCCTGGGCATATCTTCGAAACACCAAGCGAAGATGTCAATGTTGGATTGAAGGAAGGATACCATGTCTCGCGCTTCTGCGTCGCTGAGACCAGTACCCATGAAAGTCTCTCGAGAGAGATCGCCACTGCCGATGTTTATCGGAATGATTTCTTCGATTGAAGGTGAAGCCTCCCACTCGATCGGTGGAGGTTTGGTCAGTGGGACCTCCTTTGGTTGCTATTTTGAAGAAGAGCCTGCTTCGTCTCGCGGGCGCTTTGGTAGTGCCAGGTCTACTCGACGATCCGTTTTTGCAGCAGCCACTTTGCAAGATCGCCCAGCTTGTTGATCTCCTCGAATGCAGGCAATACCCTCTCCTATTGCAAATTTGAGGAGTTAATGGTCGGAGGAGGAGATGACATTGATCTGATGAAGGAATGGTCGCCCAAGAACGATGTTGTAGTTGGACGTCCTTCGACGATGGCGAACCTTACGGAGACTCGAGTCTCCCGGCTGAGGTCGAGAGTGAGTCTTGACTCGCCCATCGTCTGTTGTAGCTCATGTGTCTTGAGAGTGGATTTTCTGTATTAATATTAATAAAGATGACTTTGGTTATTGCTTTAATTAGAATACTACTTTGGTATATGTTAATACACATATAATAAAAGGACCCTAGGGAACACAGTAGGCCACTAAGGCGCATGGTGGACCCATGCTTGGGAGACTCAGTGGACCAGTTCTGCATAGACCTAGAACTAATTCACAGCTTTGGTGATGCCGGTCGCTTCACCGAGAATAAGCTATTAGTAGGTAGAGGATGTGGTGAAGTCTCCACCACGGGAACATGTGATTCTCATTCACCTGACCAAGCATGATGATCGTGTTGAACAGGAACCAAGACGGTGCATAGTTCATTGATTCAGACACTGGTGCATAAACCATCTTACTACTATAGATAATCCGTCCTTAACCCTGAGGGACCATACGCACTAGGCCAACCAGTTGTGCGGTGCTTTGATGTGCCAACGTGTGCGGACCTTTCATAGTCCAATACCACGGTAGGTTGGGTTACCCGGCTGGCGCTTGGGTGGCATGCAATCCCTACAGGTTATCCGACGTCCAGTGATGGATGGGTGCGTTTTGATGAGCAATCTGTCCACACAATTAACCCAGGCCTGGTGGTTGTCAGTATGACTGACGACGTTTCGGATGCTAGGCATAGAACCGGAAGGTGTGTGGTGTTATAGATGACAAGTCATCAAACCCTAGTCAGATGATCGATCGAGATCTGACGGTGCTCCCCACCGCCCGAGTCGTATCATGGCACCAGTAATAGGAGGGACTGAGGATTATCGGAGTATAGTAGAGAACAGGGTTACGAGGGAGTAACATAAGTTTAGGATCACTAGAGTTCAACTTGCGTCGCACTCTGGGTGGCTACGCGGGTTAATCGGATTAGGGTTGATTAACGGAACTTTCGGTGTATCACCGGAACAGTTAATCAGGGATCCGGTTGGAGCTAGAGATCCCGAACCCTGAAGGTTTCACTCTGTCTTTGCGTATAGGAATTATTTCCCGACCTAGTTGGATACGTTGGATGTGAAGTAGCGCGATGGAGCGCAAGCCCGGAGCCTAAGAACCTAATTCAAATGTGTTAGGGGCCGTAGGGGTATTTTGGTAAATACTAAAATATGGCTCAGAACATATTGAATATAGATCTTAGAATGAGCGGAATAATTCTAGAAGCTCATAGGCGCTGACGGAACTCGATTCCGAGTAGCGCACCTCACTCAGTCTCTCTTTCAGTTTTTCACTTTTCGTGAAGGGCGTTTTCGTCCAGGCTTCACGATAGACACTTGGAAACCCTAAAAGCCGCCCCCTCTCATCCCTATCAACTAGGGGCCGGCCCTAGCTTGCTTGGAGCACTAGGAGATCAGACTTATAAGAGGTAAAGAGAGGGAGGGGCCGGCCCAAGCTCTCCCCCTCTCCTAATACTCGAACTCCCTCTCTCTCTCATTCTCTGAGGTTTCAGCCAAGGAAGAAAGAGGAAGAAGAAGGAAGAAGAGAGAAATAGAAGGAGGAGATCTACCGGCACGCCGTCATCTTCATAACGAATTCCTCCGTCGGCTCGTAGTCCTTGCTCTCAGAGACGGGACTTCGAGGATTCCTCAATTTGCAAAGGACAAGGTGCTATCCGATAGCTTCCCTTGCGATTCAAGTGTGGTTCTTCATCGTTCCATCCTCTCCAGATCATAGATCCATAAGCTATGATGATTCTAAACACTTAACTAGATGCATGCATGTCTTCCGTAGATTGTAGTATGCCTCTAGGGTGTCCGCACATATGCTAAGATCATAGATTTGCATGTAGATTATTTTGTAGAATTAATTGTAATAAAACATACATCGTATGATCTTCGGATTTATCTTTTGCTTCCGCTGCGACTCTAATAAGTGGATCTAATTCCAACAATTGGTATCAGAGCACGCTTTGGTGTGTGTTTCATGTATGAATTCATGAAAACATCATGTGAATATATGATGGCATATGTTTTCGTCGGGGTTCGGTGTAGATCATTCGTATGGATTGTGCTATGTATCGTCTTTTTGCAGGTGCCGCGCTAAATAGTAATATGTGATTGCATGGTTCCAGGGGTCGGACCCCGGATTTTATTTTGCATTGATTATTATTATGCCTGTGGTTTTTTAAGGCTCTAGATGGGCAAGGGTGGAGGTTGACCACCCTCGGATCCCTGGCCATGTTTCTAGGATTATTTCTTTTTCTTTCTAGCGAAATTATACACGAACGAACACTTGCTCGGAGTGTGTTAGTTTTTTGGTCACAGGAAGAAGGAGATGATGCTATATCCACGGTTCGGGCAAGCGGTACCATGACGTGCAAAGACCCGATGAAAGCGTGCATGTTGGCGATGATGGGGATCGTCGTCAGAGATCGTACAGAATGGAAGAGCATGATATCTTGGCTGTGCTATTCAGGTTCAGGGGTCGGACCCTGGACTTGATTCAGTTTGGATGTTATTTCTGTTGATTCTCTTTTCTTAGTGTTTAGAGAACCCCGATGATAATGTGATTATCTATCTTGCTTGTGAGTTTGTCTCTAGATCAAGCTTAGGGTTAGTACTAAGCTTATAGATTCATCGGTGTCTCTATATGGTTCTAACATGTGCGAATCCGATGGCTAGCTAAAAGGAAAGGTGGTAACCGTCCTCGTGGTAATTCAGGTAGCCAAGTACTGTGCACCGAGATAGACGTAGTGTTAGATTTGTTTAGTGATAACTAATGTCTCCATAAGAAGTATGATAACCCTAGTGGGATGCCCTTTCCCCACGTGGTCCTAGCGACCAAGTTAGGTTAGGATTTCACTGTGTGATACCCATTTCTAGATGACATTTGATGGTAGTATGAACTCATCACAATTTGGTTATGCCACCATTAGGTTGAGGTCCGACGGAGGTTGTCGGATGTCCTATTTGGCCAGCATCGAAACCTATAATGAGATGAGGTCTACTATGACATCAGACATCAAATTATGAATGAGGCATCATTCTAGTGGGAGTCCTTTCCACGTTGACCTTAGGCTAGGCTCCAGATCTTAGCATTATGGGCAAACTAGTGAAGTATCGGGATCCTTGGAATCTATGTAATGTGATCCTTGCAAGAAAGGCGACAGCTGAGTATTCAAGGTAGGGACTATGATATTTTTCGAGGATACTAATGCTTTGCGGGAAGGTTTGTAATCCTAGTGGGAGCACGGTAGACCAGGGTCTAAGTCTAGGAGGTTATGACATTTCTAGATATGCATAAAACCTCATAAAGAAGGGATGTATAAGAGGTTCCCTCCAAAGGGGAGCCCCTGGCCTCCACAATCAACCGGCTAAGGGTCTAGGTGGGAGGTACGCAGTTCGATATTCCCACCGGGTGAGAGCTGTGTTTCCTTCCATGCTGGTTCACCTAGTAGTTACCTACGGGACATGGAGGATGCCGGTGGCAGTGGGTGACGGTTTTTTCCTGCACCGCGGGAGCCTATGAACCCCCCTGCCGACACCACCTATATTTGTGGGAAGCATCCGAAAGCTTGTGTGATGCCACCATTGCTATGCACGCGGGTCACATAAAGCTGGCCAAAAGGAGACTGGGAGGTCTTTCAGTTTACCATGGGTAATTCTGATGAAGACTGGGTCGTAAAAACCCCGTTGGCAGAAGCGGTTGCATACTCTCACCGAGATGCTGTCTCCAATTCAAGGCCGATAGTCTCAGTGCTCGAGCCCAGAGAATTTAGATTCCTGGATGTCTCCACTTGAGGTAGTGAAGACATAGCGGCTGGAGTAAATATTATCTATTTCTAAATTCCATGTAATAGATTGTAGTAAACCCTAATTTTGATTTGAACCATTGTTTATAGCAATCATGACCAAGCTCGACCCCCTTGTCTCCATCCTTAATGATAACAAACTTACGGGACCAAACAACGAGGACTGGAAGCGTAACCTGATGCTCGTCCTAAGGGTTGGCAAACACACAATTGCCCTAAGTACCCCTCAACCGGTCATGCCGGGACCAAGTGCAACTAAGGCCCAGTTGAAGGAATGGAAAGACCGGCTAGATGCTGATGAGATGTGCACGTGTTACATAGTGGCGTCCTTGCAGACCGTCCTTCAGAAGCAAGTCGAAGACATGACCTTCGCTTCAGACATGATGCTCTATTTAAAGGAAATGTTCGAGGGTCGTAGTTAGGTAACTCGTTACCTGACGATCAAGAAATTGGTGTCCACGAAGATGGCAGAGAGGACTTTAGTTCGGGATCATATGCTGAAATTGTTTGGCTATGTGAATGAACTTGGTTCCTTCGATGTCATCTTGGATGCAGAGATCTAGACCGATATTTTTCTCACGTCTTTGTCAGGAGCGTTTGAGGGCTTCGTTACCAACTTTAACCTTAACCAGTTGGAGATGTCTAATGCAGAGCTCCTAGCGGCGCTCCAGGCGGCAGAGGACGGGATGAAGGCAAGAGCCCAATCCCTAAATATAGAGCGGAATTCTTCTCTGAAAGCCAAATGCAAGTTTCAGAAAAGAAAACCTAAGAAGCCCGTGAAGATAGGTTAGGTGCAGTTGCAGGTTCCTAAGCAGAATGGTCCGGTGAAGCCCAAAGAAAAATGTTTTCGATGCGGTAAGAAGGGGCACTGGAAGGGCGACTGCCACGCAGCTCCCAAGAAGGCTGAGACAGGTATATCTAAAATCCACATAGTGGAATCCCTAGTAGCATCCAGTTGTTCTCTAGTCTTGTGGATTGTGGATTCTGGTTCACTAACCATGCCTGCAATAAGTTGCAGGGGTTCAAGGAGACAAGAAAACTGGGTGATGGGGAGATAATCCTAAGTATGGAAACTGAGGTCGTGGCAGAGGTTGAAGCAGTTGGAGATGTCGTCTTGCAGTTTCTTGATGGAAGAAGTTTATTACTTAGAGACATATTTTATGTGTCGTCCTTGAGACGAAACTTAATTTCTGTTTCCTTATTGAATAATGAAGGTTTTTCAGTTTTATTTAATGCTTCTGGTGTGTCAATTAAATTAAATGGTTCCTTTGTTTGTAAGGGAAAGACACAGAATGGTCTATATGTAATTAACTCCAATCATAAGCAGGATAATATAACTGAAGTATGTGTGGTTAATTCATCTAAAAGAAAAAATCCCTCAGATAATCCAACACTCCTTTGGCATCTAAGGCTTGGACACATAGCCTCAGACAGGATTCATAGGTTGGTTAAGGTAGGACTCTTAAGTCCAGATATTTCAGAAAGCCTACCGACGTGTGAGTCTTACCTGGAAGGCAAGATGACTAAAAGATTTTTCCGAGCCAAAGGTAGCAGATCTCAGGAGATATTAGAGTTGGTACACACTGATGTATATGGGTCCATAAGTGTCCGTGCCATAGGAGGCTTCGAGTATTTCATCACCTTCACGGATGATCACTCGAGGTTTGGATACATATACCTAATACGGCGGAAGTTTGAATCCTTTGATAAGTTCAAGAAGTTCAGAGCTGAAGTAGAAAAGCAAACGGGTAAAAGTATCAAGTCTCTTCGATCGGATCGAGGAGGCGAATAAATATTGGATAAATTTATTGGGTACCTGCGTGAGCATGGGATCGTATCCCAGTTGACTGCACCAGGGACACCGCAACAAAACAGTATATCTGAGAGGAGAAACTGAACTTTGTTAGACATGGTTCGGACTATGATGAGTTATGCCACATTGCCACCTAGTTTTTGGGGATATGCCCTAGAGATAGCAGTATATACTTTGAACTTTGTTCCATCAAAGTCAGTACCCCTAACTCCTTGGGAGCTGTGGTTGAAGCGAAAGCCAAGCCTACAGTACTTTAGGATTTGGGGTTGTCCAGCACATGTGCGGAAGGACAAGCGAGATAAGATGGAGTTAAAAACTAAGGTATGTCTGTTCGTTGGGTATCCAAAAGGGACAAAGGGTGGTTTATTTTATGATTCTGAGGATAGAAAGGTTATCATCTTGACGAACGTGTATTCCTAGAGCAGGATTATTTAATAGACCATAAGCCCACCAGTAAAGTAGTTCTTGAAGAATTGCTTGGTACTGACGGGAGTACGCAGACAGAAAACGTAGTGGGAGCCAATACTACTATGACAAACGATACTGTAGAATCGACTCCTATAGAACCACTGCAGGCTCATCGCAATGGGAGGACCACAAGTGCTCCTGATAGATACATTAGAGAAGCCTTTATGGTAGATCCAGAGTTTCAGGAGGATGATCCTCTAAACTTTGACGAAGCGATGGTATCCTCTGACCATGCAGCATGGCAGGAAGCCATGGATGCAGAACTGACATCGATGTCCCAAAAATCGGTCTGGACACTTGTAACACCACCTCACAACATTAAACCTGTTGGGTGTAAGTGGGTGTACAAAAGAAAAAAAGGTCCAGATGGTACCGTTGAGACTTACAAAGCTAGACTAGTTGTTAAGGGTTATACCCAGCGAGAAGGGATCGACTAAGACGAAACCTTTTCGCTAGTGACTATGCTTAAGTCTATCCGGATTCTCTTGTCCATTGCAGCCCATTATGATTGGGAGATCTGGCAAATGGACGTCAATACCGCATTTCTCAATGGAGATTTGGATGAAGACATCTATATGTCTCAGCCTCCAGGCTTTGTCCCAAAAGGTTAGGAAAGTCTGGTGTGCAAGTTGCAAAGGTCCATTCATGGACTGAAGCAAGCATCCAGAAGTTAGAACATGTGTTTTGATCAGGCTATTCAGTATTATGGATTTGAGCAGAACATGAATGAACCATGTGTTTATAAAAGGAGCGATAAGACTGCAGTAGTTTTTCTAGTGCTTTACATAGACGATATCCTACTTATTGGAAACGATATTGGAACGTTGTCTACAGTGAAGGTGTGGTTATCCTCTCAATTTGACATGAAAGACCTGGGTGAAGCGAGTTATGTTCTGGGGATCAAGGTAACTTGAGATTGCCAGAACAAGACTCTCTCGCTGTCACAGTCAGCCTACATAGATACTATCTTGGTCAGATTCAGTATGCACAACTCCAAGAAGGGATTGGTTCCATTAAGATATGGAATGAAGTTGTCCAAGGATCAGGGTCCTAAGACTCCTGAGGAGAGGGTAGAGATGCAGAATATACCTTATGCTTTGGTTGTAGGGAGTCTGATGTATGCTTTGCAGTGCACGAGACCAGATATATGCTATGCAGTAGGCATGATGGGTAGGTATCAATCAAATCCGGGTCCAGGGCACTGGATTGCTGTGAAAAGTATACTCAAGTATCTCCGTAGGATGAGAGATTATGAGTTAGTTTACTCTTCACAGGAACTGATGCCGATTGGATATACGGATTCTGACTTTGCATCAGATCCGGAATCCAGGAGATCAACGTCAGGGTTTGTGTTTTCATTAGGAGGAAGAGCTGTCAGTTAGAGGAGCGTGAAGCAGGGATGCATCGCGGATTCGACGACAGAGGCTGAGTACGTTGCGGCGTGCGAAGCAGCTAAGCAGGCGGTGTGGCTCAAGAAGTTCCTCACGGACTTAAGATGCGTACCGGGAGCTCAAGATCCTATTATCCTTTACTATGACAATAGTGGAGCGGTAGCATAATCCAAGGAGCCAAGATATCCAAATAATTATGTAGTCTCCACCACCACTTGCCAAGCATTGCCTGATTAAACTCCCGAAGGTTGATGATGCCCAATCCACCTTGATCTTTAGATTTACATGCGGTCCTCTAACTTAGCAGGGAATAAGACCCAAACTTTCCATCTGCTCCTCGCTAGAGAAAGGTCCTCCTGAGTTTGTCAATTTTCTTGATGACCCAAACCGGAAGAGAGTAGAAAGAGAGGAAGTAAGCAGGGATGGAGGAGAGGACTGAGTTAACAAGGGTGAACCTACCCCCGATGGATAAATGATTCCCTTTTCCGCTTGAAAGACGCCTCTCCACCTTCTGAGTTAATTCAACCCAGGCCTCCTTCAGAATCTTCCTATCTGAGATTAGAAGTCCAAGGTATTTGAAAGGTATAGTAGGCGACCCAACTTGCAGCCAAATTCTCGCTAATCCAATGCCCGTTTCTACACGAGAGCCGATGTACAAGAGAGAATATTTGAAAAAGTTGGTCTTAAGTCCAGAAGCCAGCTAGAAGCGAAGAAGGAGAATCTTAAGAATAACCATCTCTGTGGGGGTCTCCAGCACAGAGGAGTAGGGTGTCATCCGCGAAGTAAAGATTCGAGATCGCCCACGAGTCACCGGAGATACCTGAGATAAGACCTCTACTAACATTGTGTTTGATGATAGCATCAAAGATATCAATAGCCAAGATAAAAAAGAAAGGGGGTAATGGACACCCTTGTTTGACTCCTCTCTTCATCGAGAACGAGTTCCCCTTGGTATTATTTATTAGGCAAGACATCTTGGAGGAGGAAAGGCAGGCCTAGATCCAGTTAAGTTAGCATTCTGGGAGTCCGTTGAACTGCAGAGTAGTCATCAAGAACCCCAAACTACCTTGTCGAAAGCCTTCTCGAAGTCTTATTTTAGGAGTATCGCCTCTGATTTATGTTCACGAAGGTGAAGCAGAACCTCTTGAGCCGTAGCGGCGCTGTCCAGGATATTCCTCCCTTGATAAATATCGATTGGGAAGGCCCGACCAATTCATGGATCACAAGAGCGAGTTTATTAGAGAGGACCTTCAAGACCACCTTATAAAGACAATTAGATAGACTAATCGGCCTAAAGTCCCTGATGGAATCTGCATTGTCCTTCGGAATTAGAACTATCCAAGAGTGATTGATACTCTTTAGATCGGTAGCACCTGCAAAGAAATCAAACATGAAACGGTAATTATCATGTTTAAGGGTCTCCCAATACCTCTGAAAGAGAAGAATGGGAAGTCGTCTGGTCCAGGAGCACCGTCTGGTGATTGATCAAAGAATGCCGTTTTGATCTCCTCCTCGGAGAACGATTGCGAGATGGGTCCTACGTCCATCCAAGTCTGGAATTGAATAGATTACCAGTTGGTTTTCAGGGAAAAGGGTTGTCTCTAGCGTATTCTTTCTTGAAGAAGGAAGTAGACCCGCTAAGCATGTCCCCTTGGGCCCCGCCAATCTTCAGAAAGGAGAGAATTTTTTCGGCGTCGGCCATCGCAATGCCATGAAAATAGGACATGTTCTGATCTCCTAACTCCAACCATTTATCCCGGGAGCATTGTTTTCACATAGCTTCCTCCTTTGCTAGAACGTTGACCAATTCTTCAGTCATGACTGATGGAACCGAAAGTTTAGACGGTTGAAGAGGGCCGGATTCCTCTTTAACATCTAGCTCGTTGATTCGTTCGAGACCGCCTTCTTCTTCTTGATGATTCCGAAGTGTTCTAAGGACCACTTGACGAGCTTCTATCTAAGAAAACGAAGTTTCGAGGAAACATTCAAAGTTGAGTTTGGAATAGTGGGTGCATTATCCCACCAGATATAGATGAGATCATCTAGCCCTTCTTCAAGGGCCCACATCCTCTCGAATTGGAAGGGGGGTTTTCATCTTGCTATCCTCGCCCGTATCAAGAAGTACGGGAGACATGATTCGATACAAAGGAGGTAAGAGCTGCGATGGAGGTGAGGGGATAGAGGGTGTCCCAGTCTTCAAAGATCAAGAATCGGTCCAGACGAACAAAAATAGGCCGTTCTCTTCCTTCTGTTCGGCCAAGTGAATTGTCTTCCTCCCATCGGTAGGTCCACCGGGTTGTGATCTCTGACAAATGAGGTGAATACCTATTTTTCAAACGGAAGAGAGAATTTAGACGAAGCCCTCTCTCATGTGTGTGAATACAATTTTTTTTTTATAAACCTTTTAAAAAACCTACTATAAAGATGGTAAATACATATTCAATGATATTTAATGATCATTTGATGTTAGTATTTTTTTCGGAAGGATAAATAGTACTCTCTAACAAGTGAATTACGCCTCGCAGGCAGCCGGTCGCTCCAAGTGCCGAAGGCAGCCGGTCGCTCCAAGTGCCGAAGGGCACGAGCATTTACTAGTGGTTAACACATCACAGACGTCATGACTGGCTTGATCTTGTCTGGGTGGGACATGGACATTCCATTCCTTAGTAGTAAACCAAAATAGCCAGCCAGGCACATTCATTATTCCAGAGAATTTGCTTACAAAGACACATCCATCACCACACACACACACACACACACACACACACACACACACACACAGAGAGAGAGAGAGAGAGAGAGAGAGAGAGAGAGAGAGAGAGAGAGAGAGAGAGAGAGAGAGAGTCTGTTCTAAAGTTCACAGGATACTCTTGTTTCCTAATTTTTTTTCTCTTCAAGCCCCCCCAGGTGGGCGAAAGAGAGCCCAGTTATGGACCTTAAAGTTTGTCACGGCGATTCTGAAGACGTCAGCCATCGGCATGCGTCCACATTGAGCAGCAGGGACAACCAGACCAGCTTGCACCTCCTGTGCACTTTCGCTCAAAGGGCTGACGATCACAATGAAAGACGGTAATATATTAGATGTTATGGTCGAGTGAGAAAAGAACTTGAAGGGAAGAATCAAGTAAAAGTAACTGCAATATCATAAATAAAGGGGGGGAAATCCAGCATCCAAATTTTATATTAACTGCAAATTATAAGAATAAAGAGAGAAACATCAGCAAAGAAGGGTAATGTGAAACACTGGATGTAAAATTTGTATCAGTTTACAAAGTAGTACATGATGAGGAGAATTCTGGATGTAAAATAGAATGAGCAACAGGCTAATAACTATAAAGTTGTGTAACATTGCAAGGGTATATGAAGTTATGAACCGCACGTGGAACTGATGGAAAGAATCAAGAAGCAACTCTGAAGAATTGGACATTTGATACAAGGGACACCCACTCAAAAAGGTGTTAATTTGAGAAGAAGATTGAAAAGATCATGTAAAGACATCCAGAGGATATAGGAGTGAAATTTGCAAAGGCTTCTCCATAAGGATTTGGAAATATGTGAATATAGTTACTACCAATTAAGCAAATCAATGAAAAGTGTCGTTTGCACACAAAGAAGCCAAAACCATCCATTCAAGCAAACAACCCAAATGCTTTTTATCCTTATTTTGCATTATGACCCCTACATGGTTGCTTTATTCTTGTTTGACTCACTACCATAAACATATATTCATGCAAGGTCTAATATATTGTCCCTTCCGGTACTGGAGATCGATCAATGCACAGCCATTGATCATGGAAGTTTAGACTACCAAGACAACATCATTTTGGGAATAGATGAACTTTAAAATAACAAATATTAGAAATAATCCATATCCACAAGAACCAATTATTCTTTCAGCTTCCAACCGTGTAGGGCATGCATTATTTCACAATACAAGTCAAGGTTGTTTCCCAAAAGACAATTGTCTTGCCTCATCTTGTATGGACGCAGTCAATAGCAATCAAGGATTTGACTATCGTGTACCGTGCTCATACAATTTATGCTCTGGCACGGAATATGTATCATACAGTGCCGTCTCCACGTGCACTATCTACTAGTACGCTAGGGCACAAAAAAAATTTAAGTACTTCGAATACAAAAGGATACCTAAGACTATCTACTAGCACGCTAGGATACATTGGATTCTTAGTGATTGTAGGACATGTTTTGAGTTATTAATCATAATTTGATGCTCCTATAGAAATCCAACATCTTATATACACTTAATACTCGTACTACTTCTTGATGACAATGCACTCTACATAGTCATCGATTTAAGTAAAATTATCAAACATCAGAACTAATAATGATTAAGTGATACTATGCTCATTTAACAGGCAATTGTAATGGTTAATGATGAATTCCTGCATCCAAGAACCTATGAGAATCTAGAAGATGAAGAGAAGCAAAAGAGCAACAAAAGAAGGTTTACCTTGTTGTAAGAGCTCTTGGCTATGCATGCAGACTACAAAGGGGAGGTTCGATGCCTTTTGGATGCCCTAATCCTACTAGGACTCTTAATCTTAATGAAAATGCAGTATCAGATAATGGCGTCACTTTGATCCTAATTCAGGTGAACTTGTGTGACTTGGAGTACTTGTTTGAGAAGTATTGGGACCAACCTCTCTAATTCAGTGGATTTCTTGTCTTTTTGTAATTTTCAGACCAATAATTTTGGTCAATTTTTAAGTTAGTTCCAGAGTTTTATTCTAGTAGGAACGTATCTAAAACAATCCTAGTTTAGTAGGATATTAGGTTAGAAAAATCTCAAGTAAATTAGGATCAGGTTTGGGGATCACTCGAGAGTCTATATACATAGTTATATACCCATGTAAGGGGAACAGCATAGGTTTATGAACATGATGTCGGACATCTTCTCTTTTCTAAGGACATGCATAGCTTCTTCCCGCTGGGTGATAACTCCAAGAGTAGTATGAGGTATTGATTCCTAGGCTTATCAGTGGTGCTGACTCTGCCGAAGTATCACTCTCCATCTTATTGTAATTTTCAGACCATTTTTTTTGGTCAATTTTTAAGTTAGTTCCAGAGTTTTATTCAAGTAGGAAAGTATCTAAAGACTCCTAGTTTAGTAGGATATTAGGTTAGAGAATTCTCAAGCAAATTAGGATCGGGTTTGAGGCTCATTTGAGAGTCTACATATAGTTATATACCCATGTAAAGGGAGCAGCATAGATTTATGAACACAATCTTGGACATCTTTGCTCTTCTAAGGAAGTGCAAAGCTTCTTCCCTCTGGGTGGTAACTCCAAGAGAAGCCTTAGGTATTGATTCCTAGGCTTATTGGTGGTACTGGCTCTGTCGAAGTATCACTCTTTTCTTACTTTCATGGTTTCGATGATGTGGACAACTGCAAGGTTTGAGATTTCGATTTCATGTCTTGTTTCAGTGCTAGTTGAAACCGAAATTTCGACCGAAATTTGGGAACAATTTTGAAATGGTCAACAAAGGGCCGAATTTGTGGAGTTTTTTTTTTAAATTTAAAATTTAAGTCTTTTATAGTTCATACATATTTACTAATTATTTGAAGAAACCACACACCAACACATAGTAAGCTTGCATGGGCCATGATAACCAAGGTGGAATACCAATAAATTGAAAACAAAACTTGATAATCACCATATATTTACAGAAATTTACATTGTTTACGTCATAGAGAAGACAATCACTCATCTTCATTCGTTCAACTGAACTCCTCATCATTAGTCCCTGATGCACTACTATAACCTGCGGTTCTGGGTTGTCAGAAGCTATCAAAGGTTCCAAGAGACCTAGGGCGTGCCCCTGGGATGTAGCAGACAAGGGATTTATCATGTGATCTATTTTATCACACAAAAAAAAGAGGGGGGGGGGGGGGGGGGGGGGGGGGGGGTGTCTGCCTCTGGCTCTTCATACGCGTGGACCAAAGAAAGGAAAAAAAGGGGCCTTGACTCCTTCACGTGTGGAAAGAAAGGGGTTAGCCGGGGTTGTTTCACGTGGAGTAGGAAGAGATAAACAGAGGAGCCATGCTTCTCTTCTCTTCTCCTCTTCTTCTCGATGCTTCTCGCTCTTCTTCTTCACAGGAAAACAAAGAGAGGGATCGTGATTCTCGTCGTGCTCAAGCAAATAACAAATAGGGTTTTGAGAGAGATAAAAAAAGGGAGAAGAAAAGAAGGGAGGAGGGAAGATCTGAGTTCACTGAATTCGAGGAATCCACATCTATTCAATCCAATTTAGGATCACAGATGTTTGCAAGCAAATTTATCTCATTCACTATTCTGTCATTCATTCATAACGAAAGAGGCCAGTTCTTTATATAATAGATAGGCTTACATGCATAAGCTTCCACAAGCGATGTGGGACTAAAATAAACTAAAACTTGATTTGCACACCAAGTTTAATATTTTACTAATTAATTGTGACAGAAATAACAATTAAATAATAATAAAGATAAGTGGGCCGCTTTGTGGGCCGGTCGCTAGTACAGGTGATGCAGTCGGGCCTGGTCCCCATCACTTTGTCTAGTCCTCTTTCTCCTGGATTAATTTTAGTATCATATCTCGATCTTCGGATTGTGACATCAATTTGGTATCAGAGCTCTATCTCTTTCATTGTCCCGCATCATAAACACAAAGACATCAAGGATCTTACAAGCATGCGATAAAGAAATAGCTCTCCCTATGAGAAGTATTACATAACTAGCAAAGATAAATGTGAAGCACAGAGTCAACTCCACAGGTCCTAAAAATTATTATCTTCCCTTCTTATCGTCTGTTAGACAATCAGACTATTTGATGTTAACCAGAGTGTTAAAACACACTTGCATGCTTAGTTCAAGTATATCATCTTAGGGCTGGGAGCTAGTGTTCGTAGCTCCTAGAGGCCTCTGAATGGAGAGACCGATCTTTGATTTGCAATATAAACACATTTTTGTGTTAACTTAATCAAAAAATAAGTCATGGAAAGACTCTTAAGTGCAAGGTTTAAAAGATATAATGTGCTAACATGTTGCTCTGCCGAATGTCTCATATTGAGAATCCATAATTCTAAAATCATCATTTATTGGGAAGTTGGACTGATACCCTTTCAATATTCTGGACTTGTTACATATGAAGTTAAAGTAAAAAGAGATAAAGAAGCAAAATTCAAAAATATTGTACAGATAATAGTTCTCATATAATTCCGAAAAAAATAAAAAGACGACATAATTTATCTTTAAAGGGTACAAGTCCCTTATAAAACCATATTCCATCGTATCGTGAGCAGTACTTTAACCAATTATACCTACTCATGTGATACAACACTGACACAATAAGATACATATGTATGGACCCTTGCATGATGGGGTAGCTCACAGCACTAATACGACAAAATGTAATCCATATGATTTGCAAAATGATATGGTCTATGGACAGTTTTTCCAACTATAACAGTATGAATCTCACCAAACTTAATTGGAACAAAATGTTGTCTATAAAGATGTTAAGATCGCATACAAGGAGAAGCATATAGAACAATGTTGTCGAGGCATCACCTAGATGATGCCGGCCAAAACTGCATCATCCCCCACCATTGTGTCCCCCTTGAACTTGAGCCCTACGCAGTGTTTTCGCAAGGAGAAAAGTAGAGGGTGAGGAGTAGGTGGTAGAGACAACCACCGACAACCACCAACGACTACTACCGACTATCAAAAACTACCGACAAGTTCCACTGACATTTTTTTTTTTGTAGTTGTAATACTCCCTCGTTCTTCCCTCTCTATGTAATCATTCATTCTACTCCTCATTTTTGTCTCACCTTCTATAGCCATCAATTTCAACCTAGTCTCTTTCGATTATTATGTTTTTTTCTTTATTTTTCTCATTATATGTATTCAAGGTACAAAATCTCGAGATATTTCGCGAAATATTTCGGTTTCTCAAACCTTGGCACGAAATTCCTAGAGTGATATCGAACGAAATAGGAATCACGATAATATCGCGATATTTCGCACGATATATTTGTCGGCACGAAATATCGCGATATTTCGTGGAAATTTCGAGACATTTCGGAAAATTTTGAGAAATTTCGAGATTTTGGCACCGAAATGTTGGGACTGACTGGTTACAAAAGGGGACTGGGGGTTTCGTTCTCAGCAGCTTATTTACATATAATAACATTTAAGTAAATGTCATCTTACTTAATACATTTAAGTAAATGTCGTCTTACTTAATTTTTTACTTTAAGCTATTATATGTAAATAAGCAAATACCCCCCTATTTGATTTCAATAAAAATATCAAAAAAATCAAAAATCAAGTGAATCAAAAAGTAGGTTTTCAGTTTTAGTAGGAGAAAACAGTTTTTTCGGTTTTTCATAAAATTTGTATGTTGAGAAAAGTGGTTAAATCAACTCATTTTTAGCTCAAAAAATTCCACAAGATGTAGAACTACAAGTACATCTAGAAAACCATGGTCCGTCAAAGAAAATTTTGAATGTATAAAAACTTTTCTTTATAAAAACTCATTTTTTTCAGACTTAGTTGTTGTGCATTTCAGCATAATTTTTGCACGATTTCAAACTTGCACAACTTTCTTGTTTTAAGTCCGTTTTCAAAATCGTTTGAAACATTATTTTAACAATCAACTAATCTTTATTTTGGAAATATTTTTATCCACAAAAAATATTAAAAGCTATTTTAAAAACATAGATCAAAACAGGACCAAACAAGACTGCAAAAGACTCACAGACTCAAATGTAGAATACATGCTTTGTGATGCTCTACACCTGTAGATTGAGTATAATTATTATTTGTGTGTTCCAAATTGTGTATATATACTTGGTTTATGACTATGCAGAGATTCACTGAAAAATTCCATTAAAAAATCAATATTTCCACCATTTCTATAAAATCACAATATTTCCACACTGTCGAAATATTTCCACGAAATATTTCCATATCCAGAGGGGTCGAAATATTGACCGAAATGGAAATTTCGAACCTTGTATGTATTAAACAAAGTTTTTGTTGCCTAGACCTCACCAAGCACCGCCTAGGCCACGCCTCGCCTAGGCAAGCCTGGTCGTCGCTAGCCGTCTTCACAACACTGATATAGAAGAAGCCACACAAACATCTCAGTTTGATGTCAATTTATTTAACTATTGCAAACCTTGAAATGTAATTCCACTTTTGATTGCAAATGTAATCAAGGGTTATTCCTCAAATTTTCATGTCCATTTCAAAATGTATTTCCTAGTGCTGATGGAGATCTAACTCCATTACATTAATTTCATCCTCATGAATTCCAATATCCCAAACAGGTGCTTTTGGAGGATTGCTACTGGCCAATATGTTAATGCTATGTAGCAACTGGCACATGTTTAAACAAACAATTCACAATATAGAGAGTACCAAAACTAGTCAATCCATAAAAGAATGCCCAAAATTAAGGGCAAACTTATAGAATGAGTGCACATATTTTAGACAAGCAGCTGAGCAAAGCCATTCAGAACATATATATTATGGACATGACAGGTTGTGTGATCTAAGTTCATTCCAATAAGCTACTATTACGTAGTAAAGGTGGGCAATCTGATTTGTTGTAACTATGTGCTAATCTGTAGCCAAAAAAAATAATGCACGAGTCTTACTTTATTAAGAGTGGCTCATATGCAATGATCAGCACATCAGTAGCAACTTGTTTGAGACGCAAATTTGCCAGATAAACCTGAAGAGGGGAAACCTCATTAGAAGTTCTTACTTCTCGGTTGAATACAGTAGCCAATAAATTAACTTACCCGTACTATATTCTGTGCCTCCCTTCCTTGTCTTCCCTTGGAAATGGCCTACAAAAATGAGAGATGATTATGAAGATTAGTTGGCAGGAAGTGCAAAAAGTACTGAGACAAAGCAACGCATGCATGAAAGGGCACATGCTGGAAACAAAAGACAAGATTTAGGTAATTGAAACAAACAAGCTTTTACTGTTTAACTTTATCTATTCTTTATTTTATTTAAGTTACCAACGAAATTCCTTTTTAAACAACATAACAATGTAATTCATAGCAATGCATCATCTTTGTTTTAATTGTATTTGCAATCATAAGCCTGATGCCAACTATTGGTTCAGGTTGATGGATCCTTCTTCATTCACTTCTTTATAGATATATAATCATCAACCGAAGCTTGTCCAATCATTCAGCACAACTTCCATTCAGGTTTTCCCTTCCAACATATCTTTTCTTTGATAGGTAAGAATACCCTTAATGATGATAAAGAAAAGTGTACCAAGTTTTGGAATGGAAATAATTTTCCATCACAGAAGAATATTTTACAAGGTCAAAAAACATGTCAAAAAGTATAGGAATGTGATCTTTTAGGTATTTTACAAGGTCAAAAAACATGTTCAAAACATATAGCATATGCGTTTATTAAACACGAACAAAATAAACCCGAACGAAATTTAAACCCGGATCAAACCCGACGCGTTTTATACGTGTTTTTTCTGTTTTAAACGCATATAAAACGCGTACGGACATTTTTTTTCAAAAAAACGAGTTTTTTTCCTATTTACTACGACTTCGATCGATACACGTTTTATACGCGTTTTTTTCAAAAAAACGCCCGATTTGGTAACTATGCCTGAGAGAGCATGAGATAATCTCCTAGTTAAATACTCCAGGGACACTACAACGGAATAGAGTATTCGAGAGAAGGAATTGGACCATGTCGGACATGATCCGTAATATGATGAGTTTTGTCAGTTTATCACCTACCTTCTAGGGTTATACCTTAATAACAGTAGCGTATATCTTGAACCATGTTCCATCTAAATAAGTGCCTCAAACCCCTAGCGATCTGTGGTTTAAGCAAAAGACCACACAAACATTTCAGAATATGGGGATATCCTGCACATGTGCGGAAGGACAATAATGATAAGATCGAGACCAAGTCCAAGGCATGTCTATTTATTGGTTACCCTAAGGAGACAAAATGTGGATTATTCTATAATCCTGAGGATAAGAAAGTGATCGTTTCTATAAATGTCATCTATCTAGAGCAGGATTATATTATAAATCATAAGCCCACTAGTAAGGTAGTTCTAGATGAGCTGCTGGGTATTGGAGGAGAGCGCACATCCGAATGCGTAGTGGGATAAGATAATACAAATACTAGTTTAACCGAGACTGTAGAAATAATTCACTCAGTACTACCACCACCTCGTCGCAGTGGGAGAACCATCAGAGCTCCTGAAATACACTATGTACAAAACTTTATTAGTTGATTTAGATATTCAGGAAGATGATCCTCTTAACTATGATGAAGCGATAAAATCTTCTGACAATGCTGACTAGCAAAAGGCCATGGAGGCAGAGCTTGCATCAATGTCCCATAATACTGTTTGGACTCTTTTTACACCATTACCCAATATTAAACCCGTTAGGTGTAAATGAGTGTATAATAAGAAAAAAAGACTCGTTGGCTCCGCTAAGACTTCTAAAGCTAGATTAATTGCCAAAGGTTTTACTTAGAGAGAAGGGATCGACTATGACAAAACCTTATCGCCAGTAGCTATGCTTAAGTCTATTTGGATTCATTTATCCATCGCAACCCATTACAATAGGGAGATTTGGCAGATTGATGCAAAGACAACCTTACTCAATGGGGATTTGGAAGAAGACATATGTATGATGCAACCTCCAGGTTTTGAGTTAGCATGCCAGGAAGACCTGATTTGCAAGTTGCAAATGTCCATTTATGAAGCAAGCATCCGGGAGTTGGAATATCCGTTTTGATCAGGCGATCTGTTCATATGAGTTTGACCAAAATGAGGATGAGTCATGTGTGTGCAAGAGGAGTGATGGAACTACGATGATATACTGAATACTTTACGTAGACGACATCCTACGTATTGGAAATGATGAAGGGACGTTGTCTACGGTAAAGGCATGGTTATCATTGCAATTCGACATGAAAGACCTTGGAGAGACGAGTTATGTTCTGGGGATCAAGATAACTCGAGATCGCCAGAACAAAATTCTCTTGCTGTCACAGGTTGCTTATATAGATAAGATTCTAGCTACTTAGCTAGATTAAGTATGAACGACTCCAAGAAGGGTTTCTTGCTACACAATATAGTGGCCAATTAACCCACTAATATGCAATCACTACTTACACCTTCAACTTTCTAATAGATTACCAATTAAATTAGTATAGTGGTCGTAACCCTCCAATACAAAGCTCTAAATCGCATTCAAGTATTCAACAGTAAGCAAACTTGGGCAAATCCAAAGTTTTTGCATCTGTCCACTATTATGGGAAAAAAATCCATTATTTAGATTCCAATGAGTTTGTTGTGGCCTTCAGAAATTCGATAAAATGCTGATTGGTTTTTGAATTGAAATAGATGTAAATTTGTATTATTGAAAACTACAACATGTTTCATGTCATATTAAGGATCACTATAGAAACTCTGAAATTAATATTCATACTTGACAAGAAAAATTGATGGCATGTACATCATACTTGGTTCCCAAGAAGGTACGATGAAGCTGGAATATATTCCCCTTTAGCTTGCATTGCTTTAATTCAACCAGCACTTGAGCAAGTTGGCAGTATGTGGTGATGGCTTGTAAAAAAACCCTAGAACCCAACCATTTCAACAGTTCTGATAGAAGATCATTGTCATTTTCTGCAATCCAATGAGGCATTGATTTGTCTAAAAATAGCGTCTGACAGCATAGGTTCATGGCAACCATCAAAAAACAAAACTTCTGTGATAGTATCAAAGCATGTTATAAACTTGGAATTGTGTGCTGAATATGGGCCAGATACAGCAAAATGCAATAGATAACACCCAAGCTCGTAAAAGTGTAAAACCAAAAAGCATAGTAATTCTGGCTACTGTGGTAACATATGATATGAAGTATAAACCAAAAAAGAGAGCAATAACTTACCATTTGACCAACAGCAGTTGTACATATCACATGTACGTCTCTGTATAACAAACCAGTTGCTTCAAGAGTGCCTGAATGCTCGAGGATCTAGTGAAGATTACCAAAAAGTTCCATTACTCAGTTGATGGATTTGCCACGGGAAAAATAGAACTCAACTATCTTCTTCATGAAATCATATCAAGGTCTCCAAAGTTATGGATTGAATTCCGAATCAGACTTTATAAGAAAATTTAAAGAAAAGAAATGCATATAAAACGAGGATGGCTTAGCAGGGATATCTAGTAGATTCAACTGCAACATTATCAAATATCGTGAGGCTCTCTGCACCTAGCCAAGCCACCTGAGCAGGAGACAACTACTTGAACTTCACTTCACCTTCTGATCGTATTTAATGCAATCGGGTAGGACCAATAGCTTTTCAGATCAAGGTCTCCAAAGTTATGGATTGAATTCTGAATCAGACTTTATAAGAAAATTAAAAAAAAAAGAAATGCATATAAAATGAGGATGGCTTAGCAGAGATATCTAGTAGATCCAACTGCAACATTATCAAATATCGTGAGGCTCTCTGCACCTAGCCAAGCCACCTGAGCAGGAGACAACTACTTGAACTTCACTTCACCTTCTGATCGTATTTAATGCAATCAGGTAGGACCTATGCTTTTCAGGACGGGCCACAGACCAACAACGTCAGGTTAGCTTCCAGGTAGGGCCATGCCTAGTTTTGGCTCGGACCACAGCTCAGGGTGGTTACCCAAACCCGACTTGGACACTGTGTGGACCATTGACCAGATTGAACCAAGTCAAACCGTTGACATTTTCAGGTGAATATGCTGACATTGGGCCAAAGGGTTTTGATATTTTAGTATCGTAGGTACATACATGGAAAATTTAGGAAAGGAGCAAGCCAACGTGTGCAGGAAGATTTGTTGATAGGATCAACACCAAATTTGGTGTGCAGGTCGGCAACGTTGTTGCCCCACGAGAGATCCGTTGGTTGGATCTTCATCAAATTTAGAAGGACTATTGGGGACTTCAAGATGCTTCTATTACAATTGGAACAACTTCGATCGGATCACCGGATTGTCCGAAATGAGACCCAGAATACAGATCCAGTTTCAGATTTTGGAGTCGATAACAAGAGGAGAGAGAGCATTGTCGAATATCAACGGTATGTTGAATTTATTCAAATTCAACAAGGTTATAGTCCCTAGTTCTCATCTTTATTCCATAGATTTCTATAGATTCAAGTGAGTTCATGCAAAGCAAATATCCTTATGTTCCCTGAAATCTTCAATTGGTATAAGGGTGGTCATCATATCAATTATTTGGATCATAGATGACTATCTATGGAAGAATTTTTTTATTGTGGAGTCCATAGATTTTAAAGAGCGGATCACATCTAGATTATCTATGATGAGTCTATGTTCACTTTAATGCCATGATGATGCATGATATTGAGGTTAGATATAGATCTAATTAGCATCATGCATATGTAATTGGATTGGAAGTCCCATGGTACCCTTTGATGCTTTGTGGATGCAATGTGGATGTGTTGTTCTTTTCTTGTTATTTGATATATTAGATGGCACTTGTAAAGGGCGTGTATTATAAACTTAGTTTCCCTATACCATACTTTTGTAATTTATGTGTGGATGAGACAAGGGTTTTATGAAACCCTAATTGTCATGTGACGATCAAGCAAAGCCGAAGCCATGAAGCATTGGAGTGTGACGGTGGAAGCGAAGGATCTCTCATCCAACGTGAACACACCCAACAACCATGAAGATGAACTATGAAGTAGGAGCATGAAGATTGAATATGAAGCATGGAGTATGAAGCTTTGTGTTTTGCTACGGGGATCATGGACAATGTCTTGCATGCATGGAGTTTTATTCTTTTAATAATATGCTAGCTACTATCTATGCAGTCAAAGGCGCTAAGCGCACCTAGGCGCTCCTGGTGAGCCTAGCGCCTAGGGATCGCTTAGACGCACCTAGGAGATTTTCCTACTTTTTTAAAGATTTTGACACATACAGGGATTTTATGTAGTTTTTAAGAACTCAACTCATCAGGTTATTCAAAGTTTTAAAGACAAACACTTCTAAATTCATGATAACTGATAAAGTGATGAGTTTAATAAGTAATAAAATCAATCACATCACTCTCAAACATCAACATCCTCATCATCTCCGATTAAAACATTTATATCATTAGGTCCTCCGCCTTGCTCCTCCCTAGGAAGCTCTTCAACATTAGCATCAAACTCTTCTTCCTCTTCAATGTCTTCATCATCATTAAAAAGGGAAAAATATAGGCTGTGTCAAATCTTTACTTTCTTCTCCATGTACTTAGCCCTACTGCATCATTAACCCATATTGTTTCTCCAACTTGTTGCCAAGCAAGATTATCTCCTTCACGAACAAATTATGCAAGTTCTTCAGTTGGAATAACCCAATCATTATTTACATCCACATCTCTCAAAATGATGGGATCCTTAATAATATTATTTCCACTTGCCATCCTTTCTTTAAATATGCGTTCCAACATCTTGTTATATTGAATGAAGACAAGATCATTCAATTTTTCTATAAAAAACAATTTCACTTCTTCAAATGTAACTGAAATTGCAAACAAAACATAATATAAGTATATAAAAAGATTAATGTTATTTATAAATCATAACCATTTACATCTAAATGAGCCTAAGCGTGCCTCACGATTAAGCGAAGGCACACAAGGAGCTCACAAAAGCGCACCTAGGCATCTGCGCCTACCCCAGGCGCTTAACATGCCCAGGCGAGGCGGCTCAAGTGCGCCTAACACCTAAGCGCGCTTTTAATTGCATAGGCTATTATCTTGATAGAATAAAACATGCATAGTAAATTGCTTTATGGGCTGCACCAGGAATAAGTTTTGTAGCCATGAATGAAAGAGAATAACATAATTCAAATCATTTTAAAAATTTTAATGATCATGTGATGGTTAACAATCAAAAAAATCACAACCTTCTCTTTCACGATTAACTATAAAGATAAGTTAACTAGTGGCTTTGTTTTAACTATTCATGAGACGTAGAGTTGTCAACTTAATTATTCAAAAGATGCATAATTGTTAGTTTGACTATTCATGAGCAAGGTTCTAAATTTCAATTTCGGTCAATATTTCTGTATTCCGGAATATGGAAATATTGCGTGGAAATATTTCAACAATGTGGAAATATTGCAGTTTTATAGAAATGATAGAAATATCATTAAGATGATTGAATCTTTTAACGAAACTTTTGTCAATCATAAATCAAGTATAGATACATAATGTGAAATGCTTAAATCATATTTCTACACTATCAAAGGTTTAAGCGATCCATGTAGTATGTATTCATATACATATTGTATAGATAAATAACTGCCTACAATCTACAACATATCCAAAGTTCGAGTGATTTCATCAAAATATTAAGATATGATTTTTTTTATTTTTTTTTTCAAGAACCTCCATAATTTTAAAAGGTAAATTTGATGAATTTAGTTATTTATCCCCAAATCCATTATAAGAATATCAAATCTTGAATCTTGATAGATTTGATATTCTTATACCATCATATTTGTTAGAGTATGTAAATCCTTTATTAGGCTCTTTAGTCTGTTTTGGGTATGCTTACCCTTTGGTGACCATATCCTTTTGTACAGATATATATAGGGTCATTACCCTAATGAGTAAATCAAGGTTTTACTCCCAAATCCACTTTTCCTTCTTTTACTCTTTGGATCTAACATGGTATCAGAGCCCGAATGGGTCTCTGGTAAAGAGCTTTCTTCAATCCAAAGCCTCATTTGATAGAGCAAAGCCTTCATCGCAGCAACCTGGATCGAAGCCCTAGTTTTTCATCTCGACTAGCATCGAAGCCTTCATCGCCTTTCTGCATCGAAGCCTTCACTGCGTCGTTGTCGTCGGAAAAACCAGATCCAGATCTGCGCAGTCGAAGAGGTATACCTACTTCTTCATCGGCTTCATCATCCGCATCTTCATCGACTTCTTCACCGACTTCCGTCGGAGATATAAAAGAAGGATCAGATCTTCGAGTTTCACCGGAGATCTAGATCGGTTTCTTCATCGGAGCTAAGGGAGTCAGTTGCGTCATCGAGCAGAGATCTGGATCGGATTCTTCATCGGATTTCACCGGAGTTGAGGGAAATCTGGATCGGTTTCCTCACTGGACTGAAGAGGAAGACGGTGGCGCTGATTCTTCACCGGACTAAAGAGAAAGAAGAAGACGGCGGCGCTGAGTGAATCAAACCCTAATTATAGAGTGACTTCAGCGAACATCCTGGCCATTGATCTCATCTACGGCTAGATCTTAACAACTTAACATTTTTTGCCAAGTCACCGGTTCACTCACGGACGGTTCACTCACGGTCGGTTCAGTCGGTTCAGTTCCTCACAGTCAGTTCAGTCGGTTCAGCTCCTCACAGCCGGTTCGGCTCGCGGTCTGATTCAGGACCTCTCACAGTCAGTTCGGCTCGCGGTCTGATTCAGGACCTCTCACAGTCGGTTCGGCTCGCAGTCGGTTCGGTCCAGGACTGTGAGGAAAAAAAAAATCACAGTCGGTTCAGCTCGAAAGGCTTGGTTCAGGAGCTCCCAATCGGTTCAGCAGTGAATCAACAGTGCATTGTTCACTGTATAGCAGAGTTTCTGTGAGCAGATTTTGTGCCCCGTTCATCTCAAAACATCAACCATGGCCACATCTTTAAAACCCGACAAACTACCCAAAATGGATGTCATTCTCACCGGAGCTTCAAACTTCCGATTATGGGCCTCCACCTTACGCATGCATCTTGGTGCTCACAAACTTTGGAAGTATGTGGATGGCATGAAGCCTGCCCCTACACTTTCTGAGACCTCCACTTCCAGTACGGTTCTAGATTCCGTCGAATCCGAGGAATGGAATGATGCTGATGCCATCATTCGCTCGTACATTGGAGCATCTCTCTCCCACGAACTTCGTGTGGAGGCCCTTCAATTTTCAACCTCTAGGGAGATATGGTATTATCTTTCAAAACAGTTTGTTCAAACTGGTGGTGCTAGGGCATTTCAGCTTCGGTGTGAGCTCAAAGGAATGACTCCAAGCACTCGCACCATTCGTGAGTTTTATGCTAGGATCTCTGCTCTTTGGAGGGAACTTGAGGCATTGGACCCGTCTATCCTCCGGATGCAATCTCTATTCGACGACGTCATCGTGATGAGCAATACGTCTTTGAATTTCTGATGGAACTTCGTGCCGAGTTTGAACCTATTCAAGGTCAGTTATTACACAGCGATCCTTTGCCTAGCCTCAATGAGGCCTTATCTGAGCTACTTGCCGAGGAGACGCACTTGGACACTCTTGCAGTCTTGCTATAAATCGTGCTCCAGCCTCAGACCCTGGCGCTCTTGCTACGCCGCCTTCTTTCACACCTCGTGCTCCCGTAGGTGACGGTCGCTCCACTGGAGATCGACGACCTCCAAGTGAGAGGCGATCTACTAGCAAACTGTGGTGTGCCTACTGCAAGAAAGATGGCCATCTCAAAGAAACATGTTATCGGCATCTCAGGAAGCTTGGTCAGATACCACAGACTACAGCTCCAACCACTGCGACTTCTGATCTCTCTCAGTTGGCTGCTCAGGTTCAACAGCTTCAGCATGCCTTCACCCTTCAGTAGGGCTCTCCGACTACTGGTACTGCCTCCGCTGCCTGGATTCTGGACTCGGGTGCTTTACACCACTTGACTTCTGACGCTTTCGCTCTCACTGCACGTACTCGTGTTCCCCCTGAGCTTCAGCTTCGCACTGCTGATGGTTCCCCCCTTACCAGTCTCTTGCCAAGGGATCATCACCACATCCTCTGACCCCAGTGGTCGTCTTTCTCTGCCTGGCGTGCTTCTTGCTCCCTCCTTGTCCATTAATTTGATTTCTATCAGCAAACTTGCTGATTTGGGCTATCTTACCACCTTCTCATCCTCGTCTTGTCTTGTGCAGGATCCTCGGACAGGCAAAACGATTGGGACTGGGCATAGGGTGGGTGGTCTGTACCACTTGAGGCATCTCCATATACCACTTATCACCTCCATTGCTGATACCATCTGTGCTGTTTCGGATCTCTGGCATTGCCGATTGGGCCATCCTTCAGCTGCGCGTCTCCGTACTATCTTTCAGTCCGGAGCCCTCGGTGATATCTCATTTACTCCACCATCTCCATGTGTCAGTTGTAGCTTGGCCAAGCATCCCACTCAGCCCTTTCCTGTGCATGTGTCTATGTCATCTTCTGTGTTTGATTTAGTGCATTCGGATATCTGGGGCCCTGCTCCCGTTGTATCTCTTTCTGGATTATCTTATTATGTTAGTTTTATTGATGATTTCTCTCGTTTTACTTGGGTGTTTCTCTTACGTCGTCGATCTGATATTTGTCAGGCATATCGTGATTTTACCAGTATGGTTCACACTCAGTTTGGCAAACTTATTAAAAATTTTCGCTCCGATGGTGCTCGTGAGTATCTTTCTTCTGAGTTTCGTGACATACTTTTCTCTCAGGGTACTCTCCCATAGCAGTCATGTCCTTACACAGCTGCACAAAATGGCGTAGCTGAAAGAAAGCATCGTCACATTCTCGAGACCGCTCGCTCTCTTTTATTCTCTACCTTTGTTCCTCGTCATTTTTGGGCCGAGGCTATCCTCACCTCAGTCCACTTAATCAATCGTACTCCTTCTTCTGCTCACTCTGGTCAGTCACCCTTTCAAATCTAGTACTCTGTTGTTCCTCACTATCGTGTCTTACGAACCTTTGGTTGCACATGTTTCGTTATGTTCCCTCCTGGTGAGCGAACGAAACTCACTCCTTGGTCCGTTAAATGTCTCTTCTTGGGGTATAGCTCTGAGCACAGCTGCACAAGGGTTGGTGTTGCTATAGCCCATCTGCTCGTCGTCGTCGTATACGTATCTCTCGTGACGTGACTTTTTTTGAGGACACTCCCTTCTACTCAGGGGTTTCCATGAACCAGGACTTATCATTTCTTCATTCCTCTGAGTCACTCTCTCCTCCAGTCCCTCCCTCCTCCAGGATCTCAGTACCTTCTCCCTCAGCTGACTCACCAGTTCCTAAAGACGTTTCTGTTGTTCCTCCTCCACCACTTGAGCTCCCGCGACCACCAGTCACTTCCACTTACACGCGTCGTTCGCATGTCCCAGCCACTCCTTCTCCTCCAGACTCTCCTGCCGTCCTACCCTCGATGCCAGTCTCGTCTAGCCCTGATGATGGATCTTCTGCTCCTACCTTCGCACAGCGTTACCCTGAGCGTGACCGGCATCCACCTGATCGCTACGGTTTCTCTCCTACTGCCTCTTACTCTTCTACTTTTCAGGACTTTCTTGCAGCTATTCACTCCCTTCAGGAGCCCCAGAGTTACCGTGAGGCAGTCCAGGTACCCCATTGGCAGCAAGCTATGTCCGAGGAGTTGTAGGCTCTTCAAAAGACTAGCACTTGGGAGCTCGTTCCTCTTCCCCCCGGGAAGGAACCTGTCAGTTGTCGCTGGGTCTATCAAATCAAGACTCACTCAGATGGCTCGGTTGAGTGGTACAAGGCCCGACTAGTTGCTCATGGTTTCACTCAGGAGTATGGTATTGACTACGAGGAGACTTTCGCCCCTGTTGCGAAGATGACCTCTGTACGAACTCTGTTAGCAATTGCTTTTGCTCGTCACTGGCCACTCTTCCAGATGGATGTAAAAAACGCCTTTCTTCACGACGATCTTTCTGAGGAAGTCTACATGTGTCCCCCTCTTGGTCTTTTGACTCCTCCCCAGCATTTATGCCGTCTTCATCGGGCCATTTATGGCCTCAAGCAGGCTCCTCGGGCGTGGTTTGAACGTTTCAGGTCGTCCGTTCTTGTAGTCGGCTTTACAGAGAGTATGAATGACTATGCTATGTTCACTCACACATCTGCTCATGGTCGTGTGATATTACTTCTATATGTTGATGACATGATCATCACCGGTGATGATACTGCCACTATCAACTCTCTAAAAAGACACCTCCAGCAGCAGTTCGAGATGAAAGACCTTGATCCACTTCGCTATTTCCTCGGTCTTGAGGTGGCTTCATCCCCCCGAGGGTTATTGGTCTCTTAACAGAAGTTTGCTTCCGATTTACTAACCCGGGCTGCACTAACTGATTTACGTACAGTGGATACCCCAATGGAGCTTAATGTGAAGCTCCGTCCTGGTGATGGCGAGCTGCTTTCGGATCCCACGCATTATCGTCAGCTCGTTGGTGCTCTTGTCTATCTGACAAACACTCGTCCGGATATTGCCCATGCCGTTCGCGTACTTAGTCAGTTTGTCTGCACTTAGCGCTCCACACTCAACTCACTATGCCGCTCTAATGAGGATTATTTGCTATCTTCGAGGCACCATGACTCGCTCTTTGTTGTTTTCGTCCTCCTCTTCCTTGGAGCTTCGCGCCTTTTCTGATGCCGACTGGGCCGGCGATCCCACTGATTGACGATCCACCACTGGCTTCTGTATTTTCCTCGGTGACTCGCTCATCTCTTGGAAAAGCAAGAAGCAGGAGATAGTTTCACTATCTAGTACCGAGGCTGAGTATCGTGCTATGGCACAAACCTCGTGCGAGGTGGTTTGGCTTCGTCGTCTACTCGAGGATATGGGTGTTCAGCTGTCCTCATCGACTCCCCTTCATTGTGACACCCGGAGTGCTATTCAGATTGCTAGCAATCCGGTATTTCACGAGCGCACCAAGCACATTGAGCTGGATTGTTATTATGTTCGACATCGCTACAAGGACGGGACGCTTTCACTTCCATATGTGTCCTCTACAGAGCAACTTGCCGATTTCTTTACGAAAACGCACACTATTCAGCATTTTCAGTATCTTCTTCACAAACTCATGATGTATGATCCACCTTGAATTTGAGGGGGGGTGTTAGAGTATGTAAATCCTTTATTAGGCTTTTTAGTCTGTTTTGGGTATGCTTACCCTTTGGTAACCATATCCTTTTGTACATATATATATAGGGTCATTGCCCTAATGAGTAAATCAAGGTTTTACTCCCAAATCCACTTTTCCTTCTTTTCCTATTTGGATCTAACAATATTAATTAAACAATTAGAAACGGATTAATTGAAAGGAATATAAGATTTACCATATTTTAGAAAAGTACACTTCCATTTGATAGAACAAACATTTGAATGCATTTTTCGTTGAATTGATCTTCCTAGGTTGGTGTTGGATGGTAGATCGTACACTCCAAAACAAATTTTTTAAAAATCACATCGAAGAAGTCAAACAATATACTTTGAGGGTTTAAAGTTTAGGGTTTAGGTTTAAAGGGTTTAGGAGTAAAGGTTCAAAATTTCGAGAATTTTGAAAATTTCGGAATATTTTTGTCTCCCATATTTCATTTCGAAAGTCGCAAAAATGAAAATATTTTGAGAAATTTCGGGAGATTTTGAACCATGTTCATGAGTTGTCTAGTTGCTTATCTAGTTTATTTAGGAGATGCATAATGTTTAGATTATCTATTCATAGGATGCATGAGATGTATATTTGTTTACTTAACTATATATGAGATGTTTAGTTTACCTAATTCATTATTCATAAGATGCATAATGGAATAATTCAAAGGAAAAACTCTCCAATATAAATAATCAAGTGAGAGTGTAATTTACACTGTAATTCTCAAGCTTTCCATTGTTGGTCTATGGTAAGCCGAGTAGTGCCTCATCTTCAATTTTGGGAGCCCACCTATGGAAGGCAATACTTCAATAGTTACTGGATAGACATCGACTTGATAGGATTGGAAGTAGGCGGGTGTTGATGACCACCCAAGTGGCGTGCTTCATTTGGTTACATGTTGATTGTAGACATGGTGCACAATTGACTAGACGGGGTAGCACTCTCCCCAAGGAGCTAGATGTCATTCTATCTAGAAGCGAAGAAAAATAGGTTGCCATACTTTCATTTGGCATGAGATTCCTCGATAATGGGAGTTGGTAGCTTAAGAACTTGCCCAATCATAGCAAGGGCATGGGTACCCCAAGGTGACTTGTTCGTGCTAGGAGTTTTCTAGCAGGAACAAGTCAGGATGTTGAATTTTTTAACCCATTAGGAGTTTTCTCATAGACAATAAGATTGCTAGACCAAACCTAAGTAGACTAAAAATGAAACCTTCTAGTAGGGCTAAAAGCCAAGAGTATGTTTTTGTATTCAATGTTGAATCACCGCCTTTCATAAGATAATGGTCTGTCCTTCTAATTTTATGTTTTTGTATTCAATGTTGAATCACCGCCTTTCATAAGATAATGGTTTGTCCTTCTAATTGGCTAAACCATAAATCTTAAGGTATTGTGAGGACCTAGACTCAGTGTGTATGGCTTTGATCTACAAACCAACGAGACCCATTGATGGACGTCAATACCTGTGTAGGACAACGGTCACATTGCATTGGGTGCTAAGGAAGACATACATACTTGAGAAATTCCAAACTCTTTAGGAGAAGGTGTCACCTTGACTAACACTTTAATAAAAATTGATCACTAGGTCTGGCCAGACGTAAATATAAAGTAAAATGATGATCATAAAGTGATGATAGGATTTGACTCAAGGGATTCACCTAACTGGGTAGGACAATAATATCTCCGGTTAATGATGGGCATTAGATAAGGAAGGGTCCAGTCTCAGATAGTATGAAAGGGTATTTGTGTAATTTTCAACATCTTTCGGGTGCAGCCATAGTTCCCATTGTGGTGCTAACTATGGTTAACTGGATGGAGGCTAATTCATGGGATAATTGCGAGCAATAAGTCCAATTGGAGACAAGGATGTAGGATTCCTAACTGATCCCAAGTCATAGCCTCAATGGTGGTCAATAAAGAGTAATCTTTGTCGAACAAGGATTCCTCGTACGTGAGTTTCCTCATTGTTATTGGAAGTTCAAGTCAAAGTAGGATTGGAGTTAGAAAAGTCCTATATATGTTGTGTGCCATCAAGAGAAAAAAAGAGTGGTTTGGCTAAAGATCAAGTGAATCAAAATCTCCCAACAAGTAACTTCACAACGCTTTACTCTTTCCTTTATCCAACCACTGTCCCTCGAGAGGACATTTTAGCCCTCCTATTTTTTCTTTTATAGATTGACTTGCAAGTTGAGTCACTTGCATTGCTTAATTTCCAAGCTATTTGTATAACTTCTTTTTCTTTCATTGTCTCCATCTTCGTCGTCATTAATATGAATAGGACTATTAGCAGCATGTCTTTCTTTTTTGTCTCACCCTCACCGCTCCTTGTATAACTACTATTTCTATTGTGCTTGTTATTATTTAGTATTTAATCAGCTCTCTCTCTCTCTCTCTCTCTCTCTCTCTCTCTCTCTCTCTCTCTCTCTCTCTCTCTCTCTCTCTCTCTCTCTCCCTCTCTCTCTCTCTCGCGCGCGTGCCACACCCCTTCCTCCCTTATTTTTTTCTGGAAAATGATGTATGCCAGGTATCTTGGCACAATGCGTGAGAAGGCTTGCACCCGTTCAATGAAATCCTACTCAATCCTTGTTGTAACCTTTTCGTAGAATTTGCTCCATATTCGACCCCATTTCCATGGGCTAAGGATTGGTTGTTGATGTGCTCTTCTTTTTTTTCTTCTTCTCCATTCATTTCTTATTAGCCTTCTTGTTCTTCTACTTCTACAGAGCTTCTTTCTTTCTCTTACCTTCCTTCTGCCACTGATGGTGACTGTTGCTGCTATAACAGCCCTTCAACTAACCCAGATCTAAGTCATAGGCCCTTCCACAGAGCTTCTTTCTTTCTCTTACCTTCCTACTGCCACTGATGGTGACTGTCGCTGCTATAACAGCCCTTCGACTAACCCAGACCTAAGTCATAGGCCCTTCCAAACATCTCTATAGATTACCTAATACCTTTATACCATTAAGCCCTCGAAACCTAGTAATTCTACCTGATTTCTCCTATGTCATTTTCTATCAATGATCTGCAATTTTACATTTGTCAGCATGGGGAATTTGGTAGAACAGAATCATCTGTAAAACCTGAATTCTACTCGCCAAAACTCATTTACTACCAACCTCAAAATCTATACATTATTCCAAATTACAATCGGCGCTTTAGTAAGCTATAGAAGCAGCCTATAGTTTTCTCAAGTCCCTAAATTTCACCTTTTGTGAACCCTGATTCACTAGGAATAACATCAAACGTTGAATCCCTGGATGCATGTCAAAGGCAAAAGAAAATAATTTATGAAGGAGAAATTATCCATGAGTTGTTGTTGACTACTATGTTTTAGTGCCCATTTTTTGGGCACTGTTTTATATCTAGCTATGTCTATGGTAACTCTTACCTCACAAGGAACAAAGCAGCATCAGTTGCAATAATCAAAATTTGGCACGCGCGCGCGCGCGCGCGCGCGCGCGAGAGAGAGAGAGAGAGAGAGAGAGAGAGAGAGAGAGAGAGAGAGAGGGGGGCCAAAATGCAAGTGCACAAAGCTAAAAGGAGTCTACTTAAATAATGAACCGAAACATAGAATTTAGATCTATGGATTCCATCTAGAAGCTTTAGATGAGCATAAAAGGGTCCCCTAAATCAGATGACTATTAGAAGCCCAAGGATAAGCTCTCTCCAACAAGGGAAGTTAATATAGAGCCACGAAAATGGAAGGTAATTTTACAGGAAAGGTGGACAAGATGAAGAATAATCACCATCTTCAATATCACTTTTGAAAGGAATATTGCAGCTGAAATGATTACATGTATAGCAAATTTACAAAATTCCAACGTGAAGAGGTGTGGCATGGTTTCAGGAAGCTATAAGTTTCTAGTATGCTAACGTTATCCATCAGTTTCCTATGTCGCACAGAATTTCTATATGTTTATGAAGGCAAGCTAATAAGGCTTGTAAGAATATGTTTCAATTTGGTTTCTGGACTTGTAATTTGTACCTCAAAGACAGAACCAACCCCTATATATAACTTTGTCAACTTCCGTCTTCCTACACTCCAGGATGAAATTAGCTTAAATTGCATAAAAAATAAGGTATGTTTCCCCTCCTAGAGATATCCAGGGTTTATGGGAAGTCCCAACCAAAACTGGACTAAAGCTGCCCTACACCTCGAATTCAGCACCAAAATTTGGATATCCAGGTTTTATGGTAAGTCCCAACCAAAACTGGACTAAAGCTGCCCTACACCTCGAATTCAGCACCAAAATTTGTTTACAACTTGAGAAACTGACATAAAAAAAAAACTAAAATAAGGTTTAAGATGGGATGAGCTTTTGCTTTTTTTTGATATTTTTGTTTGTTAGACTTAGATCCCAGTAAATAAAGGAATGAGATCGAGTAAAAGTTTCATTAAGACCATATTATAGTTATTTGCTGCGTTAAATTGAGAATCTAACTTCTCCATAAGAAAAAAGATGTAACAAAAGGGGAGTGGTTCTTCCTCCTTCCCTAAACAACTATTTTGTGGGTGAAGCAATCGTTGCCTCATTGTATCATCAGTCATGTTTTTAAATCTCGGCCGGTATTATTACGTACTAGTTTTGACTGGACCGAGCTGATATATACCCCCGGGACCGAAACCACGCATGTATCAGCTGATACCAACTTGTACCGGCCGAGTCAGGGTGGTATCGGCCGGTACAGGGACTGGCCGATAGCTTGAGAGGGGAGGGGGGGGGGGTTCCATTGTTTTCTCCCTCCACATGGGTGGTATCGGCCGATACAGGGACTGGCCGATAGCTTGAGAGGGGGGGGGGGGGGGGGGGGTTCCATTGTTTTCTTCCTCCACACGGGCTACACAAGGGTGGTGGCTATGGCATGGGGGGGGTGAGCTTTGTTTAGTGTATTTGGGCCATGAGGCCACAACACCAGAAAGAAAGAAGAGAAAGAGAGGAGAGAAAGAAAGAAGAGAAAGAGAGAAGAGATCGAAGAGAGCTGAAAAAGAAAGAAGAGAGAAGTATCTAAGTATCTAAATCCACTTTAAATCTAACTACCATAGTAACTAAAAACTAAATCCCCCAACCCTAAAATTCCTAAAACTAACCCTAAAGCATTCTAAGAATTATTTCTAATTATTTCAATTTTTTCTGAATTTAAAAAAAAAATTGACAATTAAAAAAAATAGGACTGGTACCGGTTCAATCGGAACAGACCGAAATTGATACATATCAACTGGTACAAACCGGCTAGGCTCCGATCGATATCAGTACCGGTACCTAAGTATTAAACCTTGATCATTACTCTTTCTTTTCTTTTTTTCCCAGTTAGACCTCTTATAGACCGGCTGATATTGATTAATGTGCACCCACACTGATTTCCAAGATTTCTCTCATGAAGTTAGTTAGGTAAAACCGATCAATTAATTCTTCTTCACAACTAATTTGACGCACTTATGATTTTCATGACATTAATAATCAAATGAAATTCATTTATTCAACATTGACCATGTTCTAAATCTAGCTTTCTAACCAAAAAAATTCCTTTTAAGACTCCAATTAGGACCTAAAATCTAACAAAAATCCTTAGATATTAAGATATTTCTTTATCAGCCATCTAGTAAGTTCTACAAACATTTAAATTTGAGAATCCTAATAGCTAGACACGAAGAAACACTCATCGAACAACCCACCAGGGGATAGGGGAGTTGGTAAGCAACTGATGATTTGGTGAGGAGGTTGTGGGTTCAACTCCTTCCCTGTTGCGGAATAACTAACAATCAGGGAGATATATAGTCGTGCCAATTATAGTTTAACATGATTAGTTTGTTGGCAAGCGGGCTACACCACGGATACAACTTTCTGGTGACTGTTCACCACGCCCAGACGCTCCAGTCGGTCCGACAATCTGCCACAAATATGCGTACTGGTCTAATGCCCGTCAACGACCGCTTCAACATCAGCAACCAGTGATCTGGAATCACCGCTCGGCAATGGTGCCCAAACACTAGGTAGTTGTCGGCGCCTCCTCCAGCTACCCATCGATTGCTCCATCAGGCCCACCCATCGATGACTGGACAAGCACCTATCGGTGACTCGTGTTATAGATGTGCACCCCCTCGATCCATGCACTCGGACAAGACAGTGTCATCACGGTCTCGAACCAGCTCCCAGGGAGACTAACCACAAGCCCCCAACTCAGACATTATTTTACCGTGATCCATCGGTCTTGACTAGCCCTCAGTGAGATTAACCACAAGCCCCTCAACTAGGACATCTTCCGAAAATCCGATCCATCGTTCTTATCGAACCGCCCGGAGAGAGAGAGAGAGTACAAACAAAGCAACCTCCTCGTCGAGCCCTCATCCGAAGACACAAACCACTCGGGGTAGGGAAGGGACCCCCCCACCCCCACCCCCCCCAGTCACTAGCCTCAATTCACCTGGGCGATGCCTAACGGGCGCTTGAACACCCAAGCCGTCACCCGCTCAGCGAGCAATTTCACCCGAACGCATCCTAATTGGCGCCCGGGCGCCGTCTGTCCATCACCGACTCTGGTGGTGAATCCCGAGGCCTTGCGTCCCCACGATTTTCCCCGCTTGCCTTTAGGTTCCATCTGAGATGGTGCAAGGTCATCACCCCCTCGAGGCTTTGCTCAATTGATGGTTGTTGCTTCCATGGCACCCCGGGAGGGGGACACGCCCGCGTCTCCCTCCGGGTTCTCGCACCTCAATGGGTCTCCTCTTGAACGCAGGCCTTTCATCGTCGCCGTTGTCGTGATCTCCTCTCTATTACCGTCCATTGCCCACCTCCCTTTATAGAGGCTTCTAAATTGGCTTGCGTCGCCCCCAAGCAACAACACTTGCGTGCCAAGCAACAACACTTGCGTGCCAAACAACAACACTTGTGAAGCAAGCAACCCTAACTTGCCGCGCCGGAGCATCGACTGACCTCATGGGCTGCCAAGCGCGCGCACACACACACTCGATTTACCCAGGAGTGCGTAGGGTAACTTCCGAGTGCATCAGTGCGCATTCCCGGAGGAATTAGTCCAAGCCCGAAGTGGGTCCATTGGCCGAAAGGTTTCGGGACACCCACCGATGTCAAAAAAGAAAAAAAAACACTCATCAAACACCATTGCAATTCATAGTTAACCGCTCACGATAACAAATTACGTTACAACAAAACAACCAAGTACCAATGTTTTAAAAAACGGAAGACGGAAGGCGGGCGGTCAAGTGGTTTCAAGGTGGAAGACGGACGACAAGGCGGGCACCCGGAGAAAAAGACGGGCGCCCACCTATATAAAATATATTCTATATATTCTATATGTATGTATATATATAAATTCATAATTCTATATAAAAAAACAATAATAGAAAGTTTTACATATGCAAACATCAAAATAACCGATCTGAATATAAATGTTTTATGAAAAAGAAGGAGGAGATTGGGTGGGTAGGGGTATTTCGGTATGGTTACCTCAATACTTATACCCGATTGTCCCTCTAACTTGAGTATACTAGATAATACAGTTGCACTCCAACTTTATTGTGATATACCCAAATTCCAACCAATCATATATTGTTATCCAAATTCTATCCAAACTCATAGCATACAAGAACCAATATAGTAAGAAAATGTAAGTGCTTCTTAAACATTTCATCACAATACATTGAAATATTTTTCTTCCTCAAGTAATTGCATATGGTGGAGAAAGAAAATTTCAACCCAATTCATTATTGAAACCCGAGCCAAAACCCAAAACCCGAATGGGTATGGATCCGATATGAACCCTCTTATACCCGAATGGGTATAGATCATGTATGGACCATGCCATACCCGAATGGTTATAAATATGGATAGGGTCCGACCCGAACCCGACCCATTGCCAACCCTAACCATAATTAAAATGCTGGGATACACCGATACTTCAAAACAGGTGCCGTACCCGTATCGGATACTTCCCGATACTCCGATACGGCCCGATACGGCGGGATACGTATCCGATACGGCTACAAAGTATCGGAATTAAAAAAAACTCGATCGCTCAGACTGAGATCCCGTGGCCGACCTTGTTGGAGAGCGAGAGGGGGAGCGACCAGGCGACGACAAGGCGGCGACCACACCAACCAGGTGACGACGACGAGGCGGCGACCACACCGACCAGGCGACGACGACGAGGCAGCGACCACACCGACTAGGCGACGACGACCAGTGCTCAGGTTTTTTTTTTCTTCTCTTCTCCTTTTCTTCTTTTTTGCTGGACGGACTGAGTTTCGCTCGGATTGTTAGGGTTTCGGTCGCCGAACCTTGCCGATTTCGACCGAAATTCACCTTTCCGGTCTTCTGCTGGACGGATTGAAGGGCAAAGTTGCTTTTCTGGGTTTTAAATCCAAAGACTCGAGTGAGTTTTGCTCGGATTGTTAGGGTTTCGACCGCCGAAACCTTGCCGGTTTTGGCCGAAACCCTAACAATTAGGCTAAAACCCACCTTGTCGGTCTTCTGCTGGACGGACTGAAGGCACAATTACTTTTTTTGTTTTTTTTTTCAAATCACATGATTGAAGGAATGATCGAAGGTTTTTTTAAAAATCCAAAGCCTCGTGTGAGATTCGCTCGGATTGTTAGGGTTTTAGCTGCCGAAACCTTAACGGTTTCAACCGAAACCCTAACAATCTGACTGAAATCCACATTGATGTTCTTCTGCTGGACGGATTGAAGGTACAATTGTTTTCAAACTATTTACTATTCATATTCTAGCACAAAAATGATTATATTTAATTATTAATATTATATATATATATATATTAAATTACAAACGTATCCCTGCCGTACCGCGTATCCTAGTTTTTTAAAAATCCACGTATTCCCGTATCCGTATCCCCGTATCCGTATCCCCGTATCCGTATCGGTGCTTCCTAGTTAAAATGTAATGATAAATATCTATCATGGAGAATGATGTAACTCCGCCTAGCATTGACATGTATGAACTTCTAAAAATTTGACTATAATATAGTTTCTCTATCTTAAAGTATCATATTGTTTCTTGCATACACTATTAATCTTAGAAAGTCCCTTGATTAATAGATAAGGCGATGGCAAGTGAGACCCGCCTAGGCGCCCGCCTTTTACCCACCTAGGCGGGTCGGATCCCGCCTAGGCGCCCGCCTTTGTTCAACCCGCATACAGTACCGCTTAATGCTGAAGCGGAGCGGCCAATCCCCTAAAACGCCTAGGCGGCCGCCCAGGACTGCTTTTTAGAACAGTGCAACCAACTATTTAGAACACATGCTTAACGCTATAATCTCGTACAAGAACCGAATCGAGTATTACGCGGCAACTCACCATGCCCTCTTCTGCATCCTGCTCGCGGGCAAGGTCGTGCAGAAACCACGCAGCACTCCCGCCGTCTACGACCTCCTGCTTCGACTCCAACAGCTCGAACACGAGGCTCTCGTCACGGCTCGGATCCGCAAAAGCCTCCTTTTAAAGATTAAAACAAAGGCAAATAGTATTACAGTATAGATGAGTAGTACTACAGACATAGTTCAAGCTTGGCATTGGCAAGATCAAGAGCGGACCTGATTATCGGGAACTTGCCTGACGTCACTCAAATCCTGGTCGGAAAACAAAGACAGCCTCAAGATTTGGTTTTCATCAGAGAATTAGGGGATTCTGAGATGACCCAGAAGCCGGAACTGGTATAGAATCAGAAAGAAGGAAGAGGGCGGGGAGGGAGGGGGGGCACCTGGAATCTCAGAGGAAAGCAACTCGATATTGCGCCACCGAACAAGGGTCTCTCGTAGCAGTCGTCTCCTGCCATGGTAGGGATTGTCTTTCCTTCGTTCGGACCAGAGAGGGGAGAGGAGACGGGGGGAATCCAGAAGGAATCTCTGGTTTATATAGTGGCAGGGTTCTGGCGCTCTAGCGTCAGTTGTACGCAAGGGAGTTGAGCGCGGTGCCGCGTGGGATTGGGATGAACGCTAACCAGAGCGGGCCAACACAACCCGAGCCCAATCCAAATTTGGACGGGCTTGGGTTGGGATTTTACTGTATGGGTTGGGTTTGGGTTGGAAAATCCCAACCCGATCTTAATTCGGATTGAGCTTTGGAAAGAGGCTTTGAGCAACCCGACCCAACCCGTAACTCGATCATTTAGAAATAAGTGTGGGGGGGTTTTCTTTGAATCTGGCGGTTCACTTAGAATGCACAATCTAACAAGCCAATAAACGCAATGGATCGGGTTTACGTGGAAAAACCCCTTCTCAACGTCGAAGGGGATAAAACCATAGGGTGGGACAAGAATGCACTAATATAGCAATTCGATTACAATCTCTCACTCTGACCAAATTACACCCTGAGAGGACCGGTCTCCCAAATTACCGACCTCTGTAATCTCACTTTCACTCTAGCTCCGAAAAATCAGGAAATAATTGGACAGCACCTCCTCCAAAGTTCGGTCCATTTCTCTGAGGGGTATGTTCCCTTTTATAATGTCCCGGGATGACAGTTGGAGCGCTCCGCATAGGGCGGCGTTGATGACATGCTCTCGCAATGTGCTCAACTATCTACGTGGGGATGACGTGTCGTGCGGCTGGCACCCAGTAATTACAGCCCGGGTCGTTTCCTGTCTTATCGGTCAACCCGGAATCTCGGGTTTAACCATCACGTGATCCAGGGGCGTGATTTTCAGGTCAACCCTTTTGTGGAACTTGATGCCCCCACATCATTCCTTCGTGCGTGGCCGACCTCCATAGAGAAATGGGGGCACTTGGTGTGAATCCGGCCCGCGATGAAGTTGCGGCCATCCTCCACTCGGGCAACCGAAGTGCGCAGTCGGCCCTCCCTCGAGCAGACGAAGCGCATGACCGGCCAGCCTGCAGGGCGAAGCGCACGGCCAGCCACCCTGCAGGACAAAGCGCGCGGCCGACCATCCTGCAGGACGAAGCGCGCGGCCAACCACCCTGTAGGACGAAGCGCGCGGCCGACCACCGACGAAGTTGCGGCCATCCTCCACTCGGGCAACCAAAGTGCGTAGTTGGCTCTCCCTCGAGCAGACGAAGCGTGCGGTCGGCCACCCTGTGGGGCGAAGCACGCGGCCAGCCACCCTGCAGGACGAAGCGCACGGCAGACCACCCTGCAGGACGAAGCGCGCGGCCGGTCACCCTACGGGATGAAGCACGCGGCCAGCCACCTTGCGGGACGAAGCGCGCGATCGACCAGCGACGAAGTGTGCGGCCGGCCCACGACGAAGTTGCAGCCATCCTTCACTCGGGCAACCGAAGTGCGCAGTCAGCCACCCTGCGGGGTGAAGCACGCGGCCAGCCACCCTATAGGACGAAGCGTGTGGCTGACCACCCTACAGGACGAAGCGCGCGGCCGGCCACCCTGAGGGACGAAGCGCGCGGCCAGCCACCCTGCAGGACGAAGCACGCGGCCGACCGCCCTGCAAAACAAAACGCGCGCGAGGCCGGCCACCCTGTGGGACGAAGCGCACGGCCAGCCAGCGGGGAAAAACCCGTGGTCGGCCAGCCTGCAGGATAAAGCATGTGGTCGGCCCAAGTGAGACGCACGTCCTGCTGGGCGAGGCACGCGTCTGCCCGGTCTGCAGGGTGAAGCGCGCAGCCTAAGCGTATGGCTGGCCAGGATCGAGGTGCGTGACCAGTTAAAATCAAGACGCGCAGTCGATCAAGACTTTCACCTTCTTTATTTGCTAAGGTACACACAATACCCCCCTCCTGATCGGTCGGTCTCCGGGTGCTTTCCGACTGATCAGGATCATTCTTCTTTCCTACTCCGCTGGTTTTGCACTGTGGTGACTGTGCGGTTGTCTCGGTTGTGCATTTTCATCTTTTTAAGTGTTTTCATCAACTAGTCATACTCCTTGTTGAGTCTGTCGACTGGTCGATCTTTCCTGATAGGTCTCTACTATTACCGATGGGTAGAAGTCAATTTAGAGTGTTATATATCCAGACGGCTTCGAGAACTCACCCCCGCTCCACGATGGGGGCAGGTGGCTCTCGGAAGAGGACTTTTGCTTGACCCAACTCGGGGGGGGGGGGGGGGGGGGGGGGTGGGGGGTCAAGTTCTCCCAAAGGAGGCTCTTGTGTTTCTCCTTTCACGCATCTTTACTGGCAGGTCGTACTCTATGTCGAGTCTTTCGACCAGTCAGTCTTTACTGCGGATCGGTCTTTACATGATAAAGAGTGTTTCACCCTGGGCATTTTCACCGATCGATTGTACTCTTTGTTGAGTATTTCGATCGGTAAGTCTTTACCGTCCCTTGGTTTTTGCTCCTGCCTAGCGATAGAACCCACTTTAGGATGTTATATATCGCCCGGACTTTTTCACCTGTCGGTCATACTCCCTCTTGAGTCTATTGACCAGTTGGCGTTTATGATTTTTTCCCAATCCACGAGGGGAGAAAGTACCGGCCGATCATACTCAGTATTGAGTCTTTTGACCAGCCGGTCTTTCGCCCGACCGACTCTTTAACTTCAGTCAGCCGAGTCTTCTTGGGGGCGGTTTTTGGCTTGACCCAACTCGTGGGGGGTCAAGTGCTCCCGGAGGAGGTTTTTTGGCCTGACCCAACTCGTGGGGGGTCAGGTGCTCCCAGAGGAGGCTTCTGGCCTGACTCAACTCGTGGGGGGTCACGTGCTCTCAGAGGAGGCTTCTGTCCTGATTCAACTCGTGGGGGGTTGGGTGCTCCCGAAGGAGGCTTCTACCTTTAGGATGGACGATTCCGTCTAGGGTCGGTCTTCCCGATCATTCGCCACCCCCAGCCCTCTCATATTGCTAGGGGATCTTGGACGATGAATTTTTGCATAGAGTCTTTATTAATAAAACGTGAACTTGAAATCTTCCATTAAAGACATCAAGCTATTACATTATTAGGCCCGGGAGGCTACAAGCAGTAGTGATTAGTTAGCAGAGGGCGTGCCTTCCTGCACCTAATCGACAGGTTTATGAGCTGTATGTCGGGGATGGTCAATGAACTGGTCAAGGTAGCCTGCTTCAACGAGGTCCTCGATGTGATTCTGTTGTTGGATGTAAATCCTTGGCAGAGGCCCGCAGCGGAAGCAATGGGAAGGTCCGAGGACCGTAGGCGGTGTGTGTTACATATCAAAATTTTTATCGAAACGATCTACATATGCGTGTATGAAACTAGCATGGCAACTACGCGAATCCCTAACGACGATCTAACGCAAAAGAACAATCTAGCATGTATGCATGTTCTAATTATGTTAGATCTACTTGTTAGAGATCATACCTGCGTGCGGAATCTTTCACCGCGACAAATTTCTTCTTTGTCGATGGAGACGGGCTACGGATCTGCTCGACATAGCTTCGGTGCGATGGCCATAACTTTCTGCTTCGAACTCAGATTGGGCTGAAATTTGGACTACAAGTAGCCAACTTCGAGACGCAACTTTTAAAACAAGTTTCACGTCGTTTGGAATTTTGTAACTCCCGGAATCACAGAAACAATGCTGTTTTTCTGTGCAGATTCTGGACAGCAAAAGGTTGTGGGAGACGCCTTCTAGTTCACCCGATCTCACACGATGCACGGCACCTCGTCGATGGATCTCTGAGTGCCTCCATACGACGAGCCTTCTCCTTCTACGAAACACCACGCGAGGAAGACGAGTCGCCATCCAATGGCACAAGCGAGGGAGAGAGAGACGAGAGAGGAGATGCGAAGAGAGGAGAGGGGGGCGGCTAGGGTTTCCCCCATGGCTTGGGCCGGCCCTAGGGCTTGCATGGCTCATTAATTTCGTCCCCCCCTCTATCCCTATGCCTTATATAGGTCCCGCCTTATCCTTACGGATAAGCCTAGCGGATAGGATTGACTGATTCAAACCTCTCCCTATATATCTCTTCTTTTATCTCTATCTTTTCCTTGTTTTCGAAAACGGTCAAAACCAGCTCGTTTTCTGCGCCTCTTGACCGACCCTTTCATCGGAGGCAACAACCTCCTGAAACTAACAGGGCCGGCCTTGACCAGTCTCTCAACACTTAGGGCTGGCCCCCTTAGTGCATAGTGACGCATGGTATGACCAAAACGCCCTTATATCAATAGTTGGTCGTTCCTCGTGTACGAGACTTTGCAAGGCACACATAAGTGAAGTGCACCAGTGATTTCACTATTCTCTGAGGTTCCCGTAGGGTGCCCCTAGTGAAGTCAACTAGTCAACTCGCAACATGTCCCGGTGCATCGCACCCATGTGGCAAAGTCCACTTATGACAAGGAATTGCTACATGCGTCTCTGCACTAACCTAGGGTTTCCCCTTAGTGCACACACGTAGCTACGCATCTACCGTGCACTAGTGCGAAGCACTCACGGAGCGTATGCTTAGATTTCTCGCTTCCTCTAACTACGTTCTGTGTTTCGAGGAGATGGTATAAGAACCATACATAATGTCGATAAGGTGGAACCTTCAGGGACCAGGGTTCATGGCTTCCAACTCAGACTCGATCGACACACTACCCGAGTGTACCATCGATCCTTGAGTCTGAGTTAACCTACGTAGCCACCCAGAGTGCGACACAGGCTGCACTCCAATCCCCCCGGACTTACTATGTTCTCCCTCATACCCCTGCTCTCCGCTTAGTATGGTAAACCCGATGTCCCTCCACTGGTGCCATGATGCAACTCGAGCGGTGGAGAATACCGTCAGACTCGAGTGCTCATATGACTCGGTTCCTTCCAGGTTGACCATATACATCGTACCTCCGATTACTCTGACGAGCAACCGGATCCGTCATCAGTCCAACTGATGACCACCTAGCCAGGGTTTAATACGACGTAGGTCAGACCAAGGAACGCACCTCCCGTTAGGGGTGTGGATAGCCTGCAGGAGTGACACGCTAATGCAACGCCAGCCGGGTAACCCAGTACACCGTGGTTTTGGATCACTGCATCCGGATCCTCACACATTGGTGCGCCAAAGCACCACACAACTGGTTAGTTCACCAGACATGGCTCCTCAGGGTTTAGGACCGTTTTACCCTAAGCAGAAACACGGTTTAGTGCACCAGTGTCTGCTTACCTATCTGTGCACCGTGTTGGTTCCGTTCGGCCATAGACACTGTGCCTGGTAATGACTGTGGTGGAGACACCCACGCTTTGTCATCCCAACAGCTTAACCTGATAGGACGACCAACCCTGATCAGAGCTGCGAACGTATTTAGGTTACATGGGACCAGTCCCTTGAGTCTCCCACTCAAGAGGATTACCATGTAGCCATGGCTCTCTGTTCTGTAATCAGAACACGTACTAAGGTACGTACCAATATGCAATCCTATACTATCAACCATACATAGCTAAACTATAGGTTTTTACGAGCTATAGACCTCACCAATTCTAACAATCTTCCACTAGGTCTAACGAGGAATAACAGTGTTGAGCTCTGTAGCTTCTACGTGCTGCCCAAAAGCCTTTGCAGGAATTCCCTAATGGAATTGGCAATATTGTCTGTAGATTCCACCTCAGTACCGCTACTTGCATTTCCTCCTATAACTGTCAGATCAAGTGAAGTTTGTACTTGATGGGTTTCCCCCTCACGGTGGTGCCTAGTCTCCTTGGACCTTGCTTACCGCTCTTCTGTTGCAACAACAGATAACTGAGCTTCTGGTACGCGTCCCAAGTTCTCTAAGAACTTCCTAAGCCTTACCACCTGATATATTACCTAGCACGCAACAACGTGCTAAGCCTCTGTGGTAGAGTCTGTGATGCACTTGCTTCACACTCTACCAACTACCGCTTCTAATCCCAAGATAAAAATAATCCCTGAAATCGATTTTCTGGAACGCACATCTGACACCAAAGTCAGATCCTGTGTGTCCAATCGATATCAGGACCTGTGAAGTGCAAGCTAACTCACAATCCTTACTTAATGAGGATTTCTGAGTATACCCTTCACATCGGTCTAGAGATCTGGACCCGGGTTCAACTGAAACCGACCCATCTTCCTGCTGCGCAATAGATATCTAGCCTCGTAAAACGAATCTGGCTAGAATCTTATCTTCATGCGTAGCCTGTGACAGCAAGAGAATCTTGCTCTGGTTGTCTCGAGTTACCTTGATTCCCAGAGCATAACTCGCCTCACTAGGGTCTTTCACATCGAATTGTGATGACTACAAACCTTTACCGTAAACAATATTCTTACATCATTTTCAATCAGTAGAATATCGTTAACGTAAAGTACTAAATACACCCTTGTAGCTATTTCACCTTTCTTGTACCAACTTGGTTTATCCTCATTCTGATCAAATCCGTGTGAGCGGATTCCCTTGATCAAAATAGATATTCTAACCTGGATGCTTGCATCAGTCCATAAATGGACCGTTGTAACTTGCATTCCAAATCTTCCTAACCTACTGACACAAAGCCTGGGGCTACATCATCCATATGTCCTTTCCAAATTCTCGTTAGGGAATAACTGTCTTGACATCCATCAACCAGATCTCCCAACTATAATGGGCTGTGATGGATTAAGAGGATCCGTTATAGACTTAGGCATAGCTACCAGTGAGATGGTTTTGACATAGTCAATCCCTTCTCCTTTGGTAACTAATCTAGCTACTTAAGTCTTAACCGGGTGCTCTTCTTATACACCTCCTACACCCTGAAGGGTGATAGTGCTATAAGTGTCAAGACTGTTCCAAGGGATATTGATGCAAGCTTGCCTTCATGGTCTTTTGTCAGTCAGAGCTGTCGGAAGCTCCCACTACTTCTTCGTAGCTCTAGGGATCATCCTCCTGAAACTCTGGATTAACTATCAAAGTTTCTCCATAGTATCTTTCAGGAGCTCTGATGGTCCCACAACGACGAGGTGGTGGTGGTACAAAGGAGAATTGTTTCTACAGTGTCTGGTATACTAGTTCTTGTATCATCTACTCCTACTACGTTTTCAGATGCGCACTCTCTACCAGTACCCAGTAGTTCACCCAGAACTACCTTACCGGTAAACTTATGGTTTATAATATAATCCTGGTCTAGGTAGGTGGTATTCGTAGAAACGATTACCTTCCAAACCTCAAGATCATAGAACAGTCCACCTTATGCCTCCTAAGGGTAACCTACAAACAGATATACCTGGAACTACATCTCCATCTTATCCCTCTTGTCCTTTTGCACAAGTGCAGGACAACCCTATATCTCGAGACTCTATAGTGTCAGCTTTCGCTTAGACCATAGCTCTCTATAGGTCTGAGGCACTGATCTAGATGAGAGAGAGTTTCAGATATAAGCTACTGTTTTAAGGTACAACCCCACCAAAGGGTGGGTAGTACATTTGGCAATATTCATCATACTACGGACCATGTCAAACAGGGTCCGATTCCTTCTCTCGGAGACTTCATTCTGACGTTTTATCCTAGGAGCATTTAACTGGGAGATAATCCCATGCTCCTTTAGGATCCTATGGAACCCATCCGATAGGTTCTCATTCCCTCGATTAAATCGAAGAGACTCCTATCGTCTGGACGCTCTTAGAACCATAGACGTCAAAATTAATTAACTCCCATACCTTCATGGCCCTTTTAGTTATTCTGCCTTCCAGATTACACTCATAGGTTAGAAGGATCTCCGATGATTCTGTGAACAGAAACTCAGCCTTCTGTCACCTCTGAATTTATCTGAGGCAAAATATCTAAATCAGAGGGATCACAAATGGGATAGATTCTCCGAAGGATTTAGATGAATTTCAATTAGACGCTACAGCTGTCATGAAATCTATTTCCGAATTAGGATTAAATACAAAGAGATTATTCTGATCTATTCCTCTAGTAATGAAGCTATCTATTCAGTTTAAGATACACACCAACGGTGCTGTCTAAAACTAAAAACTTCATTTACCAAGGAGGAAACAGAACTACATCTCTAAAGATCAAAATCCGTGTTTTGGAAAAACTAAGACAATCATATCTAACAGCTTCCACAGCGGCTTATGGCATCAGTACCTATGTTAGGATTCCTTCACTATAAAGTAGTCTTCTGCTTTCCTTGAATCTCTGTAGACTCGAAGTCTACATTCCAAGAAGCATAAGAACTGCTACTAGATAGTGACTCAACTCCTAACATCCTGAGGCCATACTCAATCTTCAAATACCCCCTATACTTGCTAAAACAGAAACTCTTACGTCCTTAGCGTTACCATACTTAGGAGTCCACACTAGTTTCTGCACTAGAATAGTTTTCGATCTCTTATAAGTTATTCCCTTAGGTTCTTCTAAAGAAGACCTAGGTTAAGCACTAAAGGCATTGCCTTTAATCTTGATCTCATCCTTTGTCTCTTGGAAATCTCCTTAGAAGTTCTGTTATCATCTCTAACTTGTTAAAGCTAAAGTCTCTGATAACGCCTTCGAAGGTTCCAGACAAGGATGCAAGATAGACGACTTCCACCACCTCGTCATCTGGTACTATGTCTTTGGTATCTAGTTCGATCTGGAACTCAAGGATGTGTTCCCGAACAAGCATTCCCTTTGACATCTTGGTACCGACAAGTATCTTGGTGGATAAGCGATGAGTCTACTGACTTCGCCTAGCAGATATCTTATGCAAGTAAAACTTTATTAGAGAAGACCCGGCATATCTCTGACTCACTTCTAAAGAGTTGTCCGCAAGTCTGCTATAACATAGCACTTGCACATCTCCTTAGACTCTTGCTAGTCGTCATATGCCCTAGTTAGTGCCCTAGTAATATCTGGACCCATTAGGTCTAGTACAGGGATATTTAGATTGAAAGCCAATGTACGTTTACTACCCTAAGCATAAGCTAAAGATAGCGCTTCCGCTCTACGTAGTTAGAGACCCGATAATTGGTTCTCTTATGGGATAACGGATAGGGGATCTATATGGTTGAATGAAAAAACGAATGCAAAATAACTTATTTTATGGATTTTAAAAATAAGCTAATTATATCCAAATGCCAACGCTACCCTCACAGCGAAGACACATCTATGGATTAATTAACCATGTATGTAAGATCTCGGAATCAACTACACCTGCCCTAGGGGGCATCATGCAGCGTCAATCCGCTTACATGGGCCTTTCCTTGACCCAGTCCAAATCTGCCAACTAAGGGCTTTGATGGACCATGGTTATCTTTTGGCCAGTGCCACGTGATCCCCATTGTGCAAGCAACAGATGCCTCACGTCCACTTCGGATGCTTACCCACAAGCCTAAGCAATTACGGCACGGGAGTTCATGCGGCCCCCACTAGGGTGGGATAAAAAGCCCTTCTTTCCTGGCCCCGTAACTGCCATATCCTGAGGAGACCGCTAAGTTATCTGGCATAGAAAAACATAACCCTCACCCTAGGGGGTGTCGAGCTACGCCCTTCCACCCAGACACAGAGCAGTTGGTTGTGGAGGCTAGAGGATCTCGACGAGTCCTCTTACACATCCCTTATTATAGTTGAGGGTTATTTAATGCAAGTATGAGTGTACTCTAAGGTCACGACAACCTATACACTAGACCCTGGTCATACCGTGCTCCCACTAGCGTTTCAAGCCTTTCGTGAAGCATTAATCGATCTCAAAATATCATAGTCCCTGCCTCGAGTGGATTTCTCCACTCAAGGGTCACATTACATATCCCAAGAACATCGATGCTCCGCAAACCTAGCTATCACGCTAATGCCCTGGAGCCTAGCCTAAGGTCAGACTGACAGGAAAGGTCTTCCACTACCATGGCGCCTCGCTTATAAATTTGACGAATGATGTCATAGTAGAATTCCAACTCATTCTAGGTTTCGATGCTTGCCAAATAGGCACACCCGACTAATCGGGTGTTGACCTAATGGGGGCATAACCAAATGTGAGGAATTCATGCTATCATCAAGGGTCAATTAAATAATAGGCGTCACTAGTAGAATCCTATCCTAATAAGGTCGCTAGGACCCGAGGGGAAAGGGCATCCCTCTAACACAGATAATTAACTTATCGCATCGGGGTTCTCTACAGAAATATAAAGAACTACTGAAAGAAACAAGCACACAACTGAATCAAGTTCAGGGTCCGACCCCTGAACCTGACTGGCACAATGCAGGCTCTCTGTCTCCTTCGCAAGGTTCCTCGATCCGGTACAAGCCTCTGTATACGATCTCCTGACGCTTTCTGCCCTTTGCCGTCATCGTGTACGCTTCGTCGGATCGCCATCGTCCTCCAAGGTTCCGCTCATCTTCCCGATGGTGGATCTCCACGGCAAGTCCTCCTCTTCAATCTGTAACCGAAAAAGATCTAGTACGCTTCGAGCAAGTGCTCGCTCGTACACAATTTTCTAGAAAGAAAAGGAAAACAAACCTAGCAAAAGCCTGGGAATCAAGGGTGGTAAATCTTCACCTCTTGCCCGACTATGGCTCTAAAATCTATCCACACACAGAAGAAAAAACATCCAGACAAAATCGCTAACACGGGGTCCGACCCCCGGTAGCAAGCAATCAAATATCCAGAATAATTTTAGAAGCAGCGCCCTGCAAGAACGATTCATAGAACACACAAAATATACTATGCATGATCTACTCGTAGAACCCCGATGGCGGCACATACTATTCATGCGCGCACATGACGGTTTCATAAAAAAACATGAAACGCACACCACTAGCGTGCTCTGATACCAATTGTTGGATGTAAATCCTTGGCAGAGGCCCGCAGCGAAAGCAATGGGAAGGTCCGAGGACCGTAGGCGGTGTGCGTTACATATCAAAATTTTCATCGAAACGATCTACATATGCTTGTATGAAACTAGCATGGCAACTACGCGAACCCCTAACGACGATCTAACGCAAAAGAACAATCTAGCATGTATGCATGTTCTAATTATGTTAGATCTACTTGTTAGAGATCATACCTGCGTGCGGAATCTTTCACCGCGACAAATTTCTTCTTTGTCGATGGAGACGGGCTACGGATCTGCTCGACATAACTTCGGTGCAACGGCCATAACTTTCTGCTCCAAACTCCGATTGGGATGAAATTTGGACTGCAGGTAGCCAACTTCGAGATGCAACTTTTAAAACAAGTTTCACGTCTTTTGGACTCCTGTAGCTCCCGGAATCACAGAAACAACACTGTTTTTCTGTGCAGATTCTGGACAGCAAAAGGTTACGGGAGACGCCTTCTAGTTCACCCGATCTCACACGATGCACGGCACCTCGTCGATGGATCTCTGAGTGCCTCCATACGACGAGCCTTCTCCTTCTACGAAACACCACGCGAGTAAGATGAGTCGCCATCCAATGGCGCAAGCGAGGGAGAGAGAGACGAGAGAGGAGATGCGAAGAGAGGAGAGGGGGGCGGCTAGGGTTTCCCCCATGGCTTGGGCCGGCCCTAGGGCTTGCATGGCTCATTAATTTCGTCCCCCCCTCTATCCCTATGCCTTATATAGGGCCGGCCTTATCCTTACGGATAAGCCTAGCGGATAGGATTGACTGATTCAAACCTCTCCCTATATATCTCTTCTTTTATCTCTATCTTTTCCTTATTTTCGAAAACGGTCAAAACCAACCCGTTTTCTGCGCCTCTTGACCGACCCTTTCATCGGAGGCAACAACCTCCTGAAACTAACAGGGTCGGCCTTGACCAGTCTCTCAACACTTAGGGCCGGCCCCCTTAGTGCATAGTGACGCATGGTATGACCAAAACGCCGTTATGTCAATAGTTGGTCGTTCCTCGTGTACGAGACTTTGCAAGGCACACATAAGTGAAGTGCACCAGTGATTTCACTATTCTCTGAGGTTCCCGTAGGGTGCCCCTAGTGAAGTCAACTAGTCAACTCGCAACATGTCCCGGTGCATCGCACCCATGTGGCAAAGTCCACTTATGACAAGGAATTGCTACATGCGTCTCTGCACTAACCTAGGGTTTCCCCTTAGTGCACACACGTAGCTACGCATCTACCGTGCACTAGTGCGAAGCACTCATGGAGCGTATGCTTAGATTTCTCGCTTCCTCTAACTACGTTCTGTGTTTCGAGGAGATGGTATAAGAATCATACATAATGTCGATAAGGTGGAACCTTCAGGGACCAGGGTTCATGGCTTCCAACTCAGACTCGATCGACACACTACCCGAGTGTACCATCGATCCTTGAGTCCGAGTTAACCTGCGTAGCCACCCAGAGTGCGACACAGGCTGCACTCCAATCCCCCCGGACTTACTATATTTTCCCTAATACCCCTGCTCTCCGCTTAGTATGGTAAACCCGATGTCCCTCCACTGGTGCCATGATGCAACTCGAGCGGTGGAGAATACCGTCAGACTCGAGTGCTCATATGACTCGGTTCCTTCCAGGTTGACCATATATTTCGTACCTCCGATTACTCTGACGAGCAACCGGATCCGTCATCAGTCCAACTGATGACCACCTGGCCAGGGTTTAATACGACGTAGGTCAGACCAAGGAACGCACCTCCCGTTAGGGGTGTGGATAGCCTGCAGGAGTGACACGCTGATGCAACGCCAGCCGGGTAACCCAGTACACCGTGGTTTTGGATCACTGTATCCGGATCCTCACACATTGGTGCGCCAAAGCACCACACAACTGGTTAGTCCACCAGACATGGCTCCTCAGGGTTTAGGACCGTTTTACCCTAAGCAGAAACACGGTTTAGTGCACCAGTGTCTGCTCACCTATTTGTGCACCGTGTTGGTTCCGTTCGGCCACAGACACTGTGCCTGGTAATGACCGTGGTGGAGACACCCACGCTCTGTCATCCCAACAGCTTAACCTGATAGGGCGACCAACCCTGATCAGAGCTGCGAACGTATTTAGGTTACATGGGACCAGTCCCTTGAGTCTCCCACTCAAGAGGATTACCATGTAGCCATGGCTCTCTATTCTGTAATCAGAACACGTACTAAGGTACGTACCAATATGCAATCCTATACTATCAACCATACATAGCTAAACTATAGGTTTTTACGAGCTATAGACCTCACTAATTCTAACATCTGTAACGCTCGACACTGCAAAGTGGTTTGTCCATACTCCATGTGGTTATCACAGTAATGAGACAGGTCTCGTGAGCTTCTCTCTGTTGGGCGCATCGACGGTGCCCTGCGAAAGTACTGCTCCTCCTTGATGATCTCGAAAACCTCATCAATTGGCATGTTTAGCACCGTGAAGTCCCGATTCTATGGAGTGTAGGGTGCTCTGCCATGATCACCCCGCTTTTGGCACCTTGCGTCGTGCTGCATCGACTCGCCTGACTGTTTTTCTACATTCCGTACAGTCGCTGGTCGATTGAAGGCTGGTTGCTGGTCACTAGTGTCTTTAGTCTTCAGCTTTCGTTCGGCATCTTCGATCTTGATGTATTTCTCCACCCTCCGAAACAGCTCGTCGACCGTCGTGGGCGATCTCTTGATGAGTGATGCACTGACCGGTTGATTAGGCTGGACCGAATTCTTGAAAGTCGCTACCACCATGAGGTCTTGTCCATCAGCATCTCCCAAGCTCAGGTATTCGGTCCTGAACCTGTGGTAGAACTGTCTCAATGTCTCCTTCTGGGTCATACTCATCCCGAAGAGTGACTCCAGAGTCTTCAGCTCCCGGCTGTTGTAACGATATTGATTGATGAACTATGTGCTCAGTTCAGAGAAAGATGAGATGGATGAGGGTCTGAGCTTGTGGAACCATTCGAGGGGGGTTCTCGACAAGCTGTTGGCAAAGGTCCGGCAAAGGACGTGGTCATTTTTGTGGGGGACCAGGGCATCTCAGAAAGCAAGCACGTGCTCTACCGAGTCCTTCAATCCATCAAACTTGGGGAGGCGTGGAGGATTCTACCCGTGTGGGAATGGCTCCCTGAGGAGCTTTTCAACGAGTAATGAGCATGCGGCTCCTCGGATAGCGACCTCCTCTAGCCGATCGGGATCTCGGGCTCTCGGTCGGTCTCGCTGGATTCCTTCTTGATCTCCAAGTCGCTCCAAATCATGTACCCTGATGTGATCATGGATGCTCCTTCGGTTAGCAGTATGATCCGGCTGCCGACTAACCGGTATCACACGGGTGTGGTGACTACCGCTCGGTTGATGCCGATGCTCCTCTTCTCACTTTGGGCGGTGAGGTTGTGCTGAATCTGTCTTTGAGTGATACTTGGATACGGGCGGCTGTCGGGGGTGTGCCCCGAGCCAGGACCATACGTCCGAGCGTGCCGACGCTACCGGGTCTTGCTTGTTTCTTTCGATAGGTTCTGGGCTATTTGAGTCTCGCCGATCGGGATTCACACTTTGGACCTCCACCGAGCGATTTGCTTTGACCTCCATCCGAGGATTTGGTGGCAGCTGTACTTGCCCCAGTTGGGCAACTTGCGCAAGAAAGCTTTGTCCAGCTTGGGCCAGTAAGCCCTGGTTGAATGGGCCACCAACCAGTGTGGCTCGCATGAAGTCGCGCAACTCCTCGTAGTTACGTTGCATCGTCTAGAGCTCGGTTGTGAGAGTTTGTTGAGTCATCATGGTAGCCAGGAAAGCCTCAGATAGGCCTCCTGGTAGAGGAGCCAGTGTTACTACCAGAGCTTGGCTGGACTCCCCGACCCCTAACGCAGGATTCACTAGTGGGATGGCGCGCTCCGAGGTCCTTAGTGGTTGAACTGGATGTCTGACATCATTAGCATCTCCAAGTGGAGTACCGTTGGATGGGAGCTGCGAAGTTGAGCGGGTATGATACGGTCCACCGGCTATTATTTCTCAACCTTGTGGCAGTAGTGATGACTTCTAAGTTTACTAGTCGGTCGACACCCACAGGTTGGTCGTTCAATAGACTCGGGCAGGTTGCAGGTAGACTCAAACTGGTTGACACCCACGGGTCGACAGTCAAGAGCTATGGTAGGAAGTCTCGAAGACGATCCCACAGACGGCACTAAGATTGTAGGGGGGTTTTCTTTGAATCGAGCGGTTCACTTGGGATGCACAATCTAACAAGCCAAGAAACGCAATGGACCGGGTTTACGTGGAAAAACCCCTTCTTAATGTCGAAGGGAAAAAAACCACAGGGCGGGACGAGAATGCACTAACACAGCAATCCGGTTACAGTCTCTTACCCTTACCCGAATACACCCTGAGAAGACCAGTCTCCCAAATTATTGACCTCTGTAATCTCACTTTCACTCTAGCTCCGAAAAATCAGGAAAGAATTGGGCAGCACCTCCTCCAAAGTTCAGTCCATTTCTCTGAGGGCTATGTTCCCTTTTATAATATCTCGGGATGACAGTTGGAGCGCTCCGCACGGGGCGGCATTGATGACGTGCTCCCGCAATGTGCTCAACTGTCTGCATAGGGGTGACATGTCACGCAGCTGGCACCCAGTAATTACGGCCCGGGTCGTTTCCTGCCTTATCGGTCAACCGGGAATCTCAAGTTTAACTGTCACGTGATCCGGGGGCGTGATTTTTGTGTCAACCCTTTTATGGAACTCGATGCCCCCATATCATTCCTTTGTGCGCGGCCGACCTCTAAAGAGAAGGGGGGCACTTGGTGCACGTCCGGCCCGCGACAAAGTTGCAGCCATCCTCCACTCGGGCAACCAAAGTGCGCAGTCACTCCTCCCTCAAGCAGACAAAATGTGCGGCCGGCCACCCTGTAGGGTGAAGTGCGCGGCCAGCCACCCTGCAGGACAAAGCGCACGGCTGACCACCCTGCAGGACGAAGCGTGCGGCCGGCCACCCTGTGGGACGAAGCATGCGACCAGCCACCCTACAGGACGAAGCGCACGGCAAACCACCGACGAAGTTGTGGCCATTCTTCACTCGGGCAACCGAAGTGCGCAGTTGGCTCTTCCTCAAGCAGACAAAGCGCGTGGCCAGCCACTCTGCAGGACGAAGCGCGCGGCTGACCACCCTGCAGGACAAAGCGCGCGGTCGGCCACCCTGCGGGACGAAGCACGCGGCCAGCCACCCTGCGGGATAAAGCACGCGGTCAGCCAGCGACAAAGTGTGCGGCCGGCCCGCGACGAAGTTGCGGCCATTCTCCACTCATGCAATCGAAGTGCGCAGTCGGCCCTCCCTCGAGCAGACGAAGCACACGGCCGGTCACCCTGTGGGATGAAGCGCACGGCCGACCACCCTGCAAGACGAAGCGCGCGACCAACCTCCCTGCGAGACAAACCGTGCGGCCAACCACCCTGCAGGATGAAGCACGCGGCCGATCACCCTGCAGGACGAAATGCGTGGCCAGCCAGCGGGGAAAAACCCGTGGTCGGCTAGCTTGCAGGATGAAGCATGTGGCCGGCCCGAGTAAGACGCACATCCTGCGGGGCAAGTCACGCGTCCGCCCGGTCTGCGGGGCGAAGCGCGCAGCCTAAGCGTATGGCCGGCCAGGATCGAGGTGCGCGACCAATTAAGATCGAGACGCGCAGCCGGTCGAGACTTTCACCTTCTTTATTTGCTAAGGTACACACAATAAGTATTTAATATAATATAATAATGAATAGATCCGATCAGACTTCATTGATCTGTTGGATTATCCGCTGAACACAAGTTGAGGTTGTACTGTGGTGGAACTTTGATGGTTATTTATCCTACTTATAATGGTCACCGTTAGATGAAAATTTATCCATCCAACGATCTACCATCACCTATATAAGAATACAAAGAACTGATTTATGTGGTGTACTATTGCAAATGAATTGTTATATATTGACTATTTCTCCTCTACCATGTTGACACCAGCCACCCCGTCCCGCACAACCCGGCCAACCCGATGGATTGGGCTTGGGCTAGGAAAGTTCAACCCGACCTCGGCTTGGGTTGGGCTTGGGCAAAGGGTTCATCCTCTTGGGTTGGGTTGGGTTGACCCCTGAACTCGCCCGAGTTGCAACCCTAATGAACAAAGTAAGGGGAAACACGGCTGAAACAAGTCAACACCCACTGGTTACCCAACCTCGTGTTTTCCCGTTTTGTCTCGTTTTGGGAATCCTAGATGTAACTTTCTCACCACCGACTTCAACCCAGATGTTTATCTAACCCATTCGAAATCTGACGGATCAAAATGTCTCAATGTGGGTGTTTATTAAATTTAGTTTAATTAAATTATGGGAGAGAGTATTGTACATTAAATTATGTTTTTCACGGATCCAACTTTGTGGTGAGTTGGTTGCGGGCAGGGGCATAGCCAGGAATTTATTTTGAGCTATGTTGGGAAGAAGCAGGGGGGGGGGGGGGGGGTTCTACCCTGTTCAAGGGTTCGGGGCCAAAATCCCCAACCCAAATCTTTATGAACTCACAGTCCGAGTCTTGGGGCAAATCTCAAATTTTTGGTCGGGCGGCGCTAACTGAGCTCGGTGGTGGCTGGGCTCCGGTTCTACCATTATCATAAAAGTATCCATTCATGGAGTGGCAGATTCATTCACATATCAGTAGCAGCAACAGGATCAAGAAACAACAGAATCAAGGTAATATAGTAGCATATTGACTTATTAACATATCAAACAGCCCAACATAAAATTCTAGATTTCACACAAAAAAAAACACAAAATTCTAGCTTGTGTTCTATTGCTTTGCTGATCAACAAAAGAACCCTAAAAGATTCCAATATATAGCGTAAAGCACACCATAAGATTGCAATTGGATCCTCCGATCAAAGTGGTGTTTGATTGTTTGGGATCTCCCATTCTTGGCTTCTCTTGAGAGCCGTTCAAAGGCAAAATTTCAACAAAAAAAAAAAAAACACGAGGTCCACGACCAACAAACAATAAGCCCTTGATCCCAACTAATTAATCTCACGTTTATAATTTTAGTTCAGATTCTTTCAAGGAAAAGAAAGAGGGGTTGCCTTCGATTTTGAAATCACACACAGTCAGCCACAAATTTATGCGTGGAGCTCACGATCTCCTTTTCAAGGTTTTCAAGGTTTTAGTTGGTGGATGCGGATTCCAACATTGAGCGTGCATCAGAGAGGTCGAATATAATTAGGTGAAGCTTAGCCCCATTCAACCTCTTCTAATCGGATCGAAATCGAAACGGCGCTGCACAAAGAAGAGGCGATCGCAGAGAATTACACTCGACAGAAAAAGGGGTTCATGCTCATCATTTGAGATGTTGCCAGACTCATACCATCGACTTTTTTATTATTCACTCGCGATTTGCGACTTCACTGGGCTGGGTTGAGGCGGGTTGGAGGGCTATGAGTTTTGGGTAGGCAGACTGCGACTCCTGAGAGGCTATTCTCAAATCTTGGCTGGGCTACAACCCGGCCAAGCCTACTAATAGATCTGCCCTTGGTTGGGTAATGTCGAATTTTTTAAGACATGGATATTGTTGGGAGGTCAGCTTGCTCCGATACCTATCCCCTACTTCGCAGAAGCCTCCAAACCGTAAGAACGGTGCTCAAAGGTTAGTGGATTAGAGCACTGCAGATATCACACAACCACATAGAGAATTAGATACACCAATACAACAGTAACAAACAACACGGATTCATAGACAATCAAGGATTTGGATTATCACATGTAAGAGAATACGTCATATGGTGGTCACCGTTTGTCAGACTCCACAAACCCTTTTTTTTTCCCTCTTACCGAAAACACACCCACGAAGTAGAAAACATCATGTTCGAGAGATACCGAGATAACGAAAGTGGACTATCAGAAAGTCCACTTTTTTAAAAAGTTAATCAAGATTGAAAGTTTTGTACGGAATTGATCAAAATGACAATATTCGTATGAATCAGAATGGTTACATTCGTACGAAAAGAGATCTGAATTAGACATTTTGATTAAATTCAAGCGAAATTAGCAAATCATATCGATTTTCAAAAACGTACCCATTCTTATTCATACGAAAGTGAATATTCTGATTAATTACGTATGAAACTTTCGATTATGAATAGTTTTGCACAAAAGTGGACATTCGGATTAAGTTCATGCATAATGGATACTTTCGTACAAAACTAATCAGCATTGAAATTTTCGTACGGAACTTATCAGAATGTCCACTTTCGTATGAATCAGAATGGGTACGTTCGTACAAAATAGATCTGAATTGCTAATTTTACATTAACTTAATCAAAATATTCACTTCAGATCTCTTTCGTATGAATATAGTCATTCTAATTCATATAGAAGTGGATATTCTGATCAATTCCATATAAAACTTTTAATCCTAATTAGTTTTATACGAAAGTATCCATTCCGCACGAATTTAATCAGAATGTCCACTTTCGTATGAATCAGAATGGGTACATTCGTATAAAATAGATATGAATTACTAGTTTTGTACAAAATTAAAATGTCCAATTCAAATCTCTTTTGAATCAAAATATCCGCTTTCATGCAAAACTAATTTGGATTGAAAGTTTTGTACGTAATTTATTCGATACTAGTTTCATATGAACTTAATCAAAATATCCAATTCAGATCTCTTTTGTACGAATGTAGCCATTCTGATTCATATGAAAGTAGACATTCTGATCAATTTCGTACAAAACATTCAATTCTGATTAGTTTTGTACGAAAGTATCCATTCCATACAAACTTAATCAGAATATCCACTTTCGTGCAAAGCTAATCAGGATTGAAAGTTTTATAGGGAATTGATCAGAATGTCCACTTTCCCATGACTCATAATGGGTATGCTGATATGAAATAGATTTAAATTGCTAGTTTCGTACGAACTTAATAAAAAATCCAACTCAGATCTCTTTTATACAAATATAGTCATTTTGATTCATATAAAAGTGGACATTCTGATCAATTCCATATAAAACTTTCAATTCTAATTAGTTTTATATAAAAGTATCCATTCTGTACGAACTTAATCAGAATATCCACTTTTGTATGAATCAAAATGACTATATTTATACGAAAGATATCTAAATTGGATATTTTGATTAAGTTCGTGTGAAACTAGAAATTTAGATCTATTTTGTACGAACGTCCCCATTCTGATTTATACGAAAGTGAACAGTCTGATCAATTCCATATGAAACTCTTAACTCTGATTTATTTTGTACGAAAGTATCCATTTCGTACAAACTTAATCAGAATATTTACTTTTGTACAAAGCTAATAAAGTTTAAAAATTTCATATATAATTGATCAGAATATCCACTTTTGTATGAATCAGAATTGATCAGAATATCCAATTTTATACGAAATAGATCTATAATGGATATTTCGATTAAGTTCGTACGAAACTAGTAATTCAGATATATTTCATACGAACGTACCCATTCTGATTCATACAAAAGTGAATTATCTGATCAATTTAGTATGATACTTTTAATCTTTAACTTAATAAGAATGTCTACTTTCGTATAAAACTAATTAGGATTGAAATTTTATATATAATTAATCAGAATGTTCACTTTCGCATGAATCATAATGAGTATGTTTGTACGAAATAGATTTGAATTGCTAGTTTCACACGAATTTAATCAAAATGTTTAATTCAAATCTCTTTCGTATATATATAGTTATTCTGATTTATACAAAAGTGATTATTATGATCAATTTTGTATGAAACTTTCAATCCTGATTAGCTTTGCACAAAAGTGGAGATTCTAATTAAGTTCTTGCGAAATAGATACTTTCGTATAAAACTAATCAGAAATGAAAGTTTCATATATAATTGATCAGAAAGTCCATTTTTAAATAAATCAGAATGGGCATATTCATACGAAATATATCTAAATTATTAGTTTTGCATGAACTTAATTAAAATATCTAATTCGAATCTATTTTATATGAATGTAGTGATTCTGATTCATATGAAAGTGGATATTCTGATCAATTCTATATGAACTTTCAATTCTTAATAGTTTTGATGGAAGTATTTATTATGTATCTATTCTAATTCAGACAAAAGTGGACATTCTGTTTAATTCCGTACGAAACTTTCAATTTTGATTAGTTTTATACAAAAGTATCCATTTTGTATGAACTTAATCAAAATATCTACTTTCGTACAAAGTTAATCAGGATTGAAAGTTTCATATAGAATTGATCAAAATATTCACTTTTGTATAAATCAAAATAGCTATATTTGTACGAAATATATCTAAATTGCTAGTTTTATATGAACTTAATTAAAATATCAAATTAAAATCTATTTTGTACGAATGTAGTCATTCTGATTCATACAAATATATACATTATGATCAATTTGTGCAAAACTTTCAATTTTGATTAGGTTGTGTTGTAGCACTTATGTCCTGAGCATGAATTTTTTGTATTAATATTAATAAAGATAACTTTGGTTATTGTTTTAATTAAAATAAAATTTTGATATATATTAATTCATATATAATAAGGACCCTAGGGAACACAGTAGACCACTGAGGTGCATGGTGGGTCCATAATTGGGATACCCAGTGGATCAGTCCTATAGACTTAGACTGAGTTTATAGCTTTGGTGATGCTGGTCGATTCACTGAAAATAAGTTGTTAGCAAGTAAAGGAATATGGTGAAGTCTCCACCGCGAGGACGTTCTTTATTCCCCTGACCAAGTATGATGATCGTGTTGAACAGAAACCAAGACAGTGCACAGATTAGTATATCAGAGATTGGTGCAAAATATATCTTACTACTATAAATAATTTATCCTCAACCCTGAGAGACTATGCATACTAAGCCAACCGACTGTATGGTGCTTTGATATGCCAACATGTGCGGACCTTCCATAGTCTAATACCATGGTATGTTGGGTTACCCGACTGGCGCTAGAGTGACATGCAATCCCTACAGGTTATTCGATATCCAAAGTTGGATTGGTGTATTTTGATGAGCCAATCTGCCCATACAATTAACCTAAGCCTGGTGGTTATCAGTATCACTGATGACGTTCCGGATGCTAGGCATAGCACCGAAAAAGTATAGTGTTATGGATAACAAGTCATCAAATCATCGTTAGATGATCGATTGGGCTCTAACAGTACTCCTCACTGCCCGAGTTGAATTATGACACCAGTAATAGGAGAGACCTAAGATTATCAGAGTATAGTAGATAACAGGGTTACGATGGTGTAACATAGGTTTAGGATTACTAGATTTTAACTCACATTGCACTCTGGGTGGCTACATGAGTTAATAGGATTAGGACTGATTAGTGGAACTTTTGGTGTGTCACCAGAAAAGTTAATCAGGGATCCAATTAGAATGAGAAATCCTGAACCCTGAAGGTTTTATCCTATTATTACGTATAGGAATTGTTCTCCGACCTAGTTGGATGCGTTAAATACAAAGTAGAGCGATGGAGCGCATGTTAGAAATGGTGTGTTCTAAGCTTGTAAAACTCTAAGTTTTGATCTAATACTAAAGGATGAATATTATTCTATGAGATGCATGTTGGTACGTAATATAGTTACATGTTCTTATTAGAACAAAAAGCCATGGCTACATGGTAATTCATTGAGTTGAAGACTAAGTGGCCGGGTTGGTCCCATGTAACCTATATAAGTTCACAGCTATGATCAGGTTGGTCGCCTTATCATGGTAAGCTGTTGATGATGATGGTGCATGAGGAGTCTTCATCATGGTCATCACCAGGCACAGTATCTGTGGCCAAACAGATCGAACCAACACGGTGTACATATAAATGAGCAGACATTCATGCACTAAGTCGTGTTTCTGCTTAGGGTAAAACGGTCATAAATCCTGAGAAACCATGTCTGGTTGTATGGTGCTTTAGTGCACCAAATTGTGAGGATCCAATTACGCGATCTAAAATCTAGGTATACTGGGTTACCCGGCTGGCGTCGCATCAGCATGCTATTCCTACAGGTTATCCACATCCTTAATGGGGTGCGTTCCTTGATTTGACTTACATCATACCAAATCCAGGCCTGGTGGTCATCAGTTGGACTATTGACTGGGTTCAATTACTCGACGGGGTAATCAATGGTGAGATATAAGCAAGAGACCTAGATGGAACCAAGTCATATAAGCACTCGAGTCTGACGGTGTTCTCCACCGCTCGAGTCTCATCATGGTACTAAGTGGAGGGATAACGAGTTTACCATAGCTAAGCGAAAATCAAGGGTATACGAGAGAACATAGTAAGTATAGGGGGGAATAGAGTGCAACCTGCGTCATACTTTGGGTGGCTATGCAGGTTAACTCAGACTTAGGGGGTCGATGGTACACTCGGATAGTATGTCGACCGAGTCCGAGTTGGAAGCTATGAACCCTGGTCCTTGAAGGTTCCACCTTATGCACATCTTGTATGGTTCTCGAACCAACTCCTCGATTCACGAGGTGAAGTATTTAGTCCAATTAAAATATATTCTATGTGTGCTTCGGACTAGTGTACGGTAGTTGTATATGCTCGTGTATGGACTAAGATGTAAATCCAGAGTAGTACGGAGATACACAAGGTCATAACCTAAGCGATAGTTTGTAACATGGGTACGATGCACCAGTACGTGTTGCAAGTTGACCGGATGACTTTACTAAGGGCACCCTAGGTGTTTACTGAGGGCACCCCAGTAATAGTGAAAATACTAGTCATAATTCACTCGGGCACGTCATGCGAGTTCCCAATGCGAGGGGCAACCAACTAGAGGTGTGGGGGTGCCTTGGAAAACCAAGGGCATCGCCACACACTAGGGTGGCCGCCCCCCACATGAGGACAAAGGCATGGTCGGCCACCCTAGTTTCTAGGGTTTGTAGTTGCAAACTTCATGGAGAGGGGGGGGCCGGCCCCTAGGTACCATAAGGGGTCGACCACACGTGGTATGCGCAAGCCCTAGCCAAACACCCCCCATCTCCTCCCTCTTTATCTCTTATCTCCTCTTTTGTGTGCACCCTCAAACTTCATCCTCGCGTAACGAATCGAAGGCGGAGAAGGGTCGTTCCTCAGAGGCACTCAGAGATTCGAGAGTAACGTTCTGTACAACATATGAGATCGGGTGAACGAAGAAGGCTTCATCCTTTCGTATATCGTCATCCATCTTTCCGGGAGTTCTTCCGTCTTCATCGACAAAGAAGAGAATCCTCCGCGGTTAAAAGATCAGTACAAAGGTATGCATCATTTTAACTCGTAATCTAGCATAGTCTCGAATTGCATGCATACTGGACATTCGATTCGCTAGATTGACTTTAGGGCGTTCGTCTCATGTGCACGCATATTAGTTTTGTAAAAGTTTTATCGTGTAACGTGCGCCACGCACATTCTTTCGATCGATAAATTATTTCCGTTGCGGGCCTCTACCATAGGATTTTTCCAATAGCGCAAGCCCGAAGCCTAAGAACATAATTCACATGTGTTAAGAAGTCATAGGGGTATTTGGTAAATACTAAAATATGGCTCGGAATATATTGAATATGGATCTTAAAATGAGTGGAATAATTTCAGGAGCTCATAGTCGCTGACAGAACTCGATTCCGATAAGCACACCTTACTCTATCTCTCTATTAGTGGTCTTCTAATATAAGGGTATTTTTGTCCAAAGTGTCATAGAGATAAGATGAAGCCCTAACCGACCGTTGATCCCTATCTTTAAGGGGGATGGCCCTAGCTTACTCGTGCTTACGTGAGCGACTAGGGGACATGTGGGGGAGGATTTCGACCGTCGTACGTAATCCCTCTCCAACAGTCGATTGAAGGTTTGAAACTTCGGGATGTGACACGCTTTGAAGCGCTGAGCTGTCAAGTATTGAGCTATCGCGTTAACATTGTATAGTAGAGAGAGAGAAAGAGTTGACACAAGGTGTGATGCTAGAATTCGACCGTAGCCTACGTCTCCATACGGTAAGACACAACCTTTGAATCCACTATCTCTGGGTCAAAAGTAGAGCTACTCTCGACAGACCGAGGAGCACTTCTTATAAGTAGACAGAGGGTGGAATAATCTCAGAAGGAGTCTGAAAACCAGAAAGCTCGAGAATCTCTGGAAAACAAAAAATAGGATTTTGGTCTGGAATTCTGGATCTCGAATAATTTACAGGGTTGACTATTTATAGATATTTGGTTTATGGAGAATATTTTGGGAATATTCCCAAGTATATCAGGGGTTTTTATAAATATACGGGAAGGGGTTCACTAGAACCCAGACAATGTGTGTGGGCCTCAAGTAGGGCTGCGGGTCCCACTGTCATCTTTGTGGGCCCCAGGTAGGGCTATGGGTCCCATTATCATCTTCATGGGGCTCAGGCAAGGCTGCGGGTCCTACTATCGTCTTTATGGGACCCAGGCAGGGTTGCGGGTCCTGCTATCAAGCGTTAGCAAGATTTTGCACCCACAATTACCCCCTCCCAGCTAGGCAGATGCTAACCTAGCTGGCTAGGAATCCCTGGTGCAAAACTGGTTATTCAGGGCTGCACCTCTATGGCCTCACTCGATCCTGCGAACCGACCAAACGGTGCATTCTTTTGTGTTACAGCTAACCAACTTGCATAGCTCTCGATGAGTCGATGCAACTTCTACAATACCACCATGATTGAGCCTTTTGTTGCCTTGTCCTACATAACAGTGGCGACATGCTCTCCTTATACTATGTTTCGCTATGAGGACATGCTCATTGTGGCGCACTTTACTGCAAGCAACAGCTGCTGCTCGAGCTAGAACAGATCTAGATGATAAGGCGTGATGTAGGAGTTGACCTATGAGCGAGGAAGGAGTAGAGAGAGTTGCAGCACGACGGTTTGGAAGGGTTGCTCGAAGAAGCAGGGCTGCATCATCGGTAGCAACGGCGGCGACGGTTGAGGAGAAGGACTATAGGAGTATTCTGTCGAGGGGGTTAGCGATTCGGGGACATAGAGAGGTGTCCAAGGATTCAGCAGCCGGGCCATGTCTAGGTTGAGCGGAGCTACGGAGGTCCGGGCGGAGGGAGAGGATAGGCAAGCTTTGGCTTGTCTTCAATAATGCCCGTCGACCCTCTACCAGGGGTTGGCCAGTTGCATGTCTGTTGACCGGCTATCCAGGCTGGTAGTCATCCGTCTGCCGACCTACTATCCGGGTTGACCATCGTCCGTCTACGGACCCGTTGTCCGGGGTAAGCATGCAGAGGTATGATTGATGGTGAATGTTGAAAGTAGTACGTTTGGTCGAATATCGAGGTGCAGCGTCTCCGTGGATCCAAAGACAGTCCAAGGCAAGTAGTCATTGGTGTGGCAAACAAAAATGGAGTTCTTGAAGTGCTGCATCAAGGCAGGTAGACCCTGGATCCGAGTACAAGTGACCTCACAAACTTTGGTTGGTTGAAAAGAGGCTTAGTTTTTCATGCCCTATGAAACAATGATGCACTCACGTGACACTTGTGCTTGTGAAGTTGACAAAAGCATAACCCAAGTTGCTTCCACTCTTGCAATCCAGGGGAAGGTACGGGAAGTCGTATTCCGAGAGGATGGCATCACCTCCTTGTTGCTTTAGATTCCTCACATGGCAATGCTCGCCGAGTATATGTCGAACCGCTATCCGGGACTAACCGTCGTGCTCGTCGACCACCTTGTCAGGGGCCGACCAGGTGTAAGTCTGCCAATCCGTTGTCCAAGGTCGACAGTCGTGCCTGTCGACCCCTTGTCAGGGGCCGACCGGGTACGTGTCTGCCGACCCGTTATCTGGGGTCGACAGTCACTGCCCCCCCTGTTAGGGGCCGGTTGGGTGCGTGTTTGTCACCCCGTTATCTGGGGTCGATAGTGGTGTTTGCCGACCCCCAGTACAGGACCAGTCTAGTGTATATCTGCTGAGTCATTGTCCGGGATTGACAGTCGTGCTTGCCGACCCCCTATCAGGGGCTAGCCGGGTGCATGTCTGCTGACCTATTGTCCGGGGTCGACAGTCGCACTTACCGACCCCCTGTCAGGGGCCGACTGAGTGTATGTCTGTCGACCCATTGTCCAGGCCGACTGTGGCGTCTGCCGACCCGCTGTGCGGGGACGACCGTTGTGCCTGCCTACCCCCTACCAGGGGTCGACCAGGTGTTTGTCTACCGACCTGTTGCACGGGGCCGACCGTTGCGCCCGCCAACCTCCTGCAAGGGGCCGACCGGATGCACGTCTACCGACCCGCTGCACTAGGCTGACCGTTGTGCCTGACTACCCCTTACAAGGGGCCAACCGGGTGTGTGTTTGTCGACCCGTTGTGCGGGGACGACCGTCTTCTATTTGCCGACCCGTTGCACGGGGTCGATCGTCGCGGCTGTCCGTCGGCCCATTGTCCGGGGACGGCGGTCGTTGTACGTGCCGACCCCCTGTCAGTGGCTGGCCGTTGCGCCTTTCCGTCGATCGACTTGCTGTACAGGTCGATTGCAGCGGTCGCCCACTTCTTGTCGGGCGTTGGGCATTTTCTGCACCCACACCCCCTCCCAGCTTGGCAGGTGTTAACCTGGCTGGCTAGGATCCTACAGTGCATGACCCAGCTAGGTAGGTGTGCACGAGGGCTGGTTGCAAAGGCGAGGGCCGCGAGGGTTAAATGCAAAAAGAGAAAAGGTAGGGGGGGTGGATGCAAATAAAGAGGGAAAAGGGGGGTTCGGATGCGAATAACACCCAAAAAAAGAAGGGAAATCGCGACTCTGAGCCACGTTCGACGAGGCATAGCGTGCGCATCCGAGGCTGGAATTCGTCGATTGTAGAGCCAGTGTGATCCTCGTATGACCCTCTATAAGGGCAACCATAGACAAGGAAATAACGAGGCCTAGAAGACCATCATATTGCAATGGAAAAACAGAATAAAACACGAGTTAAAAACCCAAACGGGGGAGGGGAAATAGTGCAAAATCACGACTCGGAGCGGCGTACTATGAGACGTAGTGTGCGCATCCGGACCCAGAATTTATCGATTTTAGATCCATGGTGATCCTCGCATGGTCATCTACAAGGCCATTCAGAGTTGAAGGGAGAACAGAGCCTAAAAAGCCATCATATTACAATGGGAAGACGGGATAAAACGTGAGTTAAAAGCCCAAAAATCCTCGTTGGGGGGGTTGGGGGGGGGGCACTCCTCGCACGGTTCGATGCAGGGGTGAAGGGGAGGAGGGCCAGTCATGGGTGCCTATTCCCCTTGGGGTGGGGGAGTTGGGAAAGTGGCACACCCTCTGAAGGGGATGGGGGGTAGCCTCGGTTGAGGGAGCAAAGGGCCAAGGGGGGGTGGGCGTATAAGGCTAGTCGGTTTTGGGGTTTGAGTTGGTTGATTTTAGAGTAGGTGTTGGAGGGGGTGGGCATTAGGGAACCGATAGGGGAGTGGTTGGTTTGGACGAGAGGGGGGGGGGGGCTGGTCGTAAGTCCGGGGGAATTGGAGTGCAGCCTGCGTCACACTTTGGGTGGCTATGCAGGTTAACTCAAAATCAGAGGATCGATGGTACAATCGGGTAGTGTGTCGATTGAGTCCAAGTTGGAAGCCATAAACCCTGGTCCCTGAAGGTTCCACCTTATCTACAAAAATGTACGGTCCTTAAACCATTTCCTCAAAACACATGACGCAGTTAGAGGAAGCAAAGAGTCAACTTTTATGCTCCGTGTGTGCTAAGGAAAAACCCTAGAGTGTTACATAGACATACGTAGTCATCCCTTACCATAAGTGGACTCCGCCACATGGGTGCAAAGCACCAGGACATATTGCGAGTTGGTCAGTTGACTTTACTATGGGCATCCTATGTGTTTAATTAAGGCACCCCAGTAAATAGTGAAATCACTACTAGTGCACTTCACTTATGTGTGTCTTGTAAGTTCTCGTACACGTGGGATGACCAACTAGTGACATAGGGGTGTTTTGGTAATACCATACATCATTATGCACTAGGGGGGCTGACCCTAGGTATTGGGAGACCAAGTCAAGGCTGACCCCATAGATTTTAAGAGGTTGTTACCTCTATTATAGGACCGGCTATAGGGATAAATAAAAAGGGTTTGACTTGGTCTTTACAAGTCCTAAAAGTTAGAATAAGATAGAGATAAGAGGGGAGAGATAAAGAGGGGCGGCTCTAGCTTCTAGGAAGCCTATCCTAGGGGTGGCCGGCCTTATAAAAGGAGAAAGAAAAGAGAGGGGGCCGACCCTAGCAAGATTTGCCCGACCCCTCTCTCTTCTCTTCTTCTCACCTCACAACATCGGGATGGGGTGAGCCTCATTTCCTCCCTCCTCACCGGCGATAGTCGTGTCGAGAAAGATGGGAGAAGAGAGAATAATAATTTTGGATTTACTAAAAAGACAGGGACCTTGGACTAAAAGAAACTTTAGGTCCTATTCACGGGATGTAGGGGTGTGCATTGGTTCGAAACCGACCTATTTAGGCAAAACCCAAACCGATCCAACTTTGATCGGTTTGGAGGATTTTCAATCCGATCCAAATCGAACTAAGATTGGAATCCAATCCAATTAAAGTATATTTGGATTGGATTGGATGGTCGGTTTAGGCTTTGGACCATGTTCTAATTGAGATTTTTTGCCTTTTCTATTAGGACCTAGTTCAAACTTAAAAAATAATAATTGTTATCAAATCATTAGGCCTAAATAAGATTTTTAACTGATTTTGAGTCTTCCTATAGCATTGTAAAGGTTGTTGGTAGCAAGGGTATATGAGGATTGTTGAGGTTCCATCCCTATATTGGTAGTGGTGGAGCATGGCCCAACTTCAGAGTAGCATAGGAGCAGCACAACACTGGGTCCAAGGTGCGTCTTCAGGCAGTCGGTGCCCTAGGCACCGGTAGAGTGGCGCCCGGTCACTGGCGGGCACTAGGATCAGGTTCTCCCTCTCGGGTTGGCGCTCTGGGCGCCAGCTCCAGGTAGTCAGGATTCGGGCCCCAAGTTGATGGCACCCTGGGCGCCCAGGGCGAACTTTGCACGGACTGCGGGTTTGGTCTCTCGGGTTTGACCCTATAAAAGGGAATTTTTTCTCTTTTAGGGTTAGAGAGAGGAAAGAAAAATGCTTGATTGAGACGATGACGACATAACTCAAGGAAGAAGAAGAGATTTTCTCTACCACGTTGGAAGAGGAAGACTCTTTGGATTGATCGATGGGAGATCGATCAGATCTAAACTTCATCGGAGGTGAGTTCTCTCTCGAAGCTTTCTAGGGTGTTGTTTGTCAAACCCTAAAGGGCGAGGTAGATCTTGATTGGAGGAGGAATAAAGGACTCAGATTGTACTTCGTTCTTGCTTGCCCTTTGATAGTGAAGCCTTTCCGGAGTGATTGCTCGGAGTGATTGCTCGATAGTGGTTTTCCCTATAAGGGTTTCCACTTAAATCCCGTATGTTCTCTCTTATGTTTGTTTGGTTTGCTTTGTGATTTGTGATCGATTGTTCTTCATTATCTCTGAATCTTCTCGAAAGAGGGATTGTCAGTACGAACTCTCGTGATCGAATTCCCAACAGTGGTATCAGAGCCAGGTTAGATCCGAACAAGGTACACACAAGGTGTTCGACGAGATTCTTCTTAAAACCTATCTTTGAATAGCGAAGTTTGAGACTGGAGTCGAGATGGAGAACATTCAACATGCAAGGATGATTAGTCTCAATGCCTCTAACTAGTTGTTTTGGAAGTCCAAGATAGAGCTATTCCAAGATCCAAGGTGTTGGTGATGTCTGCATCAGAACTAACGTGGGATGCACGTTGGTGTTGAAGGATGTCTTGTATGTTCTAGATCTTCGACCGAACTTGATGTCTGGTCTTGCACTAGATCGACAAGGCTATGTGAGCCAATTTGGTGATGAAGCTTGGAAACATACCTGTAACACCTATGGTGTTAGATTTGAGAATAATAAAAGTCCTCCTTGGGCATTTTCGTTATTTTTAATCAGACTTTTTCTTTGGGCTTGTTCTGGAAGAATAAGTCGTAAACCCATGAAATGTTTTACGTTCACTTTCTCTATGGCTTCGAACACGTCGCAATGGTGCGTCCCGTGCAGTAATCGGGTATATGCGCAGCTAGTTTTGGCAGTTTGGTAGTTATACCCTAAAATATCGATAAATTAGCCAACCTTCGATATTATTTTGTTTACCACAGGAGTTTAGGTAATCGGATTGTAAGAAGGCTGGATACGTTGGGTGAGGCTCTGAGAGAGCTTTTCAACGAGCCTGAGCTAGGGTCGATCCGACACCCGTGTGATGAGTTATTGTTATTTTAAATTTTAGATTATTTCTTTCTTTTTGGGAGATCTAAAAGTCAGAAAAATATATATCAAGCGCCGATGCGTTTATGTCGACGAGATCTTTCTAACGAATCCTATCAGGCCCTATTCTGACCACCGGTTTGTGAGTTATGGATAATTATCCTTTTCAGCTTGGTAGGTATTCGAATCACACCCGGGTTCCAACCGAGCCCACTTTAGGGCGCAGGACCGAGCCTGCCATCCCTAGGACCTGTCTCCTAACTTTGTAGTTGGATTTAAGTTTCTTAGATCTCTTTCGTCTGAATTTAAAATGTTAATTTCGGATGGGAAGAAATGAAAGAGTTAAGATGATAAAACTGAATTTTTTATTCTTTTATTCCATCCTCTTTATTAGGAATTAAAAGCCTTAACAATCGAATAGCCATAACAACCAGATCTCTCTCCCCGTGATTTAAAATTTTAATTTTGGATGGGGAGAATAGGGAAGATTTATGGTGATAAAACCAAATCTCTTCTTCCTTTATTCCCTGAGTCCCTTGCCTTTATTAGGAATTAAAGGGGCTAACAACTTATTTCCCCAACCCTCTTTATTACTATAACACCACCCTCTTTAGTACCATAATAGCAGCCCCCTTTCTTTCTTATTGTGAACCAAGAAAGAGAGAGAACAGGAGAGAAAGAGCGACATAGTATATGTATTAATATAAGAAGAGAAGAGAGAGAAAGAGAGATCGGAAGAAGAAAGAGCAGAGAGATCAAAGGAAAGAACTAAAGAGAGAGGTGCAGTAGACCCGCCTCCTCCCCCGACTTTGACGAGCACCGAAACCAAGGTCAGCCCTTCTCCCTCTCCTCCTCCACGCGACCCAACCCGTGCGGCCACCCTTTGTCTTCCCTCACCCGCGACCAATCCGGGTGGAGACATCACCGGAGGCCATCCCAGGCATCCCCGGCAATCTCGCAGAAAACACCACCTCCATCACCACCCCTCCTTAATTCCTTGGTTGCGGCCAAACCCAGATTGGGACCACACTGCGGCCATCTCCAATGCCACCCATGGCCTCGTCGATCGCAGGAGGTGCAAATCCATGCATGTTCCCAGCAGCTCATGGTCGGAAAATAAGTGCCATGGCAATGAGTTTCAAGAGAACCCATTCCTCTGTTTTATGTTCGATGGAGAAGAAAGGGACTTGGGATGAATGTTTTTAAATTGTTGTTAAGTTGGGATTATTTGAACCCAAACCCATTAACAACTTAAACCAGGCCTGACCCGCCTTATGTACTGCAGACCCGACCCGCCTTATGCACTGCATACCAGAACCATCAACCGCAGACCTGACCTGACCACCCAGACCCAACCCGACTGCTTTACTGACCCAACCCAGCACAGTGAACCGCGTTCACTTAAAACAGACCCGCGAACCAACAGATTTTGGTTCGGCCGCCATTTCTTCGTCCGAACTCGGAATCGAATCAAACCAGCGCCATTGCGACCGGCTCGGAAAATCTAATATGTTGGACATATTTTGGTATAGTAATTATATTGTTTAGTATCCCATTTTACCCATGGGCCTGATTGAGTCGTGGTATGATAGTTTGACTGCCAATTCTCCGTCCGATCTCAGAATTAGACTAAACCGATGGCATTGTGCTCAGATCATTGATACCGATGTATTGAACCTAGTTTAGGACCCTAAGAATCCTTCTACCATGTTGAACCAACCGAGGACCATTTTTTACCGATTCAACCCTAAAACCTCTGACCAAAGTCGGATTCTAGCAAAGTCGGATCCTCTTCTCATAGCCGGCCATTGAACTTTGAGCTTAGATAACGATTAACAGTAATAGCCTTCGCTTACCTAGACCCATCTTGGTAGCTTGTTCTTTCGGCGGAGCACCGGGACCACAAACGAGATATTTGGGGATCACTGAGCATAATCCAGGTGAACACGACTGACCCTACTCTAATTAGGGCGAACTATAATCGTAGTTGTAGTATAGTAAATAACTAAACTAAGAAAAATACTGCATATGGTTATAATATATCCAATGCATACAGGATAACCGGTACTGTATGTGGGAGGTGGGCATACTATCCCTTGCTCCTGAATGAACCCTGAAAATATATGTATTTTCTTTATCGCATATAATACCTGTGTAGTATTCTTTGTAGCATCGAAAGTAGTCAGCTTCAATCTAGTTTTACAGTATGATGCATGCAAATCGGTAAATTTTTCGTATATATATTATTGTAAATATTGATGATTGAAATTGAATCCTAGTGCCCATGGGACATATGGTGCAGCCGAGTTACCACAGAGTAACGAGGGCTGGCAGTCTCGGTAGAGAGATTGGTTGAGACATTGCCTCAATTGAGGTCGTCTTCCTAGAGGGAGGACCGACTATCCATGGGCATGGGTAGGGGACCCGTTTGCACATGATGGGATGTGAACCACCGCCTGTGCATCCGAATAAAGTAGGTAGGGTCACAGGGTTGGATATGCGGTAAAGTCCGAGTGGCCTAGTAGTCTACCCCTGGTAATGACCCCGAAGAAGCAAGTTGGGCGGGAGTGCCCCATGGTGAAAGACCAAGCCCCCTTATGGCCATATGAGTATTTTCTGGTTGACCAGGTATACTGGGACCAGGTGTTTTCTGTTGGCAGAATCAGGTAGATAGAAAACTGCCGGTTCACCCTATAAGTATATTAGATCTAATATGCATTATTCATGATCATGATTGTAGATGTAACTGTTAAATATTGTATCATTGTAACTTATAGTTTGATATTGTAACTGTATGTAGTAGTTTCTTTTGCCTGCTCTCGTGTTAATCTAAATTAAATAATATTATTTAAATTGATGTATAATGCTGCCCTCGTTAATCTCGAGATGGGCAGAATGCGATTGTAGTTTACCCTACTTAGTTTAGGGTTAGTTATTTACTGAGTTTACCTTTGTAAACTCACCTCGTTGTTGCACACTCTTTTCAGGTACTGTAGACCCTTCTCAGGCGCCTCCGAGGAGCATGGTTGTCAAGAAAGAGGACTCTAGAAGTTTTAGTTAGCTATATTTATTTCTAGTTGATCATGTAATAAGTGGTTAGACTTGTTTGATGGTGTTAGATGCTCTGAATAAATATCAGTACCATTTTCCTTTTCATTTGGTAGGCTTTTTCACAAAGCCCGATAAGCTTTCCCTCAAAGTCATCCCCCATTACATAGTAATTAGTTAATGATAATATAGTAAATAAATTAAATGATAAAAACAAACTCAAAACCCTTTTACTCCTTTGACTTTCCCTTTAAACCCTCTTCACACCTCGAGTTTGGCTGGTTTCCATTATAGTTGGATCCGGAGTGTGACAATACCAGGGGCTCGTTGGTAGTGGCGAAGGGGAAGGTCTGTTGCACCCTATACAAGACGACGAGTCATCTGTTCAAAGATGGACTACTTGTAGCTGATCATGGATCCTCACCTGATTTGTGGCATCGGTGACTTGCACACATGAGCGAGAAAGGCTGGGAGCTTCTCGCAAAGAAAAAGAGATGGCTTTCTCAGATAATGTATCCCTCAGCTCATACGATGATTGCTTGATTGGGAAGCATCATTGAACGGTGTTCCAGAAGGGGTCTATGAGGAAGATAGAGCCACTTGATCTTGTACACACCGATGTGTGTGGTTCTCTCGACGTGGAGATGCATGATGGGAATCGATACTTTCTCACGTTCATCGACGGTGCCTCTAGGAAGGTATGGATTTCGTTTCTCAGTCTATGAATTGTTTAAAACTTTTCATATGAAGGTGGAAAGAGAAATAAGGAAGCTGTTGAAGTATCTCCGTAGTGATTACGGAGGCGAGTAAACTTCAAAGGCATTTGAAGAGTATTGCACGAAGCATGGTATTCGGTATGAAAAAACCATTCCTCGTACTCCATGGCAAAATAGGGTGGCGGAGCGGATGAATCGCACTATCATGGAGAAGGTATGCTGCATGTTGGCTACGACAAAGTTACCGAAGATGTTTTGGCGAGAAGCCGCTAACATGGCTTGCTACCTCATTAACCGGTCTCCCTCAGCCCCATTGTAAGGTGACGTGCCAGAGAATTTCTGGACGAAGAAGGATGTGTCCTATACTCACCTGAGAGTGTTTGGTTGTAAGGCACTCATTCATGTGCCCAAAGAGCAGAGGTCGAAGCTAGATGGGAGAGCCATTCCGTGCATCTTAATAGGCTATAGTGACGAGGAGTTTGGCTACATAATGTTTGATCATAAATATAGGAGGTTTGTAAGAAGCATATATGTTATCTTCTACGAGGATCAGACGATTGCAGATCTTAACAAAGCAAAGGAGCCAAAGAAGCAGATCGAGTATGTTGAACCTGATCTTACTCCTGTGTCTATCCCACTATCGCATCCTGAAGGTGGGGGAGAGGCATAAAAAGGACTTGTTGGAGCTGAACCAATTGAAAATGAAGAGGTAAAAGGTACTGAGCATGCAGAAGAAGCACCCCCTCTTCTCTCTCCTCTCAAGAGGTTGCAGCACCTCAAGTCCGAAGGTCTGCAAGGGAATCTCGGGCGTCTACAAGGTACCCTAGTGACGAGTATGTCCTGCTCACAAATGAGGGGGAGCCAGAAGGTCTACAGAATGCCTTAACTTATAAGGATAAAGCTTAATGGATGAGATCTATGCAAGAAGTGATGGCTTCTTTGCATAAGAATGACACCTATGAGTTAGTGAAGATGCCAAGAGGAAAGAAAGTTTTGAAGAACAAATGGGTTTACAAACTCAAGCAAGACAACTCCAGGAAGAATGTGCAGTATAAGGCTCGGCTCGTGGTGAAAGGCTTTGAGCAGCGCTAAGGTATAGACTACAATGAAATATTCTCTTCGGTAATGAAGATGATATCAATAAGGGTGATGTTAGGACTAGCTGTTAGATTGGATATGGAGATCGAACAGCTCGACATGAAGACATCTTTTCTTCACGGTGAACTAAACGAGGAGATATATATGGTGCAGCCGGAAGGTTTTGAGGAGAAAAGCAAGGAACAATGGGTATGCAGGTTAAAGAAGAGCCTCTAAGGGCTCAAGCAGGCTCGAGGCAATGGTACAAAAAGTTAGATTCATTCATGGTGAGTCACGAGTACATGAGGACTGATGCAGACCACTGTAAATATGTCAAACGCTTCTCATATGACAACTTCATCATTCTATTGTTGTATGTCGACAACATGTTGATTATGGGTAAAGAGGTAGCTTTAATCAACAAGTTGAAAATGGACTTGTTCAAGTCCTTTAAAATGAAAGATTTAGGGCCGGCACAGTAAATCCTTGGGATGAAGATCAGGCGAGACAGGAAGGCTCGAAGAATTTGGTTGTCTCAGGAGGCATACATCAACAAGGTACTAGATTGATTAAGTATGAAGGAAGCGAAGACAGTCAGCACTCCGCTTACTGGTCACTTCAAGCTGAGTACGAGGATATCACCGATCACTAAAGAAGGAAGAAAGGAGATGTCAAACATCCCTTATTCATCACCTATGGGGAGCTTGATGTATGCAATGGTCTACATGAGACCGGACATCTCTTACACAGTTGATGTGGTGAGCAAATTCTTGACAAGTCCAGGGAAAGAACACTGATGAGCTGTCAAGTGGATTTTGAGGTACCTGAAGGGAACATCGAAGATGCACTTATGCTTTGGAGAAGGAAAGTCAGTATTGGAAGGGTTCACAGACTCAGACATGGCAGAGGATCTCGATAACAAGAGGTCGACGTCGGGGTACGTATTCACATTCACAGAGCAGTGTCTTGGAAGTTACAACTTCAGAAAGTGTGTAGCTCTGTCAACAACTGAAGCCGAGTACATTGCCTTGTTAGAAGCAGGGAAGGAGCTAATGTGGCTGAAGCTACTGTTTCAGGGTTTGGGCTTGAAGCAGAAGATATTTTTTTTGTTTCGCGACAGTCAAAGCGCCATTGACTTGAACAAGAACTCAACTCATCACGGGCGAACCAAGCACATCAAAGTGCGGTATCGCTGGATATAAGAGGTGAATGAGCGTGGGGATCTACAAGTTGAGAAGATCCATACAAGTAAGAATCAGTCAGATATGTTAATGAAGACAGTCACGAAGGAGAAGCACGAGCTTTGTCGAGAGCTCGTTGGCATGGAATGATTGGCATGGTGGCATCCCTCTCTCTCCATGGATTTGGAGGGGGAGATTGTTGAGGTTCTATCCCCATGTTGAAAGTGGTGGAGCTTGACCCAGTTTCGAAGCAGCACAGGAGTAGCACAACACCGGGTCCAGGGTGCATCTTTAGGCAGTCGGTGCCCTGGGCGCCGGTAGAGTGGTGCCCGGTCACTGGCGGGGGCCAGGATCGGGGCCTCCCTCTCGGGTTAGCGCCCAGGGCGAAATTTGCACGGATTGCGGGTTTGGTTTCTCGAGTTTGACCCTATAAAAGAGAAATTTTCTCTTTTAGGGTTAAAGAGAGGAAAGAAAAACGCTTGATTGAGACGACGATGGCAGAACTCAAGGAAGAAGAAGAGATCTTCTCTACCACATTGGAAGGGGAAGACTCTTGGGATTGATCGACGGGAGATCGATCGGATCTAAATTTCATCGGAGGTGAGTTCTCTCTCAAAGCTTTTCTAGGGTGTTGTTTGTCAAACCCTAAAGGGTGAGGTAGATCTTGATTGGAGGAGGAAGAGAGGAGTCGGGTTGTACTTCGTTCTTGCTTGCCCTTTGATAATGAAGCCTTTCCGGAGCGATTGCTCAAAAGTGGTTTTTTTTCGTAAGGGTTTTCACTTAAATTCTGTGTGTTCTCTTTTGTGTTTGATTGGTTTGCTTTGTGATTTGTGATTGTTCTTCATTATCTTTGAATCGTCTCGAAAGAGAAATTGTCGGTACGAACTCTCGTGATCAAATTTCCAACAAGGGCATATGATATATTTAATAAAATATTTTATATATATATATATATATATATATAACATGCTAAGGCCGTTTTGTGCTGACTAGGACAATATGGAACCAAGGCTGACTAGGACAATATGGAATGCTGATTGGACAAAATCATTTAGTCCGAGAGAGAGAGTCCAACTAACGCCCCCACCCCCCCAATTCCAAAAAAAGAAATAAATTAATTTTTAAAAACACAGCTGATCACATCCCCTTCATTTTCGAACGCACGCCAGCCCCTCTTTCACACCCCCGCCCCTTCACACCTCCCTCATCGCACCCCCTCCACTCGAGCCGCTTTTCACGCCCCCCTCAACCCCCCCCCCCCCTCCGATCCCGCCCCCAAATCCGCGCCCCCCCCAATCCCCGGCCTTCACGCCCCCCCTCTTTCTCTAGCGGTTCTCTCTCTATCCCCCCGACTATCTCTCTCCCCCCTCTCCCCGGCCTCTCTCTCTCTAACTTATCATCCAGATCTGGACGTCGCCGGACCGGGAGGGCGTGAGAAAGAGGGCTGCGTACGGGAGGAGACGGCGGCCTCGGCCCCGATGCTCGGGTAGGAGGCTCTCCCGCACCTGGAGGTCGCCGAACCGGGAGGGCGCGAGAAAGAGGACTGCGTAGGGGAGGAGACGGCGGCCTTTGCCTTGATGCTCTGGTAGGAGGCTCTCCCGCACAGCTCTGGAGGTCGCCGGACCTCCAGATCTCTCTCTCTTTCTTTCTTTCTTTCTCTCTCTCTCTTTCTCTCTCTCTCTCATCGCAGGGGAGGAGATGGCGGCCTCAGCCTCGGCCCCGACGCTCGGGTAGGAGGCTCTCCCGCACAGATTTGGAGGTCGCCGGACCTCCAGATCTCTCTCTCTCTCTCTCTCTCTCATCGCATTGGGCATGGTCTATGTTTGATAAAGAGGAATTTTGGGTTGGCGGTGTTTTGGATGCAGGGGCTCAGTGGAAGACGGGCAGCTTGGGATTGGGGACTCGGAGGAGGAGTGGGTCTGTAACGTCAAATCACTCAAGCACGAGTCCATCCCCGTCGTCATCGCCGGTAGCAGAAACTCCCTCACCATCTGCAATAACGGACATGTCCCTCCCTTCCCTCCCCCTCCCCCTCCCCATCCCATCCATTTTTATTTTTTATTTTTCCAAAACCCTGATTCTTGCTCTTTCAATTGCTCTCTCTCTCTCTCTCTCATTGGGCATGGTCTGTGTTTGATAAAGAGGAATTTTGGATTGGCGGTGTTTTGGATGCAGGGGCTCAGGGGAAGACAGGTAGCTTGGGATGGATGGGGGACTCGGAGGAGTGGGTTTGCAGCGACAAATCATTCGAGCACGAGTTCATCCCCGTCGTCATCATCGGCAGCAAAAACTCCCTCGCCATCTGCGATAATGGACATGTACCTCCCTTCCCTCCCCCTCCCATCCTTTTTTATTTTTTATTTTTTCAATATCCTGATTCTTGCTCTTTCAATTATTTGGGGAATGAGCAGCTGTTTACATGGGGGTGGAACCAGAGGGGCACGCTGGGCCACCACCGAAGACCAAAACCAAGGCTGACTAGGACAATATGGAACCAAGGCTGACTAGGACAATATGGAATACTGATTGGAAAAAATCATTTAGTCCGAGAGAGAGAGTCCAACTAACGCCCCCACCCTCCCAATTCCAAAAAAAGAAATAAATTAATTTTTAAAAACACAGCTGATCACATCCCCTTCATTTTCAAACGCACGCCACCCCTCTTTCACACCCCCGCCCCTTCACACCTCCCTCATCGCACCCCCTCCACTCGAGCCGCTTTTCACGCCCCCCTCAACCCCCCCCCCCTCCGATCCCGCCCCCAAATCCGCGCCCCCCCCCAATCCCCGGCCTTCACTCCCCCCTCTTTCTCTAGCGGTTCTCTCTCTCTCTCCCCCCGACTATCTCTCTCCCCCCTCTCCCCGGCCTCTCTCTCTCTCTCTCTCTAACTTATCACCCAGATCTGGACGTCGCCGGACCGGGAGGGCGTGAGAAAGAGGGCTGCGTACGGGAGGAGACGACGCCTCAGCCCCGATGCTCGGGTAGGAGGCTCTCCCGCACCTGGAGGTCGCCGAATCGGGAGGGCACGAGAAAGAGGACTGCGCAGGGGAGGAGACGACGACCTTTGCCTTGATGCTCTGGTAGGAGGCTCTCTCGCACAGCTCTGGAGGTCGCCGGACCTCCAGATCTCTCTCTCTTTCTTTCTCTCTCTCTCTCTCTCTCTCTCTCATCGCAGGGGAGGAGACGGCGGCCTCGGCCCCGACGCTCGGGTAGGAGGCTCTCCCGCACAGATTTGGAGGTCGCCGGACCTCCAGATCTCTCTCTCTCTCATCGCATTGGGCATGGTCTATGTTTGATAAAGAGGAATTTTGAGTTGGCGGTGTTTTGGATGCAGGGGCTCAGTGGAAGACGGGCAGCTTGGGATTGGGGACTCGGAGGAGGAGTGGGTCTGTAACGTCAAATCACTCAAGCACGAGTCCATCCCCGTCGTCATCGCCGGTAGCAGAAACTCCCTCACCATCTGCAATAACGGACATGTCCCTCTATTCCCTCCCCCTCCCCCTCCCCCTCCCATCCATATTTATTTTTTATTTTTCCAAAACCCTGATTCTTGCTCTTTCAATTGCTCTCTCTCTCTCTCTCATTGGGCATGGTCTGTGTTTGATAAAGAGGAATTTTGGGTTGGCGGTGTTTTGGATGCAGGGGCTCAGGGGAAGACAGGCAGCTTGGGATGGATGGGGGACTCGGAGGAGTGGGTTTGCAGCGACAAATCATTCGAGCACGAGTTCATCCCCGTCGTCATCGTCGGCAGCAAAAACTCCCTCGCCATCTGCGATAATGGACATGTACCTCCCTACCCTCCCCCTCCCATCCTTTTTTATTTTTTATTTTTTCAATATCCTGATTCTTGCTCTTTCAATTATTTGGGGAATGAGCAGCTGTTTACATGGGGGTGGAACCAGAGGGGCACGCTGGGCCACCACCGAAGACCAAAACCGAGAGTGTCCCAGGGCACGCTGGGCCACCCCCTGAGACCAAAACTGAGAGCGTCACAAGCCTTGCCGATGTCAAAATCGTTCAAATGGCCATGGATAAACAAAGGCAATGATCGACAAGAAGAAGTGCACTTCTGTGATCTGTAAGCAAAGTTTTCACCTTTGTATTTCTTTTTTCTTTTTGGGCAAATTTCAGGCGGCTATTGGCGGGTGGGATTGCCTCGCGGTCGACGATCAAGGCCGGGCTTATGCTTGGGGTAATTGTATCATTGAAATTTTTTAGAGCATTGCCACCATTTTAAATGTTAATTGAGTATGGGCAGTGCGGGGAGGAGCACGAGAGGAAAGAAAATTGTACTAGGGCTCTGAGGAGGGTCATTGCAATCCCTCAGCGTTGTGCCCCAAAGCTTTCTATTCGCTAGGTGACTGGAAGATTTCACATATTTCACATCTTTAAGTGCATTCATGTTATTTTTTTTTTTTAGTTTCACCTATATCTACCTTTATTTATTAATGATTAGCCTTAACTCATGCATCTGGGTCAAAATCTACCAATTAGGTTTTAATGAGAGTTGGGTAGTTTATGTTCTCTACAATCAATTGGTGTTCGATTTTTATCTGGGTCGAAATCTGCCAACACTATTTTTAATTGGAACCCATCTGCTGATTCTTCTTATTCCCTCTCTCTCTCTCTCTATATATATATATATATATATATATATATATATGATTTAGGATTACTGATTGGAACCCATATGTCTTTAATTGAAACCCATACACTGTTTGGACGATGCATAAAAAGTATCAAAATATTTCAGAAATTTATGCTCGATTCGACTAATTCAAGTCTGATTATAATTCTGCCAATCAGTCCCGATTCGAGTTAGATTTGGCCGATTTAGACTATTTCATATCGAATCCAACTGATCATTTATTTTCTCTCTCTCTCTAATTGCATTATTTCCTTTTCTCTCTTTTTAATTGCATTATTCATTCTCTCTCTCTCTCCAAGTCTTTAAAGACAGAAGAGAGAGAGATAGTCGGATTAGGGGGGGGGGGGGGGCGACATGCATGGGGATCTGACGGGTAAGGAAAGAGAGAGAAAAGATCGGGGGTTGACTGCGATGAAGTGATCGAATGGAGGTTTGGATGGGCAAGGAAAGAGAGAGTCAGACTTAGAGAGAGAAAACACGAAAGAAAGAGATGTGATTAGAGGTGTAAAAAAAGCCCATTGGTCCGAACCTGACCCGAAAGTCAACGGCCCGAACATATCATGGGTTGGGCTCGGGCTGCCACCTTGAGCCCAAAGCCCATCCTAAAAGGAAGCCGGCCTGAAAGCTCGGCCCGAAAGGAAACCTAAAAGCCCGGCCCAGGGATGTCTTGCCGCCGAAGGCGGCCCGCTGCTGTGCCGACAGGCACGGGCATGCACTAGTATATATATAAAACAAGGGATGTCGGTTTTGTGCTGACTAGACAAAATGGAACAAAAAAGCTGACTAGGACAAGCTGACTAGACAAAACTAAACCGAATAGATCTAACCATTCATTCAAAAATCAACGCACGATATCTCATTGGTTTCAAATTCCAACCCATTTAAACTGCACTAAACCCCTAAAATCCCGGCCCATTGAAACTGCACTAAACCTGACCGTTCATCTCGTGATCGTTGTTCGCATCAACGGTTATAAACCTGCCTGCTGAAATTGATCAACTGTAGGGGGAGGAGGAGTTGGTCGCGTTGAAGGCGCCCGCTTCGTGCCAATCGGCACGGGCGAGGAAATGGGTGTCCCTATGAATACCGGTGTTGTCGTCGAAAGTGTTTTGTTGTCGAAGGTATTCAGGTGTGTTGCCGTCGAAGACGGCTCGCTGCAGTGTCGATAGGCACGGGTATGCACTAGTAGATACATATGTTGGTTCGGTTCGATTTATGTCGGTTTTAAATTTATAAATCCATCAATCGATCCAATCATGTCGGTTTTTTAAAAACCTAATCCGATCCGAACCATTTAGTATGTCAAAATTGAGTAAAATTAAACGGTGTGGTTTGGTTTGGTTTGGTATATTTGATCGTCTTGGTTTGGATCCTGCACACCCTTAACGGATGGATCCGTTGTGCGGGGACCTCACACAATAACCCACCAAAAAATATCTTCTTCCCCGAGATGATATATTGGCCGGTAAAAACATGGTGAGAGGAAAAAATAAAAAAACCCGTAATACAGGGGTAACGGTAACGGTAACGGTAACGGTAACGGCAGTTACTAGGGTTAGGGTTTCAACCTCTCTCGTTGATGACAGCCGCGGGTCCCACACTCGTCACAGCACCGCACCCGACCACCTGGGAGGGGCACGATTACAGTCACTCCCGTGAGAGAATAAGCGAGCCGGAAACTTTTCAATTCTTAACAGGAGTTGATTTTGAAAGCCACGTGGAGGGCCATAGATTGAAGGTACTTCTACCGCAAGTGATGGTAACCATCCCAAAGTCCTTTTAACACCAGTAAATACCGAAAATATCCTCCTGTCCCGTTAAGAAAAACCTTTCTCCGCCGGTCTGCAATTAGCATCCAGTGGCCAAAACCCCTCAGCTCTATTCCCTCACACGCGCGCGCGCGCGCACACAGAGATTCTCTGCGGATTAGGGTTAGGGTTTTGGGAGATCGGGTGATCCAACCGGGAAAAGATGGTCATCGTTGAGCGAGGGGACGAAGAGGATTCCGATCACATCGACGGAGAGCTCGTGCTCTCCATCGAGAAGTTGCAGGAGATACAAGACGAACTCGAGAGGGTAATGGATTCATTCTTTGTTATTTCTAAAGTTCTAGGTAGTTGTTTTTTTTATTTGATGATTGCAAGTAAAGCAGTGTCTTTTTTTTTAATTTTTTTAAAATCTCATCTCGTTAATTGCATGTGATGTAAATTCTGCTGAGTACATTCTAAAATTTTAGTCAGATTCTTGTATTTAAATATCCAAGGGAGGTGGTTTATTTCCTAGTAGAGATTTCTGCGGTGTTGCTGAACTGAATTACGAATGTCTGTTCAACCTTTGGTATCCTTTCCCCCATCTAATGTGTTATTTTGGAGTCGGTGATGCGTTATGCATTGTCTTCTCGTTATGCGAATGTAATGATACCAGAAAAATTTCATGCGAAATATCTCGTTTTTCCGGGACACCGAAACGGTTCCGAAATTAGAGATTTTAAACCTTCCTTTGTGATGGAGGGACTCCTTCCTACCTCTTTTTGGTTTGATTGGCAGATATCGATCTTACCACCACTTATCAAGGAAACCCACCAAATGATTATTATTTTTGCATGCGTTTGTTTAAATTAAATCAACTTGAGTTTTCGAATAGATCTTTTGTTCTTTGCCATTTTTATTTATTTTTTTAACTTATTGAGGCTGTTTTTTCTGTGAATATGTGCTACTATTGGATCCAATTGTACACCGTCTGTTTTAGGGATATATAAGCAGATAAGGGCAAAACAATTATAGTATGGTGGCAAACAAATTTTTTACTGCCAAAACAGGATTCAAGGGGAAGGAGCTTCTTGGAAAACCAGAGATGCAAGACAAGAATTTAAACCGTATCTAGTGATCTGCCTATCAGATTTAATTGAAATATATATATGGAGCCTTAACTAGAGTTGCAAAATTGCATTGGGGCACATTCTATAGAACTACATGCCCAAGAGATCTGATATTAGCTACTAGTGACATTCTCTATACTCCCTGATTTATTCTAATAGATTAAGCCTTTGTTTTGGTTTCTCCAATCTTTCTATATGGGAATGTTAGTGATTATGCCTATGAGTGGGATGCTGTCTTAGCTCTCAAATAAACTCTTGATTGGTATATTTTGGTCTGAATTGTGGGCCTCGAGTAGGTGAACAGTCACCTTCGTGAGCTCTAGAAGAATAGTTGCAAAATGACCCGAGCTTCCTACTAGCCAAGGTCCCTCCAACGTTCAAGTCCTATTACAGATCAACACTCATCGTATAGGAAGAGAACTTTTTTAGCATAACTTATGTGCCCGAATTGGGGCTTTTATATAGTTTTGGGGAGAATCTTAGCAGTTATGGTGGATTTGTTTCCCTAATTCCACGGGATCACACCGAGGGTTATCCACACCACGTGACCTGATAACCTCGGGCTAGTCTTTTGTCCCTTGCCATATCCAGAGAGGCAAATCCGAGTTGTTCAAGGACTGCGATATACCTACTTGATCCGGGCCCTGTGATACCTGCCGTGATTTCCGGAGTCCGATCCTCCATGTGCTACAACGTGACTGGGTTCTCCATAAAAGTTCTCGGTGCTTGGGAACATATCTCGCCTCTTTAGTATACTTCAGCAGAGTATAAAAAACTTGTATACGCATGACACGTGTTCTCCCGAGTTCTCTGTGAGTAGCCCTACTCATATTATAGTCTCCCGAGTACACTATGGCCGAGTCGATTCCATTTGGGGTCTGGGGTTATAGGCTCCTTCCGAGCATCCTTGTGACCCTAAGCTTCCTCTCGAGTACTCCAGTTCTCGGGCATACGACCTCACCCGCAAGGGGACTTATTGTCCAAGCCCTGAGTCAACCTAAGCTGTTTTCGAGCTACCTGACTTGGCCAGCTCGAGCCTGGGTATTTGACTACTGATGTAGATGACTTCTGTGTCAGCACCAGTTTGCTTACAACTGATTGTTATTTTGGGTTGTGCATGAAAATTGATGCATTTAATCAATAATTTTCTTCGTTGGATATGTACTATTTATTAGCTTTCATTTGATTCCAATTTTATGTCGATCGGACGGTTGGAGCAAAAGCTATGAATGTTCGCCTAGGTACATAGGTTGTGTGCACTCGATTAATGGGTTAGCCTACTAACTCATTTATCGATTTCACTTATGTTATCCGTAGGAATTTAATGTAGATTGTAGGATCTCATAAAAGAAGCAATGGATGAGATGGAACCAGCCAAAACATACTCCCAAAAACCTAGCCGGATTTCATTGGACATCACTGAAATTCACCGGATTTTACCAAAATTTATCGAATTTCTCCGTCGGACCTCATCGGATATCATCGAATCCCGTCCAAATGTCGAATTCGCTGCTGGATCCCATCGGACCTTTTTCGATTTCGCCGAATCCGGTTGCCAAATTTTGCCACATCCCGTTAGACCTCGGCGGAATTCACCGGATCCCGCTATTGGAGCTCACCAGATTTCACCGCATCCTGCTGGAGCTCGTCGGATTTCGTCACATCCCACTGCCGGACTTGACTAGATTTCATCGCATCCCGCTGGACCTCGTCGAATTTCGTCGCATCCTGCCGGACCTTGCCGGCATTCGCTGGATCCCGTTGCTAGACCTTGTCAGATTTCACCGGATCCCCCCATTGGATTTTGCCGCATTTTGTTGCAATTTGCCGAATCTCGTTGCCGGACCTCGCCAGATTTTGTCTTATCCCATCGGTCCTCACCGGAACTGCCGGACCTCATTATTCTCGACATGCATCTTTCCCGCTAGTGTTCTCTTCAAGATTTGAGTTATGCGATAGACATATACCAGTTATTTGCGTTGAACGGAATGCTGCTGTATGGTATAAGTGGGACGTTCCGATAAAGTTCATCTGTATGGGATGAGCCATATTCTTTGGAATGGGATGAGACATAATGTTATATGACGAATAAAGCCATATGCAATGATCATTTCTCTTTTTTAGAAGAATGTTGATGGAGATGTTATTTGACGAGAGGCGTGTCCCTCAACATAGGCGTCATGTTGTCTAGTAACAACTAATAAATGAAGCAGAAGGATAGAGGAAAATAGTGCTCTAACAACTGTTGAGGGAAAAGGAAAGATATAAACAACTATTAAATAATGGGACGAGATGAAGGTGATGATGTTAAATAAAATAATGTAAATATATAAAGTTTTGTTTTTCCAGATTATTGTCATTGCGTACCCCAAGTTGCTTTCAGACCTCACCCAACCAATTCAATGGGACTCTGATCTATAGTGTAAGAGGTTAGGGTTTGCTGGACAAGATTTTTTCTGCAAAATATCATTTTAAGATTTTTACAGTGTCTGATGTCTGAACTTGATTAAATTGTTTTTATTGTCAATAAAGTATTTTTAGTTATTCTCATATTGTTTGAACTTATGTTCTACTTGGTCATGGTCTTATTAAAATGGAGTAAATATTCTTATTTTAATTTATACTTGGTCCTCTGTAGTCAAAGCGTCGCCCAGGGTGTAAAATTACGGTATCGGTCGGCCCCGAACCGGTATGTACCGGTACCGGCCGATACCGATTGAGGAAAAAACCCCAAAAAAAATTATATATAAAAAAAAAACCTGTCAATACCGGTCCGTACCGGCCAGAACCGGCCGGTACGGACCGGTACCGGCCAATACAGGCAAGGTATCGGGATCGGATGCAGTACCGGTCTCGAACCGGCCAAAACCGGTACGTACCGATATCGGCCGAGATTTAAAACCCTGGTGTCGCCTAGGCGGATGCCTAGGTGCTTTGGACCCCTGGGTGCTTAGGCGACCCCCTAGGCGGGCGGTTTTCTCTAGGCGGTCGCCTAGGACCGCCTTGCGCCTGGGCAGTTTTTCACTTGACCTAATTTGGGATTTTTCCAAAATTGGGTTGAATTAACCAAAATTGAGTTGCATTAACTCAAAATTGAGTTGAACAAACTCAAAATTGAGTTAAATTAACTCAAATTCTTATGATAGGTTCATAAGAATTTGGGGGTTTTTCAAAATTGAGTTGAATTAACTAAAAATTTAGTTGAATTAACTCAAATTCTTATGACAGGTATATAAGAATTTGGGGGTTTTTCAAAATTGAATTGAATTAACTCAAAATTGAGTTGCATTAACACAAATTCAGTTGAATAAACTCAAAATTGAGTTGAATTAGCTCAAATTCTTATGATGGGTTCATAAGAATTTGGGGGGTTTTCAAAATTGAGTTGAATTAACTCAAAATTGAGTTGAATTAACTCAAATTTTTTATGTTGGGTTCATAAGTTTTTGGGGGGTTTTCAAAATTGAGTTGAATTAACTCAAAATTGAGTTGCATTAACTCAAATTCTTATGACAGGTATATAAGAATTTGGGGGTTTTTCAAAATTGAATTGAATTAACTCAAAATTGAGTTGCATTAACACAAATTCAGTTGAATAAACTCAAAATTGAGTTGAATTAGCTCAAATTCTTATGATGGGTTCATAAGAATTTGGGGGGTTTTCAAAATTGAGTTGAATTAACTCAAAATTGAGTTGAATTAACTCAAATTTTTTATGTTGGGTTCATAAGTTTTTGGGGGGTTTTCAAAATTGAGTTGAATTAACTCAAAATTGAGTTGCATTAAATCAAATTGGGTTGATTAAACTCAGAATTGAGTTTAATTAACTCAAATTCTTATTATTGGTTCATAAGTAGTTTGGGGGTTTTCAAAGTTGAGTTGAATTAACTCAAAATTGAGTTGAATTAGTTCAAATTTTTATGATGGGTTTATAAGAATTTGGGTCCTTTTTTTTTTTTCAAATTTGAGTTGAATTAACTGAAAATTAAGTAGACTTAACTCAAATTGAGTAAAATTAACTCAAATTTAGTTGAATTAACACAAATTCTTATGATGGGTTCATAAAAACTTAGGGGTTTTTCAAAATTGAGTTGAATTAACTCAAAATTGAGTTGAATTTAAATATTTATACTATTTATATAAATATATAAATATTTAATAATTACTCATCGCCTAGGCGCCACTTCTCCTAGACAGACCAAAACGCCTAGGCGCTGCCTAGCCGCCTTGACTATACTGACTTGGTCATAGTAGTATTAAAATGGAGTAAATATATTCATAGTTTAATATCCTGAAAATCATTAATTTGTTTATGTTCTGTTATGCACTCTAGTTCTCATTGGGTACCAGGTTTGCTTCACTTAGATTCAAGTTTTCATATTCTTGCTAATGTAGTTTGATTTTGAATAGATGTGTTTATATTGGTCAGTCACTGGCTGATTCAATGATAGGTAGTGGTATGAATCCATGAAGTGGCAAAACAATTCTGCCAAAACTAGAATTCATAGAATCATCTACTTCACAGCAATCAAGTTGAGTTTTTCTACTATGCTAACGTAATTTATGGTTGATAGGTTAATGAGGAAGCAAGTGACAAAGTTCTGGAGGTGGAACAGAAATATAATGTGATACGCAGACCTGTCTACAAAAGGCGGAATGAGATCATACAATCTATTCCAGACTTTTGGTTAACTGCAGTATGATAGATCGTTAAAATTTAAAACTTATGTTTTTGTACTTCATTTAGCCTTCAGATTTTGTGCTAGGTGCTCATTCAGTTTGTTCCATATGATGGTCATCCTTGCAGTTTCTCAGTCATCCTGCACTTGCTGATCTCTTGACCGAGGAAGACCAAAAGGTCCCTACCATTTACAATTATGTTCATAGCCAAGTTTATAAATCTACAAGCAAATTCAACAAAAATTATTATCAGCTTTAGACACTTCAATAGTTTAGATCCAACAACTTCTGTATTGTAGGGTCATCAGTAGTTGTTCAAGTGCTGTAGTTAATCATCAACACTCTTGCTTTGATGCAGATTTTCAAGTACTTGGCTTCTCTAGATGTGGAAGATTTTAAGGATGTGAAGTCTGGGTACTCTATTACTTTTGTGAGTTTCTTACTGGTTTCCTGGCTACCTGTTTTTTGGTTAAGGAATTAATCACGTATGTGGCTATGTTTTTACTAAGTTATTTTATTTTATTTTTTTACTAAGTTATTTGGCCTTTGCTTTCAGAACTTCTCTCCTAACCCGTATTTTGAGGATACAAAGCTTACTAAGAAATTCTCCTTCTCTGAAGAAGGAACAACTGACATAACTGGTACAACAATTAAGTGGAAGGAGGGCATGGTAAGCGTCGTATCTAGTTGCAAATCAAGTTTGTTTTATCCAATTGTTTTTCTGACTCGAATACTACTGTAAATGCTAAATTTCTACAATTCTGAAGGGTATCTCCAATGGTGTTGCTCATGAGAAGAAGGGAAACAAGCGACCCCTTACTGTAGAAAGGTTCAGTTTCATGCTTTCCCTCCATATCTTCTCTTAGGAAATGTGTTGCATTATCACTTAGCAATACCAATTTTTGAAACTCATCTAGCTATTTAATTGACGTTTTCCATGATTTATTTACGTGCAATAGTGGTATGGACTCTTGTGGTACGTAAATTAAATATGCTTTACAATGTTGAAATTTGCATGTGGTGTGTATAATCTATACACCTCACTAGGGTTAGTTATGCAATAGCTTTACAATTCTCATGCACCATACAAAAAAGCATTATATTGATACTTTCAGCTTCATATAATTTTAACTATCATACTTGCGAGGCATATTTGTTGCTATACTGGTAAAATATAATGGAAGATAAGTACATTATTCCTGGAACCATTGCAAATAAGATTAAGGAAGCCCCCATTACTCTGCATTGAACTGTTTGATGAGCCACCCCAAATTGATGGGTCTGGAGAACTAATACACGAGGGCTATCAGGGATACCTATCCCGCTATAATTCTTGCTTGACTAGTCCTTGCCATTGTGTAATTTATAGGTGAACTTACACTTGCAAATGAAATATCTTGCAAAGAAATGAGACCTTTTGTCAAATAAGCTCACCCGTGAATTCCGACGTAAGTAAGCTTCTACCAGGTTTAATCCATGTGCCGATTTGACTCCAAAGGGTTTAGAAGTAGCCTACTTGAATAGTCTTTATAGGGTCTGCCGGCTGGCTCGAGTTAGAAATAGGTGGGTCGGGTTGGGTTGATTTAGACAGGTCAAGTTAGGTTTAACGGTTGAGTCTTGGTCCTAGGGTTGAAGTTTTCTGGTATGGGTGTGAAGTTATGGGGTTCAAAACTAACTGTTATGGGGTTGAAGTTTATTGGCTTTATTTTGATTTTCGCACTAGGATATCTTTATTATTAAATAAATGTTGCACTGGAGGAACCCTTGCAATGAATGAAGCAACCTACAAATTTGTAGGTTCCTAAAAGCCACTAAGCCTACTCTTTTTCTGGAGTCTCGATACATCTTTGGCATCAATTTAGCATCAAATAAGAGAGTTTGTGCTTTTGATTATATCTTGCAAAATTAAATTTAATAGGTTATTTGATTTCTGATTTTATAGGGCTCAATTACGCAAACATGACAAATTAACCAGAAGTTTTGGACTTAAAATATCACAGTTTAAAATTGTCTAGCAGTGTTAGAATCTAGGAGTCAGAGTAAACTTTTATTAACAGGCCAGACGTCCGCAAACCTGCTTGCGTCATTTGGAAGCAGAGGCATGTCACCAAACATGTACTATCAAAGTGATCAGTCCTCACCGAATTCAGATTTTTGTTCCAATCTTATTCCAAATCCTATATTTCTAATCTAATTTCAGGTCATATTCTTATTCTTATTATGAGTACTTTTCCCATTATTGTGCTGATTTACCTCAGAACGGTATTCTCAGACTACATATTATGACCATTATTTAACATCTCTTTCTCTATACGGAAGTATACCTCAAAACGGTATTCTCAGGCAATTCAGGTTCTATTAATTTGGGCTGTTAAGATACAATCCAAAAAATCCGGGATCTCTCTAACTGCCGAAGTCGTGTGCATGATTGTGCGCACGGTGGGGACATCGTGAGTAATGTGAACGATTGCCGGAAGCGTGTGCACGATTGCCTGCAGTGTGCACACAATTGCCTGTAGCGTGCTCATGACTCGCCCAACTATGCAATGAGATCAATGGATCTTGGTCCAAATGTAATCCGATCAAATCTATGCAAGTGTATGACTAGCCCACATGATCATGCATTGTAAATGTGCAAGTTTTAATGATGTAAAACATTTTATATGTTCATGCACATGATCAAATTCGTGAAACCGATAAAAGTGCAAGTGACCTTTGGTTTTCGAAAGTATATGTTTAGCTCTCCATCCATAATCCAATGCGATCCATCATAGGTTTAGAAATTATACTTGATCAAGTGGAGGCACGTTAGTGGGTACGTTTTGATTTTGAAGCTTTGGCCGCTTTGTCTTCAAGTGCGAGCGTGAACAAACTAAGTGGACACTCTAACTCTACCCATCTGGACTAAAAAATGCACTATACAACACTGGATGGTAATAATGTTTTGAAGCAAAAACTCACGACAAATCATGAGGATATATTTTTATTGGGCATATTACATGTTAACAATAGGATTGCCTAATTGTTAGACAAATGTTATATTGGAAGCTCTTTAGGAATAAATGGAACTCGCTAGATCCAAATTCTATAGGTTGCCTATGAAGGCCATTAGCCTGCCATTCTGCTCCACTTGTCTGTAGCATTAAGGGAGTTTCAACCTTTGATTTTATCTCTCAAAAAGTGTTAATTGTGCATTAGAAAATAAGTTTATTCGAGTCAATTGCACAAATATTACAAATTAACCAGAGCTGTTGAAAGAACAATATATGACAATTTAAGAGTGCCTAGCAATAAAATAGGAACTTGGAATTGAAAGTGAAATCTTGCGAATAGGCCAGCCATCCCCTAATCTATTCTGCTTCAACTAAAGGGTCACATGGTGTTAGCATGGGGGCCAGGTGCCAACCATCATGATCCTATTCAAAAGGCGCTAATTGCCCTATTCCAATTTGGAAAGAACTCCCTTGGTACAAAAGAGAGGGCCCAGCCTCCTCGTTTGAGCCTTTTGGATAGCCAACTTTTCTTGTTTCTTCTAGCATGGTTGTCTGCCTACTTCCTTGGATAGGTATGCATCTTCCTTTCTTTCTTCTTCCTTCTTTCATTCTTTTGATGCATCACTATCTCAGGTCATTCTGGAGCTACTTGGGTAGATGTGATACCTAGCTGGCTCCATCTTAACGAGATATTACTTGTTTTTTTTCTATATAAAATAATACAATTATGTATTGAAAATTAATACTGAGTCACTGATGAGGGGATAGTAATTATGGTAAAAATGAACATAATAATGATATAACTCAGGCAAGTTGCAATGCTTTGCGACAAACATGCTTTTTTTAGTTTGAACAAGCAAAAAGCTAGGTATGATTATGGATGATGCATTAACTACTTGCTTGGTCCCTTTGTGAATGTTAGGATTCATGGTTTATCGGTTCATTAGGGGATTTGGTTTTATTGATACATTATTTATCTGTTCACATCTTGATTTATTAGTTGCATATTACTTTTGTTCCTTGTATCCGTATTATCAATCTCTTTTCCTTCTTTTTGTGAATGCAGTTTTTTTAGCTGGTTCGGTGAAACTCACCAGAAAAGTCTCCCAGATGTGTTTACCGATGAGGTATTGGTTGTTTTTAATTTGTTTCCCAACGTAATCTATTTACACTCTATTCTTCTGATTTACTTGATGCAATGTGGTGTTGCTAATTCTTGCATTTTCTTCAATTTGTTATAAACTTGAAGCAATACTGCCATTTATTTGTCTTGTGATACCAGTCTATGTAATTTAGTCTAACTAAATATTTTTCTTCAAATACTCTTTCCTTCATAAAAAATTTATATCAAGTAAATTTACAGGTGGCTGAGATAATCAAGGAAGATCTCTGGCCCAATCCTTTGAAGTATTTCAACAATGTGAGTCTTCTCGTGCCTTGGCTACTTTTCTTTCCCAGCATGTTTTCTTATATGCGTCAGTTCACTACAAAACTCATATGAAGATGTAAGCTCCTTTTTATATCTTCATTATTGCAGGAGGCTGATGAGGAAGATTTTGATGACGAGGAAGATGATGAAGAGGTAGAATGTCTCTTTTGAATGGAAGTAGAAGCTAGCTTATTTTGATGCTCCTGTTGTTTTTTTAGTCAGTGGAGTAATTAAACCTTAGCTCCTTCTATTTCACTGCTTAAGACTTTCTCATTAATAATTTTGTTGTAGGAATTACAAACTATCATTGATTTCATGCATTGTCTTTACCCTTTATTTCTAAGAAACACTGCTTATTTCTAGGGGTGTGCATCGGTTCAAAACCAACCTATTTAGGCAAAACCCAAACCAATCCAACCATGGTCGGTTTTGAGGATTTTAATCCGATCCAAACTGAACGGAGATTGGAATCCAATCCAACCATAGTTACCAAATTGGGTGTTTTTTTTTTTGAAAAAAACACGTATAAAACGTGTATCGATCCTAAGTCGTAGCAAACAGGAAAAAATCTCGTTTTTTTAAAAAAAACGTCCGTACGTGTTTTATACGCATTTAAAACGGGAAAAATGCGTATAAAACGCGTATAAAACACGTCGGGTTTGGTCCGGGTTTAAATTGGGTTTGGGTTTTATTTTGTTTGTGCTTAATAAACGCATATACTATATGTTTTGAACTTTTGATTACTTAATGTTGGAAAATGACATATATACATACTTGGTATAATTTTTAAGATTTTTTTTGTTTTTTCCGATGTTTTCATGTTTTTTTCCGTTTTCATCGTATCTTTCCGATTTTTTCCCTTGCCGTTTTTTTTCCCCATTTTCTGACTTGGTAACTATGAATCCAACCCAATCCAATTAAGATCAGTTTGGATTGGATTGGATGGTCGGTTTGGGCTTTTTGGACCATATTCTTATTGGGCTTTTTTCTCCTTCTATTAGAACCTAGTTTCAACTAAAACTAATAATTGTTATCAAATCATTAGGCCTAAATAAGATTTTTAACTGTTTGAGTCATCCTACAATATTGCAAAGGTTGTTGGTAGCAAGGGTATATAAGGACATATGGTATATTTAATAAAATATTATATGTATATACATATGTTGATTCGGTTTAGTTTGGTTTTAAATTTCCAAATCCGTGAACCGATCCAATCATGTTGGATTTTTGAAAACCCAATCCAATCTGATCCATTGAGTGTCGAAACTGATCAAAATTAGTCGGTTTGGTTTGGTTCCTGCACACCCGTACTTATTTCTTAGTTTCTTAATGCGTATAAGAATGCTTATTATGTTTTATACTTTTGTTTTAATGATATGGATTTGCTGAACTGAATGTGTCTTGGTTTTTTCTGAAAGGTACACCTGCAGAAACTGTATTTATTGATAATTAATCTTGCTGGAAAATGGTTGCTAGTTTGAAATTTAATAATACAGTCTATGTGTAATTACCTTTATTGATTTGATTGATAACTTTTTTCCCCTCAATGCCTCCTTTTTTGTGTTAAATCACGGGTATATGGAGATGTTAAATTGTTCTTGTATTATTTTAGTTCTATTAATATAGCTTGTTTCGTATCGTTGTGATTTTGATTTTTGTGATAGAATAACATGAAAGTTGTCTTTGATATTCTATTAATGATTATGGTTACTTCACAAAGCCTAAGATTTTTAGGTTAATTATCAGATAAACAAGTATATATATGGACTTCTGCCCAAGTTCCTGGTTATATATAGGATATTGTAACTTCATTGGTCTATATAGAAGTTACAGTCCAATGAGAAAGCAAGCTACATTGGTGAATGTTTTAATTGGCTCAGTGCACCCCTTGAAGGAAATGAAGGATTTAAATTGAATTTGCCAAAATATTACAAACATGCATTTTTCAAATAGGTTATTCCGAATTTCAAGAAAATTGTGCATAAAGATTGAAGAGAGAATGTTGGAAAAGATGAATGTTACAATCTCTTGTAGGCATGTAACCAAGTTTTATACATGTATACACTGGAAGGAGTCTACACTGTGAAACTGATCACCCTGTAGCCAAACCATGGAACTTCACATTTGTACATAATAGACAATATACAGATCAAATATACATATACTCCATACAAAGAATAATGAATAAATGAACGCTATGATGCATGCATCATAAGAATTGGATGTTCTACTATATATAATGTGCATTTCTCTTGTGTCGGCTTGTGCATGGCCGTCATGCCCACAACCCTCCTTTTTTTTTAATTGATCTTGCAAGCCCTGGTTGGTAATCCACTCTCCTTCCGAATATGTCTCTTATCGTGCACGGCCGTCATGCCCACAACCCTACTTTTTTTTTTAATTGATCTTGCAAGCCCTGGTTGGTAATTCACTCTCCTTCCGAATATGTCTTATCGTAAACTTTTTTTTTTTTGTAAATGAAGAGCCGGGCTGAGTTGAAGAGAAGTACCTCCCCTCCCCCACCCATCCCCAAAAAACAGACAAAAAAAAAAAGGAACAACAAATTTGATGGAAGAGGAAGAAGGATCGTTAATGCCACTCCTCTGTAGGTCTCATGTGTATTGCATGTGCTCAGTACTGGTACTGTTGTAGCCCGTTGGTTGGTTAGGTTAGTATGGATTGGTTTAGTTAGTTTTAATGTAGATCTAGTCGAGTTTATTTTCCCTTATTTGCTGTTCTATTTTGTTTCCTAGGCGTCGTTCAGTTATGTTAAGTCTCATAGGGGATCCTTATTAATTTTGGAGATCTAGCAGTTGAGGTGGGGTTGAGAATTGTGATGTGTTTATGATAACACGGTCGATTAGTGGGAAGAGACATAGAAGGGAAATTGACCCTCCTTTGTTTCATACGGGAGTGGGAGAGAAAAAAAGGGTCTTGTCACTTCATGATCATATTTCTTAGGATGATTAGTTGACCAATTGAGATAGATATGGAGCACTTATTTTAGCAATTTGATTGTTACCTTTTAGGACTCAATGTGTGTGCGTGTGTGTGTCAGGGATTGACTTTATGGAAGGATCTTCAAGAATAATATGAATCTCATGTACTCTCAATTGTCCGTGGAAAGCAGTTCATGAAAAAGGGTAGCCATAGACTCTACATCAAAACCCAAAATCCTTCTCTCAACCTGTAGTATATTGAAGATAATGGGCATAAAAGAATATCCATGTTCTTAAATCCTCTGGGATTTTAAGTTGCACTAAGTATAAGAAGGAATTTTTGGGTTGTTTGTTTTAACGGCTCAAGGTCATAACAAACCATGGAGACATGCATTGAAAATCTAGACACTGCACTTCAAGTATCTAAAATTCAAGAAACCCAGTAAATTCTGAAAAAGTATAACCTGTTTTAGCATATTGATCAAAGGTTTGAAAATCTAGACACTGCACTTCAAGTATCTAACATTCAAGAAATCCAGTAACTTCTGAAAACGTTTAACCAGTTTGAGCATATTGATCAAAGGTTTGAAGAAAAGAGATGAACCGGTGATCGAGGATGTTCTGTTACAAAATGCATCGAATGAAGATTTAGTGATTGAAGATGCACCAGGTGCAAGTCCTATGGTTAGCGTCGCCACTAAATTAACACTGGTGGATGGTATCATCCATGACATTTGAGTGCATGTGATCCCATGCATCCAATCAAAAGATCCAATGCACCATTTTTTGACTGCCATGATTGCTAATTCACTCCAGATCTTTGGTTCATTCTCTTTACAAGTTGAGCAGACCAAAAATTTACATTTGATGTTTATTCATTTTTTCTAAGATACGACATGCCTAATATATCACAACAAAGGTCAAACATTCCGCTCCCGATCACAGAAAAAACCACATTAAGCTCATTCACCATCTCTTGCAATCTGACCTTGGAGAACAGGGATGAAGTTCTTCCAGCTGGAGATCCACATCAGAAGCATCTTATGTAGCATGTGGATTAGGGTCAGATTTTCTAGGTTTATGTTCAATTTCAGAGGTATACTTTAGTTTATTTTCACTTCATTTGCCATCCTATTTTATTTCCCATGACTCTTTCAGTTATTTCAAGTCGCATAGGGTATTTGGGGATCTAAAGGTTTGGATATGGTTGGGACTTACAGATTAGTTTGAAGGGAATATAAGGGTAGCTGGTATGCCTTTTCGCCATTCATGATTGGGAGAGAAAAGAATGGGCCGCCTAGTCTATGGTCGTCTTATTTAGATTAATTAGTTTTAGGCATTCGATTCCTCTAATTTAGGACTTAGGTGGCCAACTGAATGAGATATAAGAAGTCCTTATATTTTTAGGAATTAAATGTCTAGAAAACTCGTCATGAGTGGCCCATCTCATGGATTGAATGAATCTCGAGGACTCCCATTGTTCGTGGAAAGTAAGTCATGAAAAAAGGGAGCCACATAATACTTCCTGAAACATCAACTTTTGGTTCTTGTGAGCGTATGTCTTAAAATAACTTTTGGTTATTTGCTGCCATATCAGCTGGGGTAGGAGACTCCCGCCCTAGGTGTAGTGGCCAAGTATTATTATTGCAAATACTTGTTGTCCTCTTCCAGCTGGAACTTGGTTGAGGAGATGCTTTTCCACACTAGAGGCTATGGATACTTGGCAGTCCTCTTGTGGAAGAATAGAACGGGATAGATTATACTACAAGTGGGTTTGACTCTAGGTAGTCGGACAGTGCTCGAACAATAGAAACCATGGCATCATGTGCTCTTACCAGCTGAAGAGGGAAACTTTCAGATATCTATTTAACAATTGATCATTCTTTAATTAGGCTTCAGATATCTGAGCCTCCTCAACAAGCGGAATCATAACGCTTAGACTCGTCAGATTTTGGTGGACATCACCTATTGGTGAACATGTTTCTGGTTCTTCTGACTGTCATACATTAAGGATGGACTATCATACCTTGATATACTTCTGAATGCGAGGGAGGGCACATCCAACGACCAAGTTCTCCATATGGTGGTGGTGGTGGGGGGTACATCCAACGACCATGTTCTCCATATGGTGGTTGGGTTCACCCGACAGGTGTCATAAGTCAGTGAACAATGACAATGGACAGCTGGTGCGGATCCAAGAATTTTCATTTTGTTGGGTTTGTTGTGGGTGGGGGTGCTAGGAGAGGGGGGTGACGGGGTGGGAGTGTTTTAGTGTGTCTTGTTGTGTGTGTGTGTGCGCGCGCGCACATTTTGGCGGCATGCTCCTCTAATCTCCATATAGGTCCGGCACTGGTCGGCAGGACCATATCCTCATAACATGACCTTAATTATAAACCATTGGAAGTGATTGTCCAATCTTTAGTGCATGAAACATGTATTCACTCGGCTACACCACACTTCTAAGAAGTGTACAGTCTACATATGAGCTTCATGTGTGCACCAGAAACCTGCATAAGCATAACATGCTTACAGACTCGTACGCAGAAGTAGAAAAGACAATGCACCAATGTGTGTGCTGTATGGTCAACATATATGAACATCAGCTAAGGCCAGTCCACTTTTCTCTAGCAGAAGGTCAATTCATTTGATTTCTTTCAAGTCTGCTGCAGATGAGAATTTGTCAAATCTCATATTTTGTAAATTTTGTTAGCTGGCCATTTGTATTTATATTATTTAATAGGTTGCGGCCATCAAGGTTGTCTTGGATGCCAAATAGTTTTAAATTGAATCAGTCACTTCGTGGATTATTCCGTACCTCACCATTGTATTTTGTAGAAGGAATAACTTCTTGAAATGACTTGAAGAGAGAAGTAAATGATCAAGTGCAGCATAATCTGTTAGCATTGTTGTCTGTTGGACTTGGTTTGCACCTTGTGGACTCTTCCAATTTTCTTTCATCAATTTTACTTTGGATACCCGCAGACAAAAAAATTGAAGCTGAACATGTATACTTTGAATTAATATACTGATTTCTGGTAATTTTATTGCAGTTTATAGAACCTATCCTTGTCAATGCATGTATGTTATGCATATTAGATAATTAGCCATTATTGTCAATAGGGTGTTTGGAGCCTAAACATCAAAAATTTGTAGCTCAACCTATCTATAAGGGGATATGTTAACACCTGGCTTGTTTCTCTTTTTTTTTTTAATACCATTTTATAATATGATATACAAATGCTTAAAAGTAACAAATGTGAAAAGTGTCTAAAGAGGTGAAAGAGATCAAACGGAGATAAATTAAAGTTCCGACAAGTCTGGCATATGCTTGGATGTTGAATATGAATATGGCAGGTAACACTCAGACCTGGATTGGTCTCTTTTCACATGCATCTTGTTGTCTTTATTTTACATGGAAAGCTAATCTGTTTCAATTGCTCACGCAAATTCTCTAGTTTCTCAATATGATGATAAGCAGTTAGTTGGTTAAGATATAAAAAAACTTGAGGCAACAAATGTTAAAGCACAGGGTCATACTTCAGATCTGTTTCGTCTTGTCAAGTCCTTCGATATCTCTCTGGTGCTGAGTCCATGATCTTAATCATGGACTCAATAGGAAAGGACTGTCTGCAGCATATTCCGTTGGCTTAAATGAAATTGGATGAGTGAAAGATAGTACCTCCTTTAAATTCTACCTAAATCATGCCAACTAGGTTTGTCTTTTGGATTAATCGAATTGGGGTCTGTGCCTTTGATGGAATAACAAGAGATCGAGTAAATTGAATTCAAACTGGGAAGTAGAATAAACTAGATGGTGGATATCTCATTTACGTCTATGATACCAATAAGATAGATGAAGATGAAACGAGTCAAGGATTTGGCGGAAGGAGGTTTATAATGATAACTAATACCCGATTGAGGAGGGGGGCTTTTGCTCATTAGCATGCCAAGCCCGCCTCCGATCGGATGAGTTATAGAAATTAGGTTGCCATTGCTGGCTTGATGTGGTTTTTGCCATTTGAAAATTGTGCATGTTTTAGTACATAATACGGAGACATGTAATAGCCGCCAGTCTTAAATCTCGCCACTCTTGCCATGATCAATAATGAGGACAACATTTAGAATGGGAAAATGGTGGAAATCATTAACCATGATGGCATGATCAAGCCCTCCATCATCAGCTAAGGCTATTGGGCTATTCATCATTTCTGGTTGTTTTCTGATGTCCAGTTTCCCACATGGTCGATTTTTACCTCTCCTGACCTCGTGGGTAAATATTAGGGTTTTGTTTTTTTGGGGTCTCAACTGTTTAGTTTCAGAATTGCAGACATTAAAGATTACCAAACACGCCTGGATGCACGTAAACCCTCCCAGCAGTTGCTTTTGGATTGCCCAACTGCACGGCCAAAAGGGCCGCATCAACTGCTTCCTTTTTTCTTTTTGTGGATAATTTTCCTGTCCAACTCGGTTTCCTTGATCACAACCATATGCTTACGAAGCTCCTTATTTGTTCTCAGGAGAAGGGTAATGACGGTGCTGAAGATGCTAATGATGAGCAAGATGAGGACGACGACGACGATGATGAGGACGATGAAGAGGACAACTGAATTGGTCATCATCTCTTTTGCCTCCATCACCCGTCTATCTAATGGGCTCGTATAGAGCGATCCGAAGGCTGAAGAGAAGGAAGGGCAGATTCTTGCTCTTTCAAGAGCCACGGACTATTAGAAGATTACTAGTTTGTCTTGTTAAAATGTAATGACCTTTTGGTTTTGTAGAGCAATTTCCGAAGGGGTTTTCGGGGGGGTCCAAACGGTGTGTGGGCATTTGATGTTTAGATTTTAAGAACCATCTCTCGTTTAAAGCTTTATACTGCCTTTATGTCCATTATGGGGAGCATTTTTTCCGATTATTATGCACTTCTCTTCGTCTCATATATCAGAAGGATTTGGCCTAATGAAGCATTTTGTGTTAATGATGGCGTGTTCAAGGGTATAACCATAGCCAAGCATTGACAATGATGGTAAAAGAAATATATCTTGATGTGGCTACAGTATAAATTTAATATTGGGGTTATTAGCTGTAGGCCCACGGTAAAAGTGTTGAGTTACATTAAGTCCAGCCAATAGTTGCGGTTTACATGCACAGTCCCCAAAATGATTTCAGGTTAAGAGATAATCCATGTATAACAATTGTAGGCGTAAGGATCCTTCGCTAACCGTTTTTTTGTAAGTACCAAATATGCCTATGAGTTGCTCTCCTACAGAAATCACCGAGCCTACTATTATTACTGTTGTTACAGTAATTTTGGACTGCTACAGTGGTTAGGATTGGAATTAGGGTTCAGGTTATTGAAATTTGCAATATTAGGAGTTCTAATAATTGTTCTAAAATAAATTATCTAAGCGAAGTTAGTAGGGCGCCCAACAACGGACAGATGCAAGCACGGATTAGATCGCACAATCTAAAGAATAGCGGAAGTTTTGAGTAGTGATCACGAGAGATAACATTAAAGAGCACACAAGCATATATTAGATGGAAACTCTTAATTGGGATGAAAACCATCATCCGGTTGAAATCGGATCTAGACCCTTCACACAGAGGGATCTCGCTTCCCTTAGAAGATTAGGACAAGGTTACAAGCAAATTAGACGTGACTACACAAAGATTACCCCTTGGCCCCCTTAGTCCGCGACTTGCACTTTCGGTGAAGTGGAGGCGACCCTCTCACTTCATAGGTGCTGAACTGAGCTGACTCTTGTACCATTGTTATCGTTTATCTTCTCCGCTTGTTCTTTTTAAAGAGGTCTCCCAAAGTGAGCGGCGTTACTAAGGATGCTCGACGTGAATGACGTCACAGAATGATCTTGCAAGATCCTTCCACATGACGGTGAGAGCACACAGTGTGTGCGACTGAAGTGGGAGAAAACAAAAAGAAAAAGAAAAAAACTTGGATTTAAAGAGTAACTAGAATAGAAGGTGATCTTAATATCTTTTGAGACTTTAGATCGAGCTCCTAAACCTAGTACACTCAAGATATTCAAGCTCTAAGAAAAACTCTCAAAGACTCATTCTAGATCTAAGTATTGGATGACACCTTAGATCCTTAGCTACCTTTGCTCGCTATTACTTGAATGAACACAAGGAGTTTGATGACTCTCAAGTGATTATTCATATAACGAGTCCAACCTCCACAGATATGATCTAGGGTAGGAGATTGAAGAGAGAAGTAAAAGAAAAAGAAGAGAGGAGATGGAGTTCAAGAATGACCTCACTAAACCCTAAAGCCCTCTTCTAATTTCCCACTAATTATTAAAAACTCATTGTTAGATATAGAGTGTAGGGGTGGACTATTTATAGCCCAAGGGAACCCTTAGGTGGATGGCTAAAATTAATCAAGAAATAAGATCTCAAGGGGTCTGTCTCAGCCAAGTTGTGCGCACGACTGTACAGTCATGCGAACAATCAACACGTGGTAGACAGTAATAGGTTGAGCCAACCGACTCAAGCCTTCTTGAATGTTCTAAGTCAAGTCATGGGCGTGACTAGTCAAGTCGTGCGCATAAGATGGACATCAAATAAAGTGCTGCCGACTAGAATTGTGCGCACAACTATAAAGTCGTGTGCACGAGTTTAGTCTGGCAGACAGCTTTTTTTGTCCACCAGCGACTTAGGCATAGTTGTGCGCATGACTAGCTCACTATGCACACACTAATTATGACATCGACCATTGTTCCGAGCGAAGTGAAACATTGAAGTCTAGCATGCCCATATGGTCATTCCTAATCTAAAAGATGGCTATACATCTTTAATATGGTATATGAAATGAAAATACATATATGCTATAGACTCAAACGATAAAAAGTATCAAACGGAAACTAGGTGTGTGTATGCGCTAGCTAGCTAGGTATGCACCCTAACCCTACACATACAGTAAATCTATATCTAAAAGTGTTAGAATTGTATCTTCCATGTCTAAGCATGTGAGAAAAAAATTGGTACGAGTGGTTTTGGCTGCAACGATGCTTCTTTATCGTAAATGAGCCAAAACTAAACTCTATCATTCTAACTTTAGCTCGCAGCTAACCACTACATCGGTAAAGTAGGTTTGTTTAAGTTGTTTAAAACTAATGACAACATAAGGAGACCTGACAATCTCTCTCTTTGTCACAGTTTTTAGTGACAAAAGAAATATCTCATTACACAAACCACTACATAGGAACTTCCTATACATCCAATTCTATTACGCTTAGTCACTGAGTATCTCGGTGTAAAGCCTATACTCTAAACAGAGATAGATAAAAAAAGAACACCAGTAGATCTGGAATAAATCAAACATACAGATCAAATTAACTTTATTCCTGCAAAATTGATGTCAGTCCAAAAGAACATATGTGATATCATTTATGTAATTGTAAATATGATAAGTATAACATAAATGATATCATATGTACTGGTAATATAATAAGACTGACATGATATCTGATTAGGTCTAGTCAAAGCAGCTCCTGCTAAGGGGATTGCCACAGTCTTATGAACCAAGGTTCATAAGAAATTTGTGGAATGAATCCACTAGTTTTGTAGAGTATATCAACAAGGATTTTCTCTTCATTTTTGTCACAAAAGTATGACAAAAAGAAAAAGAAACATGCTTCTCAAAAGAGAGCACAAAATGTCCCCTAAAAGTAATAACTCCGTTTAAGCACGGAGGGGACTCTAGTAACCATAGAAGATATAGGGACTAGACAGATAAAGTAACCCTAGAAAAGATATGCAAAATGCATGATAGGGCACTTAAACTAGCTTAGCTACCCTAGCAGGTGTATACGAAGTGCATAGTAGGGTGCTAAACTAACTCCCCCTCAAGCATAGCTTGAGGTAGGACACCTCCCAACCTCCATTGAAGATGCAACCCTAAAGAGGAGTGTACCACTCAAAAACACCCATACAAGCACAAGGTTTAAGGTAGGGCTCCACCCAACCGACCTCATATGTCACATATATATATGCCAACCAGTGACATATATAATATGGCATATGGGCTCACCAAAAGGTATGGAACTAAATGTACATGTGACCCAATCACAAAAATACATAAAGATAGTGTGACAGAGGGGAAGGGTGTAGACTTATAGAGTTCATAATAACATGATAAGACATATAAAACCAAAGCATATGCTACTTTGGATATGAGACTATAGTGACAACAAGTATAAGTATTTCCCCTCGGGTCCTAGCGGCTTTATTAGGATAGGATTCCATTAGTGATGAATATTATTTAATTAATCTTTGATGATAGCATGAATTTCTCATATTTGGTTATGCCACCATTAGGTCAACACCCGATTAGTCAGATTTGCCTATTTGGCCACATCGAAACCTAACGTAACCCTTGAGTGGAGAAATCTACTTGAGGTAGGGACTATGATATTCCAAGATCGATTAATACTAGGCGAAAGGCTTGAAGCGCTAATGGGAGCATGGTGTGGCCAAGTTTTAGTATATAGGAGGTTGCTACCCTTGCATATGCATATACTTATACTCGCAAAATAACCCTCATATTAAATAAGGGATGCAAGAAAGGACACTTAAGATCCCCTGGCCTCCACGGCTAGTCGCTTCGTGTTCAAGTGGAAAAGCATAACTCAATATCCCCTAGGATAGGAGTTGTGTGGTTCCATGCCAAATAACTTAGTGACCTCCCTACGGATATGGCGATTACAAGGCCAGAAGAGAAGAGTCTTTTTCCCACCCTAGTGGGGGCTGCATGAACTCCCGTGTCATAATTGCTTAGGCTCGTGGGTAAGCATCCGAAGTACACGTAAGGCTTTCGGTACTTCGCATGGGGATCATGTGGCACTAGCTAAAAGATAACCATGGTCCATCAAAGCCCTTAGTTGACAGATTTGGATTGGGTCAAAGAAAGACCCGTATAAGCGGATGGCGCTGCACGATGCCCTCTAGGGCAGGTGTATCCAATTCCAAGATATTGCATACATTGTTAATTAATCCATAGAGATATCTTCGCTTGATGGTAGCATTGATATTTGGACATAATTAGCTTGTTTTAAAAATCTATAAAATAAGTTTTCATGTATTCTCATCATTCAATCTTTTATTTTCAGATGACCAAGTTAGACCCTGTCCGCTATCCTGAATGATCACAAACTTATCGGTCCCAACTATGAGGACCGAAAGCACAACCTATAACTGATCTTAAGGATTGGTAAACATATGGCAGCCTTAAATGACCCTGAGCCAAACTTGCCTGGACCCAATGCCATAGAGGCACAGTTAATGATGTTGTACTTGAAGAAGATATTTGAGGGTCACAATCATGTTATGCGATATCCCACCATCAAGAAACTCGTCGGCACTAAGATGTCTAAAGGAACGCTGGTTCAGGAACACATGCTGAAAATGTTTGGGTTCCATAACAAACTAGCATCCATAAATATTGTGCTAGAAGGCGAGATGATGACCTACATCTTCCTCTCGTCACTGTTTGGAGTCTTTGAAGGATTTATCACTAACTTTAATTTAAACAAGTTGGCAATAACAAATACAGAGCTTCTGGGAGCTCTCCAGGTAGTTGAGGATAGCTTCAAGCAGAAAGGCGAATCACATACTATACGTTCAACGCAGATCCTTCAAGAAGTCTGGTAAATCTCATAGCAAGAAACACAAGAAGAAACCTAAGTCAGCACTTGTTCAAATATCTGTGGGGACCTCTGGATCCAGTGACTCAGAAGCCGGGCACCAAGTGCTTCCGATGTGGTGAGAAGGGCCATTAGAAGAAGAACTGTAATAAGCCTTAGAATACCGAAGAAGGTAATCCATAACTCTTAGTTATTGAATCATTTCTTTCGAGCATAATTCTTTTGCTAGCTGAATTATGGATCTAGATCCACTAACCATGCCTGTAACTCTTTTCAGGGGTTTTGGAAAAGCAGAAGGTTGCTTGATGGAGATGTGACATTGAGCATGGGAACTGAGGCCGTGGCAGCTACTAAAGCCATTGGAGATGTACTTACTCTTTGTTTTTCAAATAATATGACTTTGACTCTTAGAGATATTTTTTATATTCCGTTCTTGAGATGTAACTTGATTTATATTTCCTCTTTAGTTAATGAAGGTTCAATTTATTTTGATACTTCTTGTGTATTGTTTAAGCTGAATAAAACTTTTATAATAAGAGGAATGGTTCAGAATAATCTCTGTATTGTCAGTCCTAATTTTGAAAGAGATAATATAATGACTTCAGTATTTAATGTTAATTCATCTAAGTGTAAAAAACCTTTAGCAAATTTAACCCAATCGTGACACTTACAACTTGGGCATATTGGCTTGGACATGATTCATAGAATGATGAAGGCCGGGCTTCTGAAAACAGATCCTACAGAGATCCTTCCCATATGTGAATCCTACCTAGAAGGTAAGATGACCAAAAAGGCATTTAAAGCCAAGGAAGTAAGAGTCACTGAGATATTAGGGTTAATCGATTCAGATGTCTGGGGTCTAATGAGCGTTAAAGCGATAAGAGGCCATGAATACTTCATCACTTTTACTGATGATTACTCAAGATATATTTATATTTATTTAATACATCGGAAGTCAGAATTCTTTGATATGTTCAAAGAATTCAGGGCTGAAGTAGAAAAACAGATAGAAAATATATAAAAACCCTTCGACCTGATCAAGGTAGGGAATAGCTATCTAACGAGTTCCTTGGGTATTTGGTGGAGCACAGGATTACATCCTAGTTAAGTGCTCCAGAAACCCCACAACAGAATAGAGTTTTCGAGAGAAGAAATCGAACATTGTTATACATGGTTCGTAACATGATGAGTTACGCTAGTTTACTAATGGCCTTTTGAGGTATGCCTTATAAACAAAGGCTTATATTCTGAACCACGTTCTATCTAAGTCAGTGTCTCAGACCCCTAGAGAACTGTGGTCAAGACAAAAGCCTATACTACAGCATGTCAGAATATAGGGATGTCCTGCATGTGTGCGAAGGAATAAGAGGAAAAAGATGGAATCTAAATCCAGAGTATGTCTGTTTGTAGGGTATTCTAAGGATACCAAAGGTATATTGTTTTATGATCCTAAGGATAAGAAGGTGATTGTTTCCACAAATGCCTTCTTTCTAGAGTAGGATTATATTATGGACTAGAAGCCCACTAGGAAGGTGGTTTTGGATGAACTACTCGGTACTAGTAGAGAGTGCGCATTCGAAAGCATAGTGGGAGCTAACATTGCAAACATTAATACACCAGACACTATAGAACCTAGTAATCTTGTAACACTACCACTATCTTGTCACAATGTGAGAAGCATCAGAGCTCCTAACAGATGTTATGGAGAAACCTTGCTGGTTGATCCAGAGGGTCAGGAGGACTGATCCACTGCGTTACGATGAAGCAATGTGACATTTTGACAGCTCTGACTGGCAAAAAGCGATAGAGGCAGAAATTACATCAATGTCTCATAACGCTATATGAACTTTTGTTACACCATCATCCAATATTAAACCTATTGGGTGTAAGTGGGTGTATAAAAAGAAGAAGAAATCCGATAGTTTTATTGAGACTTATAAAGTTAGATTAGTTGCCAAGGCTTATCCCAGAGAGAAGGAATCGATTTTGATGAGACCTTCTCGTCGGTAGCTATGATTAAGTCTATTTGGATCCTTCTATCCATTGCAGCCCATTACAACTGGGAGATATGGTAAATGGATATCAAGACAACATTCCTCAATGGGGATTTGGAAGAAGACATATATATGATTCAGCTACCCGGTTTTGAGTCAGAGGGTCAGGAGCATCTAGTTTACAAGTTGTAGAAGTCCATTTATGAACTAAAGCAAGCATCTAAAAGTTGGAAGATTCATTTTGATCAAGCAGTCAAGTCATATAGATTTATTCAAAATGAGGATGAACCTTGTGTATACAAGAGGAGTGACAAGATTACAATGGTATATTTGATACTTTATGTAGACGATATTCTGCTCATTGAGAATGATGTGGGAACATTGTCAATGATAAATGTTTGGTTATTAATATAGTTCGATATAAAAGACTTAGGTGAAGAGAATTATGTTTTGGGGATTAAGGTAACATAAGATCATCAAACATGATTCTCTCATTGTCACAAGCCGCATACATAGATAAGCTTATGGACAGATTTGACATGCAAAACTCCAAGAAGGGTTTTGTGCCATTTAAATATGGCGTGAAACTGTCTAAGGATCAAGGTCCTAAGACACTTGAGGAAAGAGCGAAAATATAGAGGGTACCATATGCTTCGGTAGTAGGTAGCATAATGTATGCTATGCATTGTATAAGGCCAGATATCTGTTTCGTAGTAGGCATAATGGGTCGGTTTCAGTCGAATCCAGGTCTAGCTCATTGGGCAGTTGTGAAGTGTATACTCAAGTACCTTCGTCGGACGAGGGACTATGAGCTAGTTAGTTTATACTACACAAGAACTGACGTCGATTGGATATACAGATTCTGATTTTATATCAGATCTGGAATCCAAGAAATCAGCATCAGGATTTGTGTTCATGTTAGGAGGAGCAACGATTAGTTGACAGAGTGTGAAGGAGAAGTGCATTGCAGACTCTACTACAGAGGCTGAGTACGTTACAGCATGCGAGACAGCCAAAGAGGCGGTATGGCTCAAGAAATTTCTTACGGACTTGGGGTGTGTACCAAAAGCCTAGTTACCTATTGTATTTTATTGCGACAATATTGGAGCAGTACCACAAGCCAAGGAGCCAAGACACCACCAGAAGGGGAAGCACATCGAGCGCAAATTCTACTTGATTCAGCAGTTTCAAAATGCAAGGGTGAGTAGCGGTGACATAGATTGCATCTGCAGATAATATTGCTAATCCTTTTACCAAGGCAATACCTACCAAGGCATTCGAGCGACATGTGGACGCGATGGGAGTCAAAACCGTTTTGCATCACTAGACCAAGTGGGAAATTGTTAGAATTGGTATGTTTTAAGCTTGTAAAACTCTATATTTTGATCTAATAATAAATGTTGATAGTTATTATATAAGATGCATGTTGTTACGTAACATAGTTACATGTTCTTTTGAGAACAGAGAGTCATGGCTATATGGTAGTCTATTGAGTTGAAGACTAAGTAAATTGATCCATATAACCCAAATCACTTCGCAGTTATGATCAGGTTGGTCACCTCATCATGATAATCTGTTGGAGATGATAGTGCATGGGGAGTTTTCACCTTGGTCATCACCAGGCACATTATCTGTGGTCGAACGAAACCAACACGGTATAAAGATCAATGAGTAGACACTGGTATACTAAGCCGTGTTTCTGCCTAGGGTAAAATGATCCTAAATCCTGAGGAACCATGCATGGTGGACTAACCAGTTGTGTGGAGTTTTGGCGCACCAATGTGTGAGGGTCCAGTACGTGATCCAAAACCATGATGTATTGGGTTACCCGATTGGCATCGCATCAGCGTGTCACTTCTGCAGGCCATCCACACCCCTAATAGGAGGTGCGTTCCTTGGTTTGATATACACTGTACCAAATCTAGGTCTGGTGGTCATCAGTTGGACTGTTGACCAGGTTTAATTACTCGACGGGGTAATTAGTGGTACGATGTATAGGTCAATCTGGAAGGAAGCGAATCATATGAGCACTCGAGTCTGACGGCAGTCTCCACTTCTGGAGTAGCATCATTGAATTAAGTGGAGGGACAACGAGTTTATCACTACTAAGCAGAGAGCAGGGGTATGCTGGAGAACAAAGTAAGTACGAGTGAATTAGAGTGCAGCCTGCGTGCACTCTGGGTGCGCAGGTTAACTCGGACTCAGAGGATTGATGGTACACTCAGGTAGTTTATTGATCGAGTTCAATTTGGAAGCCATGAACCCTAGTCCCTAAAGGTTCCACCTTATCTACATTATGTACGGTTCTTGGCCAATCTCCTTGAAACAGAAGACACAGTTAGAGGAAGCGAGAAGTCTAAATCTATGCTTTGTGTGTGCTTCGCACTAGTGCACAGTAGATGCATAACCCTAGACTAGTACAGAGGCGCGTATAGTTATCCCTTGCCATAATGAACTTCGCTATATGGGTGCGGAGCACTGGGATATATTGCGAGTTGATTAGTTGACTTTACTAGGGACAACCTTTGGGAACCTTAGTGAATAGTGAAATCATTAGTGATGTTTACTTATGAATGACTTGCTAAGTCTCGCACACGAGGAACGGTCATTCAGTGGCATAAGGGCATTTTGGTAAAACTACATGCCCCTATGCACTAGTAGATGGCCGGCCCTAGGTGTGGGAGACCTAGTCAAGGCCGTCCCCTATGTTTTAGGGATTTGAATCCTCCATTAATAGGACCGGCCATAGGGATAAGGGGGTGGATTTGAATTGGTCAAAATTAGCCCTAGAAGTTAGGAATTGAGAGAAAAAGAGGGAGAAATAGGCGGAGATAAAGGGGGGGCCAGCCTTATCACCTAGGGATCCTAATCTTAGGGGTGGCCGACAACTTATAAGGACAGAGGGAGAGAGGGGGCCGGCCCTAAGGGCTTCCCCATACTAGAACCTCTCTCTCCTCTATTTTCTCTAGTTCTCTCTCTCGTCTCTCTCGTCTTCATCGCTTACGACTTCGTCTTCCTCACTGGAGTTTCGTAGAAGGAGAAGGATCATTCTTCAGAGGTACTCAGAGATCCGAGAGTGACGTTTCGCGTATCGTGTAAGATTGGATGAACAAGAAGGCATCGTCTTCTCGCAAACCATCAGCTTCTTTGTGGACGATCTTTCATCTCCATCGACAAAGAAGATAATTTTCTGCGGTTAAAAGATCCGCACGAAGGTATGCAAATCTCTAACACATAAATCTAGTGAGTTTTATGAATTGCACGTATGCTAGATATTCATGACGCTAGATTGCCGTTAGGATGTTCAAATCACTTGCACACACATGCATGCACATGTAGATTAGTTTCTAAGAAAGTTTAATCGTGTAACGTGCACCATGAATGGTTTTTCAATTATTAAACCACTTCCGTTGCGAGCCTCTACCATAGAATTTTTCCAACAATATCAATGACTTATTTTTACTCATTGAAACCATTAACTAGTGATTTAGTAGTGTCAGGTTGGGTTCTATCATTGATGGTTTTTTTAACTAGAAAATTTCAACATGCGAGCATTGGTGAGCTATATATGAAGTGGATATTCAGATATCTGCGAGGAACCTCCAAGTTGGTGTTACACTATAGAGGATCACAGATTAAGCTACGAGGCTATACATGTCGATTCAGATATGGGGGGGAGACCTGGATAAAAGAAAAAAACATGATGTGCTATGTGCTTATGCTGGAAAGTAAAGCCATAAGCTGACTTTCATAGTTTGTAACATCCGCCCCAAACACACAAGATACTGTCCGCTTTGCGCATGACTGCACGAGAACTTCCCAGGATGGTCACCCATTCTAGTACTACTCTCGCCCGAGCATGCTTAACTATGGAGTTCTTACGAAATCCATAGCGGTGCACGGCTTTAAAACGCATCTTCTATGTTTGGGAGGAGAAATTATATAAGTAGCTCATGATCTCCAGGTGATGTGGGGCTAACTCATGGCCTTGTACACCTCACCTCACCTCACCTCACCTTATCCATCTTGGCATTCCCACCTCAGGAGTCTTGGCTATTGGATCTTGGTCGTCACAATCCACCCCCCTTAGGGCTACACGTCCTCGTGTAGGGTTAGACCCTCCCATCCCGAGGAGAATCAGCTCTGATACCATTTTGTAACATCCGCCCCAAACACATAAGATACTGTCCGCTTTGCACGTGCCCCACACGAGAACTTCCCAGGGTGGTCACCCATCCTAGTACTACTCTCTCCCGAGCACGCTTAACTACGGAGTTTTTACGAAATCCGTATCGGCGCATGGCTTTAAAACGCATCTTCTATGTTTGGGAGGGGAAATTATATAAGTAGCTCAGGATCTCCAGGTAATGTGGGGCTAATTCATGGCCTTGTACACCTCACCTCACCTCACCTCATCCATCTTGGCATTCTCGCCTCAGGAGTCTTGGCTCTTGGCTATTGGATCTTGGTCGTCACACTGTTATTTGGGGAGCATGCAAGGAGATGGTATAGTTGCAAAACCTAATGGGAGAGCTCAAGATAGAGCAAAAAGACAACAAGCTGTACATCAACGTTCAGAGTGCTATATATCTTGCAAAGAATTCCGTCATATAAGGAGGTCAAACACATCAACATAAAGTTTCATTAATTTTATTTGATTTTGGAAGACAAAGTGCTGAAGCTGGAGAATATTCACAGAAGAAAGAATCCTATTGATTTGTTATCCAAGATTAGGGGTGGGACTTGGGCGGGTCTGACTCGAGTCCAACCCGCCCAACTTGAACATTGGACAAATATGGACAAAGCTGGTTAAAAACTTGGCCGGGTTTGGACAAAAAAAGATCAAGCCGATTTCAATTTGGACGGGTTTGGGCATCATCTTTCCCAACCCGAGGAACCCGATCGAGGAACCCGGTTAGGCAAGTATAGTGGCATACATGCTTGTAGGGTGCGCTGCTGTTGTTGATCCATGATCACCACAGCCATTTGATGAATGTTTTAGAGAGAGAGAGAGAGAGAGAGAGAGAGAGAGAGAGAGAGAGAGAGAGAGAGAGAGAGAGAGAGAGAGAGAGAGAGAGAGAGAGAGAGAGAGAGTGGTGTTGGTTGATTTTATTTTTTGTAGTGGTGGCAATTATTGGTTAATAGAATAATTTTTTTTTCTTGTTTAGGTTTAAGAGATCAAGTATTTCTATTTATTGTGATCAAATTAAATCCATCCAACCCGACTAACCCATCCATTTTTTGGCAAATTGGGCAACCTGAGCAACTTGACATGGGCAAGCACGGGTTGATCTTCCACGGGTTCAACGGGTTTCACGAGCAAAACGGGTTGAGGTGTGTGTAGGTCGGGTTGGGCATGGGAAGACCCTTCAACCCGCCCAACTCGCTCAAGTCCCACCCTTATCCAAAATAGTTGCGATAAAGAAATTGAACAGTTGTTCGGCCGCGCTTCTGTCAGTCTAAAGTGATAGACTGGGGTTTCGGACGTAATGCTGCTGCAACTGCTGATGAGTTACCGCCGCTATCAAATCAAAGAACTAGCAAGTTAGAGATTGATGGAATATGGAGCCTGACCAGATCATGCTTGCTGATAATTGCCAGACGCCCAGGCAAATTTACAGGGAGCGCCCAGGCGAACTTGATGGAGGTTCTAGGAGTCGCAAAGCCAAAGGACGTCTCTCTCTCTCTCTCTCTCTCTCTCTCTCTCTCTCTCTCTCTCTCTCTCTCTCTCTCTCTCTCTCTCTCTCTCTCTCTCTCTCTCTCTCTCTCTCTCTCTCTCTCTCTCTCTCTCTCTCTCTGTGTGTGTGTGTGTGTGTGTGTGTGTGTGTTTTGGTGGAAACCATGAGACACTGAGAGGGGGGCGGGGGGAGAGGGGGGGGGCCGCATGCGGTTCTCTCTTTTTCTCTCATTGTTTCAGTAGGGGGGGGGGGGGCTGTGTTCTCTATATGTTGAATTAGTGTGCAAGGTGTGGCACACCCTTCCTTTCTTTCTTGTTTCACGAGTATAACACAATAGGGTGTGCAAGGTGTGGCACACCCCTCTTCGACCATGGGTTGGGACCCAAACCCCCTTCAAACCTTAGCTAGCCCTAATCCTAACATCTATAGAGTTAGTGTTGATTTAAGGGATTATTAACCAATATACCCCTATGCCTATTAATCACCCACTAGCCCGCTAAAAGCCTAAGCCTTTTAAGGTTTTAGTCGAACCAAAAACCAACAAAGGCAGCTTGTCGGGATAACATTTGGATTGAGTTTTTTGTGCACAATCGACTCCGGTAGGGTCGATTGCGATCAGCCTGAGCGAGTCAATATCCTCTCTTTCGCACATCGCGGTCCGATAATCCGAACGGGCCACTGATGAAAGCCTTGCTAGCTATGAATCTTCAGGTAATAGCTTGCAAATTTGCTCGGTAAAATCAAACTTAGATCTTGGTGAAGCATCTTATCCCAAATAAAAAAAGAGATTCAAGCCCCCCCCCCCTCGTGATCTTTAGTTTGAAGACAACGTTGACGGCCTCAATGCAAGAGAGAGAGAGAGAGAGAGAGAGAGAGAGAGAGAGAGAGAGAGAGAGAGAGAGAGAGAGAGAGAGAGAGAGAGAGAGGAATACCTTCTTTTTTTCGGTAAAGAGAGATGAATATATTACACAGAGAAAGAGAGAATATCTTAGAGAGAGAGAGAGAGAGAGAGAGAGAGAGAGAGAGAGAGGGAGGTAGGTTTGATGCGGCCACGTGAACCTCCCTATTCTTTTATGCTCCCTCTTGTGCATGTATTCAACTAGGGCAAACTAACCCAGATACTCTATTTAATCCCCCTCCCTCCCCCCACCATTAGTAGATAGACTAAGCAACCATGGGATCTCTAATGATATATTTGTGGTCGGTGTCAGCAGTGAGATGGAAGACTGTTCGGAGCTAGGGCTCTCACTCTGAGCCCTGACGGCTCTATCTTCGATGGGCCTTCACCGACAAATATCACAAGGGGGGGAGGGGCACGTGGGATGGGCGTGATCCAAATGATTTGCACAGGGCCTGGCAAGGTGTGGAGTATCATGGGGGTGGGCCCTCCCATGGACTAGTTAATAATGTTGTATATGAGGTACCATTACAATATGTTAGGGTAGGATGATATTATTATTATTATCATTATTTATTTAGAAGGGTACTTGGTGGTGGTGTGGCTCGGGCCCCACCAAATATTGCAACAAAGGTTACCATGTGGGAAGCCGACCAAGTGGTGGCAGAGAAGGTGGTGGTGGTCTCTGTGGGTGTAAAATTTGGCTAAGGTCAACGGTGACAGTGGGGCCCCTCATCGATGTCTGGAGCCCACATGACAGTGGGACGCCCTAGCTCTGTCGTGGGCCCTGGCCTCATTTTCTGCCCGGGACCTACGGCGATGGTGGGACCCCCTAGTCTTGCTTAAGACCCACAAAGGCAGCCTGGAACTCGGTGACTCATCTACGAAAAACCACCGCAGGGCTTGGTCACTTCCAAAACCTCTATAAATAGGTGATCACGCATATATTCTAGATCCGAATCTCCCCTCTAGAGGACTTTCTTCAATTTCTAGAGTTGCAGAGCTCAGACGAAGAACATATCTTCTTTTACCCCCTTTTATCTCTCATCTTCTCTGATTGCTTGTTTAAGTGAAACTCGGCATGTCGAGGGGTTACTTTACATTTAAGACTTAGTGGATTCAAGGTTGCGTCTTACGGTACAGAGGCATAGGCTTCAGTCAAACTTTGCATCACATTCTTGTGTCAACTCTACTCTCTATTCTCTAATCTCTAAATTCTATGCTCTATAGTGTCGACGCTATAAGGCACCGTACTCAGATTTAATTGATTGTTTGCGAAACGAGTGGTCATGGTGTTACAGTTGTGGTGGCAGCAGTAATGATGTTGGCGGCGACGATGACTTTGGTGGAGACTGATGACACTGATGGTGGTGGAATCAATGACAATGGTGGTGGTACTTCGAATCTAAAGCACTCAACGAGATGTGATTCTTCTTCAAATCTAGTTATACCATACATTTATCAGTTCTCTAACTATTCCATTATTCAACTTCAATTGTTTTTTACATATCCCTTTTGTTTTATAGGTATTATCATTTTCCAAAAAAACAACTCCACAATACAACTCTTCAAGGCTAAAAAAATGTTCCCTGTTGGGACACATATGTCAACTCGAATCCAGAATTTACTCATATGTGCGGTATATCACAAATAAACCAGTAAGAGCAATATCTAAATCATCATCATAATACTAACAACATTCATCTTCATATCCTTCTTGTCCTTTTTCTTCAATATTGGACAATCCTTATGTGGGTGCAAATTTTCGCCAACACCCCGCGATGGGACCCACCAGCCCTACCTGGGGGGGTCTACGAGGCGACAACGGGACCCACCAGTCCTGCCTGGGGGGGTCCATGAGGCGACAACGGTGTTGGAAATAAATCCATGGCAGAGGCCCGCAGCGGAAGCAAAGTGAAGGTCCGAGGACCGTGAGCGGTGTGCGTTACATATCAAAAATTTTTATCGAAACGATCTACACGTGCGTGTATGAATCTAGCATGACAACTACGCGAACCCCTAACGACGATCTAACGCGAAAGAACAATCTAGCATGCATGCATGTTCTAATTATGTTATATCTACTTGTTAGAGATCATACCTGCGTGCGGATTCTTTCACCGCGATAAATTTCTTCTTTGTCGATGGAGACGGGCTCGGATCTGCTTGACATAGCTTCAGTGCGACGGCCATAACTTTCTGCTCCGAACTCGGATTGGGATGAAATTTGGACTGCAGGTAGCCAACTTCGAGCCGCAACTTTTTCAAGAAGTTTCACGTTGTTTGGACTTCTGTAGCTTCCGAAATCATAGAAACAACGCTGATTTTCTGTGCAGATTCTGGACAGCAAAAGGTTGCGGGAGACGCCTTCTAGTTCACCCGATCTCACACGATGCACGGAACCTCGTCGATGGATCTCTGAGTGCCTCCATACGACGAGCCTTCTCCTTCTACGAAACACCATGCGAGGAAGATGAGTCGCCATCCAATGGCGCAAGCGAGGGAGAGAGAGAGACGAGACAGGAGATAAGAAGAGAGGAGAGGGGGCGGCTAGGGTTTCCCCATTCCATGGCCGGCCCTATGGCTTGCATGGCTTCATAATTTTGTCCCCCCCTCTCTCCCTATGCCTTATATAGGGCCGGCCTTATCCTTATGGATAAGCCTAGCGGATAATGGTTGATTGATTCAAACCTTCTCCCTATATATCTCTTCTTTATCTCTATCTTTTTCTTGTTTTCGAAAATGGTCAAAACCAGCCCGTTTTCTGCATCTCATGACCGACCCTTTCAATGGAGGCAACAACCTCCTGAAACCAATAGGGCCGGCCTTGACCAGTCTCTCAACACTTAGGGCCGACCCCCTTAGTACATAGTGACGCATGGTATGCCCAAAACGCCCTTATGTCACTAGTTGGCCGTTCCTCGTGTACGAGACTTTACAAGGCACACATAAGTGAAGTACACCAGTGATTTCACTATTCTCTGAGGTTCTCTTAGGATGCCCCTAGTGAAGTCAACTAGTCAACTCGCAACATGTCCCGGTGCATCGCACCCATGTGGCAAAGTCCACTTATGGCAAGGAATTGCTACATGTGTCTCTGCACTAACTTAGGGTTTTCCTTTAGTGCACACACGTAGCTACGCATCTACCGTGCACTAGTGCGAAGCACTCACGGAGCATAGGTTTGGACTTCTCGCTTTCTCTAACTACGTTATGTGTTTCGATGAGATGGTATAAGAACCATACATAATGTCGATAAGGTGGAACCTTCAGGGATCAGGGTTCATGGCTTCCAACTTAGACTCGATCGACACACTACCCGAGTGTACTATCGATCCTCTGAGTCCAAGTTAACCTGCGTAGCCACCAAGAGTGCGACGCAGGCTGCACTTCAATTCCCCCGGACTTACTATGTTCTCCCTCATACCCCTGCTCTCCGCTTAGTATGGTAAACCCGATGTCCCTCCAACTAGTGCCATGATGCAACTCGAGTGGTGGAGAATACCGTCAGACTCGAGTGCTCATATGACTCGGTTCCTTCTAGGTTGACCACATACATCGTATCTCCGATTACTCTTTCGAGCAACCGGATCCGTCACCAGTCCAACTGATGATCACTTGGCCAGGGTTTAATACGATGTAGGTCAGACCAAGGAACGCACCTCCCGTTAGGGGTGTGGATAGCCTGCAGGAGTGACATGCTGATGCAACGCCAGCCGGGTAACCCAGTACACCGTGGTTTTGGATCACTGCATCCGGATCCTTACACATTGGTGCGCCAAAGCACCACACAACTGGTTAGTCTACCAGACATGATTCCTTAGAGTTTAGGACCGTTTTACCCTAAGCAGAAACACGGTTTAGTGCACCGGTGTCTGCTCACCGATCTGTGCACCGTGTTGTATCCGTTCGGCCACAGACACTATGCCTGGTAATGACCGGGGTGGAGACACCCACGCTCTGTCATCCCAATAGCCTATCCTGATAGGGCGACCAACCCTGATTAGAGCTGTGAACGTATTTAGGTTACATGGGACCAGTCCCTTGAGTCTCCGACTCAAGAGGATTACCATATAGCCATGGCTCTCTGTTCTGTAATCAGAACACGTACTAAGGTACGTACCAATATGTATTCCTATATTATCAACCATACATAGCTAAACTATAGGTTTTTACGAGCTGTAGACCTTACCAATTCTAACAAACGGGACCCACCAGCCCTGCCTGGGGGGTCCACGAGGCGACAACGGGACCCACCAGCCCTGCTTGGGGGGTCTACAAGGCGACAACGGGACCCACCAGCCCTGCCTGAGGGGTTCACGAGGCGACAATGGGATCCACCAGCCCTACCTGGGGTTCCACGAGGCAACAGCGGGACCCATCGGTCCCCTGCCGAAACTCCGGACAAAAGCTGCCGAAACCGCCTTCTACCCCAGTTTTCCTTCCAAAAAACTCTATAAATAGCAAGCCCAACAAATGTAACAGGATCGAAGATCTTATTTTTGATTCTGATTTCCGAAAAGACCGAGAGCTCAGACATCCTAACCCCTCGATCTTCTTTTCGAAGAGATCAGTGATACACGGCCTGTTGAGGTCACTTTGAGAAAAGTGCTAGTGAATTCAGGTTACACCTAATAGCACGGAGATGTAGGCTTCGGCTGAACTTCGAGATCATACCTTGTGTTAATCTGCCCTTTCTCTCTCTTCTTACTCAAAGTTCGATCAGACCTTCAACTCGACTCGATTGACTGGTTGGGCGGAGTCTTCGGGTCGGCACGGAGATCATCCCCCACACCTTATTCCAATAGTAATTGTTGCGATAATAGGCACACTCATCTTTTGTAGGAATTTTTCTATCTGATGGTGCTCCTCTCGACTTTGAACGAGAGACTTCCTTTGCCTCATAGGTTTCTTACTTTCGGATCTTTCCCTGATGACCTAGGCTTTCGATGATGAGCCACTGTGAGCCTGCTTGTCATTCAACCGATACTCATTATTTATCAAAGCATTAGACACCTCATCAAGATAACTTTCTTATTTCTATATAGCAAAGTAGTAGTCAGATGCTTATAAGGGCCGGGTAAGGAATTTACCAATAACAATGCATTGTCTCTATTTGTAATTGTAACATCCAAATTATGTAGATCTACAAGAATTTTATTACAATCATTCAAATCCGCTGTTGTTGAGTTCCTATCATTATACTAGAAATGGAAAAGTTTTTCTTCAAATAGAGCCGATTTTAATTTCAACGCTCAATATCATATACTTATCTTCATGATTTTTCCAGAACTCCACGATATTCGTTTTCTTCATAATAAAATAATACTGATCTTTCGCTAGACAAAGCCGAATTATCATGCATGCCTGACGATTGGTCCCGTCCCAATTCTTTTCTAGTAGCTCTCTCGGTTTTTCTTATTCCAACACAACATCCAATTCTTGTTGAGTCAAAATATACATCCATAACTTAGCATTGGCACGTACATGCTATGATTATTTGTGCCATCAATTTTCTCTACCTCAATTTTATTTTTGTTAGAAGACTTGAAAGATGAATTCCCCATCTTTTCAAAAAATCAAATCCACTAACAAATTGCCTAGATCAAGAACCTGGACGCTCTAATTCTAGTTTCTTGTGAGCGGAAGCTCAACGAACCAATGCAAACAATATGGATTCGATGCAAACACAATATCATTAAGAATCAATATGTAAAACAAAAGTAGAGAGTGCTACGAGGAAGAAAGTAAAACAAGAAAGAAGACACATATTTCAGATTGTTCGGCCTTTGGCCTACGTCCACCGGCAGCAGCAGGAGAATTCCCTCACGATGGCTCTCCAAACTCAAAGGTTTTTCCACCCATCAAATAACCCTATACGTTTCCATTAAATAGTAGGAAGAGTCCCAAACCTGAAACAATTTGAAATCCTGAAACAACAGACCGAACGGTCGGCTTAGACATACCAACCGGTTGGATTGGCTGACCCTGGGCCAACCCATCGCCATTAATTTCGATCATTCTGATAAAGAGTGTCTGCTTCCATTAGACTCCGTTTCGAGTACCCTGGACCGATTGGTTGACCTAAACATGTTACTAGTCGGCTAGAGGATTTCTCCATGTTTCTTGGCTATATCCGAATCAAGCCAATAACCCCACAGCAAGGAACTCTAGTTCTAAGGCAATGGTAGTTGCCCTTCGTTTATGAGGAAGTGATGAAGTCGGGAAGTTCTTCCTTCTTAGTAGAGGGTCTCATGTGCAGCTGGCCTCTTAGTAGAGGATCTTATGGGGCGTCATTGCCCCTACATGGGGCAGCACCCTGGTGTTCTTGCTGGGTGGGCCTCGCCTAGTTTTGTGATCATTAGGGGTGTGCCAAAAACTGGCCAAACTGATTAACCGAACCAAATCAAGTCAAACCGAGCAGTTTGGGTTGGTTATTGTTATATATGGTTTGGTTTGCTTTTAGATTTAAAAAAAACCGGCTTATTCAGTTCGGTTCAAGCATATAGTAGATGAAATATGAGCCAGACCGAACCGAACTAACTCGGGTCAAGGCCGGTTCAAGTATATCTGTAATTTTGTATATACATGGTTTGATAATCGCTACTCCATATATTATCTCTACTCTCTATATCATTACAAAAGACTACCTCTCTATATATAGAGGGAGAACGCACATCATTGTGTTTCCACAACCAAGGTGGGACTATAATACTAACACCCCCTCGCAAACTCTCAGTGGTAGACCCACCGTGAGTTTGAGGGGGGGTGTTAGTATTATAGTCCCACCTTGGTTGTGGAAACACAATGATGTGCGTTCTCCCTCTATATATAGAGAGGTAGTCTTTTGTAATGATATAGAGAGCAGAGATAATATATGGAGTTTTTCCTCCAAATCTATTGTGTTCATAACAGGTTCAAAGTCTGATTTGTCTGAAAACTGTACTCATTTGGGCCATTACCTAATGCAGCGATTCAGAAACAATCTGGCAATTCGGTGCACTCTGTAGTCCCGTCCAATTCTCCGAAATCTCCTTCATCTCTCGGTCCCAGAGACGATCGGTGATTCGGCATACTATGCACTCTGTAGTCCTCTTCGAGGTTCCGAAATCCCCTTCCTTCATCTCTCGTAGGTGATCAATGATTCATCACGGGTGATCAGCGATTCAGAGACTGACACCATGAATCTGGAGGTGGAGGGCCGGCACACACTGCTATTTGACGACGGCCTTCGTAAACCCTTGAGCGGCGCTCATCCCATGGAACGATCATGCTTCTTTTTTGATCGATCGCTACGATATCTGTCCCGTCCTCAATCAGATCCCTACCCGACCTCCCCAGAGGCAGTGACTGGGCTACAACCCTCCTTCCTTGCTCGAAGAGCCTGTCGGCGTATCTCAGTCTGAGCTCATCCTCGAGCCGTCGAGCGCTACCTTGATCTCCCTCCCTTTGGTGATGATGGCGGTGAGGGAGAAGACTCCATCTCGAGGCCGTACCATTCTTCTCTGGCCTCCTCATTCTTCTTCTCTTCGTTTTATTCTTATTTTTGCTGGTATTAATTTATATTAGTGATGTAGTAGAGCACCTGATGGGCCTCTAACATGCCCTTTTAGGCTTTTAGAGAAGTGATGCAAAGGATAAGATATGCAGATGAATTTTGTTGCTATGCCATTTACTTTTAGTTAAAATTTAATTAAATAAGATGACCTAAATCTTCCATTTGATAACCAATGGGTGCCCACGATGAGAAATGAAATTGGACAATACTTTGAAGATCAGCAATCGCAGCAATGGAACCAAGTTGCAGAAGAGTGGAGCAATGGATTCTGGCATGAACTTGGAACTCCGAATGTAGTTTAATATCACTTGATTGATAATGCATGTGCTTCGGAGGGTGCAAAGAATTTTTCGTTGAATCTTTGTATTAGCACCCCTTGAGCTGTATTTCTCCTCCGGTCCCCTCTTTTCTAATAAACAGGTAGGGGTCCAGGTCAAACCCCCCTCATCTTTCCAGAGATTTCTCAAAAAAAAAAAAAAGATTGATAATGAATGTGACAGATCTATATGACACATGCAACATGGCTAACTTACTATGGTGCCTTGAGACTCCTTACTTGGTCCTAAGGACCAACGTGCCTACTACAGGGATGGATCCAGGGGGAGCGTGTGGGAGCAACCGCCCCTCTTAGATTCGAAAGAGAACCCCTTATTATATATATAGTAGTATTAATTAAGATTATTTTAAAATTATATAATTTCGTCCCTCCTGATTTTTTAACAAAATTTAAGATCCCGCCCCTCCAAAGATTTTTCTAACATTCTCCCCCCCAAGGTTCGATTCCTGTATCCGTCCCTAGCCGACTAGGTACTGAAACGACGTACGTGTGGATGTTTAGCCCAAAATCTGTTTCGAGATCGGCGATATCTCGAGCCAACCATTTGTGCCTCTGACATAGTATCGATGCAATGTGTCGAGCTCTGACTATGCCACGTACTCTGACGGGGTGGCACATAGTTTTATTGCCCGGCCACAGCATGTATTTTTGTTCTTGTTGGTATTGAATTACAGTCCAAGAACCGCCCACTGACTTCTACATGTCATTCCTAAAAGATCATTCTTTAATTTCTTCTTGGATCCAACACCACTCTATCATTACTTGTGTGGCTTTCTGCCATCATGGGTGTCATCATTGTCCTTCCCAATCTGTGGCCCAAACCTTACATTTCTTCACTTGTTTGGCTTTTCTTACAAAAAACCCTTCTCCTTGGTCAAATACCAAGAAAAGAAGGGAGTTCAACAAAATAAATAGATACATAGCCCAATTTTTAACACTCCATGCTCTTGAAGCCAACCTTCCCACCTTTTCAGATGTGATGCTGACAGTGGCAGATCCAGGAATTACAAAATTCAAAATTTTACAAGGGCCATCTATAAACATTTTTAAAAAATTTCAAAACCTCAATGAAGGTCCCAAGACATTTTCAAAATTTTAGGGGGACCATGGCCCCCTCTAGTCTCCACATAGGTCCGCCCCTGGATGCTGAGGCGCATGCTTCACAAGTTAATATATAAATAGTGTGTCTGCATGTGTGTGGGGTGGTCCTCTGTGTGTGTGAGAGAGAGTTATGGATTCTTAATACAATCTTACTTATCTTTTACACACACACACACACACACACACACACACACACACACACACACACACAGAGAGAGAGAGAGAGAGAGAGAGAGAGAGAGAGAGAGAGAGAGAGAGAGAGAGAGAGAGAGAGAGAGAGAGAGAGAGAGAGAGAGAGAGAGAGAGAGAGAGAGAGAGGTGGCATATTGTAGGTGAAATATATATATATATATATATATATATATATATATATATATATATATATATATATATATATATATATATATATATATATATATATATATATATATATATATATATATATATATATATATATATATATATATATATATATATAGTTTTGCTCACCTACGGGACGTCCCGCACGGAAGTAATGCGGGACAAATTCTAGGCCGTCCGATTCACTTCGATCGGGCGGCTGGAATTCAGTCGGACCAAAAATCCCGGCTGTTATACTGTGGCGGGCACAGTAACAACGAATATTTGGTCTGGCTGAATCCCATCCGTTCGATCGATTGATCGAACGACCGATACCAATTTTCGCTGTTACTGTAGCGGCTACAGTAACAGCGAAAATTGTTCTGAACCGTTCGATCAATTGATCGGACGGATGAGATTCATTCAGAACAATTTTCGCTGTTACTGTGCCTGCTACAGTAACAGCGAAAATTGGTATCGGCCGTTCGATCAATCGATCGAACGGATGGGATTCAACCAGACCAAATATTCGCTGTTACTGTGCCCGCCACAGTAACAGCCGGGATTTTTGGTCCGACTGAATTCCAGCCGCCCGATCGAAGTGAATCGGACGGCCCAGAATTTGTCCCGCATTACTTCCGTGCGGGATGTCCCGTAGGTGAGCAAAACTCTCTCTCTCTCTCTCTCTCTCTCTCTCTCTCTCTCTCTCTCTCTCTCTATATATATATATATATATATATATATATATATATATATATATATATATATATATATATATATATATATATATATATATATATACTAAGCAGTGCATGTGGCTTCCTTACTTCTCTAATCTGGAATGAGAGGATATGAGTCATATGAGTGGAAGGAAAGAGCAGAGATATGCAGAAAAGAAGAGATCATTGGATCCTCGTCGGGCTCCAAAGCTCTCTCCTTGGTGTTTTTGTATATTGGATCGGCCAGCGCTTGCAGGATTCAAGGATTATAGAAATGGCATGGCCTCGTGACTTAGGGTACGGTCTTCGTTGTCGATTGGATTGAGCTCATGTGCCTCCCGTGATGCAAGCTGCAACACAGATGCCTGACCTGAACGATCCCCAGCTGCTTCCACCATAGTTTACTACAGAGTAAATCACGTTCGAGATCATCGAATGTCGGCCATGGAGTCTTGCTTTGATTTCCCAAGTGTTTGATACTATAATCATTACTATATGGGTTAGTTAAGTAATATAAGATTTGTCCCCCTATCATTGGATTGTAATGAGCATCTAAGCTCATAATTAATGGTTTACTAACAATGTTATAGAGCTTATAATATTTTGCTTTCAAGGTAGAAGGGAATTTATAGTTTATTGAACAATCAAGCTTCATTAATTACCTTGGATGCTTTCATTATGGCTCAAGTACTTATATGATTAGAGGGAGGACTGCCTTCCATTGTTTGGTTGGCTGGATAATGTTTTTGAGATTTCTACGAAATAAATCATCGTAGATAATTGTTATTTTTCGCATATTTGATAGTTTTTGAATCGACCTTGTTTTGACCTTTCAATGCATGAGAATTTCATCTTCGAAGTTTATTACCACCGTGCACATGTTTCTATAACTCCAGATGACCCTATCGTTGTAAGTCGTGTTTCCATAATACACATGTATGTATATCGCATGCGAAAAATAACTTTTTTTGTGTCTGAGTGCGAACAAGGGGTTGGTATCATGCACACCCGTTGGTGCGGACCTAGAACTAGCACCCACCACCCTAGCCTACTGGAAACCTCTTTGTTGAGATGGTGTGCACCACCCGATGGCAGGTTTTTCGGGGGAGCTGCATGTTGAGGTTTGTTTTGGCTCATAGGATCTCATTAGTGTTACAAAGTATGATGTACATATATTTTATTGGGAGAATTTGTTAGCGAATCCACAGCCCTTTGAAGACTTCAGAGATGCATCACAGTATCAGTCCAGCAGTTCATCGAAGAATCAATATGTAATCAGATCACCTACCTTGTACACCTGCTCGCTCGTATCACGATTGTATCCTTCTGACTGTAAGGGGTTTTGTGTCTGCGTATGTGTGTCTGTGTTTACAAAATTGTTTTACTCGATTAGCATGTGTTTTGATAACTTCATCAGTTTTACACTTTTCAAAGTCTAATCCTATTTAAATTAATGTTTTTATTTAAAAAATCCTGGTTTGACGGTGTCCTCAGATATTCCAGATTGCAAAAATGACTTTTGGACAAATTTATGGTTATGCCCCTAGTGTGACCATATATTAGCAAAATCCAAAATTGGCTTACTGTTGGGAATAGTCTTCCCCAAAGTATGGTCCAAACCGAAATCCTTCGATTTCGATCGAATTTGGGGTAAGGAGGCCAGCACCCTATTGGGTCCAGACCTGGGTCCAGACCATTAGATTCCTCTTGGCCGAGACTATGGGTTTAAGTAATCCAGACCGTTAGTATACTTGGCTGAAAATCAGACCTCCTTAGGTAGATTTTTAGCCTTTCGATCGCTAGATCCAATAGCTGAGAATGGTTCTTGGTGACACCCTATAAAAGGCCCATTTTCTCATTAGGGTTCAAGGTTTTAGATCTTGAGAGAAAAAGCCTCTTGCCCCTATTGCCTTCCTTTGAGGTTTTGATCTACTTAGAGCATGAATCGTCTTTTCATCCTTTGGAGACATTTGATGAACTCCTCGAGGCCCGAACTTTGCGGATTTTAAATCAGAGTTGTTTGGTTTTCCATCCCTATTGTGATGGAGGTTGTTGGAGTTTGTCTAGATCACTTTTCCGGATGATTTGTTTCTACCGTATCAACCCTTAATTCCATTTGCTTTGGGTCGCTCTTATATTAGGGTGTGCAAATTCTTTACTACAGCTTGAAGGTCCCCTCTCAGGGATTGAGAGAGACAAGTCATTGGAGGGTCGGATATCCTTGGGCAAAAATCCGTCGCTACGGTTTGACGGTCCCTCCCATAAGGTATTGGGGTCGATAAAACTATGGAGGGTAGGTACCCTTGGGTGTTCATCCTTCATAGAAGAGTGAAGGTGCCTCGCGGCTATGAGTGTTGTACATGTGTGCGCACGTGTGCGAGCTGGGTGTGAAGTTAGTAGTGCTTAGGAGGTCGAGGGCGCAAAAGCGATAGAGTTTAAGTAAAGGAGGTTATGGGATTTTGTGTGCGATGGTGCCTGGGTATCGGACCGAGCAATCCGTGGTGTGTTTTTTACTGGACTCGGCAGGGTAGGGTTGTACATTTTCGTTCATCCGAGTTAACTCTCTGGAATTGGTATCTTTACCCTTTCTAGTGGATCACTTTCACCTCCATGATCATGGTCCCGACATGGTTTTTACCTTAAGGGTTTTCGTGTAAAAATTGATTGCGTGCTTTACATTCTCCTAAGTCTTGTATGTTTATTCTCTTGTACATAGTCAAACTCCTAGGTCCTTACCTGTGATTGAACCTTGAGAGGAGAGGAGTGAACTTACCAACAACATGCTAACATAAATCCTTCAGTTAGCGCAGTTTAGTGAGCGAACTAAGAAAGATTTAAAACACTAACCTAATGACTGTATGCATCGTGCCGCCACGTAAGGCGATCTTGTGCGATAATTTTTAGCAAGTTGACCGTTCCCTCTGTACTCTGGAAACCTCCCTATTGAACCCCTATGAACATGAAATTTTATTTCATATCATAGCAATTTTTTTTTGTCTATATGTTTAGACTTTGGAAACTGGTATTGTGAGCTTCTGCGCTTGTTTGGTTGTTTGTTTTACTATCTTTGTCTTGTGCAACACGGACTCCCAGAGAGGGTAATGCCATCAACAGATCACCACTTCTCAAGGGGCCTGATTACACTTTTTGGAAGGCCCACATGAGGGTATACTTAATGTCAACTATGTCCAAGTCTAGGGCATGGTTGAGGCTAGTTGGACTGAGCCGTTTGTGACACTTATGGGTAGTGACGGTGTTAGCAAAGTGCTAGCCAAGTCGATTCGGGAGTGGATAGAAATCGAGCAAGAGCAGTGCTCGTTCGATAAGAAAGGACTAAACACCATCTACTGCGGAGTCATAGAGGAAGAATATCAACACATCTTAAATGCGAAGATTGCTAAAGAGGCTTGGAAGATTATGGAGGTTGTTAGGGGATATTTTTCGCTGGTCCGAGCGGTCTCCCTGCAAGACAAAGAGAACGTAAGAATGGCTGGCACCCTTAGGAGCACAGACCCTCCGACGCTCAAATCAGAATGGGTACTAACAGTGGAGAGCTGTAGTAGTTGGAAGTGGTAGGGTTAAGAGTTTCGAACCTGTACTTTGGAGCCGAAGGTGGTACTTTTATAGTCTTTTACAGCCTATCAGAGCCCGACACGTGGGGGCTCTTCTAGCACCTTCAGTGCCTCCATGTGCCAGCCCACATGGGCCTTTGATGGCCTTTGTCGTTTAGCCTACAAGGAGGTGGAGAAAGGGGATGCACCGGTCTTGTCCTTGTCAGGTGGCGGTTCTATAAAGTACAAGTCTAGAAGGTCCTAGACCGACTTTTGGCCGGCTTCCGTGGGCTACAATCGTCCATGTAGCTCCATGGGGGTGCGGACATATGGCGACTTTGCATCGTCTTACTGTTGGCGACCTCGGAGGGGAAGAGGGCGAGCTTCCTCCGGGTGCTACGCCCCTTCTTTCTATTGCCAAAAGTTGAACTTCGTGGATGGGAAGCGACCTCTGCTGGGGAGATAGGTGAACTCCTTAGTCGGGCCTGTTCTTGCAGAACCTCTCCTACTATCCATTAGGCGAACTCTTGAGCGCACTGCACGAGGCTCGTACTGCCGGATATAATCATACGGGAGACCTCTCTGGCTTAGATCGAGCTCTTCGGTGAGCTTGAGCGAGCTGGGGGGCAAGAGCTCCTGAACGAGCTGCGACGAGCTCTTGAGCGAGCTGGGCGAGCTTCTGAGCAAGCTAATTGAGCTCCTGAGCGAGCTGGGCGAGCTCCTGAGCGAGCTGGTGGAGCTCCTGAGTGAGCTCCTACGCGAGCTGGGCAAGCTCCTGAGGGAGCTGGGCACGAGCTCCTGAGCGAGCTGGGGGCGAGCTCATAAACGGAGCTGCGACAATCTTAGGTTTGTCAAGTGGCACTGAGTGGCGCTCTGTACGTGGCTCGAATTCTATGAGCGCAAGCTGGTCACCGTGCGAGCTCTATTTGCACCGTTCTCATGACTTCCGGTTCCTTCTGCAACTGGTATATATATATATATATATATATATATATATATATATATATATATATATATATATATATATATATATATATATATATATATATATATATATATATATATATATATATATATATATATATATATATATATATATATATATATATATATATATATATATATATATATATATATATATAGGGGTGTTAGGATGCGGCGTGCGGTGCGTGCGGCGCACCGCAGCAGCCGTCTGATGCACTACTGCGTGCATCGCACGCACCGCAGCAGTGCATCAGACGGCTGCGGTGCGGCACCGCACGCCGCATCCTAACATTCCTCTATATAGTAGTTCTTAGGAGGTCGAGGGCGCAAAAGCGATAGAGTTTAAGTAAAGGAGGTTATGGGATTTTGTGTGCGATGGTGCCTGGGTATCGGGCCGAGCAATCCGTGGTGTGTTTTGTACTGGATTCGGCAGGGTAGGGTTGTACATTTTCATTCATCCGAGTTAACTCTCTGGAATTGGTATCTTTACCCTTTCTAGTGGATCACTTTCACCTCCATGATCATGGTCCCGACATGGTTTTTACCTTAAGGGTTTTCGTGTAAAAATTGATTGCGTGCTTTACATTCTCCTAAGTCTTGTATGTTTATTCTCTTGTACATAGTCAAACTCCTAGGTCCTTACCTGTGATTGAACCATGAGAGGAGAGGAGTGAACTTACCAACAACATGCTAACATAAATCCTTCAGTTAGCGCAGTTTAGTGAGCGAACTAAGAAAGATTTAAAACACTAACCTAATGACTGTATGCATCGTGCCGCCATGTAAGGCGATCTTGTGCGATAATTTTTAGCAAGTTGACCGTTCCCTCTGTACTCTGGAAACCTCCCTATTGAACCCCTATGAACAGGAAATTTTATTTCATATCATAGCAATTTTTTTTTGTCCATATGTTTAGACTTTGAAAACTGGTATTGTGAGCTTCTGCGCTTGTTTGGTTGTTTGTTTTACTATCTTTGTCTTGTGCAACACGGACTCCCAGAGAGGGTAATGCCATCAACAGATCGCCACTTCTCAAGGGGCCTGATTACACTTTTTGGAAGGCCCACATGAGGGTATACTTAATGTCAACTATGTCCAAGTCTAGGGCATGGTTGAGGCTAGTTGGACTGAGCCGTTTGTGACACTTATGGGTAGTGACGGTGTTAGCAAAGTGCTAGCCAAGTCGATTCGGGAGTGGATAGAAATCGAGCAAGAGCAGTGCTCGTTCGATAAGAAAGGACTAAACACCATCTACTGCGGAGTCATAGAGGAAGAATATCAACACATCTTAAATGCGAAGATTGCTAAAGAGGCTTGGAAGATTATGGAGGTTGTTAGGGGATATTTTTCGCTGGTCCGAGCGGTCTCCCTGCAAGACAAAGAGAACGTAAGAATGGCTGGCTCCCTTAGGAGCACAGACCCTCCGACGCTCAAATCAGAACGGGTACTAACAGTGGAGAGCTGTAGTAGTTGGAAGTGGTAGGGTTAAGAGTTTCGAACCTGTACTTTGGAGCCGAAGGTGGTACTTTTATAGCCTTTTACAGCCTATCAGAGCCCGACACGTGGGGGCTCTTCTAGCACCTTCAGTGCCTCCATGTGCCAGCCCACATGGGCCTTTGATGGCCTTTGTCGTTTAGCCTACAAGGAGGTGGAGAAAGGGGATGCACCGGTCTTGTCCTTGTCAGGTGGCGGTTCTATAAAGTACAAGTCTAGAAGGTCCTAGACCGACTTTTGGCCGGCTTCCGTGGGCTGCAATCGTCCACGTAGCTCCATGGGGGTGCGGACATCTGGCGACTTTGCATCGTCTTACTGTTGGCGACCTCGGAGGGGAAGAGGCCGAGCTTCCTCCGGGTGCTACGCCCCTTCTTTCTATTGCCAAAAGTTGAACTTCGTGGATGGGAAGCGACCTCTGCTGGGGAGATAGGTGAACTCCTTAGTCGGGCTTGTTCTTGCAGAACCTCTCCTACTATCCATTAGGCGAACTCTTGAGCGCACTGCACGAGGCTCGTACTGCCGGATATAATCATACGGGAGACCTCTGTGGCTTAGATCGAGCTCTTCGGTGAGCTTGAGCAAGCTGGGGGGCAAGAGCTCCTGAACGAGCTACGACGAGCTCCTGAGCGAGTTGGGCGAGCTTCTGAGCAAGCTAATCGAGCTCCTGAGCGAGCTGGGCGGGCTTCTGAGCGAGCTGGGCGAGCTCCTGAGCGAGCTGGTGGAGCTCCTGAGTGAGCTCCTACGCGAGCTGGGCAAGCTCCTGAGGGAGCTGGGCGCGAGCTCCTGAGCGAGCTGGGGGCGAGCTCATAAACGGAGCTGCGACAATCTTAGGTTTGTCAAGTGGCACTGAGTGGCGCTCTGTACGTGGCTCGAATTCAATGAGCGCGAGCTGGTCACCATGCGAGCTCTATTTGCACCGTTCTCGTGACTTCCGGTTCCTTCTGCAACTGGTATATATATATATATATATATATAGATAGAGGGGTGTTAGGATGCGGCGTGCGGTGCGTGCGGCGCACCGCAGCAGCCGTCTGATGCACTACTGCGTGCATCGCACGCATCGCAGCAGTGCATCAGACGGCTGCAGTGCGGCGCCGCACGCACCGCACGCCGCATCCTAACATTCCTATATATATATATATATATATATATATATATATATATATATATATATATATATATATATATATATATATATATTAGGGTCCATCATTACCCCCTCATGAGGGAGTGGCTACGGAAGCGTGCCGCTCGCTTTGGAGTTTATCAGAGTGATCCTACTTCAGGTCGCGCTTCCTTTCGGCGGGATTGACAATCTACTCTTGGGACTTGCCGCGGAAGCTCTATAGCTCCGAGGGAGAACTGCCCTGGTTTCCTCCTCCTCACGGCTTTTGTCACTGCAAGCTCTGGGTGGGTCGAGAGTACTTGCCGCGTTCATAGTCTACCCTGGGCGGGCTGCGGGCACCTGCTACAAGCTATCTTACGGTACGGGCTATTTGCCACAACCGCCGGACGGGCCAGAAGCTCCAACCGCGAGGGAGCTCCTCCTGGTACAAGCCGTTTGCATTTAGTCGGGGTTCCACTCCGGTGGGCTATTAGCACCGGCAATGGGCGACCTGATGGTATGAGCGAGCTATTTGTTGCCATCTTCGGGCGGGCCAGGAGCATCAGCCGCGAGCGACCTCCTTCCTGCACGAGCTAGTCGCACGCGGTCGGGGTCTGCATCGGACGAACTGCGGGCACCTGCCACAGGCGATCTTGCGATGGGGGGGATCCGACTCGACGTGCCTCATGAGTGAGACATCGAGGATGATGCTGTAATGTCCATGAAATGCAGCTAGCTGCTACTGTCAGCGTCGGGCAGGCTGCGAGCACCTGCCTCAGGCGACCTTGTGATGGGGGGGATTCGACTCGACGTGCCTCATGAGTGAGACATCGAGGACGATGCTGTAATGTCCAAGAAACACAGCTAGCTACTATTGTCGGTGCCGGGCGGGCTGCGAGCACCTGCCTCAGGCGACCTTAAGATAAGGGTGAGCTGATTGCAAGGGTTTTTGAAATATGCACCGAGCGGGCTGCCGGCGTCATCCGCAGGCGATCTTATGCAGTATCTCTGCCTGTCTCATCGCATTGAATGCGGCTCGAGGCCCGAGTCCGATACATTGAATCTTATCATGAGATCTCGAGCGGCTCAGGGCCACGTGTCGCTCCGCAATCGGCCGTCGGTTCGACAGAAAAGACGTTACTGGCACCGTCGCAGCTTTTACCATGCGCGATATACGTGTCATTCTCCGATTGGGGGAATGCGAGCTGTCGTATTCATAATCATTGTGTCACCTCGCTCGGTGCAATTGGGCATTAATTGCTGCTCGATTCACCTGCCTTTGATCTGCTTATAAATAGGGGGGGTGAGATTTTTTACCTCCGCGTGAAAATAGCTCTCCTTTTCTTCTTCTATTGCTTGCTCGCTCTAGCATTCCAGCTCGCTTTCAGCACCTTTCATGGCTTCTTCTTCCGCTGCTACTACTGCTGCTGCTGCGACCTCCCAGGAGGAACCAATCAATGCCATCCCCATCTCGGTGCTTCCCCCCAGCACTAGGGAAGAGGCTCCTCGGAGTGAGCCCACCATCGTCTGGCTTCATGACGTCGGTGGCGAGCCCGTCTCTGAGAGCCTACGCGCGGCCACCGGCATTTCCCCAGAGCTCGCCATTCTGCCACTGCCGCGCACGGGTAGGCCATTCACCGGGATAGCGGTCTCGATGGGCCTGCTGTGGTTAGGGCTCAGGCTTCCTCTGAGCCACCTGGCCGGCGAGCTACTGGAGCTTGCGGGCTTATGTCCTGCCCAGCTCACATACAACTTATGGGGGATCCTCTACGAGCTTTCTCGAATCGAGGAAGCTCTCAACGTGAAGATCCCCCTAGCCTACCTCCTGAAGAAATGGTTCGTCAAGGCGGGCCCTGTCTTCAACGAGGTCGGCTGCGGAGTCTTTTACCTTATGGGCCACCCCAGCGAGGTTCTCCCGTTCTTTGTTATAGAAAACAAGGATAGGTACTGGAAAGAGTACCCATTCGTTGTTGATGGCGAATGGCGAGGTCGTCATGCGGGTATCCCGCGCCACCCAGGCAGACCGCCTGTGGTGATCTTCAAGGAGATCGCCCAATACCGCACAGGGGCAAAGAAGTGCATTACCGAGACTTGGGAGAAATCCCTTGACTCGGTGATCTTGGATTTTCTCGGGGGGCGAACTCTCGAGAAGGTCATCGCGTCGGACTTCTCCTTCAATTGGAGGGACATGAAGACCGGCACCGTCACCACCCGACAGAAGGTGATGTGGAAGAAGGCTATCGTCTCCCATCGCACCGGAACGATGTCAGCGACGGCCAAAGGCACGGGCTCTGCAGCTGGCCCATTATCAAAGAGCTAGAAACGGGCTTCTCCGATCAAGGTCGCTGATCCCGACACCCTGGAGATGTTACGCGAGGAGGACGCTCCACAGCCGCCGATCGGTGCCACGGCTCCAGGTTAGGCCTTTACCCCCTAGCTGATCACACATCCTCCGCGGTGGGCTCGTCCCCGGGGCCGGAGCCTCGGCGCCATCAGATCATTATGGTCGATCCTGAGGATCCTCGCATCGAGCTTCTACTTGCCATGGCGGAAGTTGAATCCCCAATGGCCAAAGTTCTGATGCGTGATTTCCCAGGCGACCTCTCTAAACCCTTGTATGTTGCAGTGATGACTCCAGAAATAGAGAGCCAAGTCATGAAGAAGAAGAAAAGGAAGAAGACACCCTCGGCGCGCCCAACGGGGGAGGATGACATCGTTCACCAGGCTCGAGAGGCCTTCGAACGGGTGTTGGTTGAGCGGAAGAAGGCCGCACTGGAGGAGGCGGGCTTGGGGTCAGATGACGACCTCAGCTCGGAGGAGGAGACTCAACCGGCTCACAATATGGAGCCCGCCTTCGCCATGGGCGTGCCTGTTGGAAATTAATCCATGGTAGAGGCTCGCAGCGGAAACGATTTTGCGGTCGAAAGACCGTTCATGGTGCACGTTACACGATTTAAACTTTCATCGAAACTAATCTACATATGTGTGCATGTGTATGCACGTGAATCGAACACCCTAACGTCAATCTAGCGTAATGATTAACTAGCATGCATGCAAATCATAATGCTCGCTAGATCTACATGTTAGATTACACATACCTTTCGTACGGATCTTTTAACCGCGGAGAATTGTCTTCTTTGTCGATGAAGATGGAAGATCGTTCGCGAAGATGCTGATGGTACGATTGGAGACGTTGCCTTCTTGTTCACTCGATCTCACACGATGCATGGAACGTCGCTCTCGGATCTTTGAGTGCCTCCGAAGAACGACCCTTCTCCTTCTTCAGAACTCCACGCGAGGAAGACGAAGTTGCAAGCGGGAAATGGGAGATGGATTCAGGAGAGAACTAGAGAGATGAGAGGGGAGGGGGGTTCGGTTTTTTGCAACAATAGGGCCGACCCCCTATAGCCCTTTATATAGGGCCGGCCTACCCCCTTGGATAAGGATCCAAGGGGATAAAGACCTCCCACAATTATCTCTCCATTATCTCCTTTTTATCTCTCCTTGTATTTATCCGTTTTCCCATATTTTAGGGCTCGATCTTAACCGATTCTAGGCCCTATCCCTATCTATATGGCCGGCCCTATAGATGAGGGATTCTCATCCCTACAACATAGGGCCGGCCCTAGCAAGGTCTCCCACTGCTAGGGTCAGCCAACAGTGAGGTCTGGCAGAGTGAGGTTTTTACCAAAACGCCCTGACGCCTCATTTTAACCATTTCTAGCGTGCGATACCTAGCGGCCATTACTTAAGTGATATCTACTAGTTACCTACTATTAACTGAGGCCACCAGAGGGTGCCTCTAGCAAAGTCAACTAGTCAACTCGCAGCATACCCCGGTGCATCGCACCTATGCAGCGAAGTTCACTTATGGCTAGGGATTACTACGTGCGCCTCTGTACTAGTATCGGGCATAACCCTTAGTACTCGCATATAGTTACGCATCTACCGTGCTCTAGTGCCAAGCATACACGGAGCGTATACTTTTTTCTTCCTCCTAATACTTATGGTGTTCCGAGGAGATGGTTCAAGAACCGTACATAATGTTGATAAGGTGGAACCATCAGGGACCGGGGTTCATGGCTTCCAACTCAAGCTCGATCGACACACTACCCGAGTGTACCATCGATCCTCTGAGCTCGAGTTAACCTGCGTAGCCACCCAGAGTGCGACGCAGGCTGCACTCCAATTCACCCAGACTTACTATGTTCTCCATCATACCCCTGCTCTCCGCCTAGTAGTGGTAAACTTGCTGTCCCTCCACTTGATGCCATGATTCACTTCGAGCGGTGGAGACTACCGTTAGACTCGGATGATCATATGACTTGGTTCCTTCCAGGTTGACCTATACATCGTACCTCTGATTGCCCCGTCGAGTAATCGAACCCGGTCAACAGTCAAACTGGTGACCACCAGGCCTGGGTTTGGTACAATGAAAGTCATACCAAGGAACGCACCTCCCTTCAGGGGTGTGGATGGCCTGCAGGAGTGACACGCTAATGCAACGCCAGCCGGGTAACCCAGTACACCGTGGTTTTGGATCACTGTATACGGATCCTCACACATTGGTGCGCCAAAGCACCACGCAACTGGTTAGTCCATCAGACGTGGTTCCTCAGGGTTTAGGACCGTTTTACCCTAAGCAGAAACACAGCTTAGTGTACCAGTGTCTGCTCACTGATCTGTACACCGTGTTAGTTCTGTTCAGCCACAGACACTGTGCCTGGTGATGACCATGGTGAAGACTTCCCATGAACTGTCATCACCAACAGCTTATCATGATGAGGCGACCAACCTGATCATAGCTGCGAACTGATTTAGATTATATAGGACCAATCCACTCAGTCTTCAACTCAGTGGACTACCATATAACCATGGCTCTCTGTTCTTAAAAGAACACATAACTATGTTATGTACCAATATGCATCTCATATAATAATAACTATCAATCTTTATTAGACCAAAACATAAAGTTTTACAAGCTTAGAACACATCAATCCTAACAGCACCCCCTCTGTTTTTCGAGGGGCCTGTTCCGGCTGGAGCAGCCGCTCCTTTGCGTGCACCAGTTCTGAGTGCACCCGCTCCGCACGCTGCTACACTCGTGGCGGCTCTGAGCATGGCGGCTCCCATCTCTCCGGCCCTAAGCGCGCCCGCTTCGGGCGCGGCAACTCCTAGTGCGCCGGGTTCGAGCACGGCGGTTCTAGGTGCTCCGGCTCAGAGCGCGTCGGCTCCCTGCGCGCCTGCCGCCAGCGCGTCTTCCCCGAGCGTGGCTGCTCCTAGCGCGCCTGCTCCAAGCGCGGTGGCTCCCAGCGTGCCTGCTTCGAGCGCTCCTGGTTCGAGCATGGTGGCTCCCAACGTGCCAACTCCGAGTGTGGTGGTTCTCAGCCCGCCGGTTTCGAGCACACCCGCTCCTTCGATCACCTAGGCGGCCTCCTCGCCCATTGTGCCTCTCACCACCCTGGCCATGGGTGCTCCATCGACCACTGACCCTGCTGAGGATCTGGGCGGGCTGGTCTACAGGGCCCCAGACATAGGGACCTCCGTGCTCGAACTTTCGAGCTCAAGCTCAGAGTCCAGCTCACCCGCAAAGGGGGAGGTCGACGAGCCACACCCGCCTAGTGGGGAGGGGAATGCGACACCTCCGACATCTGAGCCCGCCACAGCGTCGTTCCTCCTACGAAGGTCTCGATTGAGTAGGAGGCTCAGGCGGCCTCTTCATCTGGTGACCCAGCACGAGCTCCTCACTACGTGCGTGGGATATTTGGTCGTAATATCTTTGCCAAGTCTCCGCATATCGCAATCTTCAACAAGCTCGCTGAGGTAAACACTCAAATTTTTCTATCATTCCTTCTCAATCTTCTAACGGCTTCTATTTACTGCAGGTGGAAAAGTTCAGCCGGGCTATTGCCGATGAGGTCACTGCCAGTGGGGGAGACCTGGTCGCCCTCTACGATGACTCCTTCCTAGGATCGGAGCGTCGAATCGACGAGCATATCCACCAGCTCCATCAAGCTGATCGGTCGAGCGAGCTACGCGTAGAGGTGGCCCTGCTATGCCAGCAAGTCGCCTCCTCCTCTTCTGAGGTGGACCAGCTGCGCCAGCCGGTTGTGGCCTTATCCGCTGAGCGAACTTCTGCTGAGGAGGCATGCACCCGCTCTACTGTCGAGCTGCAGGAGGCTCTGTAGATGAAAGAGGTGGCCCAAATGGAGGTGGCCAAACTACGAAGCGACGTGACCGCCGCTAGGGACGAGATTGCCGTGCGGAAGGACACACATCTTCGCGATCTGCACGCCCAACAGAGTCGCCTCCAAGCGTAACTTGATGAGCTTCTCCAGAAGGGCGCACTCGACGTCATAGAGCAGTACAAGACCGAAAGGTCGAAGAAGAGGAAGCACGGCGATGACAGCGGAGCTGATACAATCAAGCCCTAAACCCGCTCACTGCTGAATGTAACCCAGCTTTTTGTAACCTCTTTTATGAATGAAATGATAACATCTTTTTTTGCTCGGCTTTTTTTGCATTGTTCTCTTCTTGTCTACGAGTCCGCTTTAAGGTTATTTCAGCGATCTCGAGGGTGGCACCCCGAGCGAGGCAGCTAATTCGTTGAAAGCATGTTTCGATCTAAAACAGATGCAAACTAAAACTCGATATGCACGATAAATTCCAATATGGTCTCCGAGCCCGGAAAATCATAAAACATTAAACCAAATAACTTGAAAACTTCGCAAGCTTAGAGATTCAACATTTTATTTTTAGAGAAAATTAAAGTGCTAGCTGCCCCTGCCCGGTTAACTACCCTCAGGGATCCTGATCACTCGACATGCCCTCAGCTTGACTTGGCAACCTCGCACTTCTCTACGATTATGCCAAGTTCAAGCTCCGAGGGGTTACCAAGGGATGTTCAGGCTATCTGAGAGGGTGGTCGTCCTTTCAAGTTTCTCTAAATCACCCCAGGGTGCTCCCGTTCATGGCGTGCGAACGCGAAGGACCCTGGTCATGCTTAGAGTCCTCTCAACGGTGGACTACCCCGGTGATCTTAAGGTCGCTTATGACGGACTCTGAGAACCACGATTATGCTTTAAGTCCGCCCAACGGTGGACTATATTTTGCTGGTGCTTTTTGCGATCTAATTCTATGCGATCTGTTTCTCGATTGATCTTCCGAGCTTGAGTTCTTGAGGCGTGAAACAAAACCATCTTCAACTTATCCAAAAATGCTTCCAAAATACAATTTGCAAGAGGTCGCCTAAGTGCTATGCGTAGTATTTTCGAAGATTAAGGGTATTCCATGGTCGCTCCAAGAGGTTGCCATCCGCGGTCATCAATCGGTAGGCCCCCGATCCTCGTGCCTCATGGACTATGTAGGGGCCTTCCCAGTTCGCTGTGAGCTTTCCGGCATTGGGCTCCTGCGTGTTAGCGAACACCTTCCTCATGACCAGGTCGCCAGCTTTGAATGCTCGATGACGAACTCTCTTGTTGTAGGCTCGCTTCATCTCTTGTCTATATCCAGCGAGGTTAAAATTGGCACGCTCCCTATGTTCTTCGAGCTGATCGAGAGAAGCAGTGAGTAGCTCGTCATTGTTAACCTCATCACCAGCGAATCTCCTCTCTGTTGGCAGCTCAACTTCTATGGGGAGAACGGCCTCACATCCATAAGCGAGGCTAAAGGGCGATTCATTCATTGAGCGACGTGGTGTGGTTCGATAAGCCCACAGCACGCCGTCGAGCTCCTTCTCTCATAGGCCCTTTTTCCCTTCCAATCTTTTCTTGAGATTGTCAAGGATCACCCAGTTCTTAGCTTCGGCCTGCCCGTTGCTTTGAGGATACCTCGGAGAGGAAAACCTTAGGTCGAATCCATATTCGGCGCAAAAGCTTTTGATCAAGCGATTGTCGAATTGATGACCACTATCGGTGATGAGTACTCGGGGGTGGCCGGACCTATAAAAAATATTTATCTAAAGGAAATCCTTCACTTGTTTGTCGCCTATCTTTGCCAGCGGGACCGCTTCCACCCATTTGGTGAAGTAGTCCGTGGCTACCAAGATGAATTTTCTTTGTTGAGCCGATACGGGGAAAGGTCCCACGATGTCGAGACCCCACTGCTGAAAAGGCCAGGTGCTCACCAAAGGATGTAGTTCTTCTGTGGGCATGTGGTTAATGGTGGCGTGCTTCTGGCACTGGATGCACCTTTGGGCGACCTTCAAGGCATCTTGCTCAAGGGTGGGCCACCAGTATCCTTGCCACCTCACTTTCCTAGCGAGAGATCACCAACCAGCATGGTTTCCGAGCTCGCTGGAGTGAATGCGACCCTATACTTCTTCGGTCTCGGGGGGCTCAACACAGTGGAGGTTTGGCCCACCGAAAGATTTTTGAAAGAGGCGGTCCCAGCGAATGAGATAACGACCAACACACTTCTCCATTAGGCGGGCTTCTTCTCTATCTTCAGGGAGTTCATCTTTCTGGAGGAAATGAAGAATGGGTACAGTCCAGCCTCCAGGTGATACGTCGGCAGAGATTTAATTAACAGTGAGCTCCTCTAGTTTGATCCGGGACTGGCTCTAGACTTCGATGAATATCTGCCAAGCTTCTGAACCTTCTAACAGAGAGGCGGTGTTAGCCAAGGCATCAGCCCGCCTATTGTCGGCTCAAGGGATCTGTTTGAAGGAAACCTTCTCGAAGTTCACGACCTTACCCTTTACTAGGTCGATGTAGCCCGCCATGCGCGTATCTCGAGAGGCGTAGTCTCCGTTGACCTGGAAAACGATCAACTAGGAATCGCTGAAAACCCTTAGCTTATTGGCGCCTACTTCTTCGGCGAGCTCTAGTCCGGTCAAGAGCGCCTCGTACTCAGCTTCATTGTTGGTGGCGGTGAAGTCAAGCCGAATGGATTTTTCGAGGATTATCTCCTTGAGGATCAGTGCGACCCCGACTCCAGCTCCGGAGGAGTTGGAGGAACCGTCGATGAAAAGTTCCTACTCCCCTGCAGCTGCTCGCTTGATTGGAGAAGACTCCCCTAGCTCGCTTAGGAACCACGCCCTTCCAGGGTGTGCCTCAGTTGGCTCATCCTCCTGGCAAGTGATTGGTTTTTCCAAGGGGAAGTCCGCTAAGAAGTTGGCAAGAGCTTGTCCTTTTACTGCAGCTCGCGGGACGTACTCCAGCCCATAGGCGGCAAGCTTGGTCGACCATCGATACAGCCTTCTAGCCACCGAGGGTTTGGACAACGCGCTCTTCAGGGGATGCTCAGTGATCACTTTGATTAGGTGTGCTGAGAAGTAAGGATGTAGTTTTCTTGCGGTAAGGACCAAGGCCAATGCGACCTTCTCGATTGGTCGATATCGGAGCTCGGCGAGGAGCATCATATAGCTCACAAAGTAAATAGGCCGCTCTATCTTCTCTTTTTCTACCACGAGGACCCCGCTTACTGCATTCTTAGTGACGGAGAGATAAACACCGAGCTCATCCCCTTATTTGGGCGCGGCCAAAATAGGCGGGCTAGCTAGATAATCTTTAATCTTCTCAAATGCGAGCTCACACTTCTCATCCCAGTGGATTTCGGCTCCTTTACGAAGTAACTCGAACAAAGGCCGACAATTGTCTGAGGATTTCGAGATGAAGCGATTGAGTGCCGCAATTTGCCCGCTCAATCTCTAGATTTTCTGCCACGTCCTTGCTGCGGGCATCTCAACGAGTGCTCTTGCCCAGGGTCGGCCTCGATCCTTCGATGGGTGACCAGGTACCCTAGGAATTTTTCAGAAGTCACCCCAAATGCGCACTTTGCCGGGTTTAGTCTTATTTGGAATTTCCTTAATACATCGAAGACTTCACGGAGGTCGATGATATGCCCTTCTCGCTCACGACTCTTTACCAAGAGGTCATCTACATAAACCTCGACGTTCTTGCTGATCTGATATTTGAACATGTGGGTGACTAAACTTTGATAGGTCTTCCATTTTTCTTGATCATGAACGGCATTACCCGATAGCAGAAGAGCTTCTGGTATCCCGCCCCGGAATAGAAAGCAGTTTTCTCCTGATCATCGATGTGAAGGGGTATCTGATTGTACCCAGAATACCTGTCCATAAACGAGAGAGCTTGGAACCCGACTGCCGCGTCAACTAGCGCTCCGATCCTTGGGAGGGGAAATCCGTCTTTCGGGCATGCCTTATTGAGGTCGGAGAAGTCAATACATACTCTGATCGCCCCGCTCTTATTTGGCATCGCCACAACGTTGGAGATCCACTCAGGAAAATGGGCTTCATGGATAAAACCAGCTCGCTCTAGCTTCTCTATCTCTGCTGCAACTGCAGCTGGTATATGCCAAGCTTTCTGCTTGACCGGAGGAAAGTCTTGTAAGGTATGCAAGTGGTGACAGGCGATCTCTGGGTCGATCCCTAGCATGTCGGTGAAGCTCCAGGAAAATACATCGTGGTAATATTTGAGGAGGCCGGTTAAGGCCAACACCTCACCTTTGGTCAATGATGTCCCAAGGTGAATTACCTTTGGTGTCCCATCATCTCCGATGTCGATCTTTTGTAGTGGCTCCGCAACAGAAAATTTTCCTTTGTCAGAATCTAACAAGCGATCTCCCTTACCACGCTCTGGGTGCACGCTGCTCCCACCTGGGGGTGGAGTAGGGATCCCGAGCAAGGGAGTTATCTTTGGATTAGGGGGAAGCTTGCTCGTTGTGGTTGCTAACTGCTAGGAGGGTGCCGGTGTTTTGGCCTCTGTGACCCTATAATTGGCGAGGTGATGAACATCCTGCTCGCACCTGGTAGTAGAGACTTGATCACCCCGAATGACCATGATATCGCCGATGGTGGGGAACTTGAGGGCCTAGTGGTTGGGCGAGGACATCGCGTTCATTTGCCTTAACCAAGGTCGCCCAAGGATGGCGTTGAACACGGACTGCCCGTCTACCACCGTAAAGCAGACTTGATGCACTTCGGGACCCGCCGTTACGGTTAGGGTGATCTCCCCTGCCACTTTGGCGACCTCGCCAGTGAATTCGTTGAGGGAGCCCGCTGAGGGAGATAGGTCGATTTGTCTCAACAACATGCGCTGGAAGGCCGACAAGAAGAGGATGTCGACGACGCTCCCAGAATCTACCAATATGTGCCTTACCGCTATATTGGCCATCATCAGACGTATGATGAGGGGATCATTGTGGGGTACGACAACCCCGGCCATATCATCCTCAGAGAACCATAGGAAGTCTCGAGCTTCCACCCTTGGGATTTGCAGCAAAGTAGGAGTTAGAGAGATAGAGTGTACCTTCTGAGCACGCTCTACTTCTCTCACTTGTCGCTGGACTTCATTACCGGATCTTGGCTCGCTCAGGTGCCCCGTGATGGTATGGCAAATCATGGGCCCGCCAGGCGGAGGTGGCGGTAGGGCGGGCTCCGCCGGCCCCGGGCGATCTCCTTCGCGGGGGGTTCGTGCGGGTATCACCTCAAATCGCCTCGGAGACAAGATAAATTGATCCAAATGTCCGAGAGCGACCAGGTCCTCCAGGTGGTTCTTCAGAGCATGGCACCATTGGTGTGGTCCCTGGGGCTCCGATGGAACGCGCACCGATGTGTAGTGTCGGTGGAGCCCGGCTCACCAGGCTGAAGAGGAGGAGGATACTGTACGAACAGCTTGCTACAGACTTGATGTAATATTTGTCCCGGAGAGAGGGTCATCACAGTGAAGTTCTGCTCTCCCAGTCCTGGAGGTAAATGCCAATTTGCCGGTCTTCCAGCAGCTGCAGCTGGTACCTCCGCGGGCTGTACAATAGGAGCTCCGAGCGGGCTGGGTACCGGTACCGCGGGGGTACCTCCCGTCGCTCCACACCTTTGACAATGAGAGGTCGCAAAGTGGGTGGAGCTCGCTGCTCGACCGCCTTCCCCTTTCGGTCGAGCACCACATCTTCGAGCTTGATGTGTTGCTGGACAAGGGTGAAGAGCTCGACCAATATGCGGGGGTCGGAAATCACCAGCGTGTCGTGGAGCTTGCCCCCCTTAGGAAGGGCGCTCCTGAAGGTGCTCACCGCTGTGCGGTCTTGTCCTGCTGAGTCCTCCAGGGCGAGGTAGGCGCTCCAAAACCGCGTAGCGAAATACCGAAGTGTTTCGCGATCACGCATGGTGAGGGTGAAAAGAGACTCAATCCTCTTCGAGGGTTGCCTATTGCAATGATATTGTTCTAGGAACATCCTGGAGAGAGCAGGGAAGTATGGGATGGAGCCAGGAGGTAGCTTATGAAACCAGTTTAGAGCGGAACCGATTAAGCTACTGGGGAATGCACGACACAGGACGTGATCCTGATCCCGGAAAAATAGCAGCTTTTGGTAGGCTAGCAAGTGATCGACAGGATCCTGCGACCCATCGAACAACACAAATTTCGGTGGGGTCCAATGATGAGAAAAACCCCCTTGGTGAACCTCGCTCGTGAAAGACGAGCTTCCTCCATGAGCGGCAAGATCTTCCAACAGATCGATAGTCACGTTAGGCTGCTGCCAGTACCCAAGGGGAACTCCCATAGGCGGCTGCGCAGGCCCTAAGCGGTCATGCACACTTTCTCTTGGTTGGTTTGGGCCCTCACCATAGTGGGGCGCACGATCATCAGCTTGGCGCTTGCTATGTCACCTCTCCGAAGGTTGTCTTGGAGACGGAGTTGGCCGGTGTGAGGCTGTCGCCTCACGAGCCTCTGTGGGCTCCCTCTCGTGTCGATGATGCGGATTTTGGTCTCGCCCCTGAGACCCCGACCCTGAACCGTCCGAGCCGGTGCTTCTGCTTCGTCGGGGAGGGAGGGTTGCTTGCGACGTCGCCTTGTTGCTGGAACATTGAGTCGCTAACCGTTGCAACCGCTCGAGAGGGGTCGTCCGCACCCCATGGGCATTTGTTTCCCCAACAAGGGGCTCCTGATGGGAAGCCCGCGGGGCGGACGCGCCCAAGTGCGAAAGCGACGCTGAGACCGGAGGAACTCACCTATGGGGCGCGGTTCCTGCCGGCCCTCCTGTTCGTCGACTCACCGCCGGAGCTTGGTGCAGTCTCATAAGTTCTTCCATTATAGCCCGTTGAGTGGCCAACATCTCTAGAAGGAGCTGGTAACTTAGCGGGACAGGGGGCTGGGGGATTTTGGCAGGGGGCCCGCTGCGCATAGATCCCGAACGGGTCCTCGCTCGCCTTCGTCCTCTTACGGCTGGTGCCATTCCGGGTCTCACCGAGGGAGACAACTCTCAACCGTGTGGTCTTGGGCGTTCTCACTGGAACCAAATGAAAGATCCCACAGACGGCGCTAGATGTTTAGGGATATTTTTCGCTGGTCCGAGCGGTCTCCCTGCAAGACAAAGAGAACGTAAGAACTGCTGGCTCTCTTAGGAGTACAGACCCTCCGATGCTCAAGTCAGAACGGGTACTAACAGTAGAGAGCTGTAGTAGTTGGAAGTTGTAGGTTTAAGAGTTTCAAACCTGTACTTTGGAGTCGGAGGTGGTACTTTTATAGCCTTTTGCGGCCTATCAGAGCCGGACACATGGAGGCTCTTCTAGCACCTTCAGTGCCTCCATGTGCCAGCCCACATGGGCCTTTGATGGCCTTTGTCGTTTAGCCTGCCACGAGGTGGAGAAAGGGGATGCACTGGTCTTGTCCTTGTCAGGTGGCGGTTCTGTAAAGTACAAGTCTAGAAGGTCCTAGACCGACTTTTGGACAGCTTTCGGGGGCTGCAATCGTCCACGTAGCTCCATGGGGGTGCGGACATCTGGCGACTTTGCACCATCATACTGTTGGCGACCTAGGAGGGGAAGAGGGCGGCTTCCTCCGGGTGCTATGCCCCTTCTTCCTATTACCAAAAGTTGAACTTCGTGGGTGGGTAGCGACCTCTGCTGGGGAGATAGGTGAACTCCTTAGTTGGGCTTGTTCTTGTAGAACCTCTCATACTACCCATTAGGCGAACTTTTGAGCGCACTGCACGAGGCTCGTTCTGCCGGATATAATCATACGGGAGACCTCTGTGGCTTAGATCGAGCTCATCGGTGAGCTTGAGCGAGCTGAGGGGCAAGAGCTCCTGAACGAGCTGCGACGAGCTCCTGAGTGAGCTGAGCGAGCTGGGCGAGCTTCTGAGCAAGCTGATCGAGCTCCTGAGCGAGCTGGGCGGGCTCCTGAGCGAGCTGGTGGAGCTCCTGAGCGATCTCCTGAGCGAGCTGGTGGAGCTCCTGAGCGAGCTCCTAAGCGAGCTGGGCGAGCTCCAGTGGGAGCTGGGCGCGAGCTCCTGAGCGAGCTGGGGGCGACCTCATAAACGGAGCTACAATGATCTGAGGTTTGTCAAGTGGCACTGAGTGGCGCTCTGTACGTGGCTCGAATTCTATGAGCGCGAGCTGGTCACCGTGCGAGCTCTATTTGCACCTTTCTCGTGACTTCCGGCTCCTTCTGCAACTAGTGTATATATATATATATATATATATATATATATATATATATATATATATATATATATATATATATATATATATATATATATATATATATATATATATATATATATATATATATATATATATATATATATATATATATATATATATATATATATATATATATACATTTTAGGGTCCATCAGAGGTTACCCACAAAAGAACCAAAATCTTCCGTCGAGTAAGATTGCAAAGTTTGACAATCATATTCGAGAGCCTAAGAGTAGAGGAGGATGAATTATTTGATCATTTCTACTCCAAGCTGAACGAGGGGGTGAACGAGTCCTACAACCTGGTAGAATCTATCCCTTTATCGAAGGTGAATAAAAAATCCTTTGTCCTCTTTCGGAGATATTCAGATCGAAAATCTCATTATCAACGAATAAAAGGATGTTGATAGTATATTGACTGAGGAGATGGTAGGCAACATTAAGACCTATGAGTAATCCCTTCCTCATATGAAGAAATCAAAGGGCTTGGTGTTGAAGGTTGCCCGTAGCAAGGCTGCATGCACTAAGTCCAACGCAAGTGGCAGCTCTGAAGAATTGCAAGCCTATATGACAAATAATTTCAAAAAGTTCTTTAGAAATCAATGTTTAAGGCGATAAGGCGAACAATCTAACTCCAAGCGACGTGATAGTCATAGACCAAGCGATCACAATAGACATAGGAATGCATTTTCAAGACGCACGCACTGAGGATGACAGAATACCAGCTGATCGGGGTCAAGCTGTGTACCCTCATGAGACTCAGTGCTATAGGTGTCCTGGGTCGGCTACCTGGCGAGTCAATGTGTTACACCAGCCAGGAATCCCCGTGAAAAGGCCATTAACGCACCCCTTGATGATTCCTAGTCTAGTACGAATCAAATAGAGCTGATTATGGTGAAGCTAAGCACTATGCATTTTATGGATCTGTTACCTTCGAAGAAAGTGAGTGTTCACAACCGATGAGGTCTAGTGACAGTGACAAATCTCCACACTTTGAATATGAAGAAACGTCAGATGGTGAGCCCTTTGACGTTATGGAGGTCGGTGAGGCAACCATTAAGAGGTGAGAGCGACTTGAGAAGAAGAACAATTAAGAAGCTACGCTCGAAAGTCGACGAGCTGATGGAAGAAAATAAAACCATAGCCGATCTCGTCGACAACTAGAAAATGATGCTAAAAGTCTATCCCAGAAAGTGAAGAATCTAGAAGAGCAGTTGGGCGTGCTAACATTTGAAAAAGAGACTTTGCAAGTTAAGAATGACAGTCTTATATGCATAATCAGAGAGGCCAAGGAGAAAGCTTTGAATGCATAGGCAAGTAGAGGTCAACGACAAATATAGGAAGAGGGAAGCAACATGCAGTGGCAATAGGTAGAACTGAGTAGAAATAGGGAGCAAAAGCTCCAAAATCACCTATGATAGAGGAGGCCAAGGCAAGGAGAATGACTTCTTCGATCTGTCAATTTTGTAGTGTGAAGGACCACATCAAACCTCACTACTGGAGCCTGCAGTACTTCCTTCAGACATGCCCATATGATAATCCTTCCGTGTCTCTTGTCTGGTCCACCCCTAGGTGGAAGATTGGTTTGAATCATAAGGAGAAACCCTAAATTGGTGCGTCAGTATCCGACCCTCACCGGTCTGATAAATATTCTAAATCTGTGAAACCTTCCAAGATATGGGTACCCAAGGAGGATAATGACATTCGTCGCTATCTCCATATAGATCATCCCTCTGGAATCTCTTATTACAAGAGAGTTCTAGTAGGCTCATCTCCTCCTTAGGGTGTTTGTGTGTGTAGGCATTGCATCCCATCTTGTCTAATCATCTGTATTGTCTGTGCGTTCTTTGTGTACATAGTTTTTGTATTGTTTTGCATTTGCTTTTATATTTAGCATGTGCATTTTTCATGCTGTTGCGCTGCATACATCATCATACGCTGTGCTTGTTATTTTTATGGTGTAGTCCTAGGACCTAGACACTTCTTGTGGTGGTGAGGTCCACTCTCGTAAAGTTTCTCCCATACGGAACGCCCCTTCCTAGGACTTGGTATGAGAGGTGAGAGGACATGTAGTACAGGCTTAAAGACTTAAGTCTGCCTCTCTTCACTATGCTTAATGAAACCTCAGGAGTCCATCCTCGTACCTCCACGATAATTCTTGGTCATCACAGACTAAGTTGAAGACCAGTTAGTGTGCTGACCATAGCTTTTCGGAGGACACTTGAAGTTTGTAGGATTGACCGTGGTCTAGCCCTTCTGACTAGAATATAATAAAAACATCGGTGAACCCTACCTAAGTAAAAATACTAAAGCTTGGGCGTAGCCACTAGTGGAAAAATTTAAAACTTGAGCAAAGTGCTAACTTGAGTACTGGAGAAAATGCTACCAAGTATTAAGGTTAAGCTCAAGGTTAGGCGTAACTATGAGAGCCTAAAAGTTTAGTCGACCAGGACTTGGACAACTCAAAATGTGAGCTGATATGAAAAATCCATAAAAAATATTTGAGTGTTGTCTAGTGGTTTGTAGGTTTGGCTTCCACATTCCTTATTGTTAGAATCTTTAAGTGGTAGTCTCACACTGACTTGTGTCGGAGACTTGGTCTATGTTGATCGAGTCTTTGTACACTTGAGAACCTCTAGGGGTTTACCTTTTGTAGTGAAGGACCGTGTATGATAGTCTCTATGCCTATTTCCCTGCACCAAACCATCCATGTGTTTCGACATAATATGTACAGTTGCACTATGTGCATATGATCTTTTGACCCTAGAGGTGTGTACCATGATCGGGACTGGACATGTTGTCCAGTTGGTCGTTTGTGCATGTTTGCATTTTAGTTGCATGGCTATTGTACATCTTACTTGCGTATAAATCCAAAAGATATTTTCATTTAGCATTAGGGGTATTTTGGTCTTTTTACTTGGTTATTCATCATCTACTTGTATATCCATGCATGCATACATCCTAAGGTGTCTGTGCATGTGGTGCGGGGTTGCCCATGCATAGTGTGCCATGTTTGTACATGACACCGGGTCACACTAGACATAGAGAAAACTCAAAATTTTCAAAGTATATAAGGTCTCTCTCTCTCTCTCTCTCTCTCTCACTCTCTCTCTCTCTCTCTCACACACACACCCACCCACCTTGAAAATGTTAATCAATTACATATATGATGATTAGATGTCAAGTGCTTTACTTTCTCCCCTCACTCTGCATACAGTTCAAATAATGGTATTCTGTAGTGCAAGACAACATGTATATAAGGCTTGTATGAACACATTAAACTATCACACACATATTTTTATGATTAAACCCATTATGGGAAAAATCTTGCCGGGTGAACTAGATGGTAAGATCAATCCACTAAGCTTCAAAGGTTTAGTACAAGAACGGAGACAATGTCTCACAAGTCCTACTTGAAGTTCACCTCCACACGTGCACCAAGCTGATTTTCGGCCCTCTCCTCGGTTCTTTAGCAAACCTTCTAACTAACCGTCTTCCACCTTTCCAACATAGATGGCCCTAGATTCTCGCCAGAAATGACGCTCAGACTCTTCACAAGTGGAGACGCCCCAATGCCGACTTTATAGTACAGGTCAAGTGCGCCCAAAGGTGAATCATATCCCACTATTAATGCTATCAATAAGGAACTACTTCACTGATTACTCGAATCAACAGACCCCAAAGGATTTACGTGGTTCTCCCCTATTAAGGGTAATTAGGGTTCTTCTGCAAGATTTACTTAAGCAAGACCCGATCCTCTTCCGATTCGTTCGGGAAAAACCAACATATGGGATTTGCAGGGGTAAGGCAAAAAAATAAAAGCCACACAAATGATCTAAAGCTTGCACAAAGGAAATTGATGAAAATAATGGGATCCACTATCTAGCAAGTGATGAAATCGATGCTAACAACATGGAGGATCAACCTACAAGCCTAAGAGATTAAACACTGGAAGTTTGGCTTGATAGGTGGAAGAATAAGGAGATGAAAAACCACATATTTTTCTCTCCAAGCAAAGCCTCCTCTCTAATCTTCCTCTAAGCTCCACACCCTACCAATAGGGAAAGAGGGCTTATATTGTTAAGGATCCTATTCAATGACACCGGATGAGCAATCCGCTACCGAATAGTTCTGACCACGTGGGTCAACACGATTAATTGTAAAAGATGATTCTCCGACGAATCGATGTGGAATAAGCATTCCAACACAAATAGAGAAATATATCAAAGCAAGAAGAAAATAATCACAAAGCATTAACAGAGAAGGAGGCAAGAGATTTATGTGGAAACCCTTGTGGGAAAAACCATGGGCGAAGACGATTGGAGATCCACTAGAACGAAGAACCAAACAGAGTTACAAGCAACACTTAACTCCAACGGATGAACTCTTTTCACCGAGAATACCTCATTCTTCTCCAAAAATCCTCATCAAGCCTCCCTCAAAGTAAACAACGGTTTTCTCTTCAGTGCAATACTTTTCCCAAAACCATAGACCCTTTTATATATCAAGGGAATATGTTACATAAGCTTAATCCCAAAATTTCCCTCAAAACAGCCCCCAAAAGGAAAGTCAAAACGTGTATGACTTGGGCTGACCTGTGCTACCTGGTGTTGTAGCTCGTGTGTCCTTAGCGTGGATTTTCTGTATTAACATTAATAAAGATGACTTTGGTTATTGCTTTAAATAGAATACTACTCTGGTATATGATAATTCTCATATAATAAAAGGACCCTAGGGAACACAGTAGGCCACTGAGGCGCATGGAGGATCCATGCTTGGGAGACCCAGTGGACCAGTTCTGTATAGACCTAGAACTAGTCAGATGATCGATCGGGATCTGACGGTGCTCCCCACCGCCCGAGTCGTATCATGGCACCAGTAATAGGAGGGACTAAGGATTATCGGAGTATAGTAGAGAACAGGGTTACGAGGGAGTAACATAAGTTTAGGATCACTAGAGTTCAACTTGCGTCGCACTCTGAGTGGCTACGCGGGTTAATCGGATTAGGGCTGATTAACGGAACTTTCGGTGTGTCCCCGGAACAGTTAATCAGGGATCCGGTTGGAGCTAAAGATCCTGAACCCTGAATGTTCCACCCTGTTGTTGCGTATAGGAATTGTTCCCCGACCTAGTTGGATACGTTGGATGCAAAGTAGCGTGATGGAGCGCAAGCCCGGAGCCAAAGAACCCAATTCACATGTGTTACGGGCCGTAGGGGTATTTTGGTAAATACTGAAATATGGCTCAGAACATATTGAATATGGATCTTAGATTGAGCGAAATAATTCCAGGAGCTCACAGGCGCTGACGGAACTCAATTCCGAGTAGCGCACCTCACTCAGTCTCACTTTCAGTTTTCCACTTTTCGTGAAGGGCGTTTTCGTCCGGACTTCACAATAGACACCCGGAAGACCTAAATCCGATCCCTCCTCATCCCTATCCACCTAAGGGCCGGCCCTAGGCTCCTTGGAGCCACGGGCCGGCCCTATAAAGGAAATAGGGAGGGGAGGGGCCGGCCCTATGGTTCTACTCCCTCCCCTCTAAAAATCCAACCCCTAGTCCTCCTCCTTTGTGGTTTCGGCCAAGGAAAAGAGAGGAAGAAGAAGGGAGAAGGAAGAGGAAGGAAGGAGAAGGAAGAAAGGAGAAAGAGGAGGAGAAAATCATGCGGCTTGCCATCGTCTTCGCAACGGATTCCTCCGTCGGTTCGAAATCCTTGCACTTAGAGACGGGATTTCGAGGATTCTTCAATTCACAAAGGACAAGGTGCTATCCGACAGTTTCCCTTGCGATTCAAGTGCGGTTCTTCATCGTTCCATAATCTCCGAATTATAGATCCATAAGGTATGATGAATCTAAACACCAAAGTAGATGCATGTATGTCTTCCGTAGATCGTAGTATACCTCTAGGGTGTCCGCACATATGCTAAGATCATAGATTTGCATGTAGATTATTTTGTATCACGAATTGTAATGAAACATACACCGTATGATCTTCAGATCTTTCTTTTTGCTTCCGCTGCGACTCTGATTAGCGGAACCCAATTCCAACAATTGGCATCAGAGCACGCTTTGGTGTATGTTTTATGCATGAATTCGTGAAAACATCATGTGCATATATGATGGCATATGTTTTCGTCGGGGTTCGGCGTAGATCATGCATATGGATTGTGCTATGTATCGTTTTTTTGCAGGTGCCGCGCTGAAAAATAGTAATCTGTGATTGCATACTTCCGGGGGTCGGACCCCGGATTTTATTTTGCATTGATTATTATTATGGATTTGTAAGGCTCTAGATGGGCGAGGGTGGGGGTTGACCATCCTCGGTTCCCTGGCCATGTTTCTAGGATTGCCTTCTTTACTTTCTAGCGAAATTGTACACGAACAAGTACTTGCTCGGAGCGTGTTAGTTTTTCGGTCACAGAAAGAAGGAGATGATGCTACATCCACGGTTCGGGCACGCGGTACCATGGCGTGCAAAGACCCGGCAAAAGCGTGCACGTTGGTGATTATCGGGATCGTCGTCAGAGATCGTGCAGGACGGAAAAGCAGGATATCTTGGCTGTGCTATTCAGGTTCAGGGGTCGGACCCTGGACTTGATTCAGTTTGGATGCTTTCTCTGTTGTTTCTCTTTATTCAGTATTTAGAGAACCCCGATAATAATGTGATTATCATTCTTGCTTGTGAGTTTGTCTCTAGATCAGGCTTAGGGTTAGTACTAAAATTATGGATTCATCGGTGTCTCTATATGCTTCTAACACGTGCGAATTCGGTGGCTAGCTAAAAGGAAAGACGGTAACCGCCCTCGTGGTAGTTCAGGTAGCCAAGTACTGTGCACCGAGATAGACGCAGTGTTAGATTTATTTAGAGATAATTAACTAATGTCTCCATAAGAAGTATGATAACGCTAGTTGGATGCCCTTTCCCCACATGGTCCTAGCGACCAAGTTAGGTTAGGATTTCACTGTGTGATACCCGTTTCTAGATGACGTTTGATGGTAGTATGAACTCATCACGATTTGGTTATGCCACCATTAGGTTGAGGTCTGGCGGAGGTTGTCGGATGTCCCTATTTGGCCAGCATCGAAACCTGTAATGAAATGAGGTCTACTATGACATCAGGCATCAAATTGTGAACGAGGCGTCATCATAGTGGGAGTCCTTTCCACGTTGACCTTAGGCTAGGCTCCAGATCTTAGGATTATGGGCAAACTACTAAAGTATCGGGATCCTTGGAATCTATGTAATGTGATCCTTGCAAGAAAGGCGAAAGCTAAGTATTCAAGGTAGGGGCTATGATATTTTCCGAGGATACTAATGCTTTGCGGGAGGGTTTGTAATCCTAGTAGGAGCACGGTAGACCAGGGTCTATGTCTAGGGGGTCGTGACCATTCTAGATATGCATAAAACCTTATAAAGAAGGGATGTATAAGAGGTTCCCTCCAAAGGGGAGCCCCTGGCCTCCACAATCAACCGGCTAAGGGTCTGGGTGGGAGGTACGCAGTTCGATATTCCCACCAGGTGAGAGCTGTGTTTCCTTCCATACTGGTTCGCCTAGTGGTTTCCTTCGGGACATGGAGGATGCCGATGGCAGTGGGTGACGGTTTTATCCTGTACTGCGGGAGCCTATGAACCCCCCTACCGACACCACCTAGATTTGTGGGAAGCATCCGAAAGCTTGTGTGAAGCCGCTGTTGCTGTACACGCGGGTCACATAAAGCTGGCCAAAATGAGACTGGGAGATCTTTCAGTTTACCATGGGTAATTCTGATGAAGACTGGGTCGTAAAAACTCTGTTGGCAGAAGCGGTTGCATGCTCTCACCGAGATGCTGTCTCCAATTCAGGGCCGATAGTCGCAGTGCTCCAGCCCAGGGAATTTAGATTCCTGGATGTCTCCACTTGAGGTGGTGAAGACATAGCGGCTGGAGTACGTAGACATTATCTATTTCTAAATTCCATGAAATAGATTGTAGTAGACCCTAACTATTGCTTTAAACTATTATTTACAGAAATCATGACCAAGCTCGACCCCCTTGCCTCCATACTTAATGATAACAAACTTACGGGACCAAACTACGAGAACTGGAAGTGTAACCTGATGCTCGTCCTAAGGGTTGGCAAACACACAATTGCCCTAAGTACCCCCCAACCGGCCATGCCGGGACCAGATGCAACTGAGGCCCAGTTAAAGGAATGGAAAGACTGGCTAGATGCTGATGAGATGTGCAAGTGCTACATTGTGGCATTCTTGCAGACCGTCCTTCAGAAGCAAGTCGAAGATATGACCTTTGCTTCAGACATGATGCTCTACCTGAAGGAAATGTTCGAGGGTCGTAGTCAGGTAACTCGTTACTTGACCATCAAGAAATTGGTGTCCACGAAGATGGCAGAGGGGACTTTAGTTCGGGATCATATGCTGAAGTTGTTTGGCTATGTGAACGAGCTTGGTTCCTTCGATGTCATCTTGGATACAGAGATCCAGACCGATATTTTCCTCGCATCTCTGTCAGGAGCGTTTGAGGGCTTCGTTACCAACTTCAACCTTAACCGGTTGGAGATGTCTAACGCAGAGCTCCTAGCGGTGCTCCAGGCGGCAGAGGACAGGATGAAGGCAAGAGCCCAATCCCTAAACATGGAGCGGAATTCTTCTCTGAAAGCCAAGGGCAAGTTTCAGAAAAGAAAGTCTAAGAAGCCCGTGAAGATGGGCCAGGTGCAGTTGCAGGTTCCCAAGCAGAATGGTCCGGCGAAGCCCAAAGAAAAATGTTTTCGATGCGGCAAGAAGGGGCACTGGAAGGGCGACTGTCGCACGGCTCCCAAGAAGGCTGAGATAGGTATATCTCAAATCCACATAGTGGAATCCCTTGTAACATCCAGTTGTTCTCCAGTTTCATGGATTGTGGATTCTGGTTCCACTAACCATGCTTGCAATAATTTGCAGGGGTTCAAGGAGATAAGAAAACTGGGTGAAGGAGAGATAATCCTAAGCATGGGAACTGAGGCCATGGCAGAGGCTGAAGCAGTTGGACATGTCATCTTGCAGTTCCTTGATAGAAGAAGTTTATTACTTAGAGACATATTTTATGTACCGTCCTTGAGACGTCATTTAATTTCTGTTTCCTTATTGAATAATGAAGGTTTTTCAGTTTTATTTGATACTTCTAGTGTGTCAATTAAAGTGAATGGTTCCTTTGTTTGTAAGGGAAAGATACAGAATAGTCTCTATGTAATTAACTCCAATCATAAGCAGGATAACATAACTGAAGCTTATGTGATTAATTCATCTAAAAGAAAAAATCTCTCAGATAATCCAACACTCCTTTGGCATCTAAGGCTTGGACACATAGCCTCAGACAGGATTCACAGGTTGGTTAAGGTAGGACTCTTAAGTCCAAATGTTTCAGAAAGCCTACCGACGTGTGAGTCTTACCTGGAAGACAAGATGCCTAAAAGGTCTTTCCGAGCCAAAGGTATAGCAGATCTAAAGAGGTATTGGAGTTGGTACACACTGATGTATGTGGGCTCATAAGTGTCCGTGCTATAGGAGGCTTCGAGTATTTCATCACCTTCACGGATGATCACTCGAGGTTTGGATACATATACCTAATGTGGCAGAAGTCTGAATCCTTTGAGTTCAAGGAGTTCAGAGCTGAAGCAGAAAAGCAAACGGGTAGAAGTATCAAGTCTCTTTGATCGGATCGAGGAGGCGAATACCTATCGGATGAATTTATTGGGTACCTGCGTGAGTATGGGATTGTATCCCAGTTGACTGCACTAGGGACACCACAACAGAACGGTGTCTCTGAGAGGAGAAACCGAACTTTGTTAGACATGGTTCGGACTATGATGAGTTATACAACATTGCCACCTAGTTTTTGGGGATATGCCCTAGAGACAGCAGCATATACTTTGAGCTTTGTTTCATCAAAGTCAGTACCCCTAACTCCTTGGGAGCTGTGGTTGAAGCGAAAGCCAAGCCTACAGCACTTTAATTAGGATTTGGGGTTGTTCAGCACATGTGCAGAAAGACAAGCGAGATAAGATGGAGTCAAAAACAAAGGTATGTCTGTTCGTTGGGTATCTGTTGAGCGTCCATTTGGTGCGAATTATCCTTTTACTATCATGCATATAGCGTCAGTTTCTTACGTAAAACTTTCATAATACACGTAAACTGCATGAGTTTTTTTGCACCACGATATAGTAGACTCTCATACGAACCCAACGACATATTGGTTCGCTCTCATACATTGCATGCATGAAAAATACAGAGCCCGAAAGTCCAAATTATCCTTTTATCGATAATCATGTTTAAACCTAACAAGCATCATTTCATGTGTGTCTTTCAGGGAATCGATCCGGTTTTCGATGCAGTCAGCTCAAGGACTTCATGACCAAGCCGTGGATATTCTCAAGGCGAATTGATGAAGGTTTTACAAACCGGTTGGAGGCCCTTATGACGAGGGATGCAGAAAAGAACAATTGTTTGAGTCAGGCATCTGACGTCACTAGCTCAACATATTCCTAGCTTCGGATCACTGAAGACTATGCAAATGCCAAGGACTTGACGAGTTCGAATGGCTCGGATGGTTACCTAAGCCTATCATGTTCTTTTCTTTTGATCCTTCCCTTTCTTTGCCTCACAAGACCGTGGCCGTCCATTCCCTAACCGACCGGCCGTGTCTTCAAACCCCTCGCCACATCCACCAACCATGCATGCACCCACCGTCCGATCCAACAATGTCATGCATGCATTACCTATGCACGTTCATTCTATCAAATCACAGCCACCTATTTACCCCAAAATCCACACATACCCGTACCCGACACGATCAGTCGTCCACCTCTCCATTCCGTGCATCAAACCCGGCCCGACCCGATGGCAAGCTCCGGAACCTCTCCATGCGGTGCACCACACCCAGCCGTCCGATCCCAATTACCTCATGTTGTGATCCCATGCATGCAGTGCTCCTATTTTCTCTCTCAAACCCAAGATCTTCACCCACTCTTTCACCCACCATCACAGCACCGTCCGATCCATCACAACCCTCCATTGCATGGCCCAAACCCATGTATGCAACTTAATCACAGCCGACCCTCTCTCTCTAACAATATCACAGCCGCTGTCCCTATCTTCTCTCAACTAAAACCCAGCCGAACTCATCACAATGTCACAGCCGTCCGATGCAAGCCCTTAAAACCGGATTCCATGCAGTCCCTCCCGTTCCTACTTTCTCTCTCTAAAACCTATGCACATTGCACCCGAGCACAACCGCCCAGCGTCCTACCCTCCAAAACCTGATCGCAGCCCCTCTTTTCTCTCTCTCTATTCTTTCCTTTCTCTCTCTAAAACCAAACCCAGCAGAACTTATCTCTCTCTCCTCCTTGTTTTTCTCTCTCTAAAACCCAAAAACCAGATCCCCAGCTGTAGCCGAACCTCTCACACCGGTCTTCTCTCTCTCCTACTCCGGATTTCTCTCTCTAAAACCCGACTCTCTCTCTCTTTCCTTACTCTCTCCTCTCTCTTACCCGATCGAGACGAAACCCCCCTAGCCGAACTTCTCTCTCTCTAAAACTGAATCCCAACCGTCCAAACCCAGTGCCAAACTTCCCCTCCGAATCTCTCTCCCGGATTCTCTCTTTCCTTTCTTCTACCGTCTCTCTATCTATTTCCTAACTAATCACAGCCGTCCATTCTACCCATCCATGCATCACCTTTGCACCGAGTTCTCACGTTCTGTTTTTCCCTTACTTGAACCCGTGAACCCTAAAACCTCCTCATCTCTCTTATATAAGGTGGCCACATTGTTGGAAATCTAATCGTTCTAAACTAGCAAATTTAGGATTTAAGCAAATTAGTATTAAAATTTATTAGCAAATATTATTTTTACAAACAAGGACAAGTCACAAATCTCTTTTAGAAATTGTTTGCCAAGGCAGAGCGGGTTCTATGGAACCGTCATTCAACTTGCCGAACTTTTCTAAAAGGGAGAAATAATCTATCTAAAATAATCTAATTATTTAGATTTCTCTATTAGATGCTAGTCAATTATTTTAGATCTAATATTAGGACAGAATAAGAGTTAGAAACTCTGGCCTGTGGTCGAAGCGTGCTAGGCACTGTCCCAAGAATCTTATTGCCCCCCTCGTGCGGGTCTCGTGGCAATTGTTCTCGGAGATACGGCGACCCCGGTCAGGCGACCTCCTTCTCGTCGGCACGACTCCAAGAAGGCTTTGCGAACCTCGTAGACTTTCAGGAACCCAGCGACTCGATGACGATCTTCTCGAGGCCGGGAGGTAGCACCGCAACAAGGCTTTGGTCCGAGAGAGGAAGTCTCTTCGGAGCAAAGGGGCAGCACCACAGCAACACGACACGAGAGAATGGGAGAGAGAGAGAGAGGCAGCAAGCAGGGAGGAATTCCGATTTTCGGAGTGTGTCAATCCCATAGCTGCACCGGGCCTTATATAGGCCTCGGGCTGTTAATGGGAGGCTGAAAGAGGGGAGCGGTTAATGGGCTGCGATTAAGCCCATTAACCTCGCACGTTACAGCTCGCAGCGAGCCTGTACGTAACGGCTAACATGCAACGCTTCTCGCGTAACGGCTAGTGTCCCAAATGGTAAATAATAAATAGTGGAGGACTTAAGAGCAAAAGGCAAAAATAGGGCAGGTGCGGACCAGCCCATTTCGGAGGTGCTATCGTGTCCGGGTCCGCGGGCGCACACACACACGCGCCGCCCAGCCCATGCCCAAGCCCAAGCCCGGCCCGGCCCGGCCCGGCCCGGCTCAGCACGGCACACGCGCGCGCGCGCGTGTGTGGGCTAGTGGAGCCCCTCCTCTAGTGTGATGACTAGTGGGGGGAAGTGGGCAATCCTATTTAAGTTGGTAGGGGATTTTTCCCCTTACCGATATGGGACTAAAAGCCCATTCCTTTGTGTGGTTTTAAAACACACACCCAACAATCCCCCACATGTGTTTAAAACCACTAAATATTAAATAATTTAAAAAATTCAAAATATAAAGTAAAAGGACTTTGCTGGATTCCTTATACTACGCAGTAGGTGTAGGTACCTTCCGGTTTGAACCTCCACTTAGTACAGTTGTATACATCCGTGAGGACTTGGTGGACTACGCCTTGAACCAGTCTCATTTATCGGGTTTCTACAAGTAGTACACGTAGTACAGTTTTCGATGGTTCTAAGCGGGTTGCGCTATTAATGGCCTTGCGCAGATATCTTTTCTTGTATGTTTCTAGGGAGCAGCCCTGGTCCCAGAGTTGCGGCCTCACAACGACATACATATAGGTAAGTCCTAATAGGGGTGTGAGCAAGGCGACACCCCGCCTCATGGGTCTTGGACTTATTAAGAGTTGTAAACTCATCCTACCCCTTGCTTTTAATAAGCACTGACGTCATAGGGACGGGAGCATTATTCAGTGCTCCTCATTTTCAATCACTACTACAGTTTGTTTCTACCCATTGAACCTCCGTGAGGTTGGGTTCCCACTGCGGTGATTTTTCTTATGGGCTTAATCCCATCCCCCTCGACGATTCTAAGACCACTGTCCTAGATAAGCCCTTAGTTAGATGATCCGCCAAATTCTTTTCGGATCTAACAAAGTCTAGGACAATTATTTGATTTTTCATCTTATATCTGAGAGATCTATGTCTCACTTTCAGATGTCGATTTATTTTTACATCAGCGTTTTCTTGATTACATTTATCAATAGCTGATCGACAATCACAATGGATAGATATAGCCGGTAAAGGCTTTTCTATCAATGGGATCTCATATAGAAGATCTCGAAGCCATTCTGCTTCTGTGCTAGTGGTATCTAGCGCTATCATTTCTGATTCCATTGTACTCCTAGCTATAACGGTTTGTTTGGTGGATTTCCAAGATATGGCTCCACCTCCTAGTAGGAATACATATCCGGTTGTGGACTTAATATCTATTGAGTCACTGATCCAGTTAGCATCAGAGTATCCCTCTAATACAGCTGGATATCCACTATAGTGGAGACCGTATGATATGGTTCCCTTAAGATATCTAAAAATTCTTTCTAACGCATTCCAATGGGACAAATTCGGATTAGACGTATAACGACTAAGTCTGTTTACCGCGTAGGCGATATCGGGTCGAGTATAGTTTGCTAGAAAACCTAGCGATCCTATGATTTGAGCATACTCGCTCTGTAGTCTAGGAAGTCCAGTATTCTTTGTCAGATGGGTATTTGGATCATATGGTGTGGATACCGGTTGGCAATCGGGATCGTAAAATTTCCTAAGGATTTTCTCGACATAGTGGGATTGGGATAACACTAAACCATTGTTCTTCCTAATGATCTTAGTGTTCAAAATAACGTCGGCTTGTCCTAGATCTTTCATGTCGAAGTTTTGGGACAAGAAATGTTTGATATCATTTATGATTTGTATGTTTGAACCGAATATTAGAATATCGTCAACATACAAACATAAAATGACAATATTATTACCATCTACTTTATGGTATACACATTCATCCGTTGTGTTGATATCAAATCCATAGGATAAGATAACTTCATCGAATTTCATGTGCCATTGTTTTGGGGCTTGTTTAAGTCCATAGAGGGATCGAATTAACTTACACACCTTTCCCTCTTGTCCAGGTGCAGTAAATCCCTCGGGTTGGTCCATGTATATTTCCTCATTAAGGTCGCCATTCAAGAAAGCAGTCTTTACATCCATTTGATGTATGACTAGCTTATATATTGAAGCTAAGGCGATGAGGATCCTAATCGTGGTTATCCTAGCGACAGGTGAGTAGACATCAAAGTAGTCTATCCCTGGTTTTTGGGTAAAGCCCTTGGCTACAAGTCGTGCCTTAAATTTATCTATGGTACCGTCGGGTCTAAGCTTTTTCTTAAACACCCATTTACATCCTATGGTTTTACAACCAGGAGGTAAATTGGTGAGTTCCCAGGTATGGTTTTGAAGTATGGATTGGATCTCGTTATCTATGGCTTCTTTCCAAAAAGGTGAGTCTATGGACTTCATTGCATCTGTATATGTGGAGGGGGAGTTCTCCACCATAAGTGCATAGAAGTCATCAAAGACTTTCTCTACACGGGCACGTTTACTCCTCCTAGGTTCGGTTTGGGTTACCGGTTCAGTCTGGTCTTCAGGTTCTAATTGGACTTCAGGTTCGATCTGAGTCACCTGATTAGAACTGGAGGCCTGGTTATTGGTATTTATCCTAGTGTTGATCCTAGTCTTATACGGAAAGATGTTTTCGAAGTATGAAGCATCTCTTGCTTCGATTATGGAGTTATTGGCTATTTCGCTTATTTCAGAGTTAAACACTAAAAAACGATTAGCGTTACTGTCTGAAGCGTAGCCAATAAAGATGGCATCTACAGTCTTAGGTCCTATCTTCTTCCTTTTGTTATCGGGGATTTTTACCTTAGCTAGGCACCCCCACACTTTTAGGTATTCTAAGTTAGGTTTCCTATGTTTCCATACTTCGTATAGGGTCAAGTCATTATGTTTGAACGGAATGCGGTTAAGGATAAAACAAGCCGTCATTAGGGCTTCCCCCCACAAGTTCTCTGGCGCTCCAGAGCTTAGTAACATGGAATTGACCATGTTCATTAGGGTTCTGTTTTTCCTCTCCGCTACACCGTTGGATTGGGGAGTGTAAGGAGCTGTGACTTCATGGAGTATTCCATAGTCATCACAGTACTCACTTAACTCATTTGATGTATACTCCCCTCCTCGGTCTGACCTAAGGATCTTAATGGTTTCGTCTAATTGGTTCTCAACCAGTGCTCTGTAAATTTTAAATTTACTAAGAACTTCATCCTTAGTTTTAATAAGGTAGAGGTGGCAATATTTTGAAGCGTCATCTATGAACGTTACAAAATATCTATTGCCACCTCTCGAGGTTCTCCCAGAATCACAGACATCGCTGTGAATTAATTCAAGTATATGGGAGTCTCGATCGATAGTTTTAAAAGATTTCTTAGGTTGTTTGGCTTCTACGCATATCTCGCACTTGTCGAGATTCCTAGTATCGGATTTGGGAATGATATTTAAGGTCATGAGTTTCTTAATTGAATTATAATTTACATGACCTAGTCTTTGGTGCCAAGTGACCGAAGACTCAACATTTAAAATAGTAGAAGAAGGATTGAATACATTCAATTTAAACAAACCATCACAAAGAAATCCTTTTCCAATAAAATTCATTCCTTTAGTTATTACAACCTTATTGGACTCAAATACAAGCTTATAGCCCTGTTGGACTAATAAGGACCCACTAATTAAATTCCTCCTAATCTCCGGAACGTGGTGGACTCCGCGCAGGGTCAGGGTCTTCTCCGACGTCAGCTTCAGGTCGATTCGTCCTATCCCTAGCACACGAGCCTCAGCATTGTTCCCCATGCTTACAGCTCCTCCACCTGAGACCTGATAGGTGGAAAACAAAGATTGATCAGAGCAAACATGAATGTTAGCTCCTGTGTCAATCCACCAATCAAATGCTTGAAAGGTCATGTTAACTTCAGGGGTGAAGAGAACAGACCTGAAAGCGGTCCCAGAAGAGCCAGCTCCAGAGGTCACCATGTTGACTTGGGAGCCGGGTGGCGTTGGACCATTTCTTCTTGGATTTGGAGGTGGTGCTGTCTTCTTGTAGAAGCATTGGTTGGCCATGTGATTGGTCCGACCGCAGACGTAGCAGCAACGCACTCCTTCCTTCTTTTGGTCCTTGGGATGGTTTGGGTTATGGTTACTATGGTAGGGCTTCTTGGTGTATGGCTTAGGCTTAGGGTGGAAGGGTTTCTTCTGGAACTTATGTTTAGGTTTTTGGAATGGCTTAGACGGTTGACTCTCTATGTTGTTGACCTTGGGTTTGGATTCAGAGGATCCCTTTTCCCTGAGCCTATGTTGCTCCTCAATTCTAATAGAATTTAGAACTTGAGTTAGGGTTAGGTCACCTTGGGTATGACTTAGGTGTTTAGAAAACTCGGACCAAGAAGCGGGGAGTTTATCTATAAGACAGGCTATTTGGAAGGTTTCATCAAGGGTGGAACCATTAGTTTTCAGATGTTGGACTAGGTTCTCAAACTCATGAATCTGATCATTCATGGGTTTGGAGTCAACCATTTTGAAGCTGTTGAAGTCAGACGCTTTGAAGCGTTTTACTCCAGCATCATCTAGGCCATACTTACGCTCTAGGGTATCCCATAGGTCCTTAGGGTTTTGAATGGTATAATAGATGTCGTATAATCTATCAGATAAGGCCCCTAGGATCCTATGAAGGCCATGGTAGTTGATTTCTTCTGGGGTCCTAGTGGGAATGCCAGAAGTGGATTCAGGTTCAGGTTGTGAAGTGGAGGCTCGGGTGCGACGAGTTTGGCTAGACCCGTTGGATACTCCTGGTGCGGTTTCACCTATGGCTGACAGTAACCCAAGTGTGGTTAGCCAGAATCGCATCTGGTTTTGCCACCTCTTGAAGTTAGACCCGTCAAACTTCTCGGGTTTAGCACTAAGGGTTTCACGGTTTGGTGAGGCCATTTCGGACCAAAATTAGGAGTTGAAATCTGTGGATTGAAAAACAAGTTTTGTCAATTTTAAAGTACACCTAGATAGATTCGACTTTTAGAAGTCCAAATGAAACTTCCAAATCCTAACGGCCAGATGGGCTCCAGGTAGGAGGTGGAGCACTAGGCTCGCTCAAATACCAAGCTACCTTGGGCAATTTAATGCCGGTTTGACAAGCCTTTCTTGACACCGTAGGCAGTGGAATATTTCAATGACGACTTTTAGTCTTTTCTATAATCTATGCTTCTAATTTACTTTTGTAGAAAATAGTTTTGTAATTAGTAGCAACTAATAGGTAGCACGAAATAAAGACTAATAGATGATCACGTAGGCTAACTTAGTGAGCACGTTGCAAAGAAAATAACTTATAAACGATTAAATTACAATAAGATTCTTGGATTGTTGGAAATCTAATCGTTCTAAACTAGCAAATTTAGGATTTAAGCAAATTAGTATTAAAATTTATTAGCAAATATTATTTTTACAAACAAGGACAAGTCACAAATCTCTTTTAGAAATTGTTTGCCAAGGCAGAGCGGGTTCTATGGAACCGTCATTCAACTTGCCGAACTTTTCTAAAAGGGAGAAATAATCTATCTAAAATAATCTAATTATTTAGATTTCTCTATTAGATGCTAGTCAATTATTTTAGATCTAATATTAGGACAGAATAAGAGTTAGAAACTCTGGCCTGTGGTCGAAGCGTGCTAGGCACTGTCCCAAGAATCTTATTGCCCCCCTCGTGCGGGTCTCGTGGCAATTGTTCTCGGAGATACGGCGACCCCGGTCAGGCGACCTCCTTCTCGTCGGCACGACTCCAAGAAGGCTTTGCGAACCTCGTAGACTTTCAGGAACCCAGCGACTCGATGACGATCTTCTCGAGGCCGGGAGGTAGCACCGCAACAAGGCTTTGGTCCGAGAGAGGAAGTCTCTTCGGAGCAAAGGGGCAGCACCACAGCAACACGGCACGAGAGAATGGGAGAGAGAGAGAGAGGCAGCAAGCAGGGAGGAATTCCGATTTTCGGAGTGTGTCAATCCCATAGCTGCACCGGGCCTTATATAGGCCTCGGGCTGTTAATGGGAGGCTGAAAGAGGGGAGCGGTTAATGGGCTGCGATTAAGCCCATTAACCTCGCACGTTACAGCTCGCAGCGAGCCTGTACGTAACGGCTAACATGCAACGCTTCTCGCGTAACGGCTAGTGTCCCAAATGGTAAATAATAAATAGTGGAGGACTTAAGAGCAAAAGGCAAAAATAGGGCAGGTGCGGACCAGCCCATTTCGGAGGTGCTATCGTGTCCGGGTCCGCGGGCGCACACACACACGCGCCGCCCAGCCCATGCCCAAGCCCAAGCCCGGCCCGGCCCGGCCCGGCTCGGCACGGCACACGCGCGCGCGCGCGTGTGTGGGCTAGTGGAGCCCCTCCTCTAGTGTGATGACTAGTGGGGGGAAGTGGGCAATCCTATTTAAGTTGGTAGGGGATTTTTCCCCTTACCGATATGGGACTAAAAGCCCATTCCTTTGTGTGGTTTTAAAACACACACCCAACACACATATGAAACCGAGGGGGGATGGGAACCATCAAAGGAGGCTTTTGACGACCAAACCCATCACCTTACCTCCGACCATCATCCCCCACTTTGCCATCCACCATCCGCGACCCCTTAGGACCGATCCGGGGGAAGCTTTTGACGACCTTGAACCCATCACCACTGAAGCCATCATATTCTCCTTCATCTACCGACCACAAGCCTTGACCAAACCCGAAACCCTAATCCTCCACATCCCGTTGCCGCCGGCCATCATCCGTCATTAACTCGTCCACTATCCGAGCCGTTATCGCACCATCATCAAGGCTACGTCGTGATCAAGCCGAAGTAGAGAAAGCATCGAGGAACGCGATCGAGGCAGGCGAAGTCCACGGAGCAATCTTCAGGGATGATCTGTACTTTGTTTATTTCCAGTCTTTCCTTTGATGTAACAAAACTCATGTCTAGCTAAACTGCATGCTAAGGCCTAGATGAAACCCTGGATCTAGTAGATGCTCGTTTTATTTTATGTGTTCTATGCCAATGCTCTTTAATGTTTTATGCGATTCAATTCTCAATTAATTGATGGTTCAATTTGCTCTCACAATCCATGCCACGTATGTTTTGTAGTTAGCACTATAATTGATCATCATGCGATCAGGCCTATTTTAATCGAAGAATTAAAACCCAGATCTTGCATGCTTAACTCAGACATCGGATGCTCTGCTCATGTGCTTTGATCCGTTGTGCTTAACCTAGATGTTTGATGCTTTGTTTTATTACCCATGCTTGAGTTGAATCCAATATTAGTTAATTATATTTAAAGCCCTAACGATCGCATCTCAAGAAAGCACGGGATTTGTTTCCCGCATGCTACTCGCATAAATTTAGAACACCATAATTTAAACATGGCATCTACGATGATCTAGCGGTGGATTCGACCGCCTTAGTATCTCATCCATATCCGAACTTCTACACTGCACCGTACTACCTTAGTTAATTTGCATGCTTTAATCCTGCTTAGTTACTTTTTCATCATAATCTCCAAACAATCAACTCCCATTAAACTATCATTTAAAGTAACTTAGGTAAATTGTTAATAACCATCGATTAGACAGTTTCCTCATTAGCAATCTCTGTGGGATCGACCTCGTAATACGTACCGCTCCTACAAGCGATTCGTGCACTTGCGAGTTATAATTTAGATCAAATTAAACCCTTAATTTAGGATTAGTTTAGATCGCATCAAGTTTTTGGCGCCGTTGCCGGGGATTGCAACGGAGCTTTTGTATCTAGGTTATTCTTTATTAGCCTTAGTTAGTTTTATTAGTTTTGTTAGTTTAATTTTATCTTTAGAGTATAGTAGTTTCTCAATTTTTAACCAAAATGATTAACCAAGCAATGACCCTCAAAGAATATATGTACCAAACTAGGACTACCAGACATCAGGATTGTACAAACGTTTCAACTGAAATAGAATATTCTGGAAGAAATTCACCAAGTAGGAGTTTACATGGTCATACACAACATAATTCACCATGCTATGACACACATGATTCTAGATGGCAAAATTATCACGATCCTAGATGGCAAAATTTTCAAGATCCAAGTAGGCAATATTATCAAAATTCTAGTTGGCAAAATCATCAAGGCTATAGTTGGAAAAATGAATCATCTGCAACTAATTTTCAAGAGCCTTATGATTATATGCCACCAAATGAGGAGACTCTTGAAGAGACACTACAAATGTCTATGCTCAATCAACTTATGCAGAACTATCAAAACAATATGCAAGAGCAAATGAACGCTTTTGAAAGAATTGAATCACATTTTAATATCATCAAGGAAGCAATACTTCAAGATCAATCTCAACCTGAATCTAACTCCGATGAAGATTATGAGGATTATGAAAACATAATTAGTGTCTCAATAGATAATGGAGCTTATGAGGAGACCGAGATGGACATTCCTTTAGAAGATAAACTTGCCAAATCTGATTTTCTCATTCCTTTGGAAGATTACCCGAGCAATATGGATGACATTAATATGGATATGATTTTTGAGGATACTAATGATCTCCCATCTAACATTGACATCATCAATGATAACACTATAGATTATATAAGTGATGAAAAAACCTATGCTTTCTACTATTACAATGACGATGAGATTATTAAAGAAAGTAATGTTCTCCTATCCAGTTTAAAAATGACTAATGATAATAAATTCTATGAGATGAATATGATCGACAATCTTATGGAGAACAAGATTCTTCAATTATGTTTTAATGATCCATTGGAGGTGTGCTTAAAAAATAGTGGTGACCCGAACGACGATCTGACCAATATTATATTTGATGACACCCATGATCTTCCTTATGACATTGATGATGATATGTTTACTAAAGAAGCCAATGCTCTATCAGTGAATCTTGAAATAAATGATACCATGATTGATCATCCATCTATTATCGAAAAATCAGACATTGACCTACAAATTTTGCCATCTGAGTTTCAACATACACATTTGGGTGATGAATATATATTTTCTGATTTAATTTTTTCTCAATACACCCACAATCAGAAAATTCAATTATGCAAACTTGTCAAAGATAATATAGATGATACATGGTGGAATATGGAGTATAATAATGAATCTTATCTTGTTCTATTTAAAAAGAAAATTCATGAAGAACATTATAGGATGAATCCTAAGAAAATAAAGGAGAGTCACACAGAAACATGCCCAAAGTATACTATAGAATATAATTTTTCAATTGATGACTACTCTCTTTTCTTTTTGAAAATTCCATCTGCTAAAAAAATATATTTGTATTATAGCAGTTAATTTTTCTTTATTTAATTAGCATCTGCTCGTCTTTATTAGTCTGTTTAGTCGCTTTGTTTTTTTCTTTGTAGTACTAATATTTTGCAGAAAATAAGGATACAAAGAACTCATAAGGTACTATCCATCCTTAAAACCTTGTACTTTTATTTTATATACATGTCCTTCGAAAATACTGTTACCATCTCATTCATGAGCATGTCTAATTCATACATTGAGGACAATGTCTAATTTAAGTTTGGGGGTGTGATGTACTTTTTGCAAAGTCCTGTATACATCTAATTTCCAAATTTTTTTTTTTTCTATTTTAATTATAAAAAAATTACTATCATTGCATCAACTTACGCTGTAGTGGGACAGCTCGGCACATACGTCTTGGCGTATGTGTGTCTAGTCTGTAGTCCCCTACCAAAACTATAGCGTTCGTATAGAAATCAAGAGGAATTTGTGTTTGTATATTTTTATTTTCTTTTTCATATTTTAGTTTCTTCTCATTTTACTTTTGCCGTCATTTTCATTCTTTTCGAAATATATATATATATATATATATATATATATATATATATATATATATATATATATATATATATATATATATATATATATATATATATATATATATATATATATATATATCTATCTATATATATGTCACCTTTATTTCAGGTTTTGTAGTATAATTCTTTCGTACTCGAATAGAACTATAAGACATTTGGTAATCAAGGTATAAAGTCCAAGGATTAGCTAGAAAAAGTATGTCTTATATGATTCTGACCCTTAGTAACCTTTTAGAGATTGTCAAAACAAACTTGACTTGACTTTTCACTTCACATCTGGCTTACGCATCTAGGGTCTAGATTCAAAGCTTTCTTATCACCTAATAGTCACTTGGAGTCCTGATGAACCATGCGGATCTGGTTCACATGGTTTGCTAAAAAAAAAAAAAAGAGAGATATTATTAGAAAGTCGACCAGTGAATTCTAAGGTATAGCGGAAAGGGCTACCTATTAGCATGGTCTAGGATTTAATTATATAAAAGTCTTAACCTGTATGCCCTAGTATGAGTGAAGCCTGGTCGATAGGGTTATGAGAATGATTCTATGGATACAGAGTGAATCAAATATAAAGGCAACATGAAGATGGCTACCTAACTCATGAGAGCGTTGGCAGCGTGTCATGGGCATAGAGTGCAGCTGGCATGGTACAAGTTAGGAAGGGATATATAATTAGATCCAGAAAAAATGAGACCGAAAAAAAAAAGAGAAAAAAAAAAGAAAAAGAAAATAGTGTGAAAGCCGTCGTTATAAACAATGTGGGGAAACTGGAATATCACATATAAAGCCGAAAGGTATTAAGGTGAATATCCACAACTCTCACTAGCCTGTCTAGATTAGCTGGTTTTGACTCAGGTTTTAAGGTCGACTTTGACCGTTCTAGGAGACTGTTAGAATGTTATGAATGTAGAGAACCAAACCCCCAGTTGTGTTTAGCCCAGTCAGTACCGTGCACTCGAGCATAGTTGACCTTGACCTTTTCTAGCGGGAAACTAATAGTTAGAACCTAAAGTGCGTACTTCGAAAGCCGAAGCTTGGGTTAGATACCTTGTGAGTCTTGTGCCTTAGAAATTCTATTTTTGAGTATTTTTTAATTATTCTACGAAACCGAATTTTCTTATTTCTTATTTATATGCTTCAAAAAAAAAAGGAAAAAAAATTTTGAATTTTGTGGGTAGATTTACTGCAAACCCTCACGAGACAAAACTCGTCCACTAGGGAAACCTAGGGGTTTAACGGCTTGTTGCACGTGCTAAGTGCAATCGCGATTCCTGCGAAAGTGAGTTAAGTTATTTTTATTCTTTTATTATCCTCTTAGTTTATTTTGTTTTCTCGAGGACGAGAAAGATTCAAGTTTGGGGGTGTGTTGAGCGTCCATTTGGTGCGAATTATCCTTTTACTATCATGCATATAGCGTTAGTTTCTTACGTAAAACTTTCATAATACACGTAAACTGCATGAGTTTCTTTGCACCACGATATAGTAGACTCTCATACGAACCCAACGGCATATTGGTTCGCTCTCATACATTGCATGCATAAAAAATACAGAGCCCGAAAGTCCAAATTATCCTTTTATCGATAATCATGTTTAAACCTGACAAGCATCATTTCATGTGTGTCTTTCAAGGAATCGATCCAGTTTTCGATGCAGTCAGCTCAAGGACTTCATGACCAAGCCGTGGATATTCTCGCGGCGAATTGATGAAGGTTGTACAAACCGTTTGGAGGCCCTTATGACGAGGGATGCAGAAAAGAACAATTGTTTGAGTCAGGCATCTGACATCACCAGCTCAACATATTCCTAGCTTCGGATCACTGAAGACTATGCAAATGCCAAGGACTTGACGAGTTCGAATGGCTCGGATGGTTACCTAAGCCTATCATGTTCTTTTCTTTCGATCCTTCCCTTTCTTTGCCTCACAAGACCGTGGCCGTCCATTCCCTAACCGACCGGCCGTGCCTTCAAACCCCTCGCCACATCCACCAACCATGCATGCACCCACCGTCCGATCCAACAATGTCATGCATGCATTACCTATGCACGTTCATTCCATCAAATCACAACCACCTATTTACCCCGAAATCCACACATACCCGTACCCGACACGATCAGTCGTCCACCTCTCCATTCCGTGCATCAGACCCGGCCCGACCCGATGGCAAGCTCCGGAACCTCTCCATGCGGTGCACCACACCCAGTCGTCCGATCCCAATTACCTCATGTTGTGATCCCATGCATGCAGTGCCCCTATTTTCTTTCTCAAACCCAAGATCTTCACCCACTCTTTCACCCACCATCACAGCACAGTCCGATCCATCACAACCCTCCATTGCATGGCCCAAACCCATGTATGCAACTTAATCACAGCCGACCCTCTCTCTCTAACAATATCACAGCCGCTGTCCCTATCTTCTCTCAACTAAAACCCAGCCGAACCCATCACAATGTCACAGCCGTCCGATGCAGGCCCTTAAAACCGGATTCTATGAAGTCCCTCCTGTTCCTACTTTCTCTCTCTAAAACCCATGCACATTGCACCCGAGCACAACTGCCCAGCGTCCTACCCTCCAAAACCTGATCGCAGCCCCTCTTTTCTCTCTCTCTATTCTTTCCTTTCTCTCTCTAAAACCGGACCCAGCCGAACTTATCTCTCTCTCCTCCTTGTTTTTCTCTCTCTAAAACCCAAAAACCGGATCCCCAGCTGTAGCCGAACCTCTCACACCGGTCTTCTCTCTCTCCTACTCTGGATTTCTCTCTCTAAAACCCGACTCTCTCTCTCTCTTTCCTTACTCTCTCCTCTCTCTTACCCGATCGAGACGAAACCCCCCCAGCCGAACTTCTCTCTCTCTAAAACTGAATCCCAACCGTCCAAACCCAGTGCCCAACTTCCCCTCCGAATCTCTCTCCCGGATTCTCTCTTTCCTTTCTTCTACCGTCTCTCTATCTATTTCCTAACTAATCACAGCCGTCCATTCTACCCATCCATGCATCACCTTTGCACCGAGTTCTCACGTTCTGTTTTTCCCTTACTTGAACCCGTGAACCCTAAAACCTCCTCATCTCTCTTATATAAGGTGGCCACATATGAAACCGAGGGGGGATGGGAACCATCAAAGGAAGCTTTTGACGACCAAACCCATCACCTTACCTCCGACCATCATCCCCCACTTTGCCATCCACCATCCGCGACCCCTTAGGACCGATCCGGGGGAAGCTTTTGACGACCTTGAACCCATCACCACTGAAGCCATCATATTCTCCTTCATCTACCGACCACAAGCCTTGACCAAACCCGAAACCCTAATCCTCCACATCCCGTTGCCGCCGACCATCATCCGTCATTAATTCGTCCACCATCCGAGCCGTCATTGCACCATCATCAAGGCTACGTCGTGATCAAACCGAAGCGAAGAAAGCATCGAGGAACGCGATCGAGGCAGGCGAAGTCCACAGAGCAATCTTCAGGGATGATCTGTACTTCGTTTATTTCCAGTCTTTCCTTTGATGTAACAAAACTCATGTCTAGCTAAACTGCATGCTAAGGCCTAGATGAAACCCTGGATCTAGTAGATGCTAGTTTTATTTTATGTGTTCTATGCCAATGCTCTTTAATATTTTATGCGATTCAATTCTCAATTAATTGATGGTTCAATTTGCTCTCACAATCTATGCCACGTATGTTTTGTAGTTAGCACTATAATTGATCATCATGCAATTAGGCCTATTTTAATCGAAGAATTAAAACCCAGATCTTGCATGCTTAACTCAGACATCGGATGCTCTGCTCATGTGCTTTGATCCGTTGTGCTTAACCTAGATGTTTGATGCTTTGTTTTATTACCCATGCTTGAGTTGAATCCAATATTAGTTAATTATATTTAAAGCCCTAACGATCGCATCTCGAGAAAGCACGGGATTTGTTTCCCGCATGCTACTCGCATAAATTTAGAACACCATAATTTAAACATGGCATCTACGATGATCTAGCGGTGGATTCGACCGCCTTAGTATCTCATCCATATCCGAACTTCTACACTGCACCGTACTACCTTAGTTAATTTGCATGCTTTAATCTTGCTTAGTTACTTTTTAATCATAATCTCCAAACAATCAACTCCCATTAAACTATCGTTTAAAGTAACTTAGGTAAATAGTTAATAACCATAGATTAGACAGTTTCCTCATTAGCAATCTCTGTGGGATCGACCTCGTAATACGTACCGCTCCTACAAGCGATTCGTGCACTTGCGAGTTATAATTTAGATCAAATTAAACCCTTAATTTAGGATTAGTTTAGATCACATCAGTATCCAAAAGGGACAAAGGGTGGTTTATTTTATGATCCTAAGGATAGAAAGGTTGTCGTCTCGACGAACGCCGTATTCCTGGAGCAGGATTATTTAATAGACCATAAGCCCACCAGTAAAGTTGTTCTTAAAGAATTGCTTGGTACTGATGGGAGTACGTAGACAGAAAACGTAGTGGGAGCCGATACCACTAAGATTAACGGTACTGTAGAATCGACTCCAATGGAACCACCGCAGGTTCGTCGTAGTGGGAGGACCACAAGTGCTCCTGATAGATACATTGGAGAAGCCTTTCTGGTTGATCTAGAGTTTCAGGAGAATGATCCTATGAACTATGACGAAGCGATGGTATCCACTGACCATGCAGCATGGCAGGAAGCCATGGAGGCAGAACTGACATCGATGTCCCAAAACTCGATCTGGACACTTGTAACACCACCTCACAACATTAAATCTATTGGGTGTAAGTGGGTGTACAAAAGGAAAAAAGGTCCGGATGGTACCGTTGAGACTTACAAAGCTATACTAGTCGCTAAGGGTTATACCCAGCGAGAAGGGATCGACTATGACGAAACCTTTTCGCCAGTAGCTATGCTTAAGTCTATCCGGATCCTCTTATCCATTGCAGCCCATTATGATTGGGAGATCTGACAAATGGACATCAAGACCGCATTCCTCAACGGGGATTTGGAAGAAGACATCTACATGTCTCAGCCTCCAGGCTTTGTCGCAAAAGGTCAGGAAGGTCTGGTGTGCAAGTTGCAAAGGTCCATTTATAGACTGAAGGAAGCATCCAGAAGTTGGAACATGCGTTTTGATTAGGTTATCCAGTCTTATGGATTTGAACAAAACGTGGATGAACCATGTGTTTATAAAAGGAGCGATAAGACTGCAGTAGTTTTTCTAGTGCTTTACGTAGACGATATCCTGCTCATTGGAAACGATGTTGGAATGTTATCTACAGTGAAGGTGTGGTTATTCTCTTAATTTGATATGAAAGACCTGGGTGAAGCGAGTTATGTTCTGGGGATCAAGGTAACTCGAGATCGCCAGAACAAGATTCTCTCGCTGTCACAGTCAGCCTACATAGATACTATCTTGGTCAGATTCAGTATGCACAACTCCAAAAAGGGACTGGTTCCATTCAGACATGGAATGAAATTGTCCAAGGATCTGGGTCCTAAGACTCCTGAGGAGAGGGCAGAGATGCAGAAGATACCTTATGCTTCGGCTGTAGGGAGTCTGATGTATGCTATACAGAACACGAGACCAGATATATGCTATGCAGTAGGCATGATGGGCAGGTATCAGTCAAATCCGGGTCCAGGGCACTGGACTGCTGTAAAAAGTATTCTCAAGTATCTCCGTAGGACGAGAGATTATGAGTTAGTTTACTCTTCACAGGAACTGATGCCGATTGGATATACGGATTCTGACTTTGCGTCAGATCCGGAATCCAGGAGATCGACGTCAGGGTTTGTGTTTTCATTAGGAGGAGGAGCTGTCAGTTGGAGGAGCGTGAAGCAGGGATGCATCGCGGATTCGACGACAGAGGCTGAGTACGTTACGGCGTGCGAAGCAGCTAAGGAGGCGGTGTGGCTCAAGAAGTTCCTCACGGACTTAGGATGCGTACCGGGAGCTCAAGATCCTATTGTCCTTTACTGTGACAATAGTGGAGCGGTAGCATAATCCAAGGAGCCAAGATATCACCAGAAGAGCAAGCATATCGAGCGGAAATACTACATAATCCGGGACTTGCAGAAGCGAGGGGAGGTAGCAGTGACTCAGGTGGCGTCTGCAGATAACATGGCGGACCCTTTCACAAAGGTGTTACCGACCAAGGCTTTTGAGAAGCACGTGGATGCCATGGGAGTTAAGACTGTTGTTCCCTGCTAGGCCAAGTGGGAGATTATTGTAGCTCGTGTGTCCTTAGCGTGGATTTTCTGTATTAACATTAATAAAGATGACTTTGGTTATTGCTTTAATTAGAATACTACTCTGGTATAAGATAATTCTCATATAATAAAAGGACCCTAGGGAACACAGTAGGCCACTGAGGCACATGGAGGATCCATGCTTGGGAGACCCAGTGGACCAGTTCTGTGTAGACCTAGAACTAGTTCACAGCTTAGGTGATGCCGGTCGCTTCACCGAGAACAAGCTCTTGGCAGGTAGAGGATATAGTGAAGTCTCCACTACGGAAACGTGGGATTCCCATTCACCTGACCAAGCACGATGATCGTGTTGAACAGGAACCAAGACGATGCACAGTTCAGTGATTCAGACACTGGTGCAGAAACCGTCTTACTACTATAGATAATCTGTCCTTAACCCTGAGGGACCATGTTCACTGGGCCAACCAGTTGTGTGGTGCTTTGATGTGCCAACGTGTGCGGACCTTCCATAGTCCAATACCACGGTACGTTGGGTTACCCGGCTGGCGCTTGAGTGACATGTAATCCCTACAGGTTATCCGACGTCCAGTGTTGGATGGGTGTGGCTTGATGAGTCAATCTGTCCATACAGTTAACCCAGGCCTGGTGGTTGTCAGTATGACTGACGATGTTCCGGATGCTAGGCATAGTACCGGAAGGTGTGTGGTGTTATAGATAACAAGTCATCAAACCCTAGTCAGATGATCGATCGGGATCTGACGGTGCTCCCCACCGCCTGAGTCGTATCATGGCACCAGTAATAGGAGGGACTAAGGATTATCGGAGTATAGTAGAGAATAGGGTTACGAGGGAGTAACATAAGTTTAGGATCACTAGAGTTCAACTCGCGTCGCACTCTGAGTGGCTACGCGGGTTAATCGGATTAGGGCTGATTAACGGAACTTTCGGTGTGTCACTGGAACAATTAATCAGGGATTCGGTTGGAGCTAGAGATCCCGAACCCTGAAGGTTCCACCCTGTCGTTGTGTATAGCAATTGTTCCCCGACCTAGTTGGATACGTTGGATGCGAAGTAGCGCGATAGAGCGCAAGCCCGAAGCCAAAGAACCTAATTCACATGTGTTATGAGCCGTAGGGGTATTTTGATAAATACTGAAATATGGCTCAGAACATATTGAATATGGATCTTAGATTGAGTGGAATAATTCCAGGAGCTCACAGGCACTGACGGAACTCGATTCCGAGTAGCGCACCTCACTCAGTCTCACTTTCAGTTTTTTGCTTTTCGTGAAGGGCGTTTTCGTCCGGACTTCACGATAGACACCCGGAAGACCTAAATCCGATCCCCCCTCACCCCTATCTACCTAAGGGCCGGCCCTAGGCTCCTTGGAGCCATGGGAGACCGGCCCTATAAAGGAAATAGGGAGGGGAGGGGCCGGCCCTATGGTTCTACTCCCTCCCCTCAAAAAATCCGACCCCTAGTCCTCCTCCTTTGTGGTTTCGGCCAAGGAAAAGAGAGGAAGAAGAAGGGAGAACGAAGAGGAAGGAAGGAGAAGGAAGAAAGGAGAAAGAGGAGGAGAAAATCATGCGGTTCGCCATCGTCTTCGCAACGGATTCCTCCGTCGGTTCGAAATCCTTGCACTTAGAGACGGGATTTCGAGGATTCTTCAATTCGCAAAGGACAAGGTGCTATCCGACAGTTTCCCTTGCGATTCAAGTGTGGTTCTTCATCGTTCCGTAATCTCCGGATTATAGATCCATAAGGTATGATGAATCTAAACACCTAAGTAGATACATGCATGTCTTCCGTAGATCGTAGTATGCCTCTAGGGTTTCCGCACATATGCTAAGATCATAGATTTGCATGTAGATTGTTTTTTATCACGAATTGTAATGAAACATACACCGTATGATCTTCGGATCTTTCTTTTTTGCTTCCGCTGCGACTCTGATTAGCGGAACCCAATTCCAACACCTGGCACAGTCATGCGCATGACTTGGGAAAGTCGTGCGCACGATAGTCTATAGGAAAATCTTGTCTTTCTGATAAAGAACGCATCGATAAAGTTAGGCTCTAGGTCATGCGCACAGCCTGACAATCGTGCGCACGATCACCTAGGAAGGGACGCGTTCACCTTTTAAGAGGACGTGTTGACTTTTTCGGAGAGGGCTGGGTCGTGTGCATGATCTTTTCAGGTCATGTCCACGACCCCTAGAGTTGACCACATAGTATGTCGTGTTCACTGCTTTTGCCCAAAACTCTTTCCCCAAGCCTGACTCAGAGAGCATGCAGCATGATTACTCGAGTAAAGTCGGGTTCATCCTCTTTATGACTCCATTCTATTGACGTATCTTCCTGGCCATGAAGTGTCTGATAATATATTTCTCTTCACAGTGGTGCTAGAACTCCTTTGATGTAAATTTTCTCATATTGTCATTGTAGAGACGCTTTAACTTCTTGCCAGTTTGTTTCGCGCTCAAAGTCTTCCATCTTTGAAATGTATTAAACACCTGATGTTTGGTCTTTAACATGTAGACCCAGATCATTTTTGGAATAGTCATTCATAAAAAAATGAAAAACCTCGATCCTCTCTTAGAAGCAACACTGGAAGGATCCCAAATATATGTATGGATATAATCAAACGTCCTCTTTGTGCGATGAACTGTCATACCAAACTTGACCCGATGTTGCTTCCCAAACACACAGTGCTCGAAAAAGTCAAGCTTGACGTTCTTCACAACTGAGAGCAAATCCTACTTGCTCAACTCAGAAAGGCCTCTCTTACTTATATGACCCAGACACTTATGCCATAACCTTGAAAAGTCTGCCTCTTGATCTTCCGCTGAAGTAAAAGCCACTGCACTACCTGTAACAATGCTGCTTGAATGAATATAGAGGCTTCCGATCCTGTCACTAATAGTGATAATCCCTCAAGATACCTTAAGAACTCCACCTTGAGCGGTGAACTTGCAACCCAAAGAATTCAGAGTTCCAAAAGAAATGAGATTCTTTTTCAAATCTAGAATATACTAAATGTTAGTCAAAGTCCTAACAATATCATCATGTATACGGATTTTGATTTCTCCATTATTGATGGCATGTGAAATCATTACTTATCAAAACCGAACCACCTTTCACCTTCTGATAGGAGAAGAATAAATCTTGATTTAGATATATATGGTAGGAGCAACCAGAATCTAGGATCCACTTATTATTTAGATCCTCTTAAACTATGACCGATAAATTGCATCATCTAATAGATCATCCGCTACGTGAGATACGTCAGATGATGCCTCAACATGTGCACTCTTTCTAGACCTATTCCCCTTTGCTTTTTAATTTAGGGAAATCAAACTTGATATGACCTCTCTTGTGACAATAATAGTACTCTATATCTTTCCTTGGTCTAGACATAGATCTAGACTTTCCCTTGGAAGAGACCTTATTCTCTAACCTTCCTCTCACCACAAACAAACCAGAACTCTTAGTTTGTGACTCTGTAACCAAAAGCTACTTCCTGAAATCATTGGATAGAAGAGTCTCTGTGACTTTCTCTAGTTTAATGGTCTCCTTTCCATAGAGCATTGTTGTTACAAAGTGCTCAAAGCAATTCGGTAAAGAAAAGAGAAGGATAAGGATTTTGTGTTCCTCTTTGATCTCTACTTCATTATTTAATAATTCAGACGTGATATGACTGAATTTATTAAGGTATTGATAGATGGAAGTACCCTCTTTTATGCGAAACATGTAAAGCTACTGCTTTAAGAACAACCGATTTGTATGAGTCTTCCTCATGTACCGGATTTCAAGCTTCGACTAAATCTCCGTCGCGAAACTCTCATACATGACAAGAATTCCACAAACAAGATCGGATGGTGCTATAAGCATAAAGGTCAAACTCTTCCAAATACTCCACCAATATAGACCTTTGTGAAGATCCTGTTAAATCAACAGATCTTTGATGCTAACTTTCCATAAGAAGAAGTTATAATTCCCATCGAATTTCTCTATCTTGATCTTGAGATTCGACACCTTTGATAAGTTGGTTCCCATGGCAATAAATTAAGAACTATAAGCTTCACTTTGATACAAAGTTGTTGAGGATCCTACTCGATGATACCGGATGAGCAATACGATACCGAATCATTTCGGTTACGTGGGTTAACAAAGATCAATTACAAAAGATGATTTTCTGATAAATCGATATAGAACAAGCAATCCAACACAAATAGAGAAATAGTAAAGTAAGAATAAAATAATCACTTAGCAATCACAAAGAAGGAGACGAGAGATTTATATAGAATTGCAGGAAAAACCACGGGCAACGACGATAGGACGATTCACTAGAACGAAAAACCAAACGAAGTTATAAGTAATGCTTAACTCCAACAAGATGAACTTCCTTCGTCGAGAGCACCTCATTCTTCTCAAAAAAATCTCACCAAGCCTCCTTCAAAGTAAACAATGGTTTCCTCTTCAATGCAATGCTTTTTCCAAAACCCTAAACCCCTTTATATATCAAGGGAATATGTTACATAAGCTTAATCCTAAAATTTCCCTTAAAACCCAAAAGAAAAGTCAAAATGTGTATGACTTGGGCTGACCCATGCTGCCTGGGACAATTGTGCGCACGATCTAGGAAAGTCATATGCATGACAGCCTATAGTAAAGTCTCATCTTTCTGGTGAAGGACGTGTTGAGAAAGTCGGGCTCTAGGTGGTGTGCACGACTCGACAGTCGTGCACATAACTACTATGAAAAGGACGTGTTCGATTTTTTGGAGGAAGCATCAACTTTTTCGGAGTGGGCAGGGTCATGTGCACAATATGTCCAGGTTGTGCGCATAACCCCTAGAGTCGAGGCACAGAATATATATACCATATGGTTACCCCAGTTGGTCGAAGCCCAGATTAGCCACTTTGGGTGGGGATTAGATCCATCTCAAAAAGCTAAAATCATCATGAACTTGGTTTATGCCGCACCTGGATGTAGTCGTCCGAATGATCGGTTAGATGATATAGCCTTACCATCCGAATGAGTGTTCGTGTAACATCAGCCCTAAACACACAAGATATTATCTGCTTTGCTCGTGCCCGCACAAAAACTTCCCAGGGAGGTCACCCATCCTAGTACTGCTCTCGTCCAAGCACACTTAACTATGGAGTTCTTACGAAATCTATAGCAGCACATGATTTTAAAATGCATCTTCTATGTTTGGGAGGGGAAATTATATAATTAGCTCAGGATCTCCTTCTCTTCAAGCGATGTGGGGCTAACTCGTGGCCTTGTATACGTCACCTCACCTTACCCATCTTAGCATCCCAACCTCAGGAGTCTTGGCTCTTGGCTATTGGCTATTGGATCTTGGTCGTCACAATTCAGCCCCCTTAGGGCTACACATCCTCGTGTAAGGTTAGACCCCCCCATCTTGAGGAGAACCGGCTCTGATACCATTTTGTAACATCCACCCCAAACACACAAGATATTATCTACTTTGCCTTTGCTAGCACGAGAACTTTCCAGGGAGGTCACCCATCCTAGTACCGCTCTCGCCCGAGCACGTTTAACTACGGAGTTCTTAAGAAATCCGTAGCAGCATACAGTTTTAAAATACGTCTTCTATGTTTGGAAGGAGAAATTATATAAGTAGCTCATGATCTCCTTCTCTCTAGGCGATGTGGGGCTAACTTGTGGCTTTGTACACCTCACCTTACCTCACCTCACCTCACCTCATCCATCTTAGCATCCCAGCCTCAGGAGTCTTGACTTTTGGCTATTGGCTATTGGATCTTGGTCGTCATAATTCGAGCGTCAGATTTAAGAATTTCCTAAGAGCACCAGCCCATCTAAATGATTGTTCGTACACCATGCATAAAAATACCAAAGTCATCCGAATGATTATAAACTGTTCGAATTGACCCATAGCAATCCAAACCAGTGTTCGGATGGCTATTCACCAATGTTCGGACAAAGGCTAGATTGGCTAGTGCAGTTTTCAATACTTAGAACTCAACCCAAAATCCGATGAACACAAAATCGATTTTAGGACAATAAAATAATATGTTATTTTTACAAGAAATACTCTAAGAAAAAATTAGTTTTTTAAATAGGTTTGAATCCTCCTCAAAAGTGCGTCACAAAGAAAGTGATAAAGCAAACGTAATTCGATATGATCGAGAAACCCTTGCTACCCTTTGTAAATCCTACCATCGCATGTCTTTGAAAAGAGCATCTAGGACCGCATGATAAACTATTGTGTCATTTGATGTACTTTGCTATGTTGTGATATACTTGTCTGATCTTTAGAAATGTGAGCACGGTCATGACCTATCATGAGCAGAGTTACTTGTAATTTATCACAAATTGGTTTGAATGCACAAATTATGACAATAATGATGAGACCCCACAATGCGATAATAGAAAGAGAGCTAAGGGGATAACAAAACTTGAATTACTTCTCTTATTGTTTTTCATTGGGGCTTACATTGTATACATAGGAGATGAATGAGATCTCTCAAAGATCTCATAAAAGTCTAAAGATCTCACATATCTCGTCATATCTCTCGTTCTCTTAAAACATATAATTCTTCCAAATCACATAATATTTTTTTCTAATAATTTATGTAAACAGATTATCATAACTATATTTCCTAACAATTTAAGAGTCAATTTTAATGTTGGACGGTTTTTCCAAAAGGTGGCGTCTTCCAAACGACGATATTTCAAACATTAAACCCTTTGAATGGTTTTTACCACTTTTCTAGTGATTGTTCAAAAACTTTTGATATATGAGAGTCTCCTTATTCAATATTATTGTGATCTGAGCCCCTCGCACTGAAGAAAGAACATGGAACATAACGTGCGAAGAACCACCACGGAGAACACGGAGGCTGACCACCACCAAGAAGATCAAACAAAAGGAACAACCACACAAGCAATCACATACACAAGATGATATCCAACAACGATGAATAATTGATTCACTAGTATGGAAAAATCCGAATACACGTTTGTTTGTCTCTCATCAATCCCTCATACACCCATAAAGAGATATCCCCAAAAGAGAATAGATCCCGTAGCCTTTTCACCCTAAAGAACAAAAAAAAAAAACCCTTATCGAAGTCCTTAAGCCTCTAATGGATTCCCCTTGATCTTCCTTGATGATGGCTACCCTCTAAATCTCTCTTGGCTTAGTCTTGTATCTCTCTTGTGTCACTAGGTTCATCCCAGAACCTCTTATTTATAGGCACATATTTGTATTCGATTTGTAGAAGGAATCCCATGTGAAAACGTAGGCTGAACCGCCTCACCCGCGTGCTGCTAGAGTAGATTGTGCACAAGATCTTGTGAGATCGTGCACACAATCTGGGAAAGTAGTGCACACTATTTTCTTGGAAGACTCATTTTTTACTCCTTGTGCTATGTCTTCCGTCGTTTTTTCACACACAAACTTTGGAATTGTATATGGTTTGTTTGGAGTCACATCTTCAACAATCTCCACCTTTAGCTTCAAACAAGACATAAGCACTTTCTCGAAAATGAACTCCATCTTTTTGAACAGTGAATCTATCACCTAATGATCATCACTGCCTTTTGCTCCCATACTAGGAGCCCAATCACTAAGCTTGGCGATTGCCCAAGTCGTTAGACTTGGCCAATGGAACCCACCTCTTGATTATCTTCACCTCTGAGCGTGCTCCACTTGCATCTTTGTTATTTTTTGAATACCGCGTATATGCCGTTGCCCTTCCGGATAATTTGTATAGGCCTCCACTTAAGGCCCCTTTCATAATCAAGGAAGCTCCATCCCAAACTTTCATAACTCTACCTTGACCGGTGAACTTGCATCTGAGAGAATATAGCCTGAAGAGAGAGACTAGATTTCTTCTCCACCCTAAAATATGATGGATATCCGTAAGTGTCTGTACCTGCCTGTTAAATATCTCAAGTCGATTATCCCCGACTCCCCTTATTGATATCTTGGAGCTGTTTTCAGCCATCAACCTACCACCATTTCACTCCGTATACTTATCGAACCATGACCTGTGCAAAAAAATATGATGTGTGTCCCTACTATCAATTATCCTGTCCCCCACTATCTGATATAGAATCAGTGGTAGTCATCAAAACATCCCCCCTCATCGAAATCCCTCGATGAGGCATAACCTTTGGATCCATCATCCCTGCCTTTGGATGACCTTGAGCAATCCGATTTTGCTCCACCGTCAACTTGCACTCTAACTTCTAGTACCCAAATCTGCCGTACTTTCAACAAGTGCCTTCTTCTTTTTCACCCACACCCATACCCACCTTTAGTACATTGGATTAATTATCACCACCCGCCTCGCTTATCCCTTTAACTGAAGCTTGTTTGCGAGAAGCATATTCGTGATATCCTCCAACTTGATGGATTCCTTCCTGTAAAGTATCATGACCTTCAATTGCTCGTAGGACTAAGGTAGAGATCCAAAAAGAAGTAGCACCTTATCCGTCTCTTTTATGTCTTTACGAATATTAAGGAGTTCTTCCGTCAATTGATTGAAGGATGAGATATATATGTTTCACGATCCTTGTACATTCTATCATATAAAGAGTGTAGACCTTCTGCTTTAGGTACAACCGGTTCGTGAGTGATCAGATCATATACATACTCTCCAACTTCTCTTAAGACTTTATCGCGGAGACCTCCTTAGAGACGTTTGCCAATACAACCTTCATGAGACACGTCCAAATTGTGCTCACCGCCTTCAAATCAAATTCAATCTAATCAATGTCCATCATCGAGTCCAGCTTAATGCCCTGTAGAGATTTGTGCAACCAGTCTTGAATCAATGCATCTCTGACTTGTATTTGCCACAAGCCAAAGTTGATTTGGCTATCGAACTTCTTGATCTCGAACCATAGGTTTGATCAGTGAGCATCATCTTCAGATTCTTTGTCATCGAACTAGCACCTCCGAAATACCAACAAGAAGATCTGATACTTATTTATTATGTTCCGAGGCCCTCGCACAATGGAAGGAGTGTGAACCATGATGTGCAAAGAACCACCACAGAGAATACAGAGGCTCACCACCACCGAGAAGATTGAACAAAATGAATAAACACACAAGCAATCACACAAGATGATATCCAACAACGACAATCAATGGATTCATGAGTATGGAGAAGCTCGAGTATACATGCATTTGTTTGTCTCTCACCAGTCCCTTATACAAACAAAGAGATACCCCCCAAAAGAAATAAATCCCTTAGCCCTCTTACTACGAAGAACAAGAAAAAACCCTTACCAAAGCCCTCAAGCCTCTAATGGATTCCCTTACCTCTTTCTTGATGATGGCTACCCTCTAAACCTCTCTTGGCTCTCTCTTATAGCTCTCTTGTGTCACTAGGTTCGTTTTAGAACTTTTAATTTATTTATAGGCACACATTCAATTCGTATCTGATTTGTAAGAGGAATCCCACACAAAAACGCTGGCCAAACCATCTCACTCGTGTGCTGCCAGAGTAGATCGTGTGCACAATATGGGGAGATCATATGCACGATCTCCCAATGCAAGTCGTGTGCATGACCTGAAAAAGTAGTGCGCACTATCTTTCTGGTAGACTCATCCTTCGCTCCTTGTGATTTGTCTTCCGCTGTTCCTTTGTGCACGAATATGTGGCTTGTTTCGAGCTACATCTTCAACAAATATTTCTATGATGGGTAAATGGTGGTGGACGGTGCAGCAAGAAGGTGAGGGTTCGTGAAGAAATATTCTCTTGGCAAGACACTTTTGGAGTTACTCCTTATTGCAGGTCCGTAGCAGAACCTCAGGTAGGATTGCTCACTTTTGGAAGGGGTCCCTAAAGGTGCACGATTTCTACTAGCAGGGAATCATCTTGTCCCTTGGGGATGGCCACAACATCAGGTTTTGGGAGGAACTGCAAAACTAGTTTTGGGCTCAAAATTTGTTTTATTGCTAAAAACTCAGTTATTTATAATTCTAGAACTAGTTCTCAATATGCTAAAATTGGTTTGCACAAAACTAGTTTCTGGTATTCCAAAACCAAAACTTAAAATTTCAAAACCAATGAAACTAGTTTCTGGTATTCCAAAACCAAAACTTAAAATTTCAAAACCAATGCGAAACACACCCTTAATTATTACGAGTAAAATTCCTTTTTCGTTTTGAGATGACGTGGACTTGTGGAGAAGGCATTGATGATCTAATCAAAGATTAATGGAGTAGTGTTTATCATTTGCACAATTTGGCTTTGAATCTGGCCCATAAATCTAGCTACATGTATGATAAAAAAATTGTCACATGGGGTTTATCTCATTTTGGAAGCATCTTTGACATCATTCCAGAACCCTCCGTTTCTATTCCTAGTTCTAGATTTTAAAAGTAACGACTAGTATTTGTTCCGGTGGAATGAAGGAGTTGGGAATAAGAATTTATCACTCTGTGCGTTTCAATTCTAAGCTAACCGGAATGCTGAATGATTAAATTACATCAGAAATAGTAATTGATAGGAATACCCTCTTCTGGATGAGGATTAAGCGGAACAACTGTTCCTCGTGTCAAACACTCCCATATATATTAGCCTATCCAATTTCCTTTACAAGGTTGTCTTTTGATAGTTTTTCACCAAAGGCTGACTTATTTTTGCCAGAGTGACAACAACCAAAGAAATGATCTTACACCTCAAGAAGACTCATTCGAAGGGTGTTCTTTTAAAGTTGGATCTCGAAAAAAAAAATCTTCTGATTAGAGTTTCTGTGATTTTATTCTTTATCTTCATTGTGCTAAGGACTTCTCATATAAATAAGTTAGTTCAATCAAGGCTTCCCTCTTCTCTTCAAAACTTTCGTATGTGGTTGATGGTAACATTGGTAACCACTTCAACATGAAGAAAGGCAGAGGGGTTTAAGTTAGCATTCTTCAAACCTACACTTTGTGGATGAATGTTGTTAATCAAGTTTTGTCTCTGTTAAGTCATTTTTTTGGTTTTATATCGGAGTTCTCACCAAAGAAGGAATAATCCAAATGTTCAAGAAACAACTATTAATATATTGGTTCTGTTTAATTATTAGTCCAAAACTCCAAGTGGAACACCAGCACGAAGCAGCAGAAGAAGGTGAAAGAACCTCATGGAAACAAACCTTCACTGGGCCGCTGCCACATAGGTAGTGCACCCCACTTTCGGTTCCATGACCTGGTGTACGTGCACCAGTGAACTCCTAACCCTAGATTTTGCTCTCTATTTGAGTGGTACGCACGAGTGGTGCATACCACTTGATGTCGAGGCCTCGAGATGACTTTATTTTGGGGCTAATGTTGGGTTATTGGATGCGCGTTTTGATGTATATTAAGTGTAAGACTTATCCTACTATATAAAGGGGTGTTTTTGTATAGAATTGAAGAGGAATCTCATTGAGAGAGAGGGAGATTAGAGAGCTATTGTTAAGGGCTTGCTTGACGGTTTGAAGAACCCTTTTGTAACTCGATATTTTTGATTTTGATATTGAATTTCTCGGTGCTACCGCTAATGGTTATAGGCCAAAAGTCAATCGAACCACCTAAAATCTCAGACTCCTTGCTTGGTTTGCGTTTTTTACCTTTCTTTTGTATTATGTTGATTTTTGAATCTTTCTGGATTTTTTCTCTGCATCAAATCTTATTGTTTGCATTAGTTCATAGGACACACAAGAATGACATATGGGATATGCAGCTCTCTGAAGAAAATCTTCACATATTGTTCTTGATTGTAATGTCTCAATATATATTTGGGATTTTTGCAAAGGAAAATATGGCATTATAGGTCATTCTGGTTCAGTAGAATCTTTATGGATGATTAGACGTAGATGCAGATGTGGGGGAGGATTTCGTGGCTGTCGTACTTGACCCTCCTCCAACAGTCGATTGAAGGTTTACCCTTCGGGATGTGGCGCGCTTCGAAGCACTGAGTTGTGACTTGCTGGGCTGTCACAGAAGCACTGTAGAGTAGAAAGGTAGAGGAAGAGATGACATAGGATATGGTAACGGAGTTCGGTCGAAGCCTACGTCTCCGTGCGGTAAGATGCAACCTTTGAATCCACTATCTCTGAGTAAACAGTAGAGCTACTCTCGATAGGCCGAGGAGTGCCTCTTACAAGTAATCAGAGGATAGAAAAGTAGTCTGAAAACCAGAAAGCTCAGAGAGCTCTGGAAAACAGAAAGTGGGTTTTTGGTCTGGAATTTTGGATCTGGAATAATTTACAGGGTTTGCTATTTATAGTAGTTTGGTTCATCTAGGAAATAGTCCAAGAATATTTCTTAGAGTATCCGAGGTTTAGTGAATTTCCTGGGGGATTTACCAAACCCCAGATTATACAAGTGGGCCCTAGAAAGGGCTGCGGGTCCCACCGTCGTACTCATGGGCCCCAGACAGGGCTGCGGGTCCCACCATTGGACTCATGGGCCTCAGGTAGGGCTGCGGGTCCCACTGTTGGACTCATGGGCCCAGAGGGCTGTGGGTCCCACTGTTGGACTTGTGGGCTCCAGGCAGGGCTACGGGTCCCACCGTTGGACTCGTGGGCCCCAAGCAGTACTGCAGGTCCCACTGTCATACTCGTGGGCCCTAGGTAGGGCTGCGGGTCCCACCATTGGACTCGTGGGCCTCAAGCAGGGCTACGGGTCCTACTGTTGGGCCCGTGGGCCCAGAGGGCTGCGGGTCCCACTATTGGACTCGTGGGCCCCAGAGGGTTGTGAGTCCCACTGTTTGACTCTTGAGCCTCAGGTAGGGCTGTGGGTCCCACCATTTGGTGTTAGCTAGATTTTGCACCCACAGTTATCCCCTCCCAGTTAGATAATTGTTAACCTAGCTGGTTGGGATTTCCTAGTGCAAAGCCGATCGCTCGTCTACCGACCCTCTATCCGGGGTTGGCTGTTGTCTGTCTACCGACCCGCTACATGAGGCTGATCGTTGGGCCCACCGACCCCCTGTCCGGGGCTGACCATTATGTGTCTGCTGATCCATTGCGTGGGGCCGACTGTCGTCTGTCTGCTGACCCATTGTGAGGGGCCTACCATCGTTTACCTGTCGACCCCCTGTCTGGGGCTGACTGTTGTGCGTCTGCCAATCTGTTATATGGGGCCGACTATCGTCTGTCTGCCGACCCCCTGTCCATAGCCGACCATTGTCTGTTTACCGACCCGTTGCACGGGACCGATCGTCGTCTGCCTACTGACCCCTGTCCGGGGCCGACTATTGTGCGTCTGCCGACCCGTTGCGCAGGGCCAACTATCGTCTGTCTGTCGACCCGTTACGCGGGGCCGACCGTCGTCTGCCTATCGACCCCCTGTCCGGGGCTGACCATCGTCTGTCTGCCGACTCGTTACGCGGGGCCGACCGTCGTCTACCTGCTGACACCCTGTCCGGGGCCGACTATTGTGCGTTTGTCAACCTGTTGCACAGGGCCAACCATCGTCTGTCTACCAACCCGTTGTACGGGGCCGACCGTCATCTGCCTACCGACCCCCTGTCCGGGACCGACCATCGTCTGTCTGTCGACTTGTTGCGCGGGGCTGACCGTCGTCTGCCTGCTGACCCCCTGTCCGGAGCCGACTGTTGTGCGTCTGTCGACCCGTTGCGCGGGGCCAACCATCATCTGTCTGCCGACCCCTTGTCGGGGGCCGACCATTGTGTCCTTCGATCCCTTGACAGCGACCAACCGAGTGCGTGTTACCCCCTCCCAGTTAGGCAGGTGGGAACCTGGTTGATTGGGAAGCCACAAGGCAATGCCGGCGGCCAGCGCCGATGGGCGATTGCACAAGCGGGGGTCAGGCAGGGGGACCCTGGGGGCGGGGGTTTCAGGCCAAAAACCTGGAACAGCTTGGAAGTCAGGAAACTTGGACTTTGTCGTCTCGGCAAAGGATCTGGGAAGCTTAGAAGTTGCAAGTTGATAGGACGGATCCTACAGACGGTGCCAAACTATGGGGGAGGATTTCGTGGCTGTCGTACGTGACCCTTCTCCAACAGTCGATTGAAGGTTTGACCCTTCGGGATGTGGCGCACTTCGAAGCACTGAGTTGTGACTTGCTGGGCTGTCAGACAAGCACTGTAGAGTAGAAAGGTAGAGGAAGAGATGACACAGGATATGGTAACGGAGTTTGGCCGAAGCCTACGTCTCCGTGCGGTAAGACGCAACCTTTGAATCCACTATCTCTGAGTAAACAGTAGAGCTACTCTTGATAGACTGAGGAGTGCTTCTTACAAGTAATCAAAGGATGGAAAAGGAGTCTAAAAATCAGAAAGCTTAGAGAGCTCTTGAAAACAGAAAGTGGGTTTTTGGTCTGGAATTTTGGATCTGGAATAATTTATAGGGTTTGCTATTTATTGTAGTTTGGTTCATCCGGGGAATATTCTAAGAATATTTCTTAGAGTATCCGAGATTTAGTGAATTTCTGGGGGGATTTACCAAACCCCAGATAGTGCAAGTGGACCTCAGGAAGGGCTACGGGTCCCACCGTCGTACTCATGGGCCCCAGACAGGGCTGCGGGTCCCACTGTCATACTCGTGGGCCCCAAGCAGGGCTGCGGGTCCTACCGTTGGACTCGTGGGCCCAGGCAGGGCTGTGGGTCCCACTGTCAAACTCGTGGGACCTAGGCAAGGCTGCGGGTCCCATCATTGGACTCGTGGGCCCTAGAGGGTTGCGGGTCCCACTGTTAGATGCTTTGGACTTTGCCTTCGAGTTCCAAGGGCTTGACCTTAGGCTTATTGAATGTGCCGAAGCGTTGGATGCTGTGGACTTTGTTATTGAGGGCCAAGGGCTGGACCTTGGGCTTGTTGAATGTGTCAAAGCATTGGGCACTTCAGACTTTATCATCAAGTGCCAAGGGCAGGACCTTGGTTTTGTTGAATATATCGATGTGTTGGATGCTTCGGACTTTATTATCGAGCGCCAAGGGCTAGACCTTGGGCTTGTTGAATGTACCGAAGCATTGGACGCTTTGGACTTTGTCTTCGAGTGCCAAGGGCTTGACCTTGGGTTTGTTGAATGTATCGAAGCATTGGACGCTTCAGACTTTGTCTTCGAGCACTAAGGGCTGGACCTTGGGCTTGTTGAATGTGCCATAGCGTTGGACGCTTCAGACTTTGTCATCGACCGCCAAGGGCTGCACCTTGGGCTTGTTGAATGTACTAAAGCATTGGACGCTTCAGACTATGTCATCGAGCGCCAAGGGCTGGAGCTTGGATTTGTTGAATGTGCCGAAGTGTTGGACGATTCAGACTTTTTCTTCGAGTGCCATGGGCTAGACCTTAAGCTTGTTGAATGTGTTAAAGTGTTGGACGCTTCGGACTTTGTCTTCAAGTGCCAAGTGCTAGACCTTGGGCTTATTGAATGGGCTGAAGTGTTGGACGCTTCAGACTTTGTCGTCGAGCACCAAGGGCTGGACCTTGGACTTATTGAATGTTTATAAGTGTTGGACACTTCGGACTTTGTCTTCGAGTGCCAAAGGCTGGACCTTGGGCTTGTTGAATGTGCCGAAGCATAAGATGCTTCAGACTTTATCTTTGAGTGCCAAGGGATGGACCTTGGGCTTGTTGAATGTGCCGTAGCGTTGGACGCTTCAGACATTGTCTTTAAGTGCCAAGGGCTTGACCTTGGGGCTTTGTTGAATGATGAAAGTTAGAGTTCGGAGTACTCAGTGTAGTGTCCTAATGCTGGTTGACCTAGGCAAAGCACCATTTCAGTCGAACCTAGCATCGGGTCATATAGTGTTGTATTGTTGTCGGTTAGTTGGTTATGTCACAACCTGAACCTAACTAACTCTGGCGAGGCATGGGAGCATGAGTTCTTGCATAAATCAAGAGTATATGTGACACCAATGATTCAGAGTACTTAGCATAACGTTTTTGTATCAGTTGACTTAGGTGAAGCACCATTTCGGTCGAACCTATGTTGTGATGCGTAGCTTCATACTGTTGTAGGTTAGTCGGTCGTGTTGTAACCCAAACTGAACTAACTATGGTGAGGCTCGGGAGCATGTATTCTCACATAACTCGGGAGCATATGTGACTCTAATGATTCAGAGTACTTATTATAGTGTCTTTGTATCAGTTGACTTAGGTGAAGTGCCGTTTCGGTCGAACCTATATCGGGACGTGTAGCTTCATATTATTGCAGGTTAATCGGTTGTGTCGCAGCCCGAACCGAACTAACTGTGGTGTTGAATAGAATTTGGAATAGAATTTGATAGAATTTAAAATAGTGGCCATTTTATTGATAACTCGAAGGTAGTTACATCTATTGATAGAACCTTTTTGAGATGTGATGCATTCCATGCCCTTGGGAGTCATCATTCTTTGAGTGAGATGATCCGGTATAAACCTTTTCCACCAGCCTGTTGACTCGATGATGTATGGTCCTTCCTAATTTGGAGAGAACCATTGCCATGCTCCCTTATATTTAGGAAGACCTCTCTGAGGACGAGGTCATCAAAAGTGAACTGCCTTCGGTGGACCTTGCGGTCATAAACTGATTTGATATTCTGTTGGTAGTTGGCGATACACAAGGCTGTTTGGTCAAGAAGTTCGTCTACTTGGTTGAGGTCGCTGATATAAAGTTCCTCACTAATTCCTCACTGTATAGCATGAGTCTTGTGAGTTGGCAGATTGCTTCTGTAGGTAGAACTGCTTTTGACCCGTAAGTCAGACGGAAGGGTGAGAATCCAGTTGATCAACGAGGCGTGGTCCGATAACCCCATAGGATCTTGAAAAGGACCTTCTCCAATAATCCCTTTTTATCGTCTAACTTCTTCTTGAGCGTATCGAGGATGACTCTGTTGGAGGCTTTGGCTTGACAGTTGCATCGAGGATACCTCAGGGTAGAATAGAAGAGCTTGATTCCGTTGCTTTAACAGAACTCTCGAAATTTATCTCAGTCAAACTAAGCTCCGTTGTCGGGGATGAACATTTGCGGTGTGCCAAACCTCGAGAAGATGTTCTGTCTGATGAATTTGATAACTTTATTGTCTATCTCTCGAAAGAGAGGCACGGCCTTGACCCACTTTGTGAAGTAGTAGGTAGCAAGGAGTAAATACTTCTTCTTGCTAAGAGATAGGGGAAAAGGACCAAGAAAGTCCAAACCACATTAATGAAATGGCTAAGGACTTTTCAGAGAGTGGAGTTTATCTACGACAAGATGGATCACCCGGGCATGCCATTGACAGGGTTTGTATTTCTGAACGAATAGGTATGCATCCTTGGCCATAGTAGGCCAGTAGTAGCCTTGAAGCTTGACTTTTCCCTCAAGGGATCTGCCATCGGAGTGGTTGCTGCAGACTCCAGCATGGATGTTGTCCAAGATCGCTTCTACTTGATCAGGGCCAACACACTTGAGATGCATTTCGTCGTGAGACTGAAAATAAAGATCGTCTCCTTGAAAGCGATAGTGAGGAAGTTTACATTATAGTTATTTGGCTCGAACCAATTCTTCAGGCATTCTGCTATACCTGAAGAAGCCAAAGTTTGGCCATCTCCAATCTGATTGGTCTTCAGTCGTGGCGGAAGTGAGGATTGGCTGTCTCTAGCCCTTGCTTCTTTTCACCATGGTGATGTCATGCTGCTCTAGTATGGCTTTGGGCAGCTCTTGATATTCGATGTGGATTTGACATTGACCGATGGATCTCCCAGTACTGAGGCAGCATTGGCGAGGTTGTCTGCTTCACGATTCTCCACTCTGGGTATCTGGATGAATTTTACATTTGCAAATTGCTGCTTGAGGCATTACACAAGGGCCAGGTAGTGTTGCATTATCTCCCCTCGTGCTACGTAATCCCTGTTGATCTGCCTGATCATCAACTGTGAATCACTATAGATGGTTAGATGATCTAGCCCCAGCACTAGAGCAGTCTCCAATTCAAAAATAAGGACTTTGTACTTGGCTTTGTGTTGGTGGTATTGAATCCAAAGAGGATGGCATTTTGAAGATGATCGAGCTCGGGGGATATCAGAATTATCCCAATTCCAGAGCCGATTGCGCTCAATGCTTCGTCGGTATAGAGTCTCCATTGCATGGCTGTAGTTGAGGGAGCCTCAGGGCTTTGATTGACATGTTGCTCGTCATTATTGTTATGGTGCATCTTTGGGTCGTCTTCGAGAGCAACTGGATCTTTGATGGGGAAGTCAGTAAGGAAGTCAATCATGGCTTGCCCTTTGACAGAGATATGAGGCTCGAACTGAACACCAAGTGAAGTCATCTCCATTACCCACTTGGTCATCCTACCAGGTCGACCTGTCTTGTCGAGGATACCTTTGAGAGAGTAATCGGAGATGACGGTAACCAAGTATGATATGAAGTAGGGGCAGAGTTGCCTGGTAGTAGTCAGTAGGGCTAAGATGACTTCCTTCTTTATTGAGTAGCGAGTCTCGATCGGTAAAAGGGTGTGATTGATATAGTAGATGGGGCATTTAATTGAATCAATTTTGCTGACCAGAACTGCGCTGATGGCTTGATTGGTGACGACGAGGTAGACCCATAGCGCTTCTCTTGGCGATGGCGCGATCAGGATATTAGCTCAAGTGAGATAGAATTTGATATTTTGGAAGGCTTGCTTGTAAGCTGTGTCCCATCCTAAAGTGTTGGCTTTGCGAATCTTATCAAAGAACAGCTTACACTTGTTTGAGGATTTGGAGATGAATCGGTTGATCTCCACCAGTCTTCTCATGAGGTGCTGAACTAGTCTCCTTTTGATTGGAAGGCGATGACATTTTAAGGATTACTCGAATTTGGTTTGGATTTGCTTTGATATCTCTCCTGGTCACCAGATGAACTAGGAATTTGCTCGATTGCAATCCAATGGTTATTTGGCTAGATTTAGCTTCATACGATACTTTCTCAGAATTTGAAAGGTTTTGAAGAGGTCGGAGATGTGATCCACTCAGTTTTGGCCCTTGGTAAGCAAGTCATCGATGTAGACTTTGACGTTATGGCAGATCTGCTTTTTGAACATCTTCGTGACTAATCTTTGATAAGTTGACCCTATGTTCTTGAGAACAAAGGGCATGACTTTGTAGTAGTAGAGGCCTCTGTCCGTCACGAAGCATGTCTTTTCCTGATCATCTAGATACAGGGGGATTTGATTGTAGCCTGTGTATCTGTCCATAAAAGATAGTAGCTCGTGCGCAGTGGTGGCGTCGATGAGTCTATCTATCCTTGGCATAGAAAATAGATCTTTGGGGCAAGCCTTGTTGAAGTTGATGCAGACTCTGATCTTCCCGTTATTCTTTGGGACTGTGACGATGTTCGAGATCCAAGTTGGGTACTCTACTTCACGAATGAAACCTGGCACGAGTAGCTTGTTGATCTCTTCTTGAACTGTAGCCAGCTGTTTTGGCCTGATTGTTTAAGACTTCTGCTTGACTGTTCGCCCCTTTTTTGATGGTGAATCGATGACATGCATTATTCGGATTGATCCCGTGCATATCTTCGAAGCTCCAAAAGAAGAAGTCGATGTTGGACTTGAGGAATGATACCATGTCTCACGTTTCTGCATCGCTAAGACTGATACCGATGAATGTTTTCTAAAGGAGATCAACATTGTTGATGTCTATTCGGACGATCTCCTCGACTAAAGGTGGAGCCTCCCACTTCGCTGGTGTAGGCTTAGGCAGTAGAGGCTCCTTTGACTGCTATCTGGTCGAAGGACCAACTTTGTCGTCTGAACACTTTACTGATATTACATTGGACGTTGGTCGAATCTACAGCCGTGGCTTCGCATGATCTGCTCGTCGGTTGACTCCCTTGAATATACCTAATGCCTTCCCTAGTTGGGAACTTGAGGAGTTGGTGATAAGAAGAGGAGACGGTGCTAATTTGATGGAGGAATGGTCTGCCTAGGATGGCATTGCAGTTCGATATTAATATTCTTTCGATGACGGTGATGCGAACGGAGGCTCACATTTTTCTACTGAAATCTAGCGTGAACCTCACCTCTCCCATCATCATGATCTGTTCCCCGTTAAAGCTAGTGATGATGGTGGGGACTACATCAAGGCTCTCGTACTTATGGATGAGTCACTTGAAGCAGTCGGAGAACATAATGTCGATGGAGCTGCCGGTATCGATGATGATTCGGTTGATAGAGGTTCCCTTGATAATTAGTTGGAGGACCAAGGGGTCCTATTGTGGAGTGCAAACTCCGTTAAGGTCTTGGTCGGTAAAAATAATCACCAACCATGGGAGACCTTTGATTGGCTTCTCGATCCAAGACTCCTCGACTTCAACCACTGTGAGCACGTGGTGGACACATCGCACTTGGCATTTAACTTCTTTCTGAGCTGAAGTCTGGTGATAGAGACTACCATGGATACCATGAATCTCCTCTTAAATGATGATGGGGGTCGATTAATACATGATCGAGCAGATCCAACACGTCTCCTTCTCTCTCTAAGGAGGGGGAGGAGGAGGAAGTAAAACATTTACTGGGCCGATATTAGCCTTAAACTCCTAGAGGTGGCCTTCCTAAAAATGGTCCTCCAGATGGTAGTTTAGGTGATATACCGGATAGTATGGTGCCATGACATCGGTAGAAGTAGTAGTAGACCGCTTTATCCTCCGTCTGCTTGGTGCTAGGCTCAAGAGGGTCAGGCCTCCTGAGGTAGTCCTCGATACTGAATCTGCTTGAGATGATATCGATGGGTAGATTTCGTGGTTCTCTGAGACTTTACGGGTCTATCTCCTACTTGCTTTAGCCTATTGGAGGTTCCACTTTCCGTAGCCTGAGCATTGTAAGCTCGGGCTACTGGTCATATCGGCTCCTTGTCAAAAGAACGCCTCTTGACATCACGCCCTTTATGAGCTATCTGGTCATCCTCTACCTCAATCTCCCACTGAATTCGATCGAACAACACTTCGAGGGAGGCAGGTGGATTACGGATGAGGTCGTTGTATATGTGGAGATTATAGCTAGTGCAAGGCATTCTAGAATGCCAACATGACCGCTTCGTCGTTGAGGTGACGTCCGAAGGCGCAATATGGTCATTCCAGATTCTACGAGTGAACTCTCGAAGGGTTTCATCCAATCCCATCTGGAGCCGGTAGAGGGAGTCTAGCTTCTTCTCTAGATTGAGGTTCAACCGATAGTGCTGAAAGAATAGATATGCCAGATCCCAGAACCAGATCACAGAGCCCGTCGGGATGTTGTGATACCAGTCGAGTGACATATCGTCCAAGGTACCAGTGAAGATACGGCATAGAACTTGATTGTCATGATCGTATGACATTAATGCTTGCTTGAAGACCAAGACGTGCAACGTCAGGTCTCTCGTTAGGCAGTTGAACTTGGGGAGAGTTGGATTTCTCTAGCTTTAAGGGAAAGGAGCTTAGGGAAGTTGCCAAGGAATTGGCCCTTTGGAGGCGTGGTCATTCCAACGATCGCTTTGTTGGTCTGAGAGGTATCATGAAGGGAGGGGAGGCAGAGAGGGCTTCGAAATCCTTTCCCATGGGAGATGCTCTGCTAGGGGTTGGTCGATGTTGAAGTGCTATCGAATTCTGGGGTGATGCTCTTCGTTCTGAACCTCCCTCCGATAGTAAGGGTCGGAGGATGATTCAAAGCCGAGAGACTCGAGATGGCGAGTAGATCCTTCAAGGTGCTCCCTGACCATCTATCTAGGAGGGATAGGCGAGGGTCCGATCCCCTCGAAAGGGGTTCAAGAGACCATCGAGAAGTGTCTACAATGGATTGTCAAGAAGGAGCGGGGGATGGATCGAGTGACCGATATACGTCTGCTCTATCGTTGGTGCCGGCTGCTGATCTCAGAATATTGACTCTCCCTTCGGCGGTGACCCGTCGGAGAGAATCTCTCTTAACCATGAGAGAAGCATTCTACTTTATGAAAGTGAGAAGTTAGAAGTTCTCCACCGTGATCTGATACGTCACTTGTGGGTCAGCGAAGGGTGAGACGTGAGCTTTTCCTAGGCGTTAAGGAGTTGCGTCGGCATGTTGATCGGAGATTGCCAAGGCTGAGTCGGGGCGGCATGGTCAACTGACTGATGACTCCTCAAGTCCATAGCAGGTTGCTACTCAGGGCGTTGGCTTGTCGCAAACCAATGACATATTGAACAAGTCATAGGATGTTAAATGTCTGGGTGACCATTGCTTTCCTCTGGCTGATTTATGGGTTGTGTCTTCGCTATTCTAGTATAGTGATGGAGACAGACGTATTGCTTAAGTAATCAGTGGTTGCTGCTTCACCGAAAGAGCTCGGAAGCTTGGAGCTCACAAGTCGATAGGGAAGGATCCCACAGACGGTGCTAAACTGTGGGGGGAAATTACGGCCACCGTACGATCTTCCTCCAACAGTCGATTGAAGGTTGTCTTCGAGTGTGAAGCACAATGTGGTACTGAGCTATCGCATGCTATGCTGTCATGCTAAAACTGTTGAGTAGAGAAAGAGATAGAGAGAAGAAGAGTTGACACAGGATATGGTGACGAAGTTCGGCCAAAGCCTACGTCTCCATGCGGTAAGACACAACCTTTGAATCCACTATTTTTGAAAAAGTAGAGCTACTCTCGACAGGTCGAGAAGTGCTTGTATAAGCAGACAAAGAGTAGAGTCGGCTTGACTAGATTTTGATCACTAGCTGGCCCAAAGAGCTCTGGAAAATAAAAAGTAGAATTGGGAATAATCAATCCCGGTCTGGAATATTAATAGGATGTGCTATCTATAGAGTTTTGGAAATATCTAGGGTTTTGATAAATATCTAGGGTTATTTACCAGTCCCCATACCGTCTTTGTGGACCCCAGAATAGGTTGGTAGGTCCCACTATCGGCTTCATGGACCCCAGACATGGTTGACGGGTCCCACTGTCATTTCTGTGGGCCTCATGCAGGACTGGCGGGTCCCACTGTCATCTTCGTGGGTCCCAGGAAGGACTGACGGGTCCCACTATTAGGTGTTAGCCAGATTTTGCATCCACACCATCATCGACATAGCTACCACTCCCATTGCGCTCTCTAGTTCCTCGCCTTCATGGGCTTGCCCTCCTCGGGGATTCATTCAATCAATGAGCCTGTACGTTGGTAGTTCTAGCTGAGCAAGTGGTTTCATCCTGCGTAATGATGAGGGCCGACGTATTCTCTGCATGGTAAGACCTCTCTTGCTTGTAGCCCCCTAGAAGCGGAGGCCCTTGCTTTGCTGGAATGCTTGAACAACCTTCTCTCTGTTGGTGCGACGTACTCTTGTGCAAGTAGAAGGTGACAACTTGGTCCTTGTTTCTCTTCTGTTGGACGGGAATATTTTCCCTCCCTAACGAATCTGCAATACTATAGCGGAAAGCAGGAACCTTTCTTCAAGATTCTCTGCCTATACGTGTTTTTGATCTGTCATATGCTGAGAGGCGACAACGAGTGTGCTAATTTACTTGCTAGCTAGCACTCCTTACTTAGCAACTCGTCTTTCTGCTCTAGTGCTCCTATAAACTGCATTGTGTCCTGTCTAAACGCCAAAGCATACCCCCATGTGGGATCTCCATCTCCGGTTTGTAACGAAGTAACTAATGCGAAATTGGCCTTGGGGCAGGATGAATTCGTAATTCCGAAGAAGAAAAGAAAAGAAAAGATTAGATTTTAAACTATTATCTTCCCTTCTCTTGAGATCGATCTGCATGTCCAAAATATTCTTCATGGCTATGCTGACCGCGAGGTGACCGACCGAACCGACCCCTTGTTAAATAATTTTTTTATGGTACATGAGGCCTTATAATTAAAGTTATTTTCAGTCGGGGGACAGATAGTTAAGTTGTAGCATAACATGGGCCGCGTGTTACCCCTGACACAAGTCCCGGGTCGTTGGCTCCAAGTCGAACCATCTCGCCTCCACAAACCCCTTTTAAATTCTGCACCCCCAACTTGCGGACACAGAAGAGAGAGGACAGTATGGCGTATCCCTAGCTTTGATTCTCTCTCTCTCTCTCTCTTCTCTCTCTCTCTCTCTCCCCCCCCCCTCCCAAGACACTATTTAACTACATATCTAGCCCATTTCTTTCCCCCATGAACCTGTCTTCCTCCTCATCCAACACCTCTTGTGTTTCTCCATTTCCCTCTCTCTCTCTCTCTCTCTCTCTCCACACATATAACTCCTTCTGACATCTCTCTCCACTTCACCTCCCCCCCATCACTTTCACAGACAACTCTCACACTCTCTTGTCTCTCAGACTTGTCTCACCTCCTCCTCCACACACAACAAACCACTAGCCACTGTCTCTCCCCTCTCTTCCCCACACTATCTAGCTATATATAACTTGCCACTGACACAGCCTACACAACCCACATTCCGCACCGAAGAAGATGTCGAGCCGGAGGTCTCGGTCAAGGCAGTCGAGCTCCTCGAGGATCACCGATGATCAGATCAATGACCTCGTCTCCAAGTTGCAGTCGCTGCTACCCGATGCGCGCGCTCGGACCTCCAATCGGGTCAGCCCGCCGCATCCTTCCCCTCATTTTGCTCTTACTTCGCCCAGTTCCATGGTTTTAGCTTATGTATAAAGGGTTTGGGTTTGGTGCAGGCGTCGAAGGCTAAGGTCCTGCAGGAGACTTGCAACTACATTAGAAGCTTGCACCAAGAGGTGGACGACCTGAGCGAGAGGCTGTCGGAGCTGCTCGCCACCACCGAGATGAGTAGCGCTCAGGCCGCGATCATCAGGAGCTTGCTCATGTGATGGATCGTCGACCGCCACCGCCGCCGTACTTGATGTCCTTCTTTCCTTCTAGGTTTGTAGCTTAGGGCTGTGTCATGGCCATCACTGTACTGAAGTTATGCTTAATCTTTTTCACTTAAAACCCTATCATGATCAGTCGTTTCTTGTGGTAAAGAATGCATTTAGCCCTAATTTTGTCGGCTTCGGAAAATGGTTTGTTTTCTTGGGTGGATAAATGGGGATGTGAATGGAATGATGGGTTTAGCAGTTCCAAGCTGCAATGTGATATCGAAGTGGGGGGGGGGGGGGGGGGGTGGCAAGAAAGGGTGGCCTTGTGTTCTTTTGATGTTAGTGGGAGGTTGTATCAAGAAAGGGCCCGGTGATACTCTGACCTTATAAACTTTTTTTTTTTTTGGCAGAGAAACCAACCTATCTATCCCTCTCATCCATCCTCAAATGGGGCACTGGGTACCAATGCCAATGGGTTGCTGCCCAGAGCCAGTTGACCTGAAGTGAGGGAGGGGAGAACAATAAGGAGGTGGACATGTTATTATTAATATCATAATCACTGAGATCCTTATAGCCTCTTCAAAGAGGGGAGAGATACAAGTGAAATAAGAGTTACAATGAAGAGCATGTGCAGCTAAGATGTGGGCTGCCTGATTCCAATTCCTCTTGATGTGGTGAAACACACTAGAACAAAAAGCTGGGATAGTTTAGGGTTTGGGGTTTAAGGTTTAAGGTTTGGGGTTTAAGCTCGAACCCAGATCGATAGGTTCGAATGGATATTTCTTATTGCTATGATGCGAGGGTTCGGTTTCCCTGAAAGATTCTTCCATTGGATTTATAGCTGTATCTCAACCCCTACTTTCTCTATTATCATTAATGGGAGCCCAAGGGTTTTATCAAACCTGAGCGGGGAATCCCTCAAGGATCCTTCTCGCCAAACTTGTTCCTATGATGCACTCAACTTTTATCCAGAATGCTGTGAATCTTCAAGAATGTGGCCAACTCCAAGGTAATCACCTTGGTAGAGGGGGGGAAATCATTTCTCATCTCCTCTATGCCGATGATCTGTTTATATTTGATCATGCCACGTATGAGGATACGATCACTATCAGAGATGCATTGATAAGATTTTCTTTACTTTCAGGTCAAGCAATTAATTTCTTGAAATCCACTGTACTTTTCAGTAAGAATGTCCACAAAAATACCCACCAGGGGATTGGAGAGTTGGCAAAGCAACTGATGCTTTGGTGATGAGGTTGTGGGTTCAACTCTTCCTCCCCTCGATTTACCCAGGAGTGAAGTGGGAATTGCCGAGTGGGTCGGGCTTCACTCCCGGAGGGATTAGTCCGAGCCTGAAGTGGGCCATTGCCCGAAAGGTTTCGGGACACCCGCCGATGTCAAAAAAAAAAAAAAAAAAAAAAAAAAAAAAAAAAAAAAAAAAAAAGAATGTCCACAAAAATAAGCGTGTTTTGCTTGCACATAGTCTGATTATGAAAGAAATGACTAAGCATGAGAAATATCTTGGAAGCCCTCTCTTTCCTGGGAGATCTAAATCCTCAACCTATAGTTTTCTATATGATAGAGTTCAGACTAAGCTCAAGGGATGGAAGGCAAAAATGCTATCTCATTCGGAGAGAACTACCTTGATCAAGTATTCTCTTTCTTCAATACCCCCTACTTTGTCAACTATGTTGCTACCTAAACGTATTACCGATCCTTTAAATGCCATGGTTCGTGATTTTTGGTGGGGCTACGACAGAAATGGGCGACATATATATACAAAGGCATGGAAGATCTTCCAACTCCCAAAATAGGAACGTGGGCTTGGGATTCATGATTTTGTGTCGATGAATTGAGCGTTTATCTTGAAACTAATATGGAGATGTCTCAATGCCCCCCAGCTTTGGTTGGCTAATGTTCTTGACGGTAAATACGTACATTTGGGGAAGTTATTTTTGGGGTCAGAAGAGACAACCCTACAACTCGGTGACCTGTGTTGGAAATAATCCCAAGATAGAGGCCTGTAGCGGAAGCAAAGAGTAGGTCCGAAGATCTTGGGTGGTGTGCATTACATATCAAATTTTTCATCGAAACGATCTACACATGCGTGTATGAATCTAGTATGGCAACTATGTGACCCTCCTAACGTCGATCTAGCACAAAGAACAATTTAGCATGTATGCATGTTCTATTTACACTAGATCTACAAGTTAGAAGCCATTCCTCCGTATGGATTCTTTTACCGCGATAAAATTTTCCTTTGTCGATAAAGACGTACGACCTCGGATCTGGTCGATATAGCTTCAGTGCAATGGCCATAACGTTTCACCTCGAACTTCGATTGGGCTGAAATTTGGACTGCAGATAGAGAATTTTGAGACGCAACTTTTGTAAGTAGTTTGAGATCTTTTGGAGTTCAATAGATTCCAAAATTGTAGAAACGTTATTGATCTTCTGTGCAAAAATTGGACAACAAAAGATTATGAGAAGCGCCTTCTAGTTTACCCGATCTCGCATGATGTACGACACCTCATCGATAGATCTTTGAGTGCCTCCATGCAAGGAGTCTTCTCTGTCTTTGATTCATCATACGAGGAAGAAGAACCATATCCGAACCCTCGCGCACATGCGTTGGAGACGAGAGAGGAGAAGAAGAAAAAGAGGGGGGCGGCTAGGGCATCATCAAGTGGTAGCTTGCCCCCCTTTCCTCATCCATATATAGGGGATGGCCCCCCATACCTTGCGTATAAGGGTTATGGTCGGACCCCCCTATTCTCTCTCCTCCTTGCGTGTTGCAATAGGCCGGCCCCTTCTTGCCATGTGTGTCCGGCCCCTAAAGTCAAACCCCTTGAACTTAACCCCCTTCCCTTTAAAACTTGCTAGCAACTCCTAGATGCTTGGAAGGGGGTGGCCTATATATACCCCCATGAGCTATGTGTGGCCAACCTAGCGCATGGTGATATTTTGGTTTTTCAAAATACCCCCATGCCTCTAGTTAGTTGCCCATCTCGCTTGGGAACTTGCATGCGCACTTGCGTGGGTTATGACTATGTGTGTCTCTATATTACCTCGGGGTTGCCCCCCTTTAGCACACAAACGTATATACACATCTACCATGCACTAGTGCAATACACACATAAAGCGTATTAGGGTTAAACTAATTACTTCCTCTAACTGCGTCCTATGAAACAGGGACCAGGGTTTATGGCTTCCAACTTAGTCTCGATCGATACACTACTCGATTGTACCATCGATCCTTTGAGTCCGAGTAAACCTGCATAGCCATCCAAAGTGTGACACAAGCTGCACTCCAATTCCTCCGAACTTACTATATTCTCCTGTATACCCCTGCTCTTCGTTTAGTAGTGGTAAACTCATTGTCCCTCTATTTGGTGCTATGATATGACTAAAGCGGTAGAGAATACCGTCAGACTCGAGTGCTCATATGACTCAGTTCCTTCCAGGTTGACCACGTTGTCCCTCTACTTGGTGCCATGATCCCATCAATAGTCCAACTGATGATCATGATCCAGTCAATAGTCCAACTGATGACCATCAGGTCTGGGTTTAATATGACATATGTCAGACCAAGAAACGTACCTCCCTTTAGGGGTATGGATGGCCTACAAGAGTGACACGCTGATGCGATGCCAGTCGGGTAACTTTGTATGAATAAAATATAATAGCTATATTCGTACGAATGAACTAAAATGACTAAATTCATATGAATAAATTAGAATGGCTACATTCGTACGATTGAATTAGAATAGTTACATTAGTACGAATGAAATGGAATGACTATATTCATACGAATGAAATTGATTGGCTATATTCGTACGAATGAATTAGAATAGGTACATTCATATGAAATAGAATAGCGACATTCATACAAATGAAATAGAATCGCTACATTGGTACGAATGAAATAGAATCGCTACATTCGTACAAATGAGTTAGAATGGCTTACGAATGAAATTGAATGGTTACATTCATACGAATGAGTTAGAATAGCAACTATAATGACCTGTTTTTCTCTGCCTAAATTATTATGATGTCCTGTACTTTTAATAGATAGATTATAAATATTTATTTAAAGAAATAACTATTTTTAGCCCTTCTTTCACTAGGTCATTTGGACTTTCTTTGTTTTTAGTTTCGTTTCATATAAACCCTACAGAAGTTTCACGATATGTTTATCTGTATCTTTGAGACCTTCGATTTGGTGCATCCCACGTGCCAAACAAAATTTTGTATAAAGAGATCTTAGCGATTATTCTTTAGCATCCGGGAGAATCGGTAGTGGTTCTGGTAAACCATTATAAATGAAATTATTGTAGCTATGATACTACACCAATACTGTTGAAAAAGGATGGGTAATGACCGTCATTTTTCAGTATGTCGTTTTTCAATACCCATCAATTTTTACCATTAAAAAATATGAATTGACCATCGTTTATTAAAAGAAAAACTTTTTCCATCGTTTATTTTTGTAGTTTATTCCTCAAAATTGTGTAGTGTGACCGTCTCATCGAGCCATTTCCGGAACAATTTTTTCAAGAATTTTTCGAGTTCCGAGCGATAAGTTATTCAAGTTTTTATATTTTTACTCTTTTGTGTTCCTAGCTTGTTTAATTCAAGAGCCCGATCTCGATAAAACTATCGACAATGTGTTCATCTCGTCAATACCTTTCCAACAGATCTAACCGTGTTGGATTCCGAGTCCGAAACCTCAAGTTATGAGTCATTGAATATTTAGTTGCGAATCTCAACCGCAATGTTGTGTAATGCCCATTGGCATAAATGAACCTTAGCCATTGACGTCGCGCGGCGCCACATTGGCGCATGCGAACCCCGACCGTCGGTGTCACCTTCGTATATCGTATGTGCGTACGAATCATGACCGTTGACCTGCATGCGTGCGTACTTAGCGCGTGTGAATCCCGAAAGTTGGTGTCGTGCGGCACCCGACAGCGTGCGCGAACCCAGGTCGGATGTATAACATTAGGGATTTTTAAAATTTTAAAAGTAATAATAAAATAAAATAAATAATAAAGTAATGATCTCATCGTAGGATTGAAGGAAAGAGGAAATGGGCGGTGGAGATGGGTTCTCAGGGGGCCATGGAATAATGCCCGACGGCTAGGATGCAAGGAAAATGAGATGGACGGTGGGGATGGCAACAGTCACCCCCTCCTCTCATCCACACAAAACCCTCCACTTTACCCCCTCGTGTTGACCCAACCTGACTCGACTAAACCTGACCCGGTCCAAACCCAACCCGATTAGCACCTCCACCTGGCCTCCCCACCGTGCTCCTTCTCCGTTACAGCTGCCCCTCAGCCAACCTCCCCTCGACCTCGACCTCAACCCCCCCCCCCCCCCCCCCGTGTCGATCTTCCGACCCACCGAGACCTCCCGTCCGCCGGTCAACAAAGGAGGGAAGAGAGAGCGAGGGAAACAGAGGAGAGGATAAGAGAGAGAGAGTTCTGCAGAGACGAAGGGAGAAACAGAGTGAGAGTGAGGGAGAGTTTGAGAGAGAGAACGAAAGAGAGAGAACCAGAGAGAGAGAGAGTGAGAGAGCTGGAGATGGAGGGGGTGCAACTGAGCACCGGCAGCCCCTCCTCCCCATGCGCCGGCGACCTCCCCCTTGCGTTGCATGGGCCGGCGACAAGGCCCGGCCACCAACCCGAGCTCCCCCTCCCCCCTGCGGTGCGCTGGCGACCTCCCCGACTGCCCGAGCTGGGGTCCGAGCTCCACCACTCCTGTGTGCTATGCCGAGCCGAGCCCAGCCTCCTCCTCCTCCCCGAGCATGATGACCTCCTCCTCCCCCTTGTTGTGTGCTCCGGCGATGAGCCACCGGAGCCCGAGTGACCCCCAAGGTAAGCTACACCTCCCTCACCCCTCTTACCTTCGTGTAAACCTCGGGAGCACCCTTCGGGGCCCCTGCAGTGGTGTTAAACGATTCTTGGCCGGAGCCAAGCCCGAGCCAACCCGTGTACGTGTGGACGGGTTTTTTGCCCGGACCACGGGGTCGCCGACGCGGATCCGGCGAACCCCATCGAGCACGAACGGCTCCCGGTGGGTCACGATCATGCATAGTCCACGTCGACGGTGATGGGATGGCCGACCGACGACCCGAGCGGCACCGGAAGGAGGCCAAACCCCAACACCTGTTTTTCTGTTTCGTTGGAGAAGACGGGGGATAAATCCGTCATTACGGATTTGTCCGGGGCAAATGAGTAAAAACATATGTAATTATATATATGTAATTATATATATGTATATATATAATAGATTTTATACTATATTATAGAGGGATGTTACGTGGCGCTGTGCGCTGCTGGCGGAGCAAATGCGCTGTGCATCGGTGGCCGTCCGATCGGATTTGATCAACGGCAGACCGAAATCCCGCTCCACTATCCCGACGAAAATCGTGACCGTCTGATCCCGTGCAGCGCACCCCGCTAGGCATATAATCCGTCGGTTCGATTCCCATCCGTTGGATCGATGGGAACCGAACGGACAAAATCAATTTTCGCTGTTACTGTAGCGGCTACAGTAACAGCGAAATTCGATTTTGTCCGTTCGATTCCCATCGATCCAACAGATGGGAATCACTCGGCCCAATTGTGTGTTAATTCGATTCCCATCCGTTGGATCGATGGGAATCGAACGGACAAAATCGAATTTCGCTGTTACTGTAGCCGCTACAATAACAACGAAAATCGATTTTGTCCGTTTGATTCCCATCGATCCAACGGATGGGAATCGAATCGACGGATTATATGCCTGGCGGGGTGCGCTGCACGGGATCAGACGGCTTGATCCAGGGGATCAGATGGTCACGGTTTTCGCTGGGATAGTGGAGCGGGATTTCGATCTGCCGTTGATCATATCCGATCGGACGGCCACCAATGCACAGCGCATTTGCTCCGCCGGTAGCGCACAGCGCAACGTAACACCCCTCATATATATATATATATATATATATATATATATATATATATATATATATATATATATATATATATATATATATATATATATATATATATATATATATATATATATATATATATATATATATATATATATATATATATATATATATATATATATATATATATATATATATATATATATATATATATATATATGGGTCAGGTTCAATGGACACTGTTTTTGCACTCAATTTTCTACACCGATTTTCAAAACATTAGATAGAGGTTTCAGAATTTCTTTGTTTTTTGTGAGCATAATCACCTTATCCTAGATAGCACGTCCACAAAAAATCAGAACATTCTAAATCCTCCAAGTACATCAAAACTAAAAGGTTTTATAGATCAACCTTCCATGTTAATAGTTAATTTGAAGAGCACATTTAATAAGTCTAAAGGTTTTAGAATATGTTGATTTTTTGTAGATGTGTTATCTAAGACAAGATGATTATGCTCATAAAAAATCAAAAAATTCTGAAACCTCTATCTAATGGTTTGAAAATCGGTGTAAAAAATTGAGTGCAAAAACAGTGTCCATTGAAACTGACCCTATATATATATATATATATATATATATATATATCGGAAATGGTAGCCTACTCCATGGAGTAGGAAACTTACCTACTCCATAGGTTAAATGGATGCCGTGTTGCACTTTTTGATGGAAGTTAAGACTTAGTCAAGTTAGGTTCACCCCTCCCAACAATTATCAAGAAATTTTTTTTGAGAAAAACATATACCAAGTGGCATTTTTAGCATCCATAAAAAATATGTTTTTACGATACGCAGTTTACCGTTAAATTTGTTTCAACTTGATCGAGTTGGTTTAAGTTTTTTTCTTCGGATTTTTTTTTCATAATCCTAATCTATCCATATTAGATTGACCATACATGAATAAAAAATTTGATTAGAAAGTGCCATGTGGCGTCTATATAACCCATGGAGTAGGTAAGTTTCCTACTCCATGGAGTAGGCTACCCTTTTCCTATATATATATATATATATATATATATATATATATATATATATATATATATATATATATATATATATATATATATATATATATATATATATATATATAAATTTATATTTATATATAATATTGTATGGGATGTTATACTTTTTTTAATATACTATATAGGTGGGCCGAACTTAATTACGTGGGCCCACCACTGTGCAATGATTAGTGTTAATATTGTATCAGTTGCCGCTTCGTCGTCGGGTGTCGGAATCCGACGAAATCGGCGGCAACGGACTCAGTTTCTCGGGCCCTACCTGTTGGTAGTATGTGGATTCCTATTTGACCAAATTACTAAAATACCCCTCATAGGAGCCGACTTAGCTAACCTCGGTCTGAATACCGTTCCGCTATCTAGTGTCGAAATTCGACAAAACTGATAGCAACGGGTCCCAAATTTCTTATTTATTTAAATATAACATGTTTTAATTATTTTAGTGTATTATATGCTATATTCATTTAAATATTGATCTACTAGAATAATTTAAGTAAACCCTTAACGACATCATAATAACAGAATAATTTAAATAAACCCGTAATGACATCATAATAATAGAATAATTTAAATAAATTTTTTTTACATCATAATGATATAATAATTTAAATAAACCCTTTTATGACATCATTTAAATAATTAAATAATAAAATAAAATAAATAATTAATTAATAATTAAATAATTAATTTTGAGAAATTAAAAATAAAAATAATAAATTTTCGATCCGTGCATAGTTGGCTTAGTAGAGCTAGGATTAATCCCTAACTATTGTTTGACCTCCCAGGATATCTATATAGGCTATCCGGGTGTTAGCCTTAGTCTAAGGGAATAAATGACCACACATTGTCCCAGTTAATTAAGTCCAACTTATAGCCTCACTTGTTACGTGGTATGAGGGTGGACTTGGTTACCTTGGACTTACATGGTTAGTGCACTTGACTTAGGAAGTCCTTATGACCCTTTGGGCAGAGACGAGTTGTTTGGAAGGTGGTGGTTCCTTACGGGTGCCCTAGACTAGTGGCGTTTCGTATTTTAAGGACTTTTTCCTGATGAGGCACTACAAAAAAAACAGTTTTTATCGACGGACAATATCCGTCGGTAAAGTGACTTTTTCGTCGGTAAATCTTTATGGCGACGGAATCTATTTCCGTTGCTAGTCTGTCGAAAAAAAGGCGTCGGGAAAAATCGGCGACGGACAAAAAATATCCGTCGGTACTAATAATTAATACCGACAGAATTTTTCTGTCCGTCGGTTATATAAAAATATTTAATTAAAAATATAATAGAGTATTACCGACGGAAAGTAAACTACCGTCGGTAATATATAAGGTTATTACCGACGGCTAAAGGTCTTACTGCCGGTAATACTTTATATATTACCGACGAAAATATAATTTCTGTCGGCAATATATAAATAATTAAAAAAATTAAAATATATTATTGCCGACGGAATTGATAGATTCCGTCTTTAAAAAAACATAATTTTTTTTTAAAAGTTACAGAAATAATGTTATTTAATTCCTGTGATTTACAACAATACCACAATATATTCAAATATTATCATAATTGACTAAATCAAATATTACCATAATTTATCAAATATTAAAACAATTTATCAAATATTACCGCAAATTATCAAATATTACCAAATACTACCACAATACCAGAAAATTATAGACAAGACCAAAAAATAACCACATATTTATTATAAAATTATTTTTACATAATCCAAAACTGAGGAAATATGCGTGCCCTATCTCAACCACGCCATGCCGTCCGGCACCAACGCTGGTGCTCTCATCCCCTGACGCCGCCCGGCTCCTGCAATTAACATGTATTTATTAAAAAAATAATTTATATCTATAATTGAGAGTCTAAGCGTTGAAAAATTATAAGTTTGCGTGTTTGGGATTTGAAATTGGTTTGGATTCGATCGGATCGTTATCAAATCGGCATCCGATAATTCGTACTTAGAATTATTTTGTATTTCGGACTTACGAGTGAGTTCTAATTGGATATTTTAATAATTTACGCTCTGATTGACCAATTTAGAGTCTAACCGTTGAAAAATCATAAGTTAGCGTGTTTCAGATTCAAAATAGTTTTGGATTCTATCGGATCATCATCGGATCGACATCCGATAATTCATACTTGGAATTATTTCATATTTCGGACTTGCGAGTGAGTTCAAATTGGATATTTTAACAATTTACGCTCTGATTGACCAATTTAGAGTCTAAGCGTTGAAAAATCATAAGTTAGGATGTTTCGGATTTGAAATAGGTTTGGATTGGATCGGATCGTCATTGGATCAACATCCGATAATTCGTACTTGGGATTATTTCGTATTTCGGATTTACGAGCGAGTTCTAATTGGATATTTTAGCAATTTACCCTCCGATTGACCAATTTAGAGTCAAAACGTTGAAAAATCATAAGTTAGCATGTTTCGGATTTGAAATAGGTTTGCATTCGATCGGATCATCATCGAATCGGTATCCGATAATTCATACTTGGAATTAATTCGTATTTAGGACTTACGAGCTAGTTCTAATTGGATAGTTTAACAATTTACCCTCTGATTGATCAATTTATTGTCTAAGTATTGAAAAATCTTAAGTTAGTGTATTTCAGATTGAAGTAGGTTTGGATTCGATCGGATCATCATCGGATCGGCATCTGATAATTTGTACTTAGAATTATTTCATATTTCGGACTTACAAGCGAGCTCTAATTGGATATTTTAATAATTTACGCTCCGATTCACCAATTTAGAGTCTAAGCATTGAAAAATCATAAGTTAGCGTGTTTCGGATTTGAAATAGGTTTGGATTCGATCGGATCCTTATCGGATCGGCATCCGATAATTCGTACTTGGAATTATTTTGTATTTCGGACTTGCGAGCGAGTTCTAATTGGACATTTTAACAATTTACGCTCCGATTGACCAATTTAGAGTCTAAGCATTGAAAAATCATATGCTAGCTTGTTTCGGATTCAAAATTGGTTTGGATTCGATCGGATCGTCATCGGATCGGCATCCGATAATTCGTACTTGGAATTTACGATCCGATTGACCGATTTAGAGTTTAAGTGTTGGAAAATCATAAGTTAGCGTGTTTCGGATTTGAAATAGGTTTGGATTCGATCGGATCATCATCGGATCGGCATCCGATAATTCATACTTGGAAATTATTCCGTATTTCGGCCTTACGAGCGAGTTCTAATTGAAAATTTTAACAATTTACGATCCGATTGACCGATTTAGAGTCTAAGTGTTGGAAAATCATAAGTTAGCATGTTTCAGATTTGAAATAGGTTTGGATTCGATCGGATCGTCATCGGATCGATATCCGATAATTCGTACTTTGAATTATTCTGTATTTCGGACTTGCGAGCGAGTTCTAATTGAAAATTTTAATAATTTACGATCCGATTGTCCGATTTAGTGTTCAAGCGTTGGAAAATCATAAGTTAGCGTGTTTCGGATTTGAAATAGGTTTGGATTCGATCGGATAGTCATCGGATCGGCATCCGATAATTCATACTTGGAATTATTCCGTATTTCGGACTTGCGAGCGAGTTCTAATTGGAAATTTTAATAATTTACGATCCGATTGACCGATTTAGAGTCTAAGCGTTGGAAAAGCATAAGTTAGCGTGTTTCGGATTTGAAATAGGTTTGGATTCGATCGGATAGTCATCGGATCGGTATCCAAAAATTCGTACTTGGAATTATTCCGTATTTCAGACATGCGAGCGAGTTCTAATTGGAAATTTTAACAATTTACGATCCGATTGACCGATTTAGAGTCTAAATATTGGAAAATCATAAGTTAGTATGTTTCGAATTTGAAATAGGTTTGGATTCGATCGGATCATCATCGGATTGGCATCCCATATTTCGTACTTGGAATTACTCCGTATTTCGGACTTGCGAGCGAGTTCTAATTGGAAATTTTAATAATTTACGATCCGATTGACCGATTTAGAGTCTAAGCATTAGAAAATCATAAGTTAGCGTGTTTCGGATTTGAAATAGGTTTGGATTCGATCGGATAGTCATCGGATCGGCATTCGATAATTCGTACTTGGAATTATTTCGTATTTCGGACTTGCGAGTGAGTTCTAATTGAAAATTTTAATAATGTACGATCCGATTGACCGATTTAGAGTCTAAGCGTTGGAAAATCATAAGTTAGCGTGTTTCGTATTTGAAATAGGTTTGGATTCGATCGGATAGTCATCGGATCAATATCCGATAATTCGTACTTGTAATTATTCCGTATTTCAGATTTGCGAGCGAGTTCTAATTGGAAATTTTAACAATCTACGATCCGATTGACCGATTTAGAGTATAAGTATTGGAAAATCATAAGTTAGCGTGTTTCGGATTTGAAATAGGTTTGGATTCGATCGGATTGTCATCGGATCGGCATCCGATAATTTGTACTTTGAATTATTTCGTACTTCGGAATTGCGAGCGACTTCTAATTGAAAATTTTAATAATTTACGATCCGATTGACCGATTTAGAGTCTAAGTGTTAGAAAATCATAAGTTAGCATGTTTCGGATTTGAAATAGGTTTGGATTCGATCAGATAGTCATCGGATCGGCATCCGATAATTCGAACTTGGGATTATTCCGTATTTCGGACTTACGAGTGAGTTCTAATTGGAAATTTTAATAATTTACGATCCGATTGATCGATTTAGAGTCTAAGCATTGGAAAATCATAAGTTAGCGTGTTTCGGATTTGAAATAGGTTTGGATTCGATCGGATAGTGATCGGATCGGCATCCGATAATTCATACTTGGAATTATTCCGTATTTTGGACTTGCGAGCGAGTTCTAATTGGAAATTTTAACAATTTACGATCCGATTGACCGATTTAGAGTATAAGTGTTGGAAAATCATAAGTTTGCGTGTTTCGGATTTTAAATAGGTTTGGATTCGATCGGATCGTCATCGGATCGCCATCTGATAATTTGTACTTGGAATTATTCCGTATTTCGAACTTGCGAGCGAGTTCTAATTTGAAATTTTAATAATTTACGATTCGATTGACTGATTTAGAGTCTAAGCATTGGAAAATCATAAGTTAACGTGTTTTGGATTTGAAATAGGTTTGGATTCGACCGGATAGTCATCGAATCGGCATCCGATAATTCATACTTGGAATTATTCTATATTTCGGACTTGCAAGCGAGTTCTAATTGGAAATTTTAATAATTTACGATCCGATTGACCGATTTAGAGTCTAAGCGTTGGAAAATCATAAGTAAGCGTGTTTCGGATTTGAAATAGGTTTGGATTCGTTCGGATAGTCATCGGATCGGTATCCGATAATTAATTCGTACTTAAAATTATTCCGTATTTCAGACTTGCGAGTGAGTTCTAATTGGAAATTTTAACAATTTACGATCCGATTGACCGATTTAGAGTAAAAGTGTTGGAAAATCATAATTCAGTGTGTTTCGGATTTGAAATAGGTTTGGATTCGATCGGATCATCATCGGATCGGCATCCGATAATTCGTACTTGGAATTATTTCGTATTTCAGACTTGCGAGCGAGTTCTAATTGGAAATTTTGAATAATTTACGATCCAATTGACCGATTTAGAGTCTAAGCGTTGGAAAATCATAAGTTAGCGTGTTTCGGATTTGAAATAGGTTTGGATTCGATCGGATAGTCATCGGATCGGCATCCGGTAATTCGTACTTAGAATTATTCCGTATTTCAGACTTGTGAGCGAGTTCTAATTGGAAATTTTAACAATTTACGATCCGATTGACCGATTTAGAGTCTAAGTGTTGGAAAATCATAAGTTAGCATGTTTCGGATTTGAAATAGGTTTGGATTCCATCGGATCGTCATCGGATCGGCATCCGATAATTCGTACTTGGAATTATTCTGTATTTCGGACTTACGAGCGAGTTCTAATTGGAAATTTTAATAATTTACGATCCGATTGACCAATTTAGAGTCTAAGCGTTGGAAAATCATAAGTTAGTATGTTTCGGATTTGAAATAGGTTTGGATTCGATCGGATAGTCATCGGATCGGCATCCGATAATTCGTACTTGGAATTATTCCGTATTTCGGACTTGCGAGCGAGTTCTAATTGGAAATTTTAATAATTTACGATCCGATTGACCGATTTAGAGTCTAAGCGTTGAAAAATTATAAGTTAGCGTGTTTCGGGTTTGTAATATGTTTGGATTCGATCGTATAGTCATCGGATCGGCATCCGATAATTCGTACTTGGAATTATTCCGTATTTCAGATTTGTGAGCGAGTTTTAATTGGAAATTTTAACAATTTACGATCCGATTGATCGATTTAGAGTATAAGTGTTGGAAAATCATAAGTTAGCGTGTTTCGGATTTGAAATAGGTTTGGAGTCGATCGGATCGTCATCGGATCGGCATCCGCTAATTAGTACTTGGAATTATTTCGTATTTCGGACTTGCGAGTGAGTTCTAATTGGAAATTTTAATAATTTACGATCCGATTGACCGATTTAGAGTCTAAGCGTTGGAAAATCATAAGTTAGCGTGTTTCGGATTTAAAATAGATTTGGATTCGATCTGATAGTCATCGGATTGACATCCAATAATTTGTACTTGGAATTATTCCGTATTTCAACTCTTGCGAGCGAGTTCTAATTGGAAATTTTAACAATTTACGATCCGATTGATCGATTTAGAGTCTAAGTGTTGGAAAATCATAAGTTAGCATGATTCGGATTTGAAATAGGTTTGGATTCGATGGGATCGTAATCGGATCGGTATTCGATAATTCATACTTGGAATTAATCCGTATTTCGGACTTGCGAGCGAGTTCTAATTAGAAATTTAAACTATTTACGATCCGATTGACCGATTTAGAGTCTAAGCATTGGAAAATCATAAGTTAGCGTGTTTCAGATTTGAAATAGATTTAGATTCGATCGGATAGTCATCGAATCAGCATCCGATAATTCATACTTGGAATTATTCCGTATTTCAGACTTGCGAGCGAGTTCTAATTGGAAATTTTAATAATTTACGATCCGATTGACCGATTTAGAGTCTAAGCGTTGGAAAATCATAAGTTAGCGTGTTTCGGATTTGAAATAGGTTTGGATTCGATCGTATAGTCATCGGATCGGCATCCGATAATTCGTACTTGGAATTATTTCGTATTTCGGACTTGCGAGCGAGTTCTAATTGAAAATTTTAACAATTTATGATCCGATTGACCGATTTAGAGTCTAAGTGTTGGAAAATCATAAGTTAGCATGTTAGCGTGATAATATGATCTAAACTCAAATTAGTAAGATTCATATTTTTTACTAATGTTATAAAGATTAGTAAGTACCTGATCATGAGTATGAGCCACCGCTAGACCGGCTTATGAAGTCATTAAGCCGACGCTCTAGTGCCCTGCGAGCTTCTCTTTCCTCATCGAGGGCCTTCTTCTCCACCTCAACCCTACGCTCGAGGGCCTGCCTCTCCAGCTCAACCCTCTGCTCGAGGGCCTGCCTCTCCGCCTCAACCCTCTGCTTGAGGGCCTATCACTGCTCTCGCTCTGCCTCAACTATATGCTCGAGGGCCTGCCTCTGCTCGCGCTCCATGTCTAGCGCAGATTGTAACTGAGTGATAGCACCGATCTGGGTGTCCTGTGCCCTCGAGCGCATACCCTCTCGTTCAAAGTAGGAGGAGGGCGTGACTCCTAGGCCCGTACAGAGGACACGACCGTGCGTGGCAGGTCTGAGCACAGTATCCATCGCTGAGTCGACAGATACTGAGCTAGAGGAGGAGTCAGCCTCGCCCGACGGGGTCACCATAAGTCGCATTCTCTCCTATGTAAAAACAATCAATGATATTTTATGGCATACGTATACGAATATATTAATAGTAATTTAATTACTTACCACTTGAGAGGCAATCCTATCGTCCATAAATGCCCCATCGGTATGACGCCTCCTAGAGGCCTCAAAAAGGTCAATCCGATTAGGCTCGTGGCCCAAGGACTGTGTCTGTTTGACATATAAAATAAATAGATGAGTTAATATAACATTTATAGAGCTTTAAATAATAAAATATTTATATCATTTACCAGCTGCTGGGCAAGCTGGGGCATGGAGGTCCTTCCCCTCACTGGAGCAGGTGTCGTTGAGGCATTTCTATTTTGCTTGCCTTTAGCAGAACTCGCCTGTGTCAATTGATTAAATTTTAAAACATCAATACAAATTTTTAGTATAACATTAAAACAAGTACGAATCAATAAAATAATAATTATACTTGAAACTGAGGGGTAGCCCAGTGAGCGACCAAAAACTGTAGAACGTGTAGCGGTGGTGCGTCTCTCGTCACGGTCGCAGCCTGTAACTCCTTAGCTGGCTCGCCGACCAAGTAACCGTAGAGCTGGTAGAGCTCGTAATGGTAATCCCTGTACCGCTCACTCATCGTCTTCCACAAGTCCTCTCGATGAGTGTCGATTTCTATGTTCTCCAATTTAAATTTCTCCTGTAAAATCAATTTAGAAACAAGTAATTTTATCAAATCAAATTATAAAGAAGTACGATATTATTCTAAAATACTTTAATGAAACTAACGTACCAAAAAGACATGATACATCTTCTCCTTATAGGATGCATCAATGTTCTTTCACCCCTTTATCCCCATAATAGGGGCATTCCTCTCCTCCTGTGCTATCATACCGACCCACGTGGCGGCGTCAGAAGTGTGCTCGCCCACAAAGGTCCTGCCGCTCCACTGTAGGGAAAGCAGCTTGCGTAAGGTCGACAAGCGCCGGGCCGTCGTCACGCCCCGGACGCCTAAGTGCCTGGTGATCCTCGACCCTGTAAATAAAATATACATCAGTACTGAACAAGTATTTACAACATGTATAAAACTTTAGATCTAAACATTACCTATGGGCGTAGACGCCGTAGTCTAGTACTGAGCACTGCTTGAAGCTCTGGAGGCTGCAACCTCATCAGGAGCTAGTGTGGAGAAAGGAACAGCACTACCAGATCTGGATGGCTCGACCTCGGACCCTGGGGTGGCAGTCGGAGCACTCCGAGCTAGCCCATCCCTGCCTCTACGAACCCTCGACCGTGATGCTATATGAAACAGTTTGATTTACATATGAAATAGTATGATTTATATATAAAACAATATGAAACAGTTTGATTTACATTGAAACAGTATGATTTACATATAAAATAATATGAAATAGTTTGATTTACATATGAAATAGTATAAAATTATATGATATACATATGAAACAATATAATTTATATATGAAACAATTTGATTTACATATGAAACAATTTGATTTATATACGATCTAGTCATTTTGTGTCTCATCTTTGTCACTCTCATCGCATCCCTCTTTTATCATTTGATCTGCATTCGCTGTCCAGTTTATATTGTCGACCTCTTTATTTTCGTCGTGCACTGCATCGACAACGATTATCTCATCATTTTGGTATGCATCCAAATCATCATCGACGACCCCCGCATCTTTATCTCCCATGTCATAAAAATCTCTGGGTGGTGACCTGACTACAATTTGCCAACCTGGAGAGGTATTATCTGGTGCGTAAAATATCTGTTCCACTTGAGAGGCAAGAATGAGTGGATCTTGATATTGGGTATTCAATCTCTTGCCAGTGTTGATGCTGATAAAATCATATTTGTCGATATTATAACCAGTCCAACGATTATTAACATCATACCAATCATATTTGAATAATACGATCCGATTTTGGTCAAGGAATTTAATCTCGAGAATCTTATTGAGGACGCCGTAGAAGTCGATATTTTCTAATTCTTCTTGCTGACCGTTGACGGCAACCCCACTATTTTGTATTCTTTGTGATTTTTCACTATCTTTCGTCCGAAATCTATAACCGTTCATGATATAACCATCAAATAATATTGTGTCTTGCAAAGGACTACAAGATAAGCGCTAGAGATCGTCATTCTTCAGCGGATCGTGGTTGTCGTGCAGCTCTTGTGCCTATAATAACTATGTGACATTCATGATATGAACACATAATTATTGTTCGGTAATGGATGTCAATGAAATTCAGTAATGATATGAATACTTACGTGTTTCTCGAATCACGATGTGAATTCACGATCATAGATTTATAGAGCATTTCGAGTACCTTGATTATTAATGATGACTTTATGCTTCCTATTTTACAGGTTATGAATTAGATTATAATTAGCACATATACTTAATGAATGGACTAAAAGAATAAGTAAATGACCGTAAAATACTTACTCAATGAATGACCACACTTTATCACATTGGCACAATACATACATATGTGCCTGTTGAATATCATCTACAGACAATCGACAGGTTTTGCCTCCTCCTGGAGGTCTACCTATTTCGGCAAATATAGACAGACCCCCATCGAAGTTTATTGGACAACCGTCATAGTTTCGCTCAAGTTGATTGAATCGCGTGTCTATACCATGTAGGTATCTTGAGCAGAATGTCAGACATTCTTTTTGCTAGATATCCTTCAGCAATTGATTCCTCTGGACGACTTTTATTACGAACATATGATTTCAATGTTCGCAAGTACCTAATTTGAGAAAAAAATTTATAGCCTATTACATCAAGAACAATCAAATACATTAAAAAATAAGACGAGACGATTACCTCTCGATAAAATATATCCAACGGTAATGAACTGGGCCACCGAATTTGGCTTCATTTGCCAAGTGAACGGTCAAATGCACCATGACATCAAAGAAAGAAGGTGGAAATATCATCTCTAGCTTGCACAATGTGATCGCAATATCCCTCTCCATTTGATCAAGTTGGTCCAGTCTAAGTACCTTCGAGCACAACTGTCTGAAAAAAGTGCTGAGCTCAATTAACGGACCGGACACCTGTTCGGTTAAATTCTCACGTATAGCAAGAGATAACAATCGCTGGATAAGAACATGACAATTGTGGCTCTTTAATCTAGATAACTTCCGACCGTTCTCTTGCACACATCGTGCGATATTCGAAGAGTAACCGTCCGGCGTTTTCACAGACCATAAGAATGCACATAAGGCTGCCTTCTGCTGTGAGCTCATGGTGTAGCATACAACTGACAACACATATTTATCCCCAATCTCTTGGGGATGAAGTGATTTTTGGATGCCCAACTCCATAAGATCGAGACGAGATTTAAGATTATCCTTTATCTTACCGTCGAGATTCAGCAGTGTTCCTATAATGTTGTCACACACATTTTTCTCGATATGCATGACATCCAAGTTATGCCGCAAGAGTAGACTGCTACAGTACGGTAGTTTAAAGAAAATACTCTTCTTCTTCCAGTTATGCTCACGTGTTGATTCTTCATACGTTATCTTCTTTTTGCCTTTCCCAAGTGCCACCGCATCAAGCTGATCCAATTCACACAAGACTTCTACCCCCGAAAGCTGCTCCGGGGTCTTTGCAAGTTCCTTCTTGTCGTTGAACGCTCTTTTGTTCTGCCTCCACTTATGGCCGTCATCAAGGAATCTTCGATGACCCATATAACAGAACTTGCCTCCGTTCTTCAACTGTAATGAATATACCTCCTTATTGCATGTAGGGCACACCAATTTTTCTTTAGTACTCCACCCAAATAAGTTGGTATATGCAGGAAAATCGTTGATGGTCCATAGAAGTGCCGCATGCATCCAAAAATTCTGGCACAACGAGGCATCATACGTATCGGTCCTAACTTCCCATAACTCGTTTAACTCCTCAATCAACGGCTGCAAGTAAACGTCAATATCATTACCAAGCGACCTGGGTCCGGAAATGAGCAAGAAGAGCATTATGTATGGCTTTTCTAAGCATATCCAGGGAGACAAATTGTATGAAACTAGGATAACTAGCTAATGCTATACGACACTCATATTCCCAAAGGGATTGAAGCTATCGCTAGCAAGCCCTAACCTGATGTTGCGAACTTCACATGCGAATTCAGGATAGGTATGATCAAAATCTTTCCACTTCAGAGAGTCGGCTGGATGTCTCATAACCCCGTCATCTGTACGTTCTCATGCATGCCACCTCATGTGCTTAGCAGTCTTCGATGACATAAACAACCTCTGAAGCCTGTCCCTAAGCAGAAAGTATAGGAGAACCTTTGTAGATATATTTTTCTTTCTTCGATTGGTACAAGACTTGGTATCCGTTTCTTTATATCTTGTTGCTCCGCATATGTGGCATGACCGTGCATGTTCGTACTCTTTCCGGTACAAGATACAATCGTTCACGAATGCATCAATTTTCTCATAACCAAGACCGAGATCTTTAATTGTCTTCTTTGCCTCGTAGAATGATTTCGATACTGTCTCACCTATAGGAAAAGCCTCTTTCAGCAACTCTACCAACATATTAAATGACTTATTACTCCAACCATTGAGGCACTTCAAATGAAGAAGTTTTACAGTGAAAGAGAGTTTTGAAAACTTCTCACACCCCGGGTATAGAGGTTGTTCAGCATCTTTAAGCAATATGTAGAACTTGTCCGCTTCAATATTGGGCTGATCACCTGACGGTGTTTCCGTGCCTATTCCACCTTAGAAATCATGTATCATACCCTGCATGTCATCATTATCGTCTGTATTAAATTATCATCATCGATCACTGTGTTTGCAGTTTCATCGTGAGCTGCCATGGGAACTGCATCTAGCTCCTCACCGTGCGAGAACCAATGAGTATAGCTAATGTCAATGCCACGCATTACCAGATCAACCTCATATTCCTCTTGAACCTTCCTAGTCACCCTTCCGCAGTCTATACAGGGACATACAATTTTTCCATCAAGTGGTGCAAGACGCTCAAATGCAAAATCCAGAAATTTCCTGACTCCTTCTCTGTACTCTTGGCTTATGCGATTCAAATTACGCATCCAACTCTTATCGATTAAAGACATCTTCGTCTATCTGGCTATACAACACCTGCAGTAATTTCAAACAATGCTATAAGACTCTGCACAATTTCGGTTTCGGTTCTCGGGTATGGAACACCAAACCAAAACTTCTACAGGCCATCCATATCCCTAATAATTTAATTCATTCATACGATCCATTCTAATTAATTCATACGATCTATTCTAATTCATTCGTTCGCACAAATGTATACATTCTAATTCATTCGTACGATCCATTCTAATTCCTTCGCACGAATGTATCCATTCTAATTCATTCGCACGAATGTATCCATTCAAATTTATTCGTACGATCCATTCTAATTCATTCGTATGATCCATTCAAATTCATTCGCATGAATGTATCCATTCAAATTCATTCGTACGATCCATTCAAATTTATTCGTACGATCCATTCTAATTCATTCCCACAAATATATTCATTCTAATTCATTCGTACGACCTATTCTAATTCATTCGTACTATCGATTCTAATTCATTTGCACAAATATATCCATTCTAATTCATTCGTACCATTCTAATTTATTCGTACGATCCATTCTAATTCATTCGCATGAATATATCCATTCTAATTCATTAGTACGATCTATTCAAATTCATTCACACGAATGTATCCATTCCAATTCATTCGTACGATCCATTCTAATTCATTCGTACGATCCATTCTAATTCATTCGCATGAATATATCCATTCTAATTCATTCGTACGATTTATTCTAATTCATTTGTACAATCTATTTTTATTCATTCACACAATCCATTCTAATTCATTCCCATGATCCATTCTAATTCATTCGCACGATCCATTCTAATTCATTCGTACAATCTATTCTAATTCATTCACATGAATGTATCCATTCTAATTCATTCATATGATCTATTCTAATTCATTCGTATGATCCATTCTAATTCATTCGTGCGAATGAATTAGAATGGATCGCACTAATTCATTCCGACGAATGTATCCATTCTAATTCATTCGTACGATCTATTCTAATTCATTCGCATGAATGTATCCATTCTAATTCATTCGTACGATCCATTCTAATTCATTCGTACGATCCATTCTAATTCATTCCCACGATCCATTCTAATTCATTCGCACGAATGTATCCATTCTAATTCATTCGTATGATCCATTCTAATTCATCCGTATAATCTATTCTAATTCATTCGGATGAATATATCTATTCTAATTCGTTCGTACGATCCATTCTAATTCATTCGTACGATCCATTCTAATTCATTCGTGCGAATGAATTAGAATGGATCGCACTAATTCATTTATACGAATGTATCCATTTTAATTCATTCGTACGATCCATTCTAATTAATTCACACGAATGTATCCATTCTAATTCATTTGTACGATCCATTCTAATTCATTTGTACGATCCATTCTAATTCATTCATACGATCCATTCTAATTCATTCGTAGCGCGAATGTATCCATTATAATTCGTTAGTACGATCCATTCTAATTCATTCGTAGTACGAATGTATCCATTCTAATTCATTCGTACGATCCATTCTAATTCATTCGCACGAATGTATCCATTCTAATTCATTCGCACGAATGTATCCATTCTAATTCATTCGTACGATCCATTCTAATTCATTCGGATGGATCGTACGAATGAATTAGAATGGATATGATCATAGGAATGAATTAGAATGGATCATACGAATGAATTAGAATAGATATATTCGTGCAAATGAATTAGAATGGATCGTATATTCTAATTCATTCGTACGATCGATTCTAATTCATTCGTACGATCCATTCTAATTTATTCATACGATCCATTCTAATTCATTCGCACGAATGTATCCATTCTAATTCATTTGTATGATCCATTCTAATTCATTCGTATGATCCATTCTAATTCATTCGTTCGAATGAATTGGAATGGATTAGAATGACTAGAATGAATTAGAATAGATCGTACGAATGAATTAGAATGAATTAGAATGGATTATAATAGATCATACGAATGAATTAGAATGAATTAGAATGGATTAGAATGAATCGTACGAATATATTAGAATGGATTAGAATGAATCGTACGAATGAATTAGAATGGATCGTACCAATGAATTAGAATGAATTAGAATGGATCGTGCGAATGGATTAGAATGGATAGAATGTATTAGAATGATTAGAATGGATCGTACGAATGGATTAGAATGAATTAGAATGGATTAGAATGGATCATACGAATGAATTAGAATGAATTAGAATGGATTAGAATGAATCGTACGAATGAATTAGAATGGATCAGAATGAATCGTATGAATGAATTAGAATGGATCGTACGAAAGAATTAGAATGAATTGGAATGGATCGTGCGAATAAATTAGAATGGATCGTGCGAAAGAATTAGAATGGATATATTCATGCGAATGAATTAGAATGGATCGTACGAATGAAGTAGAATGGATTGTATGAATGAATTATAATAGATCGTGCGAATGAATTAGAACGGCTACATTCGTGCGAATGAATTAGAATGGATGTTACGAATGAATTAGAATGGATGATACGAATGAATTAGAATGGATCGTATGAATGAATTAGAATGAATACATTCATGCGTATAAATTAGAATGGATCATACGAATGAATTAGAATGGAACATACGAATGAATCATACGAATGAATTAGAATGAATCATACGAATGAATTAGAATGGTTCATACGAATAAATTAGAATGGATCGTAAGAATGAATTAGAATGGATACATTTGTGCGAATGAATTAGAATGGATCGTACGAATGAATTAGAATGGATACATTCGTATGAATGAATTAGTGCGATCCATTCTAATTTATTCGTACGAATGAATTAGAATGGATCGTACGAATTAATTAGAATGGATACATTCGTGCGAATGAATTAGAATGGATCGTACGAATGAATTAGAATGGATCGTACGAATGACTTAGAATAGATACATTCGTGGGAATGAATTAAAATGGATCGAGCGAATGAATTAGAATTGATCGTAGGAATGAATTAGAATGGATCGTACGAATGAATTAGAACGGATACATTCGTGCGAATGAATTTGAATGGATCATACGAATGAATTAGAATAGATCGTACGAATGAATTAGAATGATTAGAATGAATTAGAATGAATTAGAATGATTCGAATGAATTAGAATGATTTAGAATAGATCGTACGAATGAATTAGAATGGATAAGAATAGATCGTACGAATGAATTAGAATAAATTAGAATGAATCGTACGAATGTGTTAGAATGGATTAGAATGAATCGTACGAATGAATTAGAATGGATCGTACCAATGAATTAGAATGAATTAGAATGGATCGTGCGAATGAGTTAGAATGGATAGAATGAATTAGAATGATTAGAATGGATCGTATGAATGGATTAGAATGAATTAGAATGGATTATAATGAATTGAAATGAATTAGAAGGGATCGTACGAATGAATTAGAATGAATTAGAATGAATCGTACGAATGAATTAGAATGGATTAGAATGAATCGTACGAATGAATTAGAATGGATCGATCGGAAGAATTAGAATGAATTGGAATGGATTGTGCGAATGAATTAGAATGGATCGTGCAAATGAATTAGAATGGATCGTACGAATGAATTAGAATGGATCGTACGAATGAATTAGAATGGATACATTCGTGCGAATGAATTAGAATGGATCTTATGAATGAATTATAATGTATCGTACGAATGAATTAGAATGGGTACATTCGTGCGAATGAATTAGAATAGATGGTACGAATGAATTAGAATGGATGGTATGAATGAATTAGAATGGATACATTCGTGCGTACGTATGAATTAGTATGGATCGTTCGAATGAATTTGAATGGATTGTACGAATGAATTAGAATGGATACATTCGTGCTACGAATGAATTAGAATGGATCATACGAATGAATTAGAATGGTTCATACGAATGAATTAGAATGGATCGTATGAATGAATTAGAATGGATACATTTGTGCGAATGAAATAGAATGAATCGTACGAATGAATTAGAATGGATACATTCATATAAATGAATTAGTGCGATCCATTCTAATTTATTCATACGAATGAATTAGAATGGATCATACGAATGAATTAGAATTGATACATTCGTACAATTGAATTAGAATTGATCGTACTAATAAATTAGAATGGATCGTATGAATGACTTAGAATAGATACAATCGTGGGAATGAATTAGAATGGATCGAGCGAGAGAATTAGAATGGATCGTAGGAATGAATTGGAATGGATTGTACGAATGAATTAGAACGGATACATTCGTGCGAATGAATTTGAATGGATCATACGAATGAATTAGAATGGATCGTACAAATGAATTAGAATGGATACATTTGTGCGAATGAATTTGAATGTATCGTACGAATAAATTAGAATGGATAGCACGAATGTATCAATTATAATTCATTCTTATGATCCATTCTAATTCATTCGTATAATCCATTCTAATTCATTCGCACGAATGTATCCATTCTAGTTCATTCGTACGATCCATTCTAGTTCATTCGTACGATCCAGTCTAATTCATTCGTATGATCCATTCTAATTCATTTGTACGATCCACGAATGTATCCATTCTAATTCATTTATATGATCCATTCGAATTCATTCATACGATCTATTCTAATTCATTCGTACGATCCATTCTAATTCATTCGCACGAATGTATCCATTCTAATTTATTCGTACGATCAATTCAAATTCATTCACACGAATGTATTAGAATGGATACATTCTAATACATTCGTGCGAATGAATTTGAATGCATCGTATGAATGAATTGGAATGAATTAGAAAGGATCGTACGAATGAATAAGAATGGATTGTACGAATGAATTAGAATGGATCGTACGAATGAATAAGAGTAGAATGGATACATTCGTGCGAATGAATTAGAATGGATTGTACGAATGATTAGAATGGATCGTACGAATGAATTAGAATAGATCTTGTGCGAATGAATTAAAATGGATCGTACGAATGAATTAGAATGGATCGTCCAAATAAATTAGAATGGATACATTCAGGTGAATGAATTAGAATTGATCAAATGAATGAATTAGAATGGATCGTACGAATGAATTAGAATGTATCGTACGAATTAATTAGAATGGATCGTATGAATGAATTATAAGGGATACATTCGTGCGATTGAATTAGAATGGATCCATTCGTACGATGCATTCTAATTCATTCGTACTAATGTATCCATTCTAATTCATTCATACGATCCATTCTAATTCATTCGCATGAATGTATCCATTCTAATTCATTCATATAATCCATTATAATTCATTCATATGATCCATTCTAATTCATTCATACGAACCATGTACGAATGAATTAGAATGGATCGTACGAATGTATTAGAATGGATACATTCGTGCGATATATTATGATTCATTCGCACGATCCATTTTAATTCATTCTCACGATCCATTCTAATTCATTCGCACGAATATATCCATTTTAATTTATTCGTACGATCCATTCTAATTCATTCGTACGATCCATTCTAATTCATTCGCACGATCCATTATAATTCATTCGCATGAACGATGGTATCCATTCTAATTCATTCATACGATCCATTCTAATTCATTCGCACGAATGCATCCATTCTAATTTATTCGCACGATCCATTCTAATTCATTCGCACGAACGAATGTATCCATTCTAATTCATTCGCATGAACGATGGTATCCATTCTAATTCATTCATACGATCCATTCTAATTCATTCGCACGAATGCATCCATTCTAATTCATTCATACGATCCATTCTAATTCATTCGCACGATCCATTATAATTCATTCACGCGAACGACTGTATCCATTCTAATTCATTCATGCAATCAATTCTAATTCATTCGCACGAATATATCCATTCTAATTTATTCATACGATCCATTCTAATTCATTCGTGTGATCCATTCTAATTCATTCGCAAGAATGTATCCATTCTAATTCATACGTACGATCTATTCTAATTCATTCGGACGAATGTATCCATTCTAATTCATTCATACAATCCATTCTAATTCATTCATACGATCCATTATAATTCATTCGTACGATCTATTCAAATTCATTCGTACGATCCATTCAAATTCATTCACACGAATGTATCTATTCTAATTCATTCATACGATCCATTCTAATTCATTCACACGAATGTATCCATTCTAATTCATTCACACGATCCATTCTAATTCATTCGCACGAACGTATCCATTCTTATTCATTTGTACTAATGTATCCATTCTAATTCATTCGTATGATCCATTCAACTTCATTTGTACGAAACTATCCATTCAACTTCGTTCGTACGAATGCATCCATTCTAATTCATTCATACGATCCATTCTAATTCATTCGCACGAATGTATGCATTCTAATTCATTCGTACGATCCATTCTAATTTATTCGCACGAATAAATTAGAAAGGATCGTACGAATGAATTAGAATGGATACATTCGTACAAATGAATTAGAATGGATCGTACGTATGAATTAGAATGGATCATACGAATGAACTAGAATGGATATATTCGTGCGAATGAATTAGAATGGATCGTACAAATGAATTAGAATGGATCGTACGAATGAATTAGAATAGATATATTCTTGTAAATTAATTAGAATGGATCGTATGAATGAATTTATGATCCATTCTAATGGATATATTCGTACGTAATTAGAATGGATCGTAAGAATGAATTAGAATGGATCGTGCGAATGAATTAGAATGGATCATAGGAATGAATTAGAATGGATTGTACGAATGAATTAGAATGGATCGTACGAATGAAATAGAATGGATACATTCGAGCGAATGAATTAGAATGGATCGTACGAATGAATTAGAATGGGTCGTACAAATGAATTAGAAAAGATCGTGCGAATGAATTAGAATGGATACATTCGTGCGAATGAATTAGAATGGATCATACGAATGAATTAGAATGGATCCTACGAATGTATTAGAATGGATCATACGAATGAATTAGAATGGATCATACGAATGAATTAGAATGGATAAATTCGTGCGAATGAATTAGAATGGATAAATTCATGCGAATGAATTAGAATGGATCATATGAATGAATTAGAATGGATCATACGAATGAATTAGAATGGATACAGTCGTGCGAATGAATTTGAATGGATCGTACGATTAAATTAGAATGGATCGTACGAATGAATTAGAATAGATCGTGCAAATGATTTATAATGGATCGTACAAATGAATTAGAATGGATACATTCGTGCGAATGAATTAGAATGAATCGTATGAATGAATTAGAATGGATTGTATGAATGAATTAGAATGGATACATTCATGCGAATGAATTAGAATGGATTGTACGAATGAATTAGAATGGATAGTACGAATGAATTAGAATGGCCACATTCGATCGTACAAATAAATTAGAATGGATCGTACGAATGAATTAGAAAGGTTCATACGAATGAATTAGAATGGTCGTACAAATGAATGAATTAGAATGGATCGTACGATGAATTAGAATAGTTTGCATGAATGTATCCATTCTAATTAACTCGTACGATCCATTGTAATTCATTCGCATGAATGTATCCATTCTAATTCATTCATACGGTCCATTCTAATTCATTCGTACGATCCATTCTAATTTCTAATTCATTCGCATGATCCATTCTAATTCATTCGCATGAATGTATCCATTCTAATTCATTCGTACGATCCATTCTAATTCATTCGTACGATCCATTCTAATTCAGCTCGTGCGAATGAATTAGAATGGATCGTACGAATGAATTAGAATGGACGAATGAATTAGAATGGGCGAATGAATTAGAAAGGATCGTACGAATAAGTTAGAATGGATCGTATGAATGAATTAGAATGGATCGTACGAATGAATTAGAATGGATACATCCGTGCGAATGAATTTGAATGGTTCATAGGAATGAATTAGAATAGCTTGTACAAATGAATTAGAATAGATCGTACAAATGAATTAGAATGGACGAATTAACTAGAATGGATCGTACGAATAAATTAAAATGGATCATATGAATGAAGTAGAATGGATACATTCATGCGAACGAATGAATTCGAATGGATCGTACGAATGAATTTGAATGGATCGTACGAATGAATTAGAATAGAAACATTCAAGCGAATGAATTTGAATGGATCGCACGAATGAATTAGAATAGCTCATGCGAATGAATTAGAATGGATCGTACGAATGAATTAGAATGTACGAATGAATTAGAATGGATACATTCGTACGAATGAATTAGAATGGGTACATTCGTGTGAATGAATTTGAATGGATCGTATGAATGATAAGAATGAATCATACGAATGAATTTGAATGGATACATTCGTGCGAATGAATTTGAATGGATCATACGAATAAATTAGAATGGATATTTTCGTGCGAATGAATTAGAATGGATCGTGCAAATGAATCAGAATGGATACATTCGTGCGAATGAATTAGAATGGATCGTACGAATAAATTAGAATAGATACATTCATGCGAATGAATTAGAATGGATAGTACGAATGAATTAGAATAGATCGTACGAATGAATTAGAATGAATTAGAATTGATAGTACGAATGAATTAGAATGGATCGTGCGAATGAATTTGAATGGATCATACGAATGAATTAGAATAGCTCGTGCGAATAAATTAGAATGGATCGTACGAATGAATTAGAATGGACGAATGAATTAGAATGGATCGTATGAATAAATTAGACTGGATCGTACGAATAAATTAGAATAAATACATTCGTGCGAATGAATAAATTAGAATCGATCGTACGAATGAATAAAAATGGATCTTACAAAGGAATTAGAATGGAAACATTCGTACGAATGAATTTGAATGGATCGTATGAATGAATTAGAATAGCTCATTCGAATGAATTAGAATGGTTCGTACAGATGAATTAGAATAGACGAATGAATTAAAATGGATACATTCATATGAATGAATTAGAATGGATACATTCGTGTGAATGAATTTGAATGGATCGTACGAATTAATTAGAATAGATCATACGAATGAATTAGAATGGAGACATTCACATGAATGAATTTGAATGGATCGTACGAATGAATTAGAATGGAATGTACGAATGAATTAGAATGGATACATTCGTGCGAATGAATTAGAATGGATCGTACGAATGAATTAGAATGCATACATTCATCCGAATGAATTAGAATAGATCGTACGAATAAATTAGAATAGTTCGTACGAATGAACTAGAATGGATTGTACGAATAAAGTACAATGGATCATATAAATGAATTAGAATGGATTGTACGAATGAATTAGAATGGATCATAGGAATAAATTAGAATGGATACATTCGTGCGAATGAATTAGAATGGATCGTACGAATGAATTAGAATGGATACATTCGTGCGAATGAATTAAAATAGATCATACGAATGAATTAGAATGGATCGTATGAATGAATTAGAATGGATACATTCATGCGAATGAATTAGAATGGATCGTGCGAATGAATTACAATGGATCGTATGAATGAATTATAATGGATCGTACAAATGAATTAGAATGGATACATTCGTGCGAATTAATTTGAATGGATCGTATGAATGAATTAGAATGGATACATTCGTGCGAATGAATTAGAATGGATACATTCGTGCGAATGAATTAGAATGGATTATACAAATGAATTAGAATGGATCGTACGAATGAATTAGAATGGATCGTACGAATGAATTAGAAGGGATCGTACGAATGAATTAGAATAGATATATTCGTGCGAATGAGTTAGAATGGATCATACGAATGAATTAGAATAGATACATTCATACGAATAAATTATAATGGATCGTACGAATGAATTAGAACGGATCGTGCAAATGAATTAAAATGGATCGTATGGATGAATTAGAATAGATCGTACGAATGAATTAGAATGCATAGATTCGTATAAATGAATTAGAATGGATCGTACGAATGAATTAGAATGGACCGTATGAATGAATTAAAATGGATCGTACGAATGAATTAGAATGGCTATATTTGTTCGTACGAATGAATTAGAATGGATACTATCGTACGATCCATTCTAATTCATTTGGTACGATCCATTCTAATTTATTCGTATGATCCATTCTTATTCATTCGCACAAATGTATCCATTCTAGTTCATTCGTACGATCCATTCTAATTCATTGATACTATCAATTCTAATTCATTCATATGATCCATTCTAATTCATTCGTACAATCCATTCTAATTCATTCATACGATCCATTCTAATTCATTCGCACGAATGTATCCATTCTAATTCATATGTACGATCCACTCTAATTCATTCGTCCGATCCATTCTAATTCTTTCGCACGAACGTATGCATTCTAATTCATTCGTATAATCCATCTAATTCATTCGTACGATCCATTCTAATTTATTCGCATGAATGTATGCATTCTAATTCATTCGTACGATCCCTTCTAATTCATTCGCACGAATATAACCATTCTAATTCATTCGTATGATCCATTCTAATTCAATTTTACGATCCATTCTAATTCATTCGTACGAATGTATCCATTCTAATTAATTCGTATGATCCATTTTAATTCATTCGTACGAATGTAGCCATTCTAATTTATTCGTACGATCCATTCTAATTCATTCGTACAACCCATTCTAATTCATTCGCAAATGTATCCATTCTAATTTATTCGTACGATCCACTCTAATTCTTTCATACGATCCATTCTAATTCATTCGTATGATCCATTCTAATTCATTCGCACGAATGTATCCATTCTAATTCATTCGTACGATCCATTCTAATTTATTTTCACGATCCATTCTAATTCATTCGTACGATCTAGTATAATTCATTCGCACGAATGTATCCACTCTAATTCATTCGTACGATCCATTCTAATTCATTCGTACGATCCACTCTAATTCATTCCTATAATCCATTCTGATGATCCATTTTAATTCATTCGTACGATCCATTCTAATTCATTCGTACGATCCACTCTAATTCATTCCTATAATCCATTCTTATGATCCATTTTAATTCATTCGTACGATCCATTCTAATTCATTTGTACGATCCATTCTAATTCATTCGCACGAATGTATCCATTCTAATTCATTCGTACATCCAATCTAATTCATTCATACGAATGTATTAGAATGGATCGTACGAATATATTAGAATGGATCTATTCGTGCGAATGAATTAGAATGGATCGTGCGAATAAAATTAGAATGGATCGCACGAATTAGAATAAATTAGAATGGATCGTATGAATGACTTAGAATGTATCGTACGATTGAATTAGAATGTATCCATTCTAATTCATTCGTTCGATCCATTCTAATTCATTCGTTTGAACCATTCTAATTCAATCGTAAGATCCATCCTTATTCATTCGTATGATCCATTCTAATTCATTCGTACGATCCATTCTAATTCATTCGCACGATCCATACTAATTCATTCGTATGATCCCTTCTAATTTATTCGCACGAAAGGATCCAATCTAATTCATTCGTACGATCCATTCTAATACATTCGTATGAATGTCTTACAATGGATACATTCATATGATCCATTCTAATTTATTCGCCCGAAAAAATGTAGCCATTCAAATTCATTCGTACGATCCATTTAATTCATTGGCACGATCCATTCTAATTCATTCGCATGATCCATTCTAATTCATTCGTATGATCCATTCGAATTCATTCGAATGTATCCATTCGAATTCATTCGTATGATCCGTTCTAATTCATTCACACGTTCCATTTTAATTCATTCGTACGATCCATTCTAATTTATTCGTACGATCCATTCTAATTCATTCACACGATCCATTCTAATTCATTCGTACGATCCATTCTAATTTATTCGTATGATCCATTCTAATTCAATTATAAGAATGTATCCATTTTGATACATTCGTACGATCCATTCTAATTCATTCGTACAATCCATTCTAATTCATTCATACGATCCATTCTAATTCATTCGCACGAATGTATCTATTCTAATTCATTCGTACGATCCATTCTAATTCATTCGTATGATCCATTCTAATTCATTCGCACAAATGTATCCATTCTAATTCATTCGTACGATCCATTCTAATTCATTCGTACGAATGTATCCATTCTAATTCCGTATAAATGAATTAGAATGGATCGTACGAATGAATTAGAATCGATCGTATGAATGAATTGGAATGGATCGTACGAAATAATTAGAATGGATCATACGAATGAATTAGAATGGATACATTCATGCGAATGAATTAGAATGGATCTTATGAATGAATTAGAATGTATCATACGGATGAATTAGAATTGACATATTCGTGTGATTGAATTAGAATGGATCATCGAATAAATTTGAATGGATCGTATGAATGAATTAGAATGGAATGTCCGAATGAATTAGAATGGATCATACGAATGAATTAGAATGAATCGTATGAATGAATTAGAATGGATACATTCGTACGAATGAATTAGAATGGATACATTCGTACGAATGAATTAGAATGGATCGTACGAATGAATTAGAATAGCTCGTACAAATGAATTAGAATGGATCATCCGAATGAATTAGAATGGACGCATTCATGCGAATGAGTTAGAATGGATCGTACGAATGAATTAGAATGGATCATACGAATGAATTAGAATAATCGTACGATTGAATTAGAATGGATTGTAGGAATGAATTAGAATGGATCGGATGAATGAATTAGAATTGATACATTCGTGCGAATGATTTAGAATGGATCATACAAATGTATCCATTCTAATTGATTCGTACGATCCATTCAAATTGATTCATACGATCCATTCTAATTCATTCGTACAATCCAATTAGAATGGATACATTCGTGCGAATGAATTAGAATGGATCGTACGAATGAATTAGAATGGATACACTCGTGCGAATGAATTAGAATGGATCCATTCTAATGGATCTATTCGTACGAATGAATTAGAATGGATCGTATGAATGAATTAGAATGGATACATTCGTGCGAATGAATTAGAATGGATTGTTCGAATGAATTAGAATAGATCGTACGAATGAATTAAAATGGATACATTTGTGCGAATGAGTTTGAATGGGTCGTACGAATGAATTAGAATAGCTCGTGCGAATGAATTAGAATGGATCGTACGAATGAATTAGAATGGACGAATGAAATAAAATGGATACATTCGTACGAATGAATTAGAATGTATACATTTGTGCGAATGAATTTGAATAGATTGTACGAATTAATTAGAATGGATCGTACGAATGAATTAGAATGGATTGTACGAATGAATTAGAATGGATACATTCGTGCGAATGACTTAGAATGGATCGTACGAATGAATTAGAATGGATACATTTGTGCGAATAAAAGAGAATGGATCGTACGAATGAATTAGAATGGATCATACGAATGAATTAGAATGGATACATTCGTGCGAATGAATTAGAATGGATCGTACGAATAAATTAGAATGGATGGTACGAATGAATTAGAGTGGATACATTCATGCGAATGAATTAGAATGGATTGTACGAATGAATTAGAATGGATCGTATGAATGAGTTAGAATGGATACATTCAAGCGAATGAATTAGTATAGATCGTGCGAATGAATTAGAATGGATACATTTGTGCGAATGAATTAGAATGGATCTTACGAATGAATTAGAATGCATACATTCGTCCGAATAAATTAGAATGGATCGTACGAATGAATTAGAATAGATCGTACGAATAAATTAGAATTAATCATACGAATGAAGTACAATGGATCGTATGACTGAATTAGAATAGATCGTACGAATGAGTTAGATTAGATTATAGGAATGAATTAGAATGGATACATTCGTGCGAATAAATTAGAATAGATCGTACGAATGAATTAGAATGAATCGTACAAATGAATTAGAATGGATACATCCGTGCGAATGAAATAGAATGGATCGCACGAATAAATTAGAATGGATCGTACGAATGAATTAGAATGGATCGTGCGAAAGAATTAGAATGGATACATTCGTGCGAATGAATTAGAATGGATCATACGAATAAATTAGAATGGATCGTACGAATGAATTAGAATGGATACATTCGTGCAAATGAATTAGAATGGATCATACGAGTGAATTAGAATGGATCGTATGAATGAATTAGAATGGATCATACGAATGAATTAGAATGAATATATTCGTGCGAATGAATTATAATGGATCGTGCGAATGAATTATAATGGATCGTACGAATGAATAAGAATGGATCGTACAATGAATTAGAATGGATACATTCGTGCAAATGAATTTGAATGGATCGTATGAATAAATTAGAATGGATCGTACGAATGAATTTGGATGGATCCATTCGGGCGAATGAATTAGAATGTATCATACGAATGAATTAGAATGGATCGTACGAATGAATTAGAACGGATCGTACGATCCATTCTAATTCATTCGTACGATACATTCTAATTCATTCGTACGATCCAAGTACGATCCATTCTAATTCATTCGTACGATACATTCTAATTCATTCGTACGATCCATTCTAATTCATTCGTACGATCCATTCTAATTTATTCGTACAATCCATTCTAATTCATTCATACGATCCATTCTAGTTCTTTCGCACAAATGTATCCATTCTAATTCATTTGTACGATCTATTCTAATTCATTTGTACAATCCATTCTAATTCATTCACATGAATGTATGCATTCTAATTCATTTGTATGATCTATTCTATTTCATTCGTACGATCCATTCTAATTTATTCGCACGAATGTATCCATTCTAATTCATTCGTACGGTCCATTCTAATTCATTCGTACGATACATTACCATTCTAATTCATTTGTACGATCCATCTAATTCATTCGTACGAATGTATCCATTCTAATTCATTCGTAGGATTCATTCTAATTCATTCGCATGAATGTAGCCATTCAAATTCATTCGTATGATCCGTTCTAATTCATTCGCATGAATGTATCCATTCTAGTTCATTCATACGATCCATTCTAATTCATTCATACGATCCATTCTAATTCATTCGCACGACCCATTCTAATTCATTCGTACGACCCATTCTAATTAATTCGCACGAATGTATCCATTCTAATTCATTCGTATGATCCACTCTAATTCATTCGTACGATCCATTCTAATTCATTCGTACGATCCATTCTAATTCATTCGCATGAATATATCCGTTCTAATTCATTCATACAATCTATTCTAATTCATTCGCACGATCCATTCTAATTCATTCGTACGATCTATTCTAATTCATTCGCACGAATGTATCCATTCTAATTCATTCGTACGATCCATTCTAATTCATTCGGACGATCCATTCTAATTCATTCCTATAATCCATTATAATTCATTCATACGATCCATTCTAATTCATTCGTACAATCCATTTTAATTCATTCGTACGATCCATTCTAATTTATTCCTACGAATGTATCCATTCTAATTTATTCGTACGAATGTATTAGAATAGATCGTACGAAAGAATTAGAATGGATCCATTCGCGCAAATAAATTAGAATGGATCGCACGAATGAATTAGAACGGATCGTACGAATTAGAATGAATTAGAATGGATCGTACGAATGAATTAGAATGGATCGTACAAATGAATTAGAATGTATCCATTCTAATTCATTGTACGATCCATTCTAATTCATTCGTACGACCCATTCTAATTCAATCGCACGATCCACTTTTATTCATTCGTACGATCCATTCTAATTCATTTGTACGATCCATTCTAATTCATTCTCACGATCCATTCTAAGTCATTCGTACGATCCATTCTAATTCATTCGCACGAATGGATCCATTCTAATTCATTCGTACGATCCATTCTAATACATTCGTACGAATGAATTAGAATGGGTACATTCATATGATCCATTCTAATTCATTCGCATGAACGAATGTAGTCATTCAAATTCATTCGTACGATCCATTCTAATTCATCCGCACGGTCTATTCTAATTAATTCGCACGATCCATTCTAATTCATCCGTACGATCCAATCTAATACATTCGTACGAATGAATTAGAATGGATATATTCGTATGATCCATTCTAATTCATTCGCACGAACGAATGTAGCCATTCGAATTCATTCGTACGATCCATTCTAATTCATTCCCACGATCCATTCGAATTCATTCGAACGATCCATTCTAATTTATTTTAATGTATCCATTCGAATTCATTCGTATGATCCATTCTAATTCATTCGCACGATCCATTCTAATTCATTCGTACTACCCATTCTAATTCATTCGTACGATCCATTCTAATTCATTTGTACGAATATATCCATTATGATACATTCGTATGAACCATTCTAATTCATTCGTACAATCTATTCTAATTCATTCATATGATCCATTCTAATTCATTCGCACGAATGTATCCATTCTAATTCATTCGTACGATCCATTCTAAATCATTCGTACGAACTATTCTAATTTATTCGTACGATCCATTCTAATTCATTCGTACGAATGTATCTATTCTAATTCCGTACGAATGAATTAGAATGGATCATACGAATGAATTAGAATCGATCGTACGAATGAATTAGATTGGATCGTACGAAAGAATTAGAATGGGACATACGAATGATCTAGAATGGATACATTCGTGCGAATGAATTAGAATGGATCGTATGAATGAGTTAGAATGGATCGTATGAATGAATTAGAATGGATCGTACGAATGAATTAGAATGGATACATTCGTGCAAATGAATTAGAATGGATCGTATGATAGAATTAGAATGGAATGTACGAATGAATTAGAATGGATCGTACAAATGAATTTGAATGGATCGTATGAATGAATTAGAATGGAAACATTCGTACGAATGAATTAGAATAGATCGTAAGAATAAATTAGAATAGCTCATACGAATGAAATTGAATGGATCGTGCGAATGAATTAGAATGGACACATTCGTGCAAAGGAATTTGAATGGATCGTACGAATGAATTAGAATGGATCGTACGAATGAATTAGAGTGATCGTACGATTGAATTAGAATGGATCGTATGAATCAATTAGAATGGATCGGATGAATGAATTAGAATTGATACATTCGTGCGAATGATTTAGAATGGATCATACGAATGAATTAGATCGTACGAATGTATCCATTCTATTTCATTCGTACGATCTATTCTAATTCATTCGTATGATCCAATTAGAATGGATACATTCGTGCAAATAAATTAGAATGGATCGTACGAATGAATTAGAATGGATCGTACGAATGAATTAGAATGGATACATTCGTGCGAATGAATTAGAATGGATCCATTCTAATGGATCTATTCGTGCGAATGAATTAGAATAGATCGTACGAATAAATTAGAATGGATACATTCGTGCGAATGAATTAGAAAGGATCGTACGAATGAATTAGAATGGATCGTACGAAAGAATTAGAATGGATACATTCGTGCGAATGAATTTGAATGGATCATACGAATGAATTAGAATGGATCGTACGAATGAATTAGAATGGATACATTTGTACGAATAAATTATAATGGATTGTATGAATTAAATATAATGGATCGTACGAATGAATTAGAATGGATACATTCGTGCGAATGAATTAGAATGGATCGTACGAATGAATTAGAATGGATCGTATGAATGAATCAGAATTGATCGTACGAATGAATTAGAATAGATACATTCATGCGAATGAATTAGAATGGGTCATATAAATGAATTAGATTGGATCCTATGAATGAATTAGAATGGATCGTACGAATGAACTAGAATGGATATATTCATGCGAATGAATTAGAATGGATTGTATTGATGAATTAGAATGGCTAGATTTATGCGAATGAATTAGAATGGATCGTACGAATGAATTAGAATGGATACATTCGTACGAATAAATTAGAATGGATCGTACAAATGAATTAGAATGGATCGTACGAATGAATTAGAATAGCTACATTCGTGCGAATAAATTAGAATGGATCGTACGAATGAATTAAAATAGATACATTCGTAGGAATAAATTAGAATGGATCGTACGAATGAATTAGAATGGATCATACGAATGAATTGTTGGAAATAAATCAGAGGTGCAACGGAAGCCGGACTCGATCTTAGGATCGATACGGTGTGCAATACATTTTTAAAAAATTTCTTAAGAAATAATCATATGCGCAAGATTAAAATGAAATGCAAACGAACCCCTATGGTCATCTATCGAAACACACCATAAATGTTATGCATGCAATTCAATAGATCTAGGGTTTTGTTTATTATACCTCCGTGCGGGATTTAACACCGCGATGTTAATCTTCCAAGTTGATGATGACGGAAGTATCCACGTGCGTGGGAGAAGCCTCGTTCTTCTTCGGGTACACCCGATCTCGCGAATCGACCCGGATCCTTGCACTCCAATCTCTGAGTGCTTCGGAGTGCAAGCTTTCTCTTCTTCTTTATCACACCCACTCTATGAGGAGAAGATGATGAGATGATGAAGATTTTCTCTTCACACCTTAGGTCAAACCCAAAGAATGAGAGAGATGAGTGCCCGAGAGAGAGAGGGAGGCCAAAACCGAACACAAGGGAGAGAGGGATCGGTCTTTCTCTTCAAAATCTGAATGAGGCTCGGTTTTCCTTGCCTAATATGTCTTGAAAACCGTGCCCCTCTCTCCCCTTGTCCATATGAACCGTTCCCCCTTCTCTCTCTCTCATTAATCCTCAAAAATAAATGCCCACTATTGTATAGTTGCCATATTTGGTTTTGCAATTAAAGGGAATAGATTCAAATCATTTCAAATCTGAATTAAACCCTTTAAATATGGATTTGATGGCCATGCATATTTTTCCTAATGGGGGGGTCGGCCATTAGGGCATGCGGGACATTTTGAAATAACCAAAATGCCCCCCATGCATCTAGTGGCCATCCACCTCATACCGGAGCATATATGCTCCACCTCAGTGCATGATAAAGTACTCTAACACTTAGAGAACCTCATCCATACCTATTTAACATACCATAGAGTTTTGAATAGTGTTTTTACTATTTACTGGGGTGCCCTCAGTAAAACGTGGGGTGCCCCTATAGTAAAAATCACTAAATACACAGACCGTGCTCTAGTGCGACACGCACACACGGAATGAACTCCTTATGGCATTATGGCAATATCGTGTGTCCCTACACTACTCTGGGGTTGCCCCCTAGTGAACACACTTAGTCCTGTGCATCCACCATGCCCTAGTGCAATGCACTCATGGAAAACAGGACGATTAAGGCATTATTTCTTCAACTCGTATTGTACAGTGAGACAAGGAGAAAGTTATGATCCGTAATGATCGTGGATAAGGTGGAACCTTCAGGGACTAGGATTCATGGCTTCCAACCGGACCCGATCGACACACTACCCAAGTGTCCCTGTCAACCCTCTAGGTCCCAGTTAACCTGCGTGGCCACCCAGAGTGCGACGCAGGCTGCACTCCAATTCTCCCAGACTTAATAAGCTTTCTCGGATACCCCTGCTCTCCGCTTAGATAGGTAATTAGATGTCCCTTCACTCGGTGCCATGTGTCAACTTGAGCGGTGGAGAGCACCGTCAGACTCAAGTGACCATATGACTAGGTTCCTTCCAGGTTGATTAACATATCGTACCTCCGATCATTTTGGCCAAACAATCGGATTCGGTCTAACAGCTCAACTGTTAACCACCAGGCCTGGTTTTAGTACGGTGTATGTCAGACCAAGGAATGCACCTCCCAATGGGGATGTGAATAGCCTGCAGGAGTGACATGCCGATGCAATGCCAGCTCAGCAACCTAGCGCACCGTGGTTTTGGGTCGTGGTTAGATCCCTCACACGTTGGTGAACCAAAGTTACCCAAACTGGTTAGTGCACCGGTCATGGTTTCTCAGGGTTTAGGACCTATTACCCTAAGCAGAAACACGGCTATGTACACCGGTGTCTGCTCACCGATCTGTGCACCGTGTTGGTTCTGTTCAGCCACAGACACTGTGCTTGGCAATGACCATAGTGGAGAAACCCATGCTCTGTCATTCCAACAGCTTAACCTGATAGGGCGACCAACCCTAATCAGAACTATGAACAATTTAGGCTAATAGTACTAATCAACTGAGTCTCCCACTCAGATGAACCACTATACAGCCATGGCTCTTATCAGTTCAATATATAGAACACGTAGAATACGCACCAATTAAGCTATTCTAATATAAATATCAACTCATTTATTAATCAACCATGCTTTTTACAAGCCCTAGACCATATCTTACTTAACAATCTCCCACTTGGTCTAGCGAGGAAAAACGGTTCTGACTCCCATAGCTTCTACATGCTGCTCAAACGCCTTTGCAGGAATCGCCTTTGTAAAGGGATCAGCAACATTGTCTGCAGATGCTATCTTTGTCACCGCTACTTGTCCTTCCTTCTGAAACTGCCGAATCAAGTAGAACTTGCGTTCGATATGTTTCCCCTTCTGGTGGTGTCTTGGCTCCTTGGCCTGTGCTACCGCTCCATTATTATCACAATAAAGGACAATAGGTGACTGAGCCTCTGGTACGCACCCTAAGTCCAATAAGAACTTTTTGAGCCACACCGCTTCTTTTCCAGCCTCGCACGCTGCGACGTACTCAGCTTCAGTGGTGGAGTCTGCGATGCAATCTTGCTTCACACTCCGCCAACTTACTGCTCCTCCTCCTAACATGAAAACATAACCTGAAGTCGATTTTCTAGATTCCACATCTGACATAAAGTCAGCATCCGTGTATCCAATCGGCATCAAGTCCTGTGAAGTGTAGACTAACTCATAATCCCTCGTACGACGAAGGTACTTGAGTATACTCTTTACAGCAGTCCAATGTGCTGGACCCGGATTCGACTGAAACCGACCCATCATATCTACTGCAAAACAGATATCTGGCCTCGTGCACTGCATGGCATACATTAGACTACCCACTGCTGAAGCATAAGGTATCTTTTGCATTTCTGCCTTCTCCTCAGGTGTCTTAGGATATTGATCCTTAGACAATTTCAAGCCATATCTGAATGGCAAGAAACCCTTCTTGGAGTCCTGCATGCTGAATCTGGCCAGTATCTTATCTATATAAGCAGTTTGTGAGAGCGAGAGAATCTTATTCTGGCGATCTCGAGTTACCTTAATCCCCAGAACATAACTCGCCTCACCTAGGTCTTTCATGTCGAATTGCGAGGATAACCAAACTTTTACCGTAGATAATGTTCCTACGTCATTTCCAATCAGTAGTATATCATCTACATAAAGTATTAAATATACCACTGTTGTATTATCACTCCTTTTGTACACACAAGGTTCATCCTCATTTTGATCAAATCCGTATGAGCGGATTGTCTGATCAAAATGGATATTCCAACTTCTGGATGCTTGTTTCAGTCCATAGATGGACCTCTGAAGTTTGCAAACCAGATCTTCCTGACCTACTGACTCAAAACCTGGAGGCTGTATCATATATATGTCTTCCTCCAAATCCCCATTGAGGAAAGCTGTCTTGACATCCATTTGCCAGATCTCCCAATCATAGTGGGCTGCGATGGATAAGAGGATTCGAATAGACTTAAGCATAGCTACCGGTGAGAAGGTCTCGTCATAATCGATCCCTTCTCGTTGGGTAAAACCCTTGGCAACTAATCTAGCTTTATAAGTCTCAATGGAACCATCGGGTCCTCTTTTCTTCTTGTACACCCACTTACACCCAATAGGTTTAATATTGGGTGATGGTGCAATAAGTGTCCAGACATTATTTTGGGACATAGATGCAATTTCTGCCTCCATGGCTTTTTGCCAAGCAGAACTGTCAGAAGATTTCATCGCCTCATCATAGCTCAAGGGATCATCCTCCTGAATCTCTGGATCGACTAATAAAGTCTCTCCATAGTATCTTTCAGGAGCTCTGATTTGTCTCCCACTGCGACGAGGTAATGGTGGTACTGAGCGATTCGTTTCTACAGTCTCTGGTATACTAGTTTCAATGTTACCTCTTCCCTCTATGTTACCGGATGTGCTACCTCCACCAGTACCCAGTAGCTCTTCCAGAACTACCTTACTGGTTGGCTTGTGGTCCATAATATAGTCCTGCTCTAGGTAGATGGCATTCGTAGAAACGAGTACCTTCTTATCCTCAGGATCATAGAATATACCACCTTTTGTTTCTTTAGGATAGCCTATGAACAGACATACCTTAGACTTAGTCTCCATCTTATCCCTCTTGTCCTTTCGCACATGTGCAGGACATACCCATATTCTGAAATGCTGCAGTGTAGGCTTTCGCTTTGACCACAGTTCTCTAGGAGTTAGAGGCACTGATTTAGATGGGACATGGTTTAAGATATAAGCTGATGTTAATAGGGCATATCCCCAAAATGTGATCGGTAAACTAGCATAACTCATCATACTACGGACCATGTCCAACAAGGTCCGATTCCTTCTCTCAGAAACTCCATTCTGTTGTGGTGTACCTGGAGCAGTCAACTGGGATACAATCCCACTGTCTCTAAGATACCCAAGGAACTCGTCCGATAGGTACTCACCTCCTCGATCAGATCGAAGGGCTTTCACATATCTACCAGTCTGCTTTTCAACTTCGGCTCTAAATTCTTTGAACTTGTCAAAGGACTCATACTTCTGATGTATTAGGTATATATAGCCATATCTTGAGTAATCATCAGTAAACGTGATGAAGTACTCATGGCCTCCTATCGCCTGGACGCTCATGGGTCCACATACATCAGAATGAACTAACTCTAATATCTCTGTGGCCCTATTCCCTTTGGCTTTAAAAACCCTCTTGGTTATTTTGCCCTCCAGACAAGACTCACAGGTTGGAAGTGTTAGGTTTGATATGGTCTACAGCTCGTAAAACCCTAGGTTTGGCTGTATATGGTTGATAGTTTATTTAGGATTGTATAAAGGTACGTATTATTATACGTGTTATATTTAAAGAACTTAAGGAGCCATGGCTATATAGTAGTCCATCTGAGTGTGAGACTCAGTGGATCAGTCCTATGAGCCTAAATCGTTCACAGCTCTGATTTGGGTTGGTCGCCCTATCAGGATAAGCTGTTGGAATGACAGAGCATGAGAATCTCCATAATGGTCATTACCAGGCACAGTGTCTGTGGCCGAACAGAACCAACACGGTGCACAGATCGGTGAGCAGACACCGGTGCACATAACTGTGTTTCTGCTTAGGGTAATCGGTCCTAAACCTTGAGGAACCGTGACCGGTGGACTAACCAGTTGCGTGTAACTTTGGTTCACCAACGTGTGAGGGATCTAACCATGACCCAATACCACGGTGCGCTGGGTTACCGGGCTGGCGTTGCATCGGCACGCCACTCTTGCAGGCAATCCATATCCTTATCGGGAGGTGCGTTCCTTGGTATGATATACACCACACTAAACCCAGGCCTGGGGGTCAGTAGTTGAGCTGTTGACCGGATCCGGTTGCTTGGCCAAAGCGATCGGAGGTGCGATGTGATAGTCAACCTGGAAGGAACCTAGTCATATGGTCACTCGAGTCTGATGGTGCTCTCCACCGCTCGAGTTGACTCATGTCACCAAGTGGAGGGACATTGTATTACCAATACTAAGCGGAGAACAGGGGTATGCGAGAGAGCTTAATAAGTCTGGGAGAATTGGAGTGCAGCCTGCGTCGCACTCTGGGTGGCCACGCAGGTTAACCGGGACCCAGAGGATTGACAGGGACACTCGGGTAGTGTGTCAATCGGGTTCGGTTGGAAGCCATGAATCCTAGTCCTTGAAGGTTCCACCCTATCCACGATCATTACGGATCAATACTTTTTCCTTGTCTCACAGCATATTATGAGTTGAAGAAATAATGCCTAATCGTCCTGTGTTCCGTGAGTGCATCGCACTGGAGTATGGTGGTAGCACAGGACTAAGTGTGTTCACTAGGGGGCAACCCCAGAGTAGTGTAGAGACATACGATGTTGTCATTATACCATGAGGAGTCCATTCCGTGTGTGCGTGTTGCACTAGAACGCAGAATGCGAGTTTAGTAATTTTTACTATGGGGCACCCCACCTTTTACTAAGGGCACCCTAGTAAATAGTAAAAATACTATTCATCATCCCATGGTGTATTGACTTGTTGCTGATGCCGATGAGGTGCCCTAAGTGTTAGGGTGCATTATCGTGCACGTAGATGGGCCATACATTGTCCCGCATGAGGTGAACGACCACTAGATGCATGGGGGCATTTTGGTCATTTCAAAATGTCCCGCATGCCCTAGTGGCCGCCATCCTCACTAGGGCTAGCATGCATGGCCATCAAACTTATAATTAAGGGATTAATTCAGATTTGAATGATTTTGAATCATCTTCTTAATTGCAACAATTCTAATATGGCAACTAGTAATAAAAAGGGGCAATGAATTTGAGAGTAATGAGAGGGAGAGAGAGAGGAACGGTTTCAAATGGCAAGGGAGAGTGAGGGGCACGAATTTCAGATCTGAAATGGTGTATCCTTCTCATATTTTCCGATGAAGAACCAAAGCCCCTTCGCTTATGGTTCGGATTTTTATCATCTCTCTCTCTCTCGGGTTCATCTCTTCTCTCTCCCTCATCTTCTTCTCCAAGTGTGTGTGTGAGATTGATGGAGATCGCTTGCACTCTAAGGCACTCAGATATTAGAGTGCAAGGATCCGGGATGATATGTAAGATCGGGTGAATCTGAAGAGATTCATTTCTCTCTTGCATGAGGATCCGGCTCGAGATTGCTGCCCAGATTTTACGGGCAGATCTGCACTATTTTGATCACTGCAGGAGTTATAGAAGTCCAAATGACTTCAAACCGGTTGCAAACTCTTGGCGTTGAAGTCTTCTTTCCGGAAAATTAAGTTTCGCTCCATTCCGATGTCGGGATAGAAAGTTACGGCCTTTGCACTGAAAGGTGTTTGTGCAGATCCGAATTTGTCTTCATCAATATTGAAGCAATTCTTCGCGGTGTTAAATCCCGCACGAAGGTATAACCTACTAACCCCTAGATCTATCATAATGCATACATATGAGATATGTCAATCATTTCGATAGATGACTATAGGGGTTCGATTCGTATTTGTTTTATCATTTACGTATATGATTAATATGAATAAAAATTTTAAAATGTACCGCACACCGAAACGATCCTCGGGATCAACTCCACCTTCCGCTGCGCCTCTGATATCATTCCAACAAATGGTATCAGAGCCATTTTGGTGTGCGATTCATGAGAAAATTATTCATGGAATGAATCGTATGTGCATTTGACGAACGATCGCGTCACCGGGGTTTGCGTAGATCATATATTCATATATGTCGCATGTTATGCATAGTGTGTTTTGCAGGGCACCGCTATAGTGTGATTGTTTGCTTTCGGGGGTCGGACCCCGAAATATAATTGCATGGTATTTCGATTGTTTTTGTGATGGATGAATGTATGGCCTAATGGGACAAGCGCGTGGAGGTTGACCACGGCTTGGTTTTTCCCGGCCCTTATTTCTATTCTTGTCTTTATTCTTCTACCTAGGAAAATGTGTATGAACGAGCAATTGCTTGAAGCGTACTAGTATTTTCAGTTACAGGTTGAAGTCTTGGAGGACAAGGATAGATCAGAGATTCATCACTGGAGGACCGAGCGCGGTGGCCCAAAGTAAGGAATATCTGGAAGATGCCATTGAAGAAATGTCAGAGCATTGCTAGTCAGGTTCAGGGGTCGGACCCTGAACTTGATATCAATGGATGTTTGGTTTTTCTTTGGTTGGATATTTCTTTAAACCCCGGTGAAAGAATATAATCTGATGCAGTATGTGTTAGATTGTGGGATGCCCTTTCCCCACTATTCGTGGGATGCCTTTTCCCCACTTGGTCCATGCGACCATTAGGTTAGATCTCCATTTATTGACACCCGTAGTCTAATTGATGTTTGATGGTAGTTGGATCCCATAATACTCGGTTATGCCACCGTTAGGTAGAGGTCCGACGGAGGTTGTCGGATGTCCCTAATTGGTTTGACATCGAAACCAATAGTGATGTGGTGATCATCTACGACATCAGACATCAAGTTACATATGAGGAGTCATACTAATGGGAGACCTTTCCTTGTATGAGTAGACCATAGGCTAGGCTCTAGAGCACAAAGGGTAATGATCATTTTATTTAGTATCGAAGGCTTGGAGAGTACGTAATGTGATTCTCGGGAGAAAGGTGACAACTGAGTATCCACGGGATAGGGACTATGGTCCTTTCCAAGTCTATCTATACTTTATAAGAGGTCTTAACTCTAGTGGGAGCGCGGTATGACCAGGGTCTAGGTCTAGGTTGTTGCAATCTAGGAACTAAAATACTTGCATTAAAATAACCCTCACCATAATTAAGGGATGTGAAAGAGGACTCAGTGTGAGTGCCCCTGGCCTCCACGGCCAATTGTTGAATTTCTGGGTGATAGGGTATGACTCAACATCCCCCTCGGGTGAGAGTTATGTTCTGTCATGCCGGAGGCTTAGCAATCTCCTTCGGGATATGGTGGTTACGATGCCAGGAGAGAAGGGCTTTTCCTGCCCTCGCGGGGGCCGCATGAACTCCCGTGTCGTGAGTGCCTAGGCTCGTGGGTAAGCATCCGAAGCACCCGTGAGGCTACCCGTTGCGTCGCATGGAGATCACGGGGGGCTGGCCAAAAGGTACCATGGTCCATCATAGTCCGTTTGTGGCAGATTTGGATTGGGTCGGAAAGATCCGATGTGAGCGGAGGACGATACACACTGCCCCCTCGGGCGGGTGTATTCGAATCCGAGATCTCGCATACATGGTAAATTACTCCATAGAGATGTCTTCGCTTTGAGGGTAGCGTTGGCATATGGATGTAATTAGCTTGTTTTAAAAATATCCTTAAAATAAGTTTTAATACAATCTATATTCAACCATAGATCCCCTGTCCGCTATCCCATTAGAGAACTAGATAACGAGAACCGACTTCGTAGATCGGTAGTGCTAACATGACCTTATGTTTAGGGTTGGTAAACTACTATGGCTATAAATCTTAATGTCCCTAAACCAGACCTATCGGGTCTAGATGCCACTGTGGTACAGGATAGGGCATATAACGACTAACGAGAGTCTGTAGAGATATGCAAGTACTATGTCATAGCATACTTGCAGACAACTCTTCAGAAGTAAGTCAGACATATGTCGGGTCCTCTGATGTAATGTTCTGTTACAGCATCAGATGTCTGAGGGGCGCAATCAAATGACTCGCTATCTCACCATCAAGAAACTCGTCAGCACTAAGATGTTTGATGGAATACTGGTTTGGAAATACATTCTTGGGTTCCAGAACAAACTGGTTTTCTTTGAAATAGTGCTAGATGTCGAGGTGATAGAGAACATCTGTCTTGCATCCTTATATGGAACCTTTGAAGGCTTTGTCAGAGACTTCAGCCTTTACAAGCTGGAGATGACAAATGCGGAACTTCTGGGAGCTATCCAGGTCACTAAGGATGGGATCAAGATTAAAGGTAATTCCTTTAGTGCGTAACTTAGGCTTTCTATGAAGTGCCTAAAAGTAAGAACTGATCAGAAACTAAAAACAATGACTGTATAGAATCAGGAGCGGACTCTTAAGTCTGGTGAAGCCTAGTGCGAAAGTGCTTCCGATATGGCAACAGAAGGGGCATTGGAAGATTGAACATATGGTCTCAGGGTGCTAGGACAGGTAAACATCAACTCTTGGTAGAGTCGAATTGCCATCTAGTAGCAGTGCTTCTGCTTCTTGAAATATGGACTTTGTGTCTATAGAGATTCAAGGAAAGTAGAAGGCTACTTATTGGTAAGGTGGTCCTAACATAGATACTGATACCATAACAACTGCAGAAGCTATTAATATGTTATCTTAGATTTTTCGATAGAAGGATTTTGATCCTTAGAGATTTAGTTATGTTTCCTCCAAGCTAAATAAAGGTTTTCAGTTCTAATCGATGGCTTTAGTGCATCTCTTAAACTGAACAGGTGCCTTCATTGCTAAAGGAATAACTCATAATAATCTTTTTGTATCAAAATCTAGTTCGAAAATAGATTACATAATAGCTGTAGTATCTAATTCATATTCATCTTATTCCTTGGGATAACTTAATCCAATTGTGGCTCCTATGACTTAGATATATTGTCTCAGACATAATTCAAAGGTTAGTGAAGGTCGAGTTTTTAGATATATATCTCTCGAAGATCCTTCTGACCTGTGAGTCTTGTTTGGAAGGCAAAATGACTAAAAGGGCCACTGAGGTATTGGAGTTAACCCATTCTGACGTATGTGGTTCCAAGAGCATCCAGATGGATAATATCCATTGGATGAGTTCCATAGGTACCTGATGGGGCATGGGATGATATCCCAGTTAATTGCTCCAGGGACACCATACCAGAATGGAATATCCAAGAGAAGGAAACAGACCCTGTTGGACATGGTCTAAAGAATGATGAGTTTTGCCAAGTTTACTACCCACCTTCTATGGGTTACACCTTGAGACACAGTAGAGTATATCTTGAATAATATCTCATCTAATCAGTGCCTCATACACCTGAAAAGCTGTGGTCTGAGCGAAAGCCTATACTACGGCATTTTAGTATATGGGGATGTCCTGCATATGTGCAGAAGGACAAGAGGGATAAGATGGAGACTAAGTTCAAGGTGTATCTGTTTATAGGTTATCCTAGAAAAATATAAGGTGGACTATCCATGATCCTGAGGAATAGATGGTGATCGTTTCTACGAATGCCATTTAACTAGAGCGGGATTCTATTATAGACCATATGTTCACTAATAAGGTAGTTCTGGATGAATTACTGGATACTAGTGGAGAGCGCATGATCGGAAACGTAGTGGTAATAGATGATGCAGACACTAGTATACTAGAAACTGTAGAAATAATTTGCTTTGTACCACAACCATCTTGTCGCAGTGGGAGCACCATTAGAGCTCTTGAAAGATTTTGTGGACAAACTTTGTGAATTAGTCCATAAATTCAAGAGCATGGCCCCTTGAGCTACGACGAAGTAGTAAAATTTTCAGAAGCCCGGCCTTGACCAACCTATGAATTCTATCTGAGGCAATATGCCCAAGTCTTAGATGCCACAATAGAGTTAGATTTTCTGAAGGTTTCTTACGTTTAGATGAGTTAATATTCAAAGCTGTTATGTTTTCTTTCTCTAATTTAGGACTTAGAATATAGAGACTGTTCTGAACTATTCCTCTAATAATGAAGGTTCCATTCATTCTAATAGACACACCAGATGTATCAAAAAGAACTGAATAACCATCATTCACCATAGAAGAAACAAAAATTAGATTACGTCTCAAAGACGGTACATATAATACGTCTCTTAAAATCAAAGTCTTTTCATTAGAAAAAGAGAAATAAACATCTCCAACTGCTTCTGCGATTGCAACAGCATCAGTCCCCATGCTCAGGACCACTTCCTCATCAAGTAGCCTTCTGCTTACCTGGAACCCCTGTAAAGAGTTACAGGCATGGTCAGTGGAACCAGAATCCACAATCCAAGATGCAAAAGAACTGCTACTTGAAAGAAGTGACTCAACTACAAGTAGCTGAGAATTACCTGTCCCAGCACCCTGAGGCTTTGTGCAGTCCTTTTTCCAATGGCCCTTTTCGCCACATCTGAAGCACTTCGTGCTTGGTGACTTCATCTCTCTTGACTTAGAGGTCCCCATATGTCTCTGCAGAGGCCCTGCCTTTAGCTTCTTGTTCTTAGGCTTCTTGCTCATAGGCTTCTTAGCCTTCAGAGCAGCCCTGCGCTTAGCACTTAATGCCTCACCTTTAACCTTGAACCCGTCTTCTGCTGCCTGGAGAGCTCCAAGAAGCTTTGCATTTGTCATCTCCAACTTGTTAAGGTTGAAGTTAGTGACAAAGCCTTCAAAGGCTCCAGACAGGGACGCAAGGAAGATATCAATCATAACCTCGTTATCCAGCACAATGTTCATGGTAGCCAGTTCGTTCTGGAACCCGATCATTTTCAGCATGTGTTCCCGGACAGGCGTCCCTTCGGACATCTTAGTGCTAACGAGCTTTTTCATTGTGAGGTAGCGCGTTACGCGGCTATGCCCCTCAAACATTTCTTTGAGGTATAGCATCATATCAGAAGCATCAGGCATTTCTTCGACTTGCTTCTGTAGAGTTGTATGCAAGGAAGCTATGATATAGCACTTGCACATCTCATTAGAATCTCGCCAGTCGGAGAAAGCCTTGGTCTCTGCCTCAGTGGCATCTGGACCCGGTAGGTTCGGTTCCTGAGTGGTTAGGGCCATGGTGTGTTTACCAATCCTCAGAACAAGCATGAGGTTGCGTTTCCAGTCCTCATAGTTAGGACCCGTAAGCTTGTTATCATTTAGGATGGCAGATAAGAGGTCTAGTTTGGTCATCTGAAAAATAAATGGGAGTATATTAGAATGCTTCATAAACTCATTTTATAGTGTTTTTAAAATGAGTCAAATTATATCCAAACGTCAACGCTGCCCTCAAAGCGGAGATATATTTATGGATCAATTTTACCATGTATATGAGATCTCGAATTCAGATACACCCGCCCGAGGGGGCAGTGTGCAGCATCCTCCGCTCACAGCAGGTCTCTCGGACCCAATCCAAATCTGCCACAAACGGGCTATAATGGACCATGGTTTTCTTTTGGCCAGCCCCCCGTGATCTCCATGCGACGTAACGGGTAGCCTCACGGGTGCTCCGGATGCTTACCCACAAGCCTAGGCAGTCATAACACGGGAGTTCATGCGGCCCCCGCGAGGGCGGGAAAAGCCCTTCACTCCTGGCATTGTGACCACCATATCCCGAAGGAGACTGCTAAGCCTCCGGCATGATAGAAAATAACTCTCACCCGAGGGGGATGTTGAGCCATACCCTATCACCCGAAAATTCAGCAGTTGGCCGTGGAGGCCAGGGGTACTCACACTGAGTCCTCTTACACATCCCTTAATTATTGTGAGGGTTATTTCAATGCAAGTATTTTAGATCCTAGGTTGCGACAACCTAGACCTAGACCCTGGTCCTACCGTGCTCCCACTAGAGTTAAGATCTCTTATGAAGTATAGATAAACTTGGAGAGGACCATAGTCCCTATCTCGTGGATACTCAGTTGTCACCTTTCTCCCGAGAATCACATTACGTACTTTCCAAGCCTTTGATACTAAATAAAACGATCATTACCCTTTGTGCTCTAGAGCCTTGCCTATGGTTTAGACATACAAGGAAAGGTCTCCCATTAGTATGACTACTCGTATGCAACTTGATGTTTGATGTCATAGATGATCACCACATCACTATTGGTTTCGATGTCAAACCAATTAGGGACATCCGACAACCTCCGTCGGACCTCGACCTAACGGTGGCATAACCGAGTGTTATGGGATCCAACTATCATCAAACACCAATTAAACTACGGGTGTCATTAAATGGAGATCTAACCTAATGGTCGCAGGGACCAAGTGGGGTATAGGCATCCCACACACAGTGGGGAAAGGGCATCCCACAATCTAATACCTATAGCATTAGAATATATAATTTCACCGGGGTCTTAGAAAATATCCAACTACCATCAAACATAAACATCCATTGATATCAAGTTCAGGGTCCGACCCCTGAACCTGACTAGCAATGCTCTGATGATCCCGTTCATGGCATCTTCCGGATATCTCTTCCTTTGGCCCACCACATTCGGTCTTCCGGTAATGGATTTTCCATCTGATCTTGTCCTCCAAATCTTCAGCCTGTAATTGAAAAATCTAGTATGCTCCGAGCAATCGCTCGTTCATACACATTTTCCTAGGATAAAGAATAATGAAAGTACAAGAATAGATATAATTGGCCGAAAAAAACCAAGCCGTGGAACAACCTCCACGTACTTGTCCCATTAGGCCTTACAACCATCCATCACAGAAAGAACAATAAAAAAATAACAATGCAATCATATTTTTCGGGGTCCGACCCCCAAAACCAAACAATCACAATTATTATTTTCTAGCGGCGCCCTGCAGGAAAACATAGCATGCAACACATATGCATATATGATCTAGCGCATGCAAACCTCGGTGAATGCATTCATTCATCAAATACGCATTTGATTCGATTCATAGAAATTTTTTTTTTTTTTTCGTGAATCACACACCGAAAATAGCTCTGATACCATTTGTTGGAAATAAATCAGAGGCGCAACGGAAGCCGGACTCGATCTTAGGATCGATATGGTGTGCGATACATTTTTAAAAAATTTCTTAAGAAATAATCATATGCGCAAGATTAAAATGAAATGCAAACGAACCCCTATGGTCATCTATCGAAACACACCATAAATGTTATGCATGCAATTCAATAGATCTAGGGTTTTGTTTATTATACCTCCGTGCGGGATTCAACACCGCGATGTTAATCTTCCAAGTTGATGATGACGGAAGTATCCACGTGCGTGGGAGAAGCCTCGTTCTTCTTCGGGTACACCCGATCTCGCGAATCGACCCGGATCCTTGCACTCCAATCTCTGAGTGCTTCGGAGTGCAAGCTTTCTCTTCTTCTTTATCACACCCACTCTATGAGGAGAAGATGATGAGATGATGAAGATTTTCTCTTCACACCTTAGGTCAAACCCAAAGAATGAGAGAGATGAGTGCCCGAGAGAGAGAGGGAGGCCAAAACCGAACACAAGGGAGAGAGGGATCTGTCTTTCTCTTAGAAATCTGAATGAGGCTCGGTTTTCCTTGCCTAATATGTCTTGAAAACCGTGCCCCTCTCTCCCCTTGTCCATATGAACCGTTCCCCCTTCTCTCTCTCTCATTAATCCTCAAAAATAAATGCCCACTATTGTATAGTTGCCATATTTGGTTTTGCAATTAAAGGGAATAGATTCAAATCATATCAAATCTGAATTAAACCCTTTAAATATGGATTTGATGGCCATGCATATTTTTCCTAATGGGGGGGTCGGCCATTAGGGCATGCGGGACATTTTGAAATGACCAAAATGCCCCCCATGCATCTAGTGGCCATCCACCTCATACCGGAGCATATATGCTCCACCTCAGTGCATGATAAAGTACTCTAACACTTAGAGAACCTCATCCATACCTATTTAACATACCATAGTGTTTTGAATAGTGTTTTTACTATTTATTGGGGTGCCCTCAGTAAAACGTAGGGTGCCCCTATAGTAAAAATCACTAAATACACAGACCGTGCTCTAGTGTGACACGCACACACGGAATGAACTCCTTATGGCATTATGGCAACATCGTGTGTCCCTACACTACTCTGGGGTTGCCCCCTAGTGAACACACTTAGTCCTGTGCATCCACCATGCCCTAGTGCAATGCACTCATGGAAAACAGTACGATTAAGGCATTATTTCTTCAACTCGTATTGTACAGTGAGACAAGGAGAAAGTTATGATCCGTAACGATCGTGGATAAGGTGGAACCTTCAGGGACTAGGATTCATGGCTTCCAACCGGACCCGATCGACACACTACCCAAGTGTCCCTGTCAACCCTCTAGGTCCCAGTTAACCTGCGTGGCCACCCAGAGTGCGACGCATGCTGCACTCCAATTCTCCCAGACTTAATAAGCTCTCTCGCATACCCCTGCTCTCCGCTTAGATAGGTAATTAGATGTCCCTTCACTCGGTGCCATGTGTCAACTTGAGCGGTGGAGAGCACCGTCAGACTCAAGTGACCATATGACTAGGTTCCTTCTAGGTTGATTAACATATCGTACCTCCGATCATTTTGGCCAAACAACCGGATTCGGTCTAACAGCTCAACTGTTAACCACCAGGCCTGGTTTTAGTACGGTGTATATCAGACCAAGGAACGCACCTCCCAATGGGGATGTGAATAGCCTGCAGGAGTGACATGCCGATGCAACGCCAGCTCAGCAACCCAGCGCACCGTGGTTTTGGGTCGTGGTTAGATCCCTCACACGTTGGTGAACCAAAGTTACCCAAACTGGTTAGTCCACCGGTCATGGTTCTTCAGGGTTTAGGACCTATTACCCTAAGTAGAAACACGGCTATGTACACCGGTGTCTGCTCACCGATCTGTGCACCGTGTTGGTTCTGTTCAGCCACAGACACTGTGCTTGGCAATGACCATAGTGGAGAAACTCATGCTCTGTCATTCCAACAGCTTAACCTGATAGGGCGACCAACCCTAATAGAAACTGCAAACAATTTAGGCTAATAGTACTAATCAACTGAGTCTCCCACTCAGATGAACCACTATACAGCCATGGCTCTTATCAGTTCAATATATAGAACACGTAGAATACACACCAATTAAGCTATTCTAATATAAATATCAACTCATTTATTAATCAACCATGGTTTTTACAAGCCCTAGACCATATCTTACTCAACATGAATTAGAATGGATGCATTCCTGCGAATGAATTAGAATCGATCGTACGAATGAAATAGAATAGTTCATACAAATGAATTAGAATGGATCGTACGAATAAATTAGAATTGATATATTCGTGCGAATGAATTAGAATGGTTTGTATGAATGAATTAGAATTGATTATACGAATGAATTAGAATGAACCGTACGAATGAATTAGAATGGATCGTACGAATGAATTAGAATAGATATATTCGTGCGAATGAATTAGAATGTATCGTACGAATGAATTAAATGGATCGTACGAATGAATTAGAATAGATACTTTTATGCAATTGAATTAGAATGGATCGTATACATTCGTGCGAATGAATTAGAATGGATCGTACGAATGAATTAGAATGGATCGTAAGAATGAATTAGAATGGATCGTTCGAATGAACTAGATTGGATATATTCGTGCGAATGAATTTGAATTGATATTATGAATGAATTAGAATGGCTATATTCATGCGAATGAATTAGAATGGAACGTACGAATGAATTAGAATGGATACATTCGTATGAATGAATTAGAATGGATCGTACAAATGAATTAGAATGGATCGTAAGAATAAATTAGAATAGTTATATTCATGCGAATGAATTAGCATAGATACATTCGTGTGAATAAATTAGAATGGATCATACGAATGAAATAGAATGGATACATTCGTGCTAATGAATTAGAATGGATCGTACGAAAGAAATAGAATGGATCGTACGAATGAATTAGAATGGATCGTACGAATGAATTAGATTGGATACATTCGTGCGATTGAATTAGAATGGATCGTATAAATGAATTAGAATGGATTGTACGAATGAATTAGAATGGATCGTACAAATGAATTAGAATGGATCGTACGAATGAATTAGAATGGATACATTCGTGTGAATGAATTTGAATGGATCGTACGAATGAATTAGAATGGATTGCATGAATGAATTTGGATTGATTGTACGAATGTTTCCATTCTAATTCATTCATACGAACGAATGTAGCCATTCAAATACATTCGTATGATCCATTCTAATTCATTCGTACGATCCATTCTAATTCATTTGTTCGATCCTTTCTAATTCATTCATACGATCCATTCTAATTCATTCGTACAATCCATTCTAAGTCATTCGTACGATCTATTCCAATTCATTCGCACGAATGTATCCATTCTAATTCATTCGTACGATCCATTCTAATTCATTCGTATGATTCATTCTAATTCCTTCGCACGAATATATTCATTCTAATTCTATACGAATGAATTAAAATGGATCGTATTAATGAATTAGAATGGATCGTAAGAATGAATTAGAATGGATCGTATGAAAGAATTAGAATGGATACATTCGTGCGAATGAATTAGAATGGATCGTACGAATGAATTAGAATTAGAATGAATTAGAATTAGAATGGATTCATTCTAATTCATTCGTATGATCCATTCTAATTCATTCGCACGAATGTATCCATTCTAATTCATTCGTACGATCCCATTCTAACTCATTCGTACGATCCATTCTAATTCATTCGTACGATCCATTCTAATTCTTTCGCACGAATGTATCTGTGGGTGCAAATTTTGGCATAAGTTTACCTACTACCACGGGACCCACCGGCCCTGCCTGGTGGGCCCACGAGGACTACCACGGGACCCACCGGCCCTACCTGGTGGGCCCACGAGGACTACCACAGGACCCACCGGCCCTGCCTGGTGGGCCCACGAGGACTACCACGGGACCCACCGGCCCTGCCTGGTGGGCCCACGAGGACTACCACGGGACCCACCGGCCCTGCCTGGTGAGCCCACGAGGACTACCACGGGACCCACCGGTCCTGCCTGGAGGATCCCCAGATACGGCAGCAGAAACCGCCATTTACCCCGGAATTCCCCACCAGAGAAGTCTATAAATAGCAGAGCCTTCGAATGTAAATGGATGGATTCTGAAAAAAGATCGAATTCTCAGTTCTAAGAAACCAGAGCTCTGGGATTTCTAACTTCCGATCTACCATCTCTCTTTGATCTTCTTTTCTCTTTCGAAGAGGTCAGGGAGCTTTCAGTGACACTCGGCCTGTCGAGGTCACTTCAACTGAAGTGTTAGTGAATTCGGGTTGCTCCCTATAGCACGGAGACGTAGGCTTCGGCTGAACTCCGAGATCACATCTCGTGTCACAATTTCTCTGATTGCATTCCTCTGTTTGCATATCAAAAGACTTCGACTTCAATCAACAGATCGATCAGTGATCTTCGATATCAACTTCGACTCCAATTGACTGGTGCTGCGAGAGTCTTCGGGTCGGCACGAAGATTTTCCCCCACAGTTTGGCGCCGTCTGTGGGATATGAACGAGAAGCTGTGTTCTCTCTACTTCGACTACCAGATCAATAGCCAAACTTCCTCGCCCCCTCAGTTGATCAGACAACTGATCGGACGTCGGCAATCTCGTTGTACCCTTCGCACTCTGAATGGCGAGAACCAAACACCAGGGTCAACCAGAAGGAAGTAACACTCAACATCAACCTCGTCCTGAGACTCGTTCAATGAGTCAAAGGCTCAATTTCGGGCAGCCCCTTGCTGTCCCCGAGATGGGGGTTCATTCAGGAAGCGGGAGATCAGTCGATCGACCGATCGCCCCTCATCCTCATCAATCAATTGGGCAGACTGTCCCTGCTCCTGCTGAAGATCCTCCATCGACTTACCAGATCTCTGCAATCGATTTCCAACTACTCCAATTGGCGAAGCAAAACGCCACCCTCACTGCTGAGAGGGATGCTCTGAAGAAGGCAGCCTCCGAAGCTGGAATTGCTATTCCGATCCCCTCCGCAAGTGAGAGGGTTGATCCTCCTCGACATTCAATTCACTCCGAACAACGGAGGTCAATGGGCACTGCTGTCCTCGAGAGGATTCGACGCGACCCAACTCCCTCTGCTGCTCCCTGGAAGCAGAGTGTCTGGGATCGTCTTGACGACGAGTCCTCCCAATCCTCATCTGGTCGTAACTGCGACAAGAGAGCACCTTCAAAGCTCAACATGCCAAGGAAGCACCAAATGAAAGGCGCTCCTTCAAAGAGTAGAGTCTCCCCTTCCATTCCACTCCAACGTGGACTTGGATCGGACCTTCGACACCGACTTCAACCGGCAAATACTTCAATGCCCGAGCAAGACCTTGCGATCTTGCCTCTTGATCCACCTCTAGGTCGAAGACACGGTCGTAGGGACGGTTACTCCTCTGCCGGGCCTCTACATCGAAGTCTCTTCGAGACCACCTTTCCAAGAGGATGGAGAACTCCTATCCTCCCCAAATTCAACTGTATCAGAGGAGATCCAAGCCTCCATATACTTGCTTTCAAGCAAGCTCTAACACCACACGAAGAGGAAAACAACATGCTCTGCCGCACCTTCGTGGGAAGTCTCGACGAGCCTTCACTCGACTGGTATCACAATCTCCGAGCTGGGTCCATCACCCAGTTCGGTGTTTTGGCTAACCTCTTTTTGCAGCATTACCAGCTCAATTTAAAGCCAGAGAAGAAGCTCGACTCTCTCTACCGACTAAGGATGGGTGCAGACGAGACTCTCCGCAGCTTCACAAGGAGGTTTCGCAACGAGCATGCTGCTCTCTCTGGAAGACATCTGGATGATGAAGCCATCATGTTGGCTTTCCAGAACGCTCTCCGCTTCGATCTACATATCTACAACGACTTCATCCGTAATCCCCCTCCTTCTCTGGGTGCAATGTTTGACCGAATTCAGAGAGAAATTGAGGTGGAAGACGATCAAGTCGCTCGGAAAGGGCGAGAAACTAAAAGAAGGCTTGCTGAAAGAGAAGCTCCTAAGTATGCTGCAAAGGCTCACAACGCTGAAGCAGCAGCCCCTCCGGCCAACAAAAGATCAAAGAATGATGGACGTCGATCTCCTACGAAGACCACTTTCACTGAGTGGAATTTACCAGTCGAACAGATACTCGACCGTATTCAACACGACGAGTATCTTCGGAGGCCCAATCCTCTTCAGCCAAATTCCAAATTCACAGCAGACAAAACAGTCTACTGCGACTTCCATCGAAGTCACGGCCATTCCACCGATCGGTGTTTTCGGCTGAAGTTCCATCTTGAAGACCTATTGCGAGAAGGCCATCTTCAAGAGTTCGTCAGAGGCGGACACGATCAACGTCGAACTTCTGCAAAGGGCAAAGAAGTGTGCTGGATTCACCAAATCTCCTCTAACCGGCAAACTATCTCTGTGAATGCCAATGTTTTTGGTATTCATGGAACATTGCACAACCAAAGTCTGACTGGGAAAGAGGTGGATCGCCAAGTTCGACGCATCTTCCACGTTCGTTCTACTGCGAGCAAAGAAGATACCTGGATCGAGAAACCCATCGAAGGTCTTGCTTGGCCATCAATCGTCTTCAACGACACCGATCTTCAAGGAGTCCATACTCCACATCGAGACCCCCTGGTCTTGAAACTCATCATCGACGGGAGCACCGTCAATCGAATCCTCATCGACACCGAAAGCTCCATCGACATTATGTTCTCAGACTGTTTCAAACGTCTGGGACATAAGTATCAAAGTCTCGACGTCGTCCCGACCGTGATCACTGGTTTCAATGGCGAACAAAGCATCACGGTGGGCGAATCCAGATTTACCATCGACCTCAGCCGAGAGACTCGAGTCTCGGTGAGGTTTGCAATCGTCGAAGGAATGTCTAGCTACAACGCCATTCTTGGGCGACCATTCCTCCATCAGATCAATGCCATCTCCTCCTCTTACCATCAACTACTCAAGTTTGCAACTGGAGAAGGCATCGTCTGCATTCGAGGCGATCAGCAAGCTGGAAGATCTTGTGAAGCTGCTGCTGCTAAAACAGATCGAAAGATCAATATTGCTCCTCCAAAGCGGCCACGAGATGAAGCTGGTCCCTCTTCCAAATAGCAATCAAAGGAGATTCCGCTGATCGAACCTCCACCAATCGAATGGGAAGCATCACCTTCAATTGAAGAAATCATCCCGATCAACATAGGCAGCGGAAATCTCCCTCGACAAACTTTTATTGGTACCGGTCTTAGCGACGCAGAAGCGCAAGACATGGTATCCTTCCTCCAGTCCAATATCGACGTCTTTGCTTGGTGTTTCGAAGACATGCCTGGTATCAATCCGGATGACGCTTGTCACTGACTTACGATCAAAGAAGAGGTGAAGCCCGTCAAGCAAAAGCCTCGCACCATTCGACCAGAGCTGCAAGTTGCTGTTCAAGAAGAAATTACCAAGCTACTCGCAGCCGGATTCATCCGAGAAGTGGAGTATCCTACTTGGATCTCTAATATTGTGGCTGTTCCGAAGAAGAACGGAAAGGTTAGAGTCTGCATCGACTTTACCAATCTCAACAAGGCTTGTCCCAAGGACCCATTCCCCATGCCAAGGATTGATAGACTCGTCGATGCCACTGCTGGCCACGAGCTATTGTCTTTCATGGATGGGTATTCTGGATATAATCAAATTCCGCTCCACGCTGATGATCAAGAGAAGACATGTTTTGTGACTAGCCGAGGCCTTTATTGCTACAATGTCATGCCATTCGGCCTCAAAAATGCTGGTTCCACCTATCAAAGGCTAGTCACCAAAATGTTCGAAGATCAGATCGGTCGCAACGTCGAAGTCTATGTCGATGATCTCCTCACCAAGAGTTCCGTTCGGAGCTAACATCTATCTGATCTGGCTGAAACCTTCCAAGTACTCCGAAAGTATCGAATGAAGCTTAATCCAGCCAAGTGCGCTTTCGGAGTTCAATCTGGCAAATTCCTGGGTCATCTTGTGACCAGGAGGGGTATCGAAGCCAATCCCGATCAAATTCGAGCCATCATCGATATGCCTTCACCTACAAATCGAAAAGAAGTTCAACGCCTCACTGGAAGGTTAGCAGCACTCAATCGATTCATTTCAAAATCTTCCGACAAATGCAAGCCCCTCTTCGACAAACTGCGAAAGGCGGATACATCCGGCTGGAGTCTAATCTGTGAAGAGACATTTCAAAGCATCAAGAAATATCTGATGCAAGCTCCCATCCTGACTGCTCCATTGCCAAAAGAAGACTTGTGGCTCTATCTGGCCGTGACCGATCAAGCAATTAGCGCGGTCTTAGTCAGTAGAAGAGAAGGCGTCGAACATCCAGTCTACTACATCAGCCATACTCTCCTTCCAGCTGAGACTCGCTGCTCAAAAATTGAGAAGGTCATCTTGGCCTTGCTCACTGCATCGCGTCGTCTTCAACCGTACTTCGTCTCCCATCAGATTACTGTCATTTCAGAACACTCACTCAAAGATATCATTGACAAAGCTGGTCGAGCTGGTCGAATGACCAAATGGGTGATCGAAATGAGTGCTCTAGGAATTCAATTCGAATCTCGTACTTCTATCAAAGGTCAAGCAATTGCTGATTTTCTAGCTGACTTTCCAGTTGAAGACCCCATCACTTGGGAAGAGGATGTCGACATGCGCTTGGAAGATGAAGATAATCCTCCGATCAATCCTACAACAAAAATTGATCCAAGTCTTGAAGTTATTGCTGCAACTCCTCCTTGGAAGCTTTATACTGATGGAGCATCAAGTTCGATCGGTTCGGGAACTGGGATAGTCTTAATATCCCCCGAACTTGATCATCTCCAGAAGGCCACTCTCCTTGGATTTAATGCCACCAACAACGAAGCTGAATACGAAGCACTCATTTCCGGACTCGAAATGGCAGAATCCCTGGGGGTAGATCGAATCATCATCTACAGCGACTCCCAGTTGATCATAAGGCAAATCAATGGAGAGTACACAGCTCGTGAAGAAAGAATGCAACTCTACTTAGCCTTAGTACGACGTCTTCAACAACGTTTTACTACAATTGAGTTCGTTCAAATTCCAAGAGCAGAAAACCGAGAAGCAGATGCCTTAGCTAATGCTGCCTCAGTTCTGGGAGACTCGCTTGGAGGAAGGCAAATACAGATCAATTATCAAGAAGTGTCCAAGACTACCCCCGATCAACAGATCCTTACTACTACAAAAGGATCTGGGGGTGGAGATCAGCTTGAAGATTGGAGACGACCAATTCTTGACTTCTTCAAACATGGCAAAATGCCAGAAGATCCAAATCAAGCCCGAAGACTTCAAAGGAAGCTCCCGTGCTACATTTTGCAAGGTGAAGATTTATATTTCAAATCTCACAACGGGATGTTGCTCAAGTGCCTTGGTCCCGAGCAAGCACAATCAATCCTGATTGATATCCACTCTGGAGCTTGTGGAAATCATTTGGGAGGAAGATCTCTTGAAGCCAAGACGAAGCTACAAGGGTACTACTGGCCAACAATGGCAAGGGATGCTCAACAAGTCGTTCAAAGATGCGAGCCCTGCCAATTGCACGCTCGAGCTATCCATCTCCCTGCAGATGAACTTCATCAATTATCAAGTCCCTGGCCTTTCCATCAATGGGGGTTAGATTTCTTGGGTCCTTTCCCTCCAACTCCAAGCAAGAAGAAATATCTACTGCTGGCTACTGATTACTTCACCAAATGGGTTGAAGCTGTGCCCCTCTTTCGAGAGACTGACGACGAAGTGATCAAATTCATTCGGCACAACATCTTCTCAAGGTTTAGCACACCTCAAGTTCTTGTTGCTGACAATGGAGCTCAATTTGACTCAGACAAATTCCGAGAATTCTGTCTGAACAACGGTATCAAGCTATTCTATTCAACTCCAAGATATCCTCAATGCAATGGTCAAGCTGAAGCCTCAAACAGAGCTATACTTGATATACTCAAGAAGAAACTCAACGACAAGAAAGGATTGTGGGAGCAAGTCCTACCTGAAGTTCTTTGGGGGTATCGCACAACTCCGAGAAGATCCACAGGGTTCTCACCCTTCCGTCTGACATACGGATCGGAAGTAGTACTCCCAACAGAAAACATATCAAGTACTTTGAAGACTCGAGCTGTTAAAGAAGGAGTCAATGAAGAACTTCGGATCAATGATCTGGACTTCTCCGAAGAATTACGAGATCAAGCATCACTTCGGGTGGCCAAATACCAACAGAAGATCAAAAAAGCCTACGATGAGAAAGTCTACAAGAGACAATTCCCAGTGGGCAGTCTAGTTCTCAGAGCAGTTTTCTACAATACCAAAGAACACAGCAGTGGAAAGCTTGCTCCCAACTGGGAAGGTCCATATATCATTGAATCAGTGGGAGGCAAAGGTTCTTACAGATTGATCTCGCCAGAAGGAGATAGATTGTCTCGAGCTTGGAATTCTAGACATCTCAAGTTGTTTTATCCGTGATGTAAATTTTTGTGATGAATAAAGTTCTCTTTCAAAGTGTTCAAATGTGCAGCTGTTCAATTTTTCAATTCAAGTTCTGAAGCAGTTTCAAGTTATCCATATTCAAGTTACCAGGTCTTTTAACAAGTTTGGGAGTTAAGAGTTGCGACTCAACCCCTTACTAGCAAATGTTAAAAACTGACCACATTCCAGTTACCAAGTCTTAACAAGTTCGGGTGTTAGGGTTGCGACTCAACCCCTTACTGGCAAATGTTAAACTGACTTTCAAATTTCAATATTCAATTTCAATCAATTTCTACATCGTTTAACAGGTTTGGGTGCTTGAGTTGCGACTCAACCCCTCACATTCAAGTGTTATACGAATTCAAGTCCAATTTTCAAAGTTACATTCAAAAGATTGTATCTATTCTAATACTATTGAGATCATGATAGTCAAAGGTATTCAACTCAAGAGACATTCAATTTTCAAATACCAAGAAGATCTTCTATTATCAAAATATGCCAGATACAAGAGTGCGCTGTTACATTTCAAAAATTTACAAGTACAACAACGAAGAAGAAGAAAAGTCTCTCAGGGCTTTGCCACACTCTTCGCATGCGACTTCTCCCCTTCAGATCCAGGACGAGCTTTGCTCGCCACTGATGCCTTAGAGGATCGGACACTGGAAACATGGGCCCTGAGCGCTTCTGCCGCCTTCTCTGCTGTTTCCTTGTAAACCTTGCACTCAGACAACGCGTGCTCCAGTGCCTTCTTCGAAGTCTCTTCTCTGGCAGTGAAGGCAGCGTGCTGGGTAGCAAGTTGTTGCTTCAGCTCTTGGATCTTGATGGTGCGACCACAGGACACATCCTCAACCTTGGAGAGTCGAGTCTTCAAGGATTCGAGCTCGTGACTCTGTGCCTCACATCGATCCTGCAGCCCTTTGATCTCCAGCTTCCCCTTGCGAAGATCCTCAATCTTGGCTTTGAGAGAGGCTTTCTTCGAAGTCAGGAGCTCTCTCAGCTCATCTCTCTCTGCGGTTACAGCTTCCAGCGTAGCAGTCAAGTGAGATATTTCAGCTAAGGCTTCTTTTGCTCCCGCCCTCATGGAGAGTTTGGTTGCGACATTCATAACCGCTGAGTTCTGCAAAAGAACAAAAGAGTTAGAATTATTATAAAGATACAACTCAGATGATTGATCGAGCAGATACACCTACCAACAGATCAAGTCTCTCGAAAGCTTCATCCAGAGTAGCCCCCGGGAGGTTGATGAGTTTCCTGATCGCAGCAGTGGGGCGGTTGATGTCAACGTCACCCAGGCTTCTTATTGTTGGAGTCAATCCAGCAGGTGCACCTACAATCAACAAGAGATCAAAGTGTTAGATTATTTTCGAGCTTCAAAGACAAGACATTCAAGGCAAGTTAGTTCAATTACCTGAGGTTTCAACCCTCGGCTCTTTGCCCTTCCTGCGATCAGAGCCACCCTGAGGGGTCGACTTCTCCTGAATCGGGGTTGGCGCTGGTTGAGGTGGAGGAACCCCATCACCCACTCGACTTCCCCTCTCCAAATGAGTAGGGGGGGAAGCATTCCTCAGAGGAGAGACTCTCTCTTCCTCTTGTGATCCGCCAGGCTGGATGAGCCCTGCCACCATTGCTTCCACCTCCTCAGCTAGAGAGCGAGAAGGGGGTGGGGGTTGCTCGACTTCTACACCCCCGCTGGTTGTTGCTCCTTCAATGCGAGGAACGTCAGGGGGAATCTGATCGAGGGGTGTGGGGTTGCTTCCAACCCCACCACTCCTCGACAGCTTTATTTTCAGGCGCATCGGCCTCTTCAATTCATCAAATTTGTAGGCGGGAACCACTCTTTGGCCATCGCCTTCTGCATCCATAACTCCTTCCATCTGACGGGCCTTAGCCTCGTCAATGGGAACAGGAATTGAATCTTCTCCTGTTGCACCAACAGTGGGGGTGGGAGGAATTTCTTCCTCACCACCCCCATTCTCGCCATCTCCACCAGAAGGAGTCGATGACAGATCATCCTCGCCGTCGCCGTCCTCATCATCGTCATTACCACTGTTGTCGTGGCTGACATTTTCAATCTCTTCATCTTCCTCGTCGTTCCCCTTCTTCTTTTCTTCTTCAACTTCTTTCTTCTCCTTATCTTCATCTTCTTTTTGTTTGATGAGGGTTTTTCGTTTCTTCCTCACTGGTCCTCTTTGGATCACCAGCTTCTCGTCAAAAGTGGGCAATCGGCGCCTTGCAGTGTAGATTTTCTTCTCGGCCCGAATCTTCCGGATGATCTTGCCCGAGTGGGGATCCTCTTCGTAGTCAGAGTATAGGACTTCATTGTCCTCATATCTATCCTTTGATCGGTGGAGGAGATTGGCCTTGCCATATCTCACAGGACAGTTAGAAAACTGTTTCCACGACCGGGTTCCGCAAGTCAACTCGAGGAATAAGTTGTCTATGGCTCCAGCCCTCTCAGAAGTCCAGGCAAAGATGCCTCCCTCGCTGTACATCTTCACTGCCTCGTGCACGCTGTCTCGAGGGGTGTCGGGCACTGACATGGATGTCCATGCACCAGAAACAGAGATTGGCCAATCAGTATACAATTTGTCCGAAGGGACTGTATCGGTGAGTGGACGCAGTGGAGATACGCCAGTCAAATTGTAGAACGGGCTGTCCCTTCTGAAAGCCCATCTGTAGTGGAAGAAAAAATACCCTAACTCGATCCTGGCAACTTCTCCTTCCGGGATACTGGAGTAGCATGCCCTCAAGTCTTCCTGGAAATCCGACTCCACTCGGCAGAATGCATAGATTATTCGCCAGGCGTTTCCTGTGACCTGCCCCGGGCAAAGGCCAGAAGTATTCAGCAATCTTGCAGCAAAGGGTGGCAGCGGTAAACGCAGACCGCAGTTCATTTGGCCGATGGTCACAATGGTTCCCATGACCTTCTCGTTGCTGGCGTAGCTGGTAAAGACAGTCTTCTTATCAATACCAAAAGCCGTCTGGATGCTAGGGAGTGAAGGCTGCGCCCCCTTCCCTTCTGTGAAGAACGAGAGCAGTGTCTGCCATTTCTTCCTCTTCGTATCTGTGAACTCACCGCCTGTATTGTACATATACTCTGTCTCCTCTGTCAGAGGCATGAGCGGACCCAGAACAAACTTCACTTTGGGGATGAACTCTGGCCTTGATGGCGCCGAAGCAAACCCTACCCCTTGGTGCCTCTTGCCCAGTTGGCCAAGTTCAGCAAGAGCGGCCTTGCCTTTGCCACGGCCCCTCGGAGGAGATTGAACCTCGACAATTTCCTTCCCCTTTCTCTTCGAGGGAGCCATACCGGACTTCTTCGAACTGCCGGAGGAAGCCATTCGACCGATCAAACAAGAACAAGAACAAGAGCAGAAATCAGGAGAACAAGGGTCTGGACTTCGAAAAATTTTGGAAGCGTGAGGCGAAATGACAGCCAGTGAAAACTTTTGTACCAAGGGTAAAACCGGTGCGCAAATCGAGAATACACGTGTCTTCACCATATCAAATCGCGTGTTTTTGTAGGTACACATGGCATCCATCCATAGCAAGCGCAAAACCAGGCGAACAGTCGCGACCAGGCGAAACGTCGGACCTACCGGTCCACATGAACCAACGGTCCAAACAAGCCACCGGTCTGGGTAAACCGGACCGCCGGTTCAAAGCAACGTTCAAGCCAACCAAAGATTCAAAACAAGAAGGATCAAGCTCCATCAATGTTCAAAACTCTGCCAAAAGATTGAAAAGCAAAGCAGTGAACCTTCTTTGAAGGGCAGGTTCAAAACTTTAATTCGATCGGTCCAATTTCTACTGGATCTGGCAAAAAACCAAGGGTTTTTGCCGATCACTCGAACCTTGACCGGATATTTTTTCACCGATCGGACAAACATGTCCGATCGGCGAAATTTATTTGATCGGTCAAATTTCTACTGGATCTGGCAAAAAACCAAGGTTTTTTGCCGATCACTCGAACCTTGACCGGATATTTTTTCACCGATCGGACAAACATGTCCGATCGGCGAAAATTATTTGATCGGTCAAATTTCTACTGGATCTGGCAAAAAACCAAGGTTTTTTGCCGATCACTCGAACCTTGACCGGATATTTTTTCACCGATCGGACAAACATGTCCGATCGGCGAAAATTATTTGATCGGTCAAATTTCTACTGGATCTGGCAAAAAACTAAGGTTTTTTGCCGATCACTCGAACCTTGACCGGATATTTTTTCACCGATCGGACAAACATGTCCGATCGGCAAAAATTATTTGATCGGTCAAATTTCTACTGGATTTGGCAAAAAACCAAGGTTTTTTGCCGATCACTCGAACCTTGACCGGATATTTTTTCACCGATCGGACAAACATGTCCGATCGGCGAAAATTATTTGATCGGTCAAATTTCTACTGGATCTGGCAAAAAACCAAGGTTTTTTGCCGATCACTCGAACCTTGACCGGATATTTTTTCACCGATCGGACAAACATGTCCGATCGGCGAAAATTATTTGATCGGTCAAATTTCTACTGGATCTGGCAAAAAACCAAGGTTTTTTGCCGATCACTCGAACCTTGACCGGATATTTTTTCACCGATCGGACAAACATGTCCGATCGGCGAAAATTATTTGATCGGTCAAATTTCTACTGGATCTGGCAAAAAACCAAGGTTTTTTGCCGATCACTCGAACCTTGACAGGTTGAATTTTGACCGATCGGTCAAAATTTGACCGATCGGTCAAAAATGACCGATCGGTCAAAATTTAACCGATCGGTCAAATTTCAGCCGATCGGTCAAATTTACTACTGGATCGGTCAAAAAACCCTGTTTTTTGACCGATCACCCGATTCTTGACCGGTTGAATTTTGACCGATCGGTCAAAATTTGACCGATCGGTCAAAATTTGACCGATCGGTCAAATTTGACCGATCGGTCCAAATTGACCGATCAGTCCTTTTTTACTCTAACACGCGACAAGTTTCTTCGTGTCCGTTTTTCAAAACAGGAAGTTGCTGTTCTTTGCACCAAATCCAAGCCAGCCAGAATGCACTCTAGCTAATTTGGAGGGGGTAACTGTGGGTGCAAATTTTGGCATAAGTTTACCTACTACCACGGGACCCACCGGCCCTGCCTGGTGGGCCCACGAGGACTACCACGGGACCCACCGGCCCTACCTGGTGGGCCCACGAGGACTACCACAGGACCCACCGGCCCTGCCTGGTGGGCCCACGAGGACTACCACGGGACCCACCGGCCCTGCCTGGTGGGCCCACGAGGACTACCACGGGACCCACCGGCCCTGCCTGGTGAGCCCACGAGGACTACCACGGGACCCACCGGTCCTGCCTGGAGGATCCCCAGATACGGCAGCAGAAACCGCCATTTACCCCGGAATTCCCCACCAGAGAAGTCTATAAATAGCAGAGCCTTCGAATGTAAATGGATGGATTCTGAAAAAAGATCGAATTCTCAGTTCTAAGAAACCAGAGCTCTGGGATTTCTAACTTCCGATCTACCATCTCTCTTTGATCTTCTTTTCTCTTTCGAAGAGGTCAGGGAGCTTTCAGTGACACTCGGCCTGTCGAGGTCACTTCAACTGAAGTGTTAGTGAATTCGGGTTGCTCCCTATAGCACGGAGACGTAGGCTTCGGCTGAACTCCGAGATCACATCTCGTGTCACAATTTCTCTGATTGCATTCCTCTGTTTGCATATCAAAAGACTTTGACTTCAATCAACAGATCGATCAGTGATCTTCGACATCAACTTCGACTCCAATTGACTGGTGCTGCGAGAGTCTTCGGGTCGGCACGAAGATTTTCCCCCACAGTATCCATTATAATTCATTCGTACGATCCATTCTATTTCATTCGCACGAATGTATCCATTCTAATTCATTCATACGATTCATTCTAATTCATTCGTACTATCCATTCTAATTCATTCGTACGATCTGTTGGGGATAGCTAAAATCCGTCCAGGAGTTGGAACCCTTATCCGTATGAGCTCGATCGAACGGCTATCAGGAGCGAGATCCACATTGGGATGCACGGGGACCTGGTATCAGAGCGCATTACATCTACAGCTCGTTGAATCGCAAGGAGCTCGCCCCCCAGCTCGTAAAGGAGCTCGCCTCCTAGCTCGCCAAGAGCCCGCCCCTAGCTCCGCGCGCTCGCCACCAGTTCGCCCTTGCCTGTGGATCTCATAGACCCCAGGATTCCAAGGGATGGGGAACTCGTTCAGGAGCTCGCCCCCCCCCCCCCCTCGTGCTCACCAAATCATCTTAACAGGGAGCGAGATCCACATTGGGCTGAAGGGACCTTTGTGCATCTTAACACAATACATCTAGGCTCGGTAAATTGCTTAGACAAAGAGCTCGCTCATAAGCTTGCCCAAGCTCGCTCAGGAGCTCGCCCAAGCTCGCTCAGGAGCTCGCCCAAGCTCGCCCAAGCTCGCTAAGACTTCCCTGTTTATCGAAAAGGTCGCTCCTGCGAGGTCCGACTCTTGATAGATGTGGAGGAGAAGACGGAGCAACGGAGGGCGAGCTCGCCCTTGCTTCCCCACTGAGGTCGCCCACAATAGAGCCGCATAAAGGGCTTCCATGTGTCGAAACCCTACTGAAGCTACGTGGACAATTGTAGTCCACGGAAGCCCGCCTGAGTCGGTTAGATGCTCTCCCCCACTCAAACCGCCTGGCAGGCTCGACGACAAAGAATGTCAGGGGTGCAAGTTCCAAAGACTGTCAGAGACCCATGCGAGCCAGAACATGGGGGTCCAGAAGGTGCGGGAAGGTGCCACCACGTGTTGCACTCCGATAGATCGCAAATGTCTATAAATGCCTACCCCCAGGCTCCAAAGTACAGGTTCGAAACCCTCATCCCTACCACTTTCGTCCACTATAGCTCGCCGTTGAGCACCTGAGACTGACTTGAGCGTCGGAGGGTCTGCGCTCCTAAGGGAGCCAGCCGTTCTTACGTCTTTTTCTTTGTCTTGCAGGGAGACCGCACGGACCAGCAAAAAATATCCCCAAACATTTGGCGCCGTCTGTGGGATCTTTCGACTGGTTCCTGCGAGAACGCCCACGACCATACGGTTGAACGCCGGGGGCTCTCGTAACCCAAAGATGGCTTCGGCGGTGAGGGGACGCAGGCAACCGAGGACCCGTGCGAGGTCTGCGCGCAGCGAACCTCCTGCTGAGACCCCCCAGCCCCTTGCCCCGCTCAGTGACCAGCTCCGGTTGGAGATGTTGGCCACCCAGCAGGCAATGATAGAGGAACTGACGCGACTGCGTCAGGTTCCGGCGGCCAGACGACGGTCCGGGCCGACAAAGATGGCATCTCCGATGCGACCACCAGCTTCAACATCACGCCTGCCTACGACCATTCCGGCTCGGCAGGCTTCCCACCGGGAACCCCCGGTCGAGAGAACGGCCGTACGCGAGGTGCCAGAAACCTCGCTTACAAGATTGCAAAGGCTGGTGACCCAGCGGTCAAGCAACAAGGCGACCTCGCAAGCAACCATCCCCCGACTTCGTGACAGAAGCGTCGATTCAGACGAATCTGAGGCGAGATCTCTGGAGAGAGACCGCGACCCACGCCATCGGCGACGGGAGAAGGAGCCCGCGGTGGCTTTGCCACATGGAGCTCGCGAGGCAACCGCCTCTCATCGACCCACTATCGTACCAAGAGAGCCCGCAGATCGACGACGAGAAGGTCACTCCGAAGGAACCCCCTCAGGTCGCCACGAGGGAGGACCCCGAGGGAGCGTACATGACCGCCTAGGCCCTGCGTAGCCGCCTCTGGGAGCTTTCCCCGGGCACTGGCAGCGGCCTGGTGCGCCTGTAGATCTGTTGGAGGATCTTGCCGCTCATGGGGGGAGCTCGCCCTTCACGAGTGAGGTGCACCAAGGAGGTTTCCCTCACCATTGGACCCTGCCCAAGTTTGTACTGTTCGATGGATCGCAAGATCCTGTCGACCATCTCTTGGCTTACCGGAAGCTGTTATTTTTTCGGGACCAAGATCATGTCTTGTGCCGGGCTTTCCCGAGTAGCTCGACGGGCTCGGTGCTAAACTGGTTCCACAAATTGCCATCGGGCACCATTCCAGACTTCCCTACTCTCTCCAGATTGTTTCTGGAGCAGTACCGCTGCAACAGGCAACCCCCTAAGAGGATTGAGTCCCTTTTTACCTTAGCCATAGGAGCCCGCGAAACCCTTCGAAGCTTCGCGACATGTTTTCGAAGCGCCTACCTCGCTCTGGAGGATGCGGTCGGCGAAGATCGCACGACGGTGAGCGCTTTCCGGAACGCCCTCCCCGAGGGAAGCAAACTTCATGACACGTTGGTGATCAAAGATCCCCGCACGATGGTCGAGCTCTTCGCCCTTGTCCAGCAACACATCAAGCTTAAAGATGCGGTGTTAGACCGAAAGGGGAAGGCAGTCGAGCAGCGACCTCCTTCGGCTCTGCGACCTCTCGTCGTTAAAGCCGTAGAGAGACGGGAGGTACCTCCGGTGGTACCTTTGCCCGGACCGCCCGCAACTCCTACAGTGCAGCCCGCTGAAGTCCCCGCGGTGGTCACTGGAAGGCCAGCGAACTGGCGCCTGCCTCCGGGACCCGGGGAGCGGGATTTCACCGTGCTAACCCACTCCCCAGGGCAAGTCTTTCACCAGATCCGGAATGAACCCTTTTTCCAGTACCCACCACCCCTGCAGGTCGGAGAGCCCGGCTCTACCGACAATACGCGGCGGTGCGCCTTTCATCGCAGTCCCGGGCGTCACACCAACAGATGCCGGGCTCTGAAGAACCACCTGGAGGACTTGGTCGCCCAAGGCCATTTGGATCAGTTCATTTCGCCCCCAAGGAGATTCGAGGTGATACCAGCGCGGGCCCCTCGGGAGGGAGACCGCCCGGGGCCCGCTGAGCCCGCTTTGCCTCCACTTCCACCGGGGGGGGCGGTGGTCTGTCACACCATCAGCGGGTGCCTGAACGGCGCGAGATCCAGCAACGAGGTTCGTCGGCAAGTTAGAGAGATGGAGCGGGCTCAGAAGGTATTCTCCGTTTCTCTAACCCCTGTATTGCTCCAAACACCAAGGGTAGAAGCCCGAGACTTTATCTGGTTCTCGGAGGAGGACATGGCTGGGGTTGTTACCCCCCATAATGATCCCCTCGTCATATGCCTTATGATGGCGAATATCGAGGTAAGGCGGGTCCTGGTTGACTCAGGAAGTGCCGTAGACATCCTGTTCTTATCGGCCTTCCAGCGAATGGGATTGAGGCAAATTGATTTGTCTCCCTCAACGGGCTCGCTCAGCGGTTTCACCGGCGAGGTCACTAAGGTGGCAGGGGAGATAACCCTCACCGTAACGGCGGGCCCGGAGGTACGTCAAGTCCACTTCGCGGTGGTGGATGGGCAGTCCGCTTTCAATGCCATCCTAGGGCAACCTTGGTTGAGGCAGATGAAAGCGGTGTCCTCGCCTAATCACCAGGCCCTCAAGTTCCCCACCGATAGAGGGGTCGTGGTAATTCGAGGAGACCAGGTCGCTGCTACCAGGTACGAGCAGGACGTCTTTTATCTCACAGATGTAGAGGTCGCTGAGGCCAAGAGGCCCGCGCCCTCCTAGCAATTAGCGCCCACCTCAAGCGGGCTCCTCCAAAGCCCGAGAGAGGTCTCCTCGCTTAAATCCCCTACTTCACCCCCGGGTGGGAGCGGTGTGGATCTTAAGCTTGAGGAGAAAGGTCGCCTGTCAGGATCCCAGAGAGGAAGTTTTCCCGTTGCCGAGCCACTGCAAGAAGTCAACATAGGTGGCGAGGACGGACCGAGGATCGTCCATCTCGGGACCTCGCTAACCAAGGGCGAGGTCCTGGCCATAACCAACGTACTTAGGGAATACCGTGACGTATTCGCCTGGAGCTTCACGGACATGCCAGGGATTGACCCGGAGGTCGCCTGTCATCGTTTGCACACCATGAAAGAATTCCCGCCGATCAAGCAAAAAGCTCGGCACATACCGGCTGCAAAGTCCACTACAGTGGCGGCGGAGATAGACAAGCTAGAGCGAGCTGGCTTTATACGCGAGGCGCACTTCCCCGAGTGGATCTCCAATATCGTGGCAGTGCCCAAGAAGAGTAGGGCGGTCAGAGTGTGCATCGACTTCTCCGACCTTAATAAAGCGTGCCCGAAGGACGGATTCCCCCTTCCACGAATAGGCGCGCTGGTCGACGCAGCTGTCGGGTTTCGGGCCTTATCCTTCATGGACGGATATTCGGGATATAACCAGATACCCCTCCAAGTCGAAGACCAGGAGAAGACCGCCTTCTATTCTGGGGCGGGCTACCAGAAGCTTTTCTGCTATCGGGTAATGCCGTTTGGACTGAAGAACACGGGAGCGACCTACCAAAGGTTAGTCACTCAGATGTTTAAAGATCAGATCGGCAAAAATGTCGAAGTTTATGTAGATGACCTCCTGGTAAAGTGTCGAGAGCGAGAGGGGCATGTTGCCGATTTCCGCGAAATCTTCGAAGTAGTGAGAAAGTACCAAATGAGGCTAAACCCGGCAAAGTGCGCCTTCGGGGTGACTTCTGGGAAATTCCTAGGGCACCTGGTCACCCACAGGGGGATCAAGGCCGACCCTGGGCAAATCCGAGCACTTATTGAAATGCCCGCACCAAGAACCAGGCAGGAGGTCCAGAGGTTGAGCGGGCGAATCGCCGCACTAAATCGGTTCATCTCCAAATCCTCAGATAATTGCCGACCTCTTTTCGAGCTACTACGAAAAGGAGCGAGCATTTGTTGGGATGAAAAGTGTGAGCGCGCTTTTCAAAAGATCAAGGACTATCTGGCGAGCCCGCCAATCCTAGCGGCACCCAAAGATGGCGCCGAGCTTGGCGTATATCTTGCAGTCACGGAGAATGCGGTAAGCGGGGTCCTTGTTGTAGAAGAAGCAAAGATAGAGCATGATAACTAGCTTTTTGAGTCATATCGTTGTAGTAAAAGCTATTTATCAAAAATTTTCAATACCTGCAACTATAACTCAGAGAATTTTGAAAGTATAGGGCAAGTAAGGATCGAACCACACGAAATTAGATGCCTAGAGAAGATATCACAAATGAAGCTTGATTAAATTGAATGAGGTTTGGATTTTTTATTATTTTTGAAGATGATTTATTTTAGAAAGTAAAAGCTAATAACTAATTATTCAAATTAATAGTTTAGAAAATATAAAAAGGAGATCCGCCTAGGACAAGGATTGAAAAACCATGGGTTGAAGTAACGTTCTTTTGCAATATTACTCTCTTTTATCTGCACTTGAGACCGGAATTTTTACCATCTCAAGCGGAAAATTTAGAGTTAAACCCATTTTATCTAATTTTATTATGTAATTATTCTCGCAATCTCAAGAACTGAATTCTTCTTATAGTGAAGAAGAGAGACTAGTACTCAATTGCGAAAATTTACAAAATAAAAATTAAATAAGAAAAATAATAATAAACTTAGCCATCTTATTTAATGATTCAATATTGGAGTTTTGAAGTATCACCCGAATCCCAATTGAATGGAAACACGGGAGAGCTAGCTCTCCATAATTAAAATCGATTAATATAGAGGCATTAATATTTAGCGCAATAGAGAGCAATTTACAAGAGAAATTAACTATTTACCATGGCATCGGATCCCTCTACCTAGCGGGAGGGAGTTTTACAGGGCATGATGCAAATACAGAAAAAAAAATAAAGAAAGAAAATATTGCAGAAGAAGAAATGAAGCGCATAATAAAAAGATGACAAAAGAACTTTTCTTGAAATAAAAAAAAAAATAAGATTACACCCGACTACTTCCTTTCTTCGCAAATAACAAGCATCACACACACACACACACTCTCAAATGAATAAAATTATGGTGAAAGCACTATGGAAAAATGGATGTCTGCCCCTCCCTGGCGGGAGGGGTCGGTTCGGTCCCTCTCTCCCAGTCCGTTTTTTCCTAGGTTTCGGATGGGGTGTTATATAGAGAGGGGAAAAGAGGAGTTCGGGTCAGAGAGAGAGAGAAGAGAGAGGATTGTGCATGGCTTTGATGGATCACGGAAGAGAGGGAATGCAGTGAACGGTTGTGATTAATTTGGATCGAAAGAATGGAAAGAGAACATTCGAAAAAAAAAAAAAAAAAAAAAAAAAAAAGAAGAAAAGAAAAATAGAATAGTGTGAAAGCCGTCGTTATAAATAACGTGGGGAAACAGGAATATCACATATAAAGCCCATAGGGTATTAAGGTGAATATCCACAACTCTCACTAGCCTGTCTAGATTAGCTGGTTTTGACTCAGGTTCTAAGGTCGATTTTGACCATTCTAGGAGACTTTTAGAATGATATGCGGGTAGAGAACCAAACCCCCAGTTGTGTTTAGCCCAGACAGCACCGTGCACTCGAGCATAGTTGACCTTGACCTTTTCTAACGGGAAACTAATAGTTAGAACCTAAAGTGCTTACTTTGAAAGCCGAAGCTTGGACTAACTATCTTATGAGTCGTGTGCCTTAGAAATCATATTTTTGAGTACTTTATAATTATTCTTCGAAACCGATTTTTCTTATTTCTTAGTTCCTATTTTAATTTATATAAAAATAAAAAATAAAAAAAATTTGAATTTTGTGGGTATATTCACTGCAAACCCTCACGAGACAACACTCGTCCACTGGGGTAACCCAGGGGTTTAACGGCTTATTGCACGTGCTAAGTGCAATCGCGATTCCTGCGAAAATGAGTTAGTTATTTTTATTCTCCTATTATTAATTTTGATTTATTTATTTTATTTGTTTTCTCGAGGACGAGAAAGATTCAAGTTTGGGGGTGTGTTAAGCGTCCAAATGATGCGAATTATCCTTTTAGTATCATGCATATAGCGTCAGTTTCTTACGTAAAACTTTCATATTACTCGTAAAGTGTATCATTTTTATTCACCGTTGCATTGTATATTTTGATACGAACACAACGGCATATTGCACCATTCACATACATCTCATATATGAAAGTTACAAAGCCTAATGATCAACTTTATCGTTTTCTTGATAAATGTGTTATAGAAGTTTTGATACTTCTTTTCTATGTATTATTCTACAGGTATGCGATGGATGATGGATCCCAAGGCAACCACAGTACGGAAGAAGAGCGGATACATCAATTGGACGTGGCATCGAGGACACCCAACCAATCACCTAGAAGATATTGGATTAGCTCACATTCAAAGAAGTCCAAGATTAAAGAAAGAAAAAGTTAACACAAAGACGCGTGACAATAAAAGGTGGACGGCAACCGAAGGCAACACCAGAACCCAAGCCGCCCATAAACCCATCATGGCAAGGTCTTCGGTCCAATCGCACAAACCCGATTCCCTCTCATGACCTCTTCTTTTATTTCTAAACCCAAGTCGCGCATTCCCATAGGTCTTTACATATCAAGCCCGGCTCGGTCTTGCACCCAATCTCTTAGCCATAGAGCATTGCCCTTGAGCCCTCTTTAAATCCCCTCTGATCCACTCTTTCCCATCCGGAGCTAGCATCGCAACCGTCTCTTTCCGACTCTCATACACAAATTCCACCCATAGCCATGTGCATGCATACATCCCGGCCATTCGATTCCATCTTAATTTCTTGCTAAATCGGAGCCGTCCATTTTTGCACAAATCCAATATCCCATCAACATTTTACCATGTATGCACATCCTTTGCATCCAAATAATCACAGCCCTCTATTGCATAAAAGCCATGCATGCATTAATTCACCCAACTACCTGACACCAAGCCGTCCCTTTTGTTTTTCTCTCTAATCTTCTCTCTTCTTTCTCTCCGGGATTCTCTCAACAGACCACCCTTAAACGTCCAACTGATCGCAACCGTGCATGAGCCCAAGTTCCTCTCATGGACCATTTGATCACAGCCATCCGTTGAAACCCAAGCTCTACCCGCACTTCATTACACCCAGGCCCCATGCATACCCAATACCTTAGCCATCCAATCCATGCACAACCTGATTCCGGACCTAACCCATGCATGCGAATCCCGACCGTCCAAAACCCGGCCAGCACTTCATTGCACCCAACAACTTACGTTCATCACAGCCGTCCCTACTCATGCATCCGTTGGATCAAAATCGCAGCCGTTCATTTCCCATCCGGGTACTCCCATAGCATTGTGGCCGTCCGTGTGTCCCGTGCATCAGCCCATGCACACCGAACCCATGCATGCAGCCCAATCACAGCCGCCCGGGATCCACTCTCTCTCTATTCCGTTTCTTTCTCTCCTTTCTCTCTCTAACCCGAACCTCTCTCTCTCTAGCTACCCAACTTAGCAACCCAACCCCCTCAGCACCGATCCCTCTCTTCCATATTTCTCTCTCCTTCCTTATCTCTCTCTAGCCGAATTTAATTAAAACCAGTGTTTTGAAAACGGTTGAACCACCGGTTTGAACCGATTTGGACCGAACCGGATGCCTTTTCGGTTCGCCTTCCGGTCCGGTTTTGAAAACACTGATTAAAACCGTCCAAGCCCTTTCTCTCTCTAAACCATCCGCAGATCTCTCTCGGTTTCCAGTTGGCACCCGATCTTTCTCTTTCAAAACCCCATCTCATCCGTCCCTTGAACCCAAAGGCATGCAACCCAGCCTGGCAGACCCTCTGATCCCAGCTGTACCAAGTAGCACGATCCCCTTCTCTCTCCCTATTTTTTCTCTTTAAAGCCCAGCCGAGATCCCCGATCGTGCCCAACTCTCCTTCCTAATTTCTCTCTCTAAATCCTTCCATAACCGGCCCATCCATGAATCCCGACCCATCCTTTCTCTCCCCAAAATCTCTCATACCCGATTCTTTTATCTCTATCCCCGATCGTTTCTCTCTCTAGATTCCGATCTATCTTGCCATATATCTGTCCTTCCTTAATTCTCTCATTCTATTCACCCAAAACCCACGCAATCCCTTGCGATATCCCCCGTTTCTCTCTTTCCTTTTAATTTTCCTTAATCACAGCCGTCCGTGAACCCATTCTCATCCGAGCCATGCACTACCCGACTCCTTCATCCCGATTCCAATGCACAACTCTCTCTCCCTCTCTTAATTTCATTCTAAAACCTATGAACCCAGCATGCAGCCCCTCATATCTTCTTCTTCTCCCCCAAGCTTTCTCCCTCTATAAAAAGGTGGACCTGTGAAAGGAGAACGGACGGAGGGGAGGGAGGACCGACCCACCCCTCCCTCTAGGGAGGGGCATCAGTTTTTCCAAAGAGCTTTTTCATCATGTAGAGAGAGTGCGGAGTGTGTGTGCGTAGTGCTGTAATTTTTGAATGAATGTTCTGCAGTAGTTAGGTGTAATCGTATTTTTTTTAATTCAATAGAAGTTGTTTTGTCATCTTTTATTATGCACTTTATTTTCTTCGCAATATTTTACTTTAATGATTTTTTTCCGTTCTTCCATCATGCCCGACAAAATTCCCTCCCGCTAGGTAGAGGGATCCGATGCCATGGTAAATAGTTAATTTCTTTTGTAAATTGCTCTCTATTGCGCTCAATGTTAATGCCTCGATATTAATTGATTTTTAATTCTTAAGTGAGAATGAAGCTCACCCGTGTTTCCATTCAATTGGGATTCGGGTGATACTTCAAAACTCCAATATTGAATCATTAAATAAGATGGCTAAGTTTATTATTATTTTTCTTATTTAATTTTTATTTTGTAAATTTTCGCAATTGAGTACTAGTCTCTCTTCTTCACTATAAGAAGAATTCAGTTCTTGAGATTGCGAGAATATTACATAATAAAATTAGATAAAAAGGGTTTTAACTCTAAATTTTCCACTTGAGATGGTAAAAATTCCGGTCTCAAGTGCAGATAAAAGAGAGTAATATTGCAAAAGAACGTTACTTCAACCCATGGTTTTTCAATCCTTGTCCTAGGCGGATCTCCTTTTTATATCTTCTAAACTATTAATTTGAATCATTAGTTATTAGCTTTTACTTTCTAAAATAAATTATTTTTAAAAATAAAAAAAATCAAACTCCCTTCAAGTCAATCTAGCTTCATTTGTGATATCTTCTTTAGGCATCAAATTACGTATGGTTCGATCCTGTACTTACCCTATACTGTTAAAACTCTCTGATTTATGTATGTAGGTATTGGTTTTGATAAATAGCTTTAAAACAACGATATAGCAAAAAGCTTATCATCAAATGAAATGGCGCTGTTGCCGGGGATCTCGGCTGGGTTTTAGAGAGAGAAAATAGTGAGAGAGAAGGGGATCGATCGGGTTCCTTGGTACAGCTGGGATCAGAGGATCTGCCAGGCTGGGTTGCATGCCTTTTGGGTTCAAGGGACGGATGAGATGCAGTTTTGAAAGAGAAAGATCGGGTGCCAACTGGAAACCGAGAGAAAGAAGGACACGAGAGAGATCTGCGGATGGTTTTAGAGAGAGAAAATCTGGGACGGTTAAGGAAAGAGAGGGAGAGAAGATCGCAGAGAGAGAAATAGAGAAGTTCGGTGGGCTGTTCACCGGTTTTAGAGAGAGAAGGAGAGATGATTGGAATGGGAAAGTGAGCTGGACCTACGGACTAGAGAGAGAAAGTAGGGAGAGAACGAGACGTTCGGTTTAGAGAGAGGATTCCGAGAGAGAGAAGATCGGTGGGCTGCATGCCAGGCCGGGTCTGATGCACTGCATGGGTTTTGGCTTAATAGATCGGACGGCTGGGCGGTTGAGAGGAGAGTGGAGAGCTGCATGAGTTTCGGTCCGGTATTGGGTAGAGAGGGAAACAAAAGGGCCGCTGGGTATTGGATTATAGGATCGGACGGCTGCGATTTGTATGCATGTGGAATGACTGCAATGACTACTCAATGCATGGGTTTTTAATTGTAACGGACGGCTGGGATTAAATAGAGGAAAAGAGAGGAGAGCTGATGATGCAATGGGGTTTTAAGGTCCGGGACGGCTGTGATTAAGTGGGAATGAGAGGTAGATCGTTGTGGTGGCACATGCATGCATGCATGTGCATGGAAGGGATGGGCGATCGGACGGCTGTGATCGAGTAGAGGTTTGTGGAATAGAAAGGGACGGCATGGTGTCGTAGTTGGTTGATTTAATGCATGCATGCATGCATGGCTTTTATGAATGGTAAGGGACGGCTACGATCATCCCATGCACGGGTGATTGATTCTATGGGAAATGGGTGGCTGGGATTATTTGGATGCATGGGTCTCAACTAGATGCAGCTGGGTTGGATTTCAAAGGACGGCTGGGTTTTAGACTCCGGATTTGTGAAGGATGGCTAGGATGAGGCCGGGTAAGGGCTGTTGTGATCGGGTCGGAATGCATGAGCTAGGGACGGCTGTGATGAATTGGTTGGGTGCACTCAAGGTTGAGGTGTTTGCATGTATAGAATGATCCGAGAGAAAGAGAAAAGAAAGGAAGAAAAGAAATAGAGGAGAGAGAAAAGGTGGCAGGTCCGGGTGTATTCCGAGTTCGGGTGCATCTCCTTTATGCTATTTCCTCCACGTGCGCCTATTGTTGCTACCGAAGTATTGTGATGATGACGAATGTATAGCCGCGCTCCACTGTAGCTACACGTGATGCGAATCCCATTTACTGTGAAACATACACAAAATAATACATGTCAGTTCCTCTTTGATAATTGACCATTCATGCCTATGAGGGCTGTACTGTAATGTGAAGGTTTTATGTAGAATATTGATAATGATCTATTTTAAGATTTTTATGCATAAAGAAATCAATTATCCTTTGTAAAACTGAATTATGACATAAATATGCAATATGATGCAGTATATTGTTAACATCACATGAATTTGTATTTCGCAATGTCATTTATGTATAAATCAAAGGATGTCTGTGATTTGCGGTCGATAATGCATTGCAAATGAACGAAAAAATTGCATATTTGTAATGACAACACACCCCCAAACCTATATTTTGCTAGTCCTCGAGAAAGTAACAAAATAAACAAAGAAGATAATAGAATAATAAAAATAATTTAACTCACTTTTGCCGGAATCGCGATTGCACTTAGCACGTGCAACAAGCCGTTAAACCCCTGGGTTACCCCAGTGGACGAGTGTTGTCTCGTGAGGGTTTGCAGTGAATATACCCACAAAATTCAAATTTTTTTTTTTAAAAATAAAAGATGAAAACTATTTCAGAAAATAATTTAAAGTACTCAGAGTAAAGATGTCTAAGGCACAGAGATTGTAATTTTTATCAGCCCGACTTCTGACTTTTCAGGTATGCAGGTTGAGTTCTCGTGATTAATCCCCCGTTAGAAAATATAAAAACTTTCATGCTTGTGTGCACAGTGATGTATGGACTTACACAGAAGGGGTTCAATTCGCCAAAGTGGTGCTAACACAAATAACTTCCTAGAATTGGTCAATGACCTTAGGCACTGATTCAAAACTAAGCAGCCTGTCTAGGGTAATGAGAGGTGTGGACTTTCACTTTAATGCCTCATGGGCTTTATATGTGATATTCCAGTTTCCCCACGTTATTTATAACGACGGCTTTCACACTATTCTATTTTTCTTTTCTTCTTTTTTTTTTTTTTTAGAATAAAACTCTGTTGCCTTTTTACTCTTGTGATGATTTTTCCATGAGCACTAGTCGACAGCTCCCACACCAGTTGGCGTAAGGTGCCGGGCATCAAGATTCCCCTACGGACCTATGCTCGAGTTTTTTATCACAAGCCCGCAAATATAGCCTTCACAATAGGTAGCCCTTTTCCGATGCACCTAGTCTAATCCACTGGTTCCTCCTTGTAATGATACCCGATATATATTTTTTTTCTTCTCAGCAAACCAAGTGGACAAGGAAGTCATAGTTCATCAGACCTCTAGGTTATTATTAGGTCAACAACCACTAATTTGATTCTACACCCTAACTGTGTGAGTCCAAGTGTAGTGAAAGTTCAAGATAAATATTTTCACACTCTCTAACGGGGTATTAATAAAGAGAACTCGGTTAGACATTACCTTTGAAGTTATTCATCAGGCTTTAGAAAGATTTAATACCAAGTGCCTTATAATCTTACTTAAGTACATAAAAATTATAGTGCGAAAATTCTGATTTTTTTTTTTTTTTTTTTGTAAAAGATAAAACAAGATGATAAAAAGGCTACGAAAAACACTAATATATAAAAAAGAAAATAAAAAACATGCAAATGCGAATTCCTATATATTTCTATACGAACGCTGTAGTTTTGGTAGGGGACTACAGACTAGACACACATACGCTGAGACGTATGTGCCGAGCTGTCCCACTACAGCGTAAGTTGATGCAATAATATAAAACTTTTTTTTTTTTTACTTTTTTTTTTTTTTTATAAAACTAAAACTGGTAAATTTTGTAAAAATTAGATGTAAACAGGATTTTGTGAAAATACATCACACCCCCAAACTTAAAATAAAATCGATTAATATAGAGGCATTAACATTGAGCGCAATAGAGAGCAATTTACAAAAGAAATTAACTATTTACCATTGCATCGGATCCCTCTACCTAGCGGGAGGGAATTTTGTCGGGCATGATGGAAGAACGGAAAAAAATCATTAAAGTAAAACATTGCGAAGAAAATAAAGTGCATAAAAAAAGATGACAAAACAACTTCTATTGAATTAAAAAAAATACGATTACACCTAACTACTGCAGAACATTCATTAAAAAATTACAGCACTACGCACACACACTCCGCACTCTCTCTACATGATGAAAAAGCTCTTTGGAAAAACTGATGCCCCTCCCTAGAGGGAGGGGTGGGTCGGTCCTCCCTCCCCTCCGTCCGTTCTCCTTTCACAGGTCCACCTTTTTATAGAGGGAGAAAGCTTGGGGGAGAAGAAGAAGATATGAGGGGCTGCATGCTGGGTTCATAGGTTTTAGAATAAAATTAAGAGAGGGAGAGAGAGTTGTGCATTGGAATCGGGATGAAGGAGTCGGGCAGTGCATGGCTCGGATGAGAATGGGTTCACGGACGGCTGTGATTAAGGAAAATTAAAAGGAAAGAGAGAAACGGGGGATATCGCAAGGGATTGCGTGGGTTTTGGGTGAATAGAATGAGAGAATTAAGGAATGACAGATATATGGCAAGATAGATCGGAATCTAGAGAGAGAAACGATCGGGGATAGAGATAAAAGAATCGGGTATGAGAGATTTTGGGGAGAGAAAGGATGGGTCGGGATTCATGGATGGGCCGGTTATGGAAGGATTTAGAGAGAGAAATTAGGAAGGAGAGTTGGGCACGATCGGGGATCTCGGCTGGGCTTTAAAGAGAAAAAATAGGGAGAGAGAAGGGGATCGTGCTACTTGGTACAGCTGGGATCAGAGGGTCTGCCAGGCTGGGTTGCATGCCTTTGGGTTCAAGGGACGGATGAGATGGGGTTTTGAAAGAGAAAGATCGGGTGCCAACTGGAAACCGAGAGAGATCTGCGGATGGTTTAGAGAGAGAAAGGGCTTGGACGGTTTTAATCAGTGTTTTCAAAACCGGACCGGAAGGCGAACCGAAAAGGCATCCGGTTCGGTCCAAATCGGTTCAAACCGGTGGTTCAACCGTTTTCAAAACACTGGTTTTAATTAAATTCGGCTAGAGAGAGATAAGGAAGGAGAGAGAAATATGGAAGAGAGGGATCGGTGCTGAGGGGGTTGGGTTGCTAAGTTGGGTAGCTAGAGAGAGAGAGGTTCGGGTTAGAGAGAGAAAGGAGAGAAAGAAACGGAATAGAGAGAGAGTGGATCCCGGGCGGCTGTGATTGGGCTGCATGCATGGGTTCGGTGTGCATGGGCTGATGCACGGGACACACGGACGGCCACAATGCTATGGGAGTACCCGGATGGGAAATGAACGGCTGCGATTTTGATCCAACGGATTTATGAGTAGGGACGGCTGTGATGAACGTAAGTTGTTGGGTGCAATGAAGTGCTGGCCGGGTTTTGGACGGTCGGGATTCGCATGCATGGGTTAGGTCCGGAATCAGGTTGTGCATGGATTGGATGGCTAAGGTATTGGGTATGCATGGGGCTGGGTGTAATGAAGTGCGGGTAGAGCTTGGGTTTCAACGGATGGCTGTGATCAAATGGTCCATGAGAGGAACTTGGGCTCATGCACGGTTGCGATCAGTTGGACGTTTAAGGGTGGTCTGTTGAGAGAATCCCGGAGAGAAAGAAGAGAGAAGATTAGAGAGAAAAACAAAAGGGACGGCTTGGTGTCAGGTAGTTGGGTGAATTAATGCATGCATGGCTTTTATGCAATAGAGGGCTGTGATTATTTGGATGCAAAGGATGTGCATACATGGTAAAATGTTGATGGGATATTGGATTTGTGCAAAAATGGACGGCTCCGATTTAGTAAGAAATTAAGATGGAATCGAATGGCCGGGATGTATGCATGCACATGGCTATGGGTGGAATTTGTGTATGAGAGTCGGAAAGAGACGGTTGCGATGCTAGCTCCGGATGGGAAAGAGTGGATCAGAGGGGATTTAAAGAGGGCTCAAGGGCAATGCTCTATGGCTAAGAGATTGGGTGCAAGACCGAGCCGGGCTTGATATGTAAAGACCTATGGGTGCGCGACTTGGGTTTAGAAATAAAAGAAGAGGTCATGAGAGGGAATCGGGTTTGTGCGATTGGACCGAAGACCTTGCCATGATGGGTTTATGGGCGGCTTGGGTTTTGGTGTTGCCTTCGGTTGCCGTCCACCTTTTATTGTCACGCGTCTTTGTGTTAACTTTTTCTTTCTTTAATCTTGGACTTCTTTGAATGTGAGCTAATCCAATATCTTCTAGGTGATTGGTTGGGTGTCCTCGATGCCACATCCAATTGATGTATCCGCTCTTCTTCCGTACTGTGGTTGCCTTGGGATCCATCATCCATCGCATACCTGTAGAATAATACATAGAAAAGAAGTATCAAAACTTCTATAACACATTTATCAAGAAAACGATAAAGTTGATCATTAGGCTTTGTAACTTTCATATATGAGATGTATGTGAATGGTGCAATATGCCGTTGTGTTCGTATCAAAATATACAATGCAACGGTGAATAAAAATGATACACTTTACGAGTAATATGAAAGTTTTACGTAAGAAACTGACGCTATATGCATGATACTAAAAGGATAATTCGCATCATTTGGACGCTTAACACACCCCCAAACTTGAATCTTTCTCGTCCTCGAGAAAACAAATAAAATAAATAAATCAAAATTAATAATAGGAGAATAAAAATAACTAACTCATTTTCGCAGGAATCGCGATTGCACTTAGCACGTGCAATAAGCCGTTAAACCCCTGGGTTACCCCAGTGGACGAGTGTTGTCTCGTGAGGGTTTGCAGTGAATATACCCACAAAATTCAAATTTTTTTTATTTTTTATTTTTATATAAATTAAAATAGGAACTAAGAAATAAAAAAAATCGGTTTCGAAGAATAATTATAAAGTACTCAAAAATATGATTTCTAAGGCACACGACTCATAAGATAGTTAGTCCAAGCTTCGGCTTTCAAAGTAAGCACTTTAGGTTCTAACTATTAGTTTCCCGTTAGAAAAGGTCAAGGTCAACTATGCTCGAGTGCACGGTGCTGTCTGGGCTAAACACAACTGGGGGTTTGGTTCTCTACCCGCATATCATTCTAAAAGTCTCCTAGAATGGTCAAAATCGACCTTAGAACCTGAGTCAAAACCAGCTAATCTAGACAGGCTAGTGAGAGTTGTGGATATTCACCTTAATACCCTATGGGCTTTATATGTGATATTCCAGTTTCCCCACGTTATTTATAACGACGGCTTTCACACTATTCTATTTTTCTTTTCTTCTTTTTTTTTTTTTTTTTTTTTTTTTTTGAATCAAATTATATATCCCTTCCTAACTTGTACCATGTCAGCTGCACTCTATGCCCATGACACGCTGCCAACGTTCTCATGAGTTAGGTAGCCATCCTCATGTTACCTTTATATTCGATTCACTCGAGTACATAGGATCATTCTCATAATCCTATCCACCAAGCTTTACCAATACTAGGGTATACAAGTTAGGACTTTTACATAATTAGGTCATAGATCATGCTAATAGGTAGCCCTTTCCGCTATACCTTAAAATTCACTGCTCGATTTTCTCAAACCAAGTGAACCAGATCCACATGGTTCATCAGGACTCTAAGTGGCTATTAGGTGATATGAAAGCTTTGAATCTAAACCCTAGATGTGTAAGCCAGATGTGAAGTGAAAGGTCGAGCCTAGTTTGTTTTGACAATCTCTAAAAGATTTCTAAGGGTCAGAACCATATTAGACATACTTTTTCTAGCTAATCCTTGGGAGTTTTACCTTGATTATCAAGTGCCTTATAGTCGTATTCGAGTACGATAAAATTAGACTATAAAACCTAAAATAAAGGTAAAACTTTTTTTTTTTTTTTGAAATAGATAAAACAAGACGATAAAAAGGCTACGAAAAATACTAATATATGAAAAAAAAAAAAATAAATAAAAACATGCAAATGCGAATTCCTATAGATTTCTATACGAACGCTGTAGTTTTGGTAGGGGACTACAGACTGGACACACATACGCCGAGACGTATGTGCCGAGCTTTCCCACTACAGCGTAAGTTGATGCAATAAAATTTTTAATTTTTTTAATTTTTTTTTTTAAAATTTTTTTTTTTAAAATCAACTAAAACTGATAAATTTTGCAAAAATTAGATGTAGACAGGAAAGTACACCACACCTCCAAACTTGAAATAAACATTGTCCTCAATGATGCATGAGTACGAGGAATATGGGATGTTCAGCAATAATAAGTGCAGAAATTTAAATAATTTTTTTTTTTTTTAATATAAAGAAAGCAGAAATATGTACATATGAACAAAACCTCTAGCAGGTATAGAGGTTAATCAGGTAAGGGCTTGAGTTTGCATAAATATGTATAATTGTAAAACTATTCAATGCATGCCCTGTAACACCCTAGAAAATGGTTACTATCAATGCAAAAGTTGAGTGTACACCCCACGTTTAAGACACACATACAACTTTAAGAGTCATATGTGCCGAGTCGGCGACAACTTTGCAAGGTTGAATGCAATTTTTGTTCTTTTCTAGGGGGTTAGAATTTGCACATTAATGATTTGCAATATGTAATTTCAGAGTAGCAACTAGTGAAAATAAATTCAGAGAAATTAAAGTACTTAGCTGGTTATTAAGCTGCATTGCTCAATAATGCTACTGCTTTGCCTTCATGGTTTTATGTTAGCTCAAATGTGAATCCTCTTTAGACTCTTTACGTCGGCAACGGCGCCATTTGATGATAAGCTTTTTGCTATATCGTTGTTTTAAAGCTATTTATCAAAACCAATACCTACATACATAAATCAGAGAGTTTTAACAGTATAGGGTAAGTACAGGATTGAACCATACGTAATTTGATGCCTAAAGAAGATATCACAAATGAAGCTAGATTGACTTGAAGGGAGTTTGATTTTTTTTATTTTTAAAAATAATTTATTTTAGAAAGTAAAAGCTAATAACTAATGATTCAAATTAATAGTTTAGAAGATATAAAAAGGAGATCCGCCTAGGACAAGGATTGAAAAACCATGGGTTGAAGTAACGTTCTTTTGCAATATTACTCTCTTTTATCTGCACTTGAGACCGGAATTTTTACCATCTCAAGTGGAAAATTTAGAGTTAAAACCCTTTTTATCTAATTTTATTATGTAATATTCTCGCAATCTCAAGAACTGAATTCTTCTTATAGTGAAGAAGAGAGACTAGTACTCAATTGCGAAAATTTACAAAATAAAAATTAAATAAGAAAAATAATAATAAACTTAGCCATCTTATTTAATGATTCAATATTGGAGTTTTGAAGTATCACCCGAATCCCAATTGAATGGAAACACGGGTGAGCTTCATTCTCACTTAAGAATTAAAAATCAATTAATATCGAGGCATTAACATTGAGCGCAATAGAGAGCAATTTACAAAAGAAATTAACTATTTACCATGGCATCGGATCCCTCTACCTAGCGGGAGGGAATTTTGTCGGGCATGATGGAAGAACGGAAAAAAATCATTAAAGTAAAACATTGCGAAGAAAATAAAGTGCATAATAAAAGATGACAAAACAACTTCTATTGAATTAAAAAAAATACGATTACACCTAACTACTGCAGAACATTCATTCAAAAATTACAGCACTACGCACACACACTCCGCACTCTCTCTACATGATGAAAAAGCTCTTTGGAAAAACTGATGCCCCTCCCTAGAGGGAGGGGTGGGTCGGTCCTCCCTCCCCTCCGTCCGTTCTCCTTTCACAGGTCCACCTTTTTATAGAGGGAGAAAGCTTGGGGGAGAAGAAGAAGATATGAGGGGCTGCATGCTGGGTTCATAGGTTTTAGAATGAAATTAAGAGAGGGAGAGAGAGTTGTGCATTGGAATCGGGATGAAGGAGTCGGGTAGTGCATGGCTCGGATGAGAATGGGTTCACGGACGGCTGTGATTAAGGAAAATTAAAAGGAAAGAGAGAAACGGGGGATATCGCAAGGGATTGCGTGGGTTTTGGGTGAATAGAATGAGAGAATTAAGGAAGGACAGATATATGGCAAGATAGATCGGAATCTAGAGAGAGAAACGATCGGGGATAGAGATAAAAGAATCGGGTATGAGAGATTTTGGGGAGAGAAAGGATGGGTCGGGATTCATGGATGGGCCGGTTATGGAAGGATTTAGAGAGAGAAATTAGGAAGGAGAGTTGGGCACGATCGGGGATCTCGGCTGGGCTTTAAAGAGAAAAAATAGGGAGAGAGAAGGGGATCGTGCTACTTGGTACAGCTGGGATCAGAGGGTCTGCCAGGCTGGGTTGCATGCCTTTGGGTTCAAGGGACGGATGAGATGGGGTTTTGAAAGAGAAAGATCGGGTGCCAACTGGAAACCGAGAGAGATCTGCGGATGGTTTAGAGAGAGAAAGGGCTTGGACGGTTTTAATCAGTGTTTTCAAAACCGGACCGGAAGGCGAACCGAAAAGGCATCCGGTTCGGTCCAAATCGGTTCAAACCGGTGGTTCAACCGTTTTCAAAACACTGGTTTTAATTAAATTCGGCTAGAGAGAGATAAGGAAGGAGAGAGAAATATGGAAGAGAGGGATCGGTGCTGAGGGGGTTGGGTTGCTAAGTTGGGTAGCTAGAGAGAGAGAGGTTCGGGTTAGAGAGAGAAAGGAGAGAAAGAAACGGAATAGAGAGAGAGTGGATCCCGGGCGGCTGTGATTGGGCTGCATGCATGGGTTCGGTGTGCATGGGTTGATGCACGGGACACACGGACGGCCACAATGCTATGGGAGTACCCGGATGGGAAATGAACGGCTGCGATTTTGATCCAACGGATGCATGAGTAGGGACGGCTGTGATGAACGTAAGTTGTTGGGTGCAATGAAGTGCTGGCCGGGTTTTGGACGGTCGGGATTCGCATGCATGGGTTAGGTCCGGAATCAGGTTGTGCATGGATTGGATGGCTAAGGTATTGGGTATGCATGGGGCCTGGGTGTAATGAAGTGCGGGTAGAGCTTGGGTTTCAACGGATGGCTGTGATCAAATGGTCCATGAGAGGAACTTGGGCTCATGCACGGTTGCGATCAGTTGGACGTTTAAGGGTGGTCTGTTGAGAGAATCCCGGAGAGAAAGAAGAGAGAAGATTAGAGAGAAAAACAAAAGGGACGGCTTGGTGTCAGGTAGTTGGGTGAATTAATGCATGCATGGCTTTTATGCAATAGAGGGCTGTGATTATTTGGATGCAAAGGATGTGCATACATGGTAAAATGTTGATGGGATATTGGATTTGTGCAAAAATGGACGGCTCCGATTTAGTAAGAAATTAAGATGGAATCGAATGGCCGGGATGTATGCATGCACATGGCTATGGGTGGAATTTGTGTATGAGAGTCGGAAAGAGACGGTTGCGATGCTAGCTCCGGATGGGAAAGAGTGGATCAGAGGGGATTTAAAGAGGGCTCAAGGGCAATGCTCTATGGCTAAGAGATTGGGTGCAAGACCGAGCCGGGCTTGATATGTAAAGACCTATGGGAATGCGCGACTTGGGTTTAGAAATAAAAGAAGAGGTCATGAGAGGGAATCGGGTTTGTGCGATTGGACCGAAGACCTTGCCATGATGGGTTTATGGGCGGCTTGGGTTCTGGTGTTGCCTTCGGTTGCCGTCCACCTTTTATTGTCACGCGTCTTTGTGTTAACTTTTTCTTTCTTTAATCTTGGACTTCTTTGAATGTGAGCTAATCCAATATCTTCTAGGTGATTGGTTGGGTGTCCTCGATGCCACGTCCAATTGATGTATCCGCTCTTCTTCCGTACTGTGGTTGCCTTGGGATCCATCATCCATCGCATACCTGTAGAATAATACATAGAAAAGAAGTATCAAAACTTCTATAACACATTTATCAAGAAAACGATAAAGTTGATCATTAGGCTTTGTAACTTTCATATATGAGATGTATGTGAATGGTGCAATATGCCGTTGTGTTCGTATCAAAATATACAATGCAACGGTGAATAAAAATGATACACTTTATGAGTAATATGAAAGTTTTACGTAAGAAACTGACGCTATATGCATGATACTAAAAGGATAATTCGCATCATTTGGACGCTTAACAGAGCAGCCTGTTTACTTTGTAAGCCACACAATGCTTCCTGCCGAGCTCCGGTATCGACCAATCGAGAAGGTCGCACTGGCCTTGGTCCTTGCCGCGAGAAAACTCCACCCCTACTTCTCGGTGCACACTGTCAAGGTCATCACGGAGCACCCTTTGAAGAGCGCGCTCTCCAGACCCTCGGTAGCCGGTAGGCTGTATCGATGGCCCGCCGAGCTCGCCGCATATGGTTTGGAGTATATCCCTCGAGTTGCTGTCAAAGAGCAGGCTCTCGCTGATTTCTTGGCGGACTTCCCCATAGAAGAACCGGTCCAGTACTAGGAGGATGAGCCAACTGAGGCACACCCTGGGAAGGCGAGGTTCTTGGACAACCAAGGCGAGCTTCCTCCGGCAAAGCATTCAGAGATAATGGAGTGGGAACTATTCGTTGATGGCTCCTCTAACACTCTAGGGGCCGGAATAGGGGTTGCACTAATCACCCAGGCGATACTCCTCGAAAAATCGGTCCGGCTGGAATTCGCTGCCACCAACAACGAAGCAGAATACGAGGCATTGCTTGCCGGACTAGAGCTCGCTCAAGAAGTAGGCGCCAAACGGTTGAAGGTCTTCAGCGACTCCTAGCTGATCGTTTGTCAAATCAAAGGAGATTATGCCTCCTGGGATACACGAATGGCGGGCTACGTGGATCTGGTGAAAGGCAAGGCCGCGGGGTTCGAAAAAATCTCTTTTGAACAAATTCTGCAAGCCGATAATAGGCGAGTTGACGCATTGGCAAATGCCGCCTCCCTGCTAGGAGGGTCGGAAGCTCGCCAGATTTTCATCGAAGTCCAAAGTCAGTCTCGGCTCCAAGTAGCAGAGCCCGCTGTTAACCAAGTATCGGCCGATGTGTCGCCTGGCGGATGGATCGCGCCTATTATTCATTTTCTCCTAAAGGGCGAGCTCCCGGAAGACAGAGAAGAAGCTCGACGAATGGAGAAGTGCGCTGGTCACTATCTCATTCGCTGGGATCGTCTTTTTAGGAAATCCTTCGGCGGGCCAAATCTTCGTTGCATCGAGCACCCCGAAATCGGAGAAGTTTTAAATGGCATTCACTCTAGCGAGCTGGGGAACCATGCCGGCGGGCGGTCTCTTGCTGCGAAAGTCCGGAGGCAAGGATATTGGTGGCCCACTCTGGAGCAAGACGCTTTGAAGGTCGCTCAAAGCTGCATCCAATGCCAGAAGCACGCCACGACAAATCACATGCCCGCAGAAGAACTGCATCCTCTGGCGAGCCCCTGGCCTTTTCAGCAATGGGGACTGGACATTATGGGACCTTTCCCCGTATCAGCTCGGCAAAAGAAATTCATCTTAGTGGCTACGGACTACTTCACCAAATGGGTGGAAGCGGTCCCGCTAGCTAAGATTGGCGAAAAGCAGGTGAAAGACTTCCTTTGGAAGAATATCTTCTGTCGTTTCGGTCTGCCCCGAGTACTTATCACCGACAACGGCCGACAGTTCGACAATCACTTGATCAGAAACTTTTGTGCTCAGTATGGAGTCGACCTAAGGTTTTCCTCTCCGAGGTACCCTCAAAGCAACGGGCAGGCGGAAGCTACAAATCGTGTAATCCTAGACAACCTCAAGAAAAGGTTGGACGGAAAGAAGGGATTGTGGGAGCAGGAGCTCGGAGGCGTGCTATGGGCATACCGAACCACTCCACGTCGCTCAACTAACGAGTTGCCTTTCAGCCTCGCCTACGGGTGTGAAGCCGTATTGCCCATAGAAGCCAAGCTGCCTACCGAAAGAAAGTTTGCGGCAGATGAGGTCAACAATGACGCTCTGCTCACCGACTCCCTCGACCAGCTCGAAGAACGACGAGAACGCGCCAACCTGCATCTCGCCGGGTACAGACAGGAAATGAAGCGCGCATACGACAAAAGAGTCCGCCATCGAGCATTCAAAGCCGGTGACATGGTGATGAGAAAGGTGTTCGCAAACACACAGGAGCCTAACGCAGGGAAGCTCGCGGCGAACTGGGAAGGCCCCTACATAGTACGTGAAGCACGAGGCTCGGGGGCTTACCAGTTGATGACCGCTGAAGGCGACCTGTTAGAGCGACCTTGGAATGCCTTGCACCTCCGAAAATTTTATGCATAAGACCAGTGGTATTTTGTAAGTCATTTTCTGAAGTTATGAATGAACGATGGCGGTTTCACCAAAGAATTCAGCACGGAAGCTCGGCGTAGCAAGAGCACGCATGATCTACGGAAAAGTACAGTCCGCTGTTGTGCGGACTTAAAGCAAGAACGGGATCCTCAGAGGCCGCCAGTAGGCGACCTTGAGGTTCCTGGGGCAGTCCGCCGTTGTGCGGACTTAAAGCAAGACCGGGATCCTCAGAGGCCGCCAGTAGGCGACCTTGAGATTCCCGGGGTAGTCCGCCGTCGTGCGGACTCAAAGCAAGACTGGAACCCTCAGAGGCCGCAAATGAGCAACCTTGAGATTTCCAGGGTAGTCCGCTGTCTAGAAGACTCAAAACCTAACCAGGATCCTTCGCGTTCACCTGCCATGAACGGAAGCATCCTGGCGCGAACTAGGGAAACTTGAGAAGGGCGACCACCCTTTCAGGCAGCCCGAACTTCCCTTGGTAACCCCTCTAAGGGCATGTCCAGTGAACAGGACCTTCGGGGGAATTTAACCGGGCAGGGGGCTGCTAGCACTTATTAGTTTCCTTCAAAAATAAAAAAAGTCTCTGAGTGTAGGGAATTTTTTTGATGTTATTTGGTTCGCTTATCGTTTTCCGGGCTCAGAGATTATATTGAGTTTTAGCGAGCATGCCGAGTTTTTCGTTTGCATATACTTTAAAATAAAATGATTGAATCGAATTAGTTACCTTGCCCGGGGTATGGCCCTCAAGGCCGCTGCGAAAGGTTTTGGAGCAGACTCATGAGCGGACTCGCAGAAAGAAAGAAAACAAACACAGAAGAATAGACACAGAGGTGAACTCAAAAAGATATATTCATCACTTGTCATTAAGGTTACAATAAGGTTACAAAAGGATGGAGCCTAGGCTGGGCCGGCACCCGCGCCGTCGTCATCGCCGCGCTTCCTCTTTTTCGACCTTTCGGCCTTATACTTCTTAATGGCATTGAGCGCGCCTTTCCGCAGGAGCTCGTCGAGCTGCGACTGGAGGCGGCTTTGCTGAGAGCGGAGGTCTTGGAGATGCGCTTCCCTCAGAGACGCAATCTCGTCCCTAGAGGCCGCCACCTGACGTTGGAGCTCGGAGATTTCCTTTTGGGCAGCCTCTTCAGCTCGATGAGCCCCTTGCAGATCGGATATGGTGCGGGCGCGGGCATCCTCTACCGAGGCCAGCGCGATGGTGAAGGTAGCGACCCGCTGGCGCAGTTGGCCGACCTCCGTGTTAGAGGAGGCGACCTGCTGGCGTAGCCGGTCCACTTCAGCCCGCAGCTCACCCGACCGGTCCATTTGGCGAACGCGGTGGATATGCTCGTCTACTCTCCTCTCCGAACCGTGGAGAGTGTCATCGTAGAGGGAGACCATATCCCCTGCAACGCCGGCGACCTCGACGGCCAGAGCGTGGTTGACCCGCTCCACCTGTGGCGAGCAAAAGCAGTTAGTAAATTATTGGGGAGGCAAACCATAATCAAGCGAGGCAGGGGGTATTTACCTCGGTGAGCCGATCGAAAAGGATGATGTAGGGGGAGCGCGCAAAGATGTTGCGCCCAAGAATCTCTCGCGTGTAATGAGGGGCGCACTCCGGATCACCCGAGGAGGAGCCCGCCTGGCTAGCTCCGGCTGGGGTAGCCGAAGATGCAGCAGCGGCGGCGGGCTCAGGCACTGCGGGAGCCACGTCAGGAGCGGGCCCGGCCACTGTGACGCTGGCGCCCTCTTGATCGGGCACATCGGAGTCCGAGGCTTCCGTGCCGGAGCTCGGGAGACCCTCCAAGATGGCCCCTAGATCGGGGGCTTTGTAAACCAGCCCGTCTAGTTCCAAAGGAGGGGCGGCAGCTGCAGCAGCGGGCGGGGTAGCGATGGGCGCGGGGCTAAGGGAAGGAGCAGTGATGGGCGAGGACGCTTGGGGGTTGGCGGGCGCGCTGGGCGTGAGGGCTGGTCCCTCGAAGGGCGCGGAAGAAGCAGCTAGGGGAGCGGCGGATGGTGAGACCGCGTGGGGGATGGCAGGCAGGCTCGGAGCTGTGGAGCTCGGAGCGGGCGGAGTGGCCAAGCATTGCGTAGTGGGGGCGGTTGGTGGCAAGGCCGCCTGGGCCTCGGTGGGCGCGCTCATAGAGGCGGTGCCCGGGGCGTCTGGTGTGGCCAACCTTTGCGGTGGTGGCACCAGCTGAGGCGAAGGGATGCTTGGAGCAGGTACGGCCGGAGGAGCGGGAGCCGCCCTGTGGAAGGCCACTGGGATCGCTGATTCCGTTGGGGCGGGCTCGGCAGCACGGGCCGGCTCTTCCTCTTCTTCTTCCTCTTCCTCCTCCTCGACCGAGCTGGAATCCTCGCAGGATCCCAAGCCCGCTTCCTCCAGAGCGGCTTTCCTCCTCCGCTCCTCAGCGACTCGCACGAAGGCTTCACGAGCTTTGCGGATGACGTCGTCTTCCCCCGTAGGGCAGGCCGCCGGAGCCCTCTTCTTCTTCTTCTTTACATAGGCGCCCTCCATCTCTGGGGTCATTACCGCGACAATGAGGGGTTTAGAGAGGTCGCCCGGGAACTCGCGCATCAGCACCTCGGCCATTGGGGTTTCCACCTCCGCCATGCCAAGAAAGAGCTCGACGCGCGGGTCCTCGAGGTCGACCATAACAACTTGACGTCGTGGGGGTTCCTGAATTGAGGAGCGCGTAGGGGGATTGGAAACTAAGGGAGAGTTCGCCTGACCTGGCGCAGCCTAGCGGGATGGAGGCGGCGGCGAGGGAATATCCTCCTCGCGGAGCATGTCGATGGTGTCTTCATCGGCGAGCCTAATCGGGGAAGCCCGCTTCTTCTTCCCCTTCTTCGCCGAAGAGGTGCCGGCACCGGAGGTCGTAGGAGCCGCCTTGGAGGTCGCCCCGGTGCAGCGAGAGACCGCCATCTTCTTGCGCATGATCTTTTGGCGGGTGGTGATGGTGCCAGTCCGGAGATCCTTCCAGAGGAAGGAGAAGTCCGAAGCCAGGATCTTCTCGGGAGTTCGCCCGCCGAGTAACTCCAAGATCGCCTTGTCGAGAGTTTGTTCTTGGGTCTCGGAGATACACTTCTTCCCTTTGGCCTGGTACTCGGCGATCGCTTTGAAGTTGGGGAGAGGCGGCCTTCCGGGGTGAGCAGGAACGCCTGCGCAGGGACCTCGCCATTCCCCCGCGATGACGAAGGGGTACTCTTTCCAGTACCTATCCTTGTTTTCGACCGCGGAGAAGGGGAGCACCTCGCTGGAGCGGCCTGTGAGGTAGAACAGGCCGCAGTCTACCTCGTTGAAGACTGGCCCCGGCTTGAGGAACCATTTCTTCAGGAGGTAGGCGAGGGGGATCCTCACGTTAAGGGCTTCCTCGATTCGAGAAAGCCCGTAGAGGATCCCCCATGAGTTTCCCGGAAGCTGGGCGGGGCATAAGCCCGCCAGTTCCAGTAGCTCGCTGGCCAAATGGTTCAGGGGGAGCCGGTGCCCTGACCAGACCTGCCCCACGGAGACCGCGGTGCCGGAGAGCGGCCTCCCCGAGCGAGGGAGGGGCAGAATGGCGAGCTCCCGGGGAATGCCCACCGCAGTTCGCAGACTCTCGGGGACAGGTGCGCCCCCGATGTCATGCAGCCAGATGACGGCGGGCACCTTAGGGGGAGCCTCGCCCTCAGTGCCGGAAGCGCGCACTGAGATAGGAGCGACGTTGAGGGGTTCCTCTTGGGAGGACGCAGCAGCAGCAGCAACGAAAGAAGAAGCGGCAACAGCAGAAGCCATGGGAGCAGGAGGTCAAAGGCGAGCTGAAAGCAGGGAAGGAAGGGAGAGCTGTTTTCACGCAGAAGTGAAAAATCCCCCCTATCCCCTATTTATAGGTAGGAAAGGGGCAGGTGAATCGGACCACAGTTAATGCTCGAGCGCGCCCTGCGAGGCGACACGATGGTGTTTGAGGCGACAACTCGTTTCTTTCCAATCACGAGATGCCACGTGGACCATGCGTGGAGAAAGCTGCGCCGGCGCCGACACTGTCTTTTCCTGACAAAGACGAAGGCGAATGAGAAGGAGACACGTGTCTCACACCGATCAGGATCTCATGATGAGATTCATTGTATCGACCTCGAGCCTCGCACCGCATTTAAGATGAAACGACCGTCGGAGATTTGGAGCGATACCCAAGTCAATAGATCGCCCACGGTAGGTGCCCGAAGCTTGCCCGAAGCAGACCCTGACCGCGTGTGGCAAGCTCGCACCGGAAGGAGATCGCTCGTGGCTGATGCTCCCTGCCCGCCTAGCGTTTGTGAAATACTGGGAGTCAAAACTCTCGGTGCAGATCGCCCACGACAGGTGCCCGCAGCTCGCCCGAAGCAGACCCTGACCGCGCGAGGCAAGCTCGCACTGGAAGGAGATCGCTCGTGGCTGATGCTCGCGGCTCGCCCGGCGTTTTGTGAAATACTGGGAGTCAAAACTCTCGACGTAGATCGCCCACGGCAGGTGCCCGCAGCTCACAGGATAGAGGTCGCCAATGACTGGTGCTCTCAGTCCGCCCGGCGTGTGCAATAAGACTCCTGAGGAAGCGTCAAAGTTTCCTTGGTCGCTCCCTCAGGAGGGGGTAAAGTTGGGGATAGCTAAAATCCGTACAGGAGTTGGAACCCTTATCCGTATGAGCTCGATCGAACAGCTATCAGGAGCGAGATCCACATTGGGATGCATGGGGACCTGGTATCAGAGCGCATTACATCTACAGCTCGTTGAATCGCAAGGAGCTCGCCCCCCAGCTCGCAAAGGAGCTCGCCAAGAGCCCGCCCCTAGCTCCACGTGCTCGCCACCAGTTCGCCCTTGCCTGTGGATCTCATAGACCTCAGGATTCCAAGGGATGGGGAACTCGTCCAGGAGCTCGCCCCCCCCCCCCTCGTGCTCACCAAATCATCTTAATAGGGAGCGAGATCCACATTGGGCTGAAGGGACCTTTGTGCATCTTAACACAATACATTTAGGCTCGGTAAATTGCTTAGACAAAGAGCTCGCTCATAAGCTCGCCCATGCTCGTTCAAGAGCTCGCCCAAGCTCGCTCAGGAGCTCGCCCAAGCTCGCCAAGACTTCCCTGTTTATCGAAGAGGTCGCTCCTGCGAGGTCCGACTCTTGATAGATGTGGAGGAGAAGACGGAGCAACGGAGGGCGAGCTCGCCCTTGCTTCCCCACTGAGGTCGCCCACAATAGAGCCGCATAAAGGGCTGCCATGTGTCGAAACCCCACTGAAGCTACGTGGACAATTGTAGTCCATGGAAGCCCGCCTGAGTCGGTTAGATACTCTCCCCCACTCAAACCGCCTGGCAGGCTCGACGACAAAGAATGTCAGGGGCGCGAGTTTATGGGTGCAAATTTTGGCAAGACGTCTGCAAACAACGGGACCCACCGGCTGTGGGTGCAAATTTTGGTAGAAGTTTACCAACCACCGCTGGACCCACTGGCCCTGCCTGGTGGGCCCACGAGAACCACCACGAGATCCACCGGCCCTACCTGGTGGGCCCACGAGGACTACCACGGGACCCACCGGCCCTGCCTGGTGGGCCCACGAGGACCACCGCTGGACCCACCGGCCCTGCCTGATGGGATCAAGAGCCTGTGAAATCCCCCAGAAGACGATAGCGGGGCCCCCCAGCTTTACCTGGAGGATCCCCAGATGCTGCAGCAGAAACCGCCATTTACCACTAGAAAACCCTATAAATAGCAGAGTCTTCGAATGTAAAAGGATCCAAAAAATTCTGATTTCCACTCTAAGATCTGATTTTCAGAACCAGAGCTCTGGAATTTCTCAACTCTTTATCTTCCACTTCTCTTTGATCTTCTTCTCTCCTTTGAAGAGATCAAAGTTGATTCAGTGATACTCGGCCTGTCGAGATCACTTCGACATAAGTGTTAGTGAATTCGGGTTGCTCCCTATAGCACGGAGACGTAGGCTTCGGCTGAACTCCGAGATCACATCTCTCGTGTCAACTCTCTGATTGTATATCTCTCTCTGCTTGTGTATTGCGAAAGACAACTCCAATCAACAGATCGAACAACGATCTTCGACTTCAACTTCAATTGACTGGTGTGGCGAGGTCTTCGGGTCGGCACGAAGATTTTCCCCCACAGTTTGGCGCCGTCTGTGGGATTCGAGCAAAAAGTCGAGCTCTCTCCACTACTACTTGATCGGTTGAGCATACAACCGATCTTGATAGCCAAACTTCCTTGCCTCCTCGGTTGATCAGACAACTGATCGGACGTCGGCACTCTCGTTGCATCCTTCGCTCTATGAATGGCGAGGACTAAACACCAGGGTCAACCAGAAGGAAGTAACACTCAACAACAAGCTCGTCCTGAGACTCGTTCAATGAGTCAAAGGCTCAACTTCGGACAGCCCCTTGCTGTCCCGGAGATGGGGGTTCGGTCAGGGAGTGGGAGATCAGTCGATCGACCGATCCCTCATCCCGCACGACAGTCAATTGGGCAAACAGTCCCCGCTCCAACTGAAGATCCTCCATCGACCTATCAAATTTCGGCGGTCGACTTCCAACTCCTCCAATTGGCAAAGCAAAACGCCACCCTCACCGCCGAGAGGGATGCTCTCAAGAGAGCAGCTTCCGAAGCTGGGATTGCTCTACCTATCCCCTCTACAAGTGAGAGGGTCGATCTTCCTCGACATTCAATCCACTCCGAGCAACGGAGGTCAATGGGTACTGCTGCCCTCGAGAGGATTCGACGTGACCCAACTCCCTCTGCTACCCCCTGGAAGCAGAGTGTTTGAGACCGTCTCGATGACGAGTCTTCTCAATCTTCTTCTGGCCGCAACTGCGACAAAAGGGAACCTTCAAAACTCAACATACCAAGGAAGCACCAAATGAAAGGTGCTCCTTCAAAGAGTAGAGTCTCTCCTTCCATTCCACTTCAACGTGGACTTGGATCAGACCTTCGACATCGACTTCAACCGGCAAATACTTCAATGCCAGAAGAAGACCTTGCAATCTTGCCCCTTGACCCGCATCTAGGTCGGTGACACGGTCGTAGAGATAGATATTCATCCGCCGGACCTCTCCATCGAAGTCTCTTCGAGACAACCTTTCCAAGGGGATGGAGAACTCCTATCCTCCCCAAATTCAACTGCATCAGAGGAGATCCAACTCTCCATATACTCGCCTTCAAGCAAGCTCTAACGCCACACGAAGAAGAAAACAACGTGCTCTGCCGCACCTTTGCAGGAAGTCTCGATGAGCCGTCGCTCGACTGGTATCACAATCTCCGAGCTGGGTCCATCACCCAGTTCGAGGTGTTAGCTAAATTCTTCGTGCAGCATTATCAGCTCAATCTGAAGCCCGAGAAGAAGCTCGACTCTCTCTATCGGTTAAGGATGGGTGCTGACGAGACTCTCCGAAGTTTCACTAGGAGGTTTCGCAACGAGCATGCTGCCCTCTCTGGAAGACATCTGGATGATGAAGCCATCATGTTGGCTTTCCAGAATGCTCTCCGCTTCGATCTACACATCTACAACGACTTCATCCGCAATCCCCCTCCTTCCCTGGGAGCTATGTTCGATCGAATCCAGAGAGAGATCGAGGTTGAAGATGACCAAGTCGCTCAAAAAGGGCGAGAGACGAAGCGAAGACCGGCAGAAAGAGAAGCTCCAAAGTATGCTGCTAAGGCCCACAATGCTGAAGCAGCAGCCCCTCCAGCCAATAAACGTTCAAAGAATGACGGGCGTCGATCTCCAACAAAGACCACTTTCACCGAGTGGAATATACCGGTTGAACAAATACTCGACCACATTCAACACGAGGAATTCCTTAAAAGGCCCAATCCACTTCAGCCTAACACAAAGTTCACTGCCGACAAAACTGTTTATTCCGATTTCCATCGGAGCCATGGCCATTCCACCGATCGGTGCTATCGGCTAAAGTTTCATCTCGAAGACTTGCTGAAAGAAGGCCACCTCCATTAATTCACCAGAGAAGGACAAGATCAACGTTGATCCTCTGCAAAGGGGAAAGAGGCTTGCTGGATTCATCAAATCTCTTCCAACCCATCATCTCTCACCGTGAATGCCAATATCTTTGGCATTCATGGATCATTGCACAATCAAACAGTGACCGGGAAAGAAGTCGATCGGCAGATTCGGCGCATCTTCCATGTTCGATCTACTGCAAACAAAGAAGATACCTGGATCGAGAAGCCCATAGAAGGTCTTGCTTGGCCGTCCATCGTCTTCAACGACACTGATCTTCAAGGAGTTCATACTCCACATCGAGACCCCCTGGTTTTGAAACTCATCATCGACGGAAGCACCGTCAATCGGATCCTCATCGACACCGGGAGTTCCATCGACATTATGTTCTCAGACTGCTTCAAACGTCTGGGACATAAATATCAAAGCCTCGACGTCGTCCCAACCGTGATCACTGGCTTCAACGGCGAACAAAGTATCACGGTGGTTGAATCGAGATTCACTCTCGACCTCAGCCGAGAGACTCGAGTCTCGGTCAGATTTGCAATTGTCGAAGGAGTATCCAGCTACTGTGGGTGCAAATTTTGGTGAGAAGTCTGCAAACAGCGGGACCCACCGGCCCTGCCTGGTGGGCCCCCGAAGACTACAGCGGGACCCACCAGCCCTGCCTGGTGGGCCCCCGAATACCACAGCGGGACCCACCGGCCCCGCCTGGTGGGCCCCCGGAGACAGCAGCGGGACCCACCAGCCCTGCCTGGTGGGCCCCCTAAGACGGCAGCGGAGCCCACCAGCCTTACCTGGAGGATCCCCAGATACGGCAGCAGAAACCGCCATTTACCACCAGAGAATCCTATAAATAGCAGAGCCTTCGAATGTAAAAGGATCGATTCCAGAATCGAAAAACTGATTTCCAGTTCTGATTTCTAGAATCCAGAGCTCCGTAATCTCTATCTCTTCACCCTTCAACTCTCATTGATCATCTTCTTGTCTTTGAAGAGGTCAAAAGAGGCTGCAGTAACACTCGGTCTGTCGAGGTTACTTCGAGAAAAGTGTTAGTGAATTCGGGTTGCTCCCTATAGCACGGAGACGTAGGCTTCGGCTGAACTCCGAGATCACATCTCTCGTGTCAACACTCTCTCTGATTGCATCTCTCTATTTACATATCAAAAGGTTTCAGCTCCAATCAATAGATCGACCAACGATCTTCAACGTCAACTCGAACCTTCAATTGACTGGTGCTGCGAGAGTCTTCGGGTCGGCACGAAGATTTTCCCCCACAGTTTGGCGCCGTCTGTGGGATCCGAGCAAGAAGCTGTGTTGTAACAACCCAAAATAAAATAATAGTTTAAAAGGTCATTATAAGAAATTCTTATAATAAATTCAAAATAAAAATCGGACGGCGCCATTGCGTCCGTCTCGTCGAAACGATAAAAAACCATATATAAACTTTTTCGTTTTGAACTCATTTAAAGCATTAAAAATTTAAAAGAAAAATGTTATATATATATGTAAACATATAGCCTATAGAAGGAAGGATTCGAACCTATAACCTCTCCATTAGAACTCTTAAAGTTTTTCCTCTAGCCAAAAGACCCGTAGTGCTTTTCTGTATTAAAAACAGCTAATATAACTAATAAACATACCACTGGGGAGACCAACGGTCGTTGACCCTTCGTTTCCGATCGGACGGAAAGAGTCGCGCAGACGTAACCGAAGTCGGCGACCTTTCGTTCCCGATCGGACGGTTACAGCTGCGATACGCACTAAATGGCCGATTTGCAATAAAGACCCTGTGACTTTTAGAATTCCCAAAACTACTATATAAACCCCCCCCCTCTACAAGAGTTTTTCATTCCAACCCACCTCGGGATCCGTGCCACCCAACCTTTCCCCTCCCCTCCTCGCCAACCACCACCAACAGCCGCCGGCCACCACCGCCGCCGCCGGCCACCACCGGCCACCACCTCCGGCGCCGCCACCATCACCACCTCCGGCCGGCAACCACCTCCGGCGCCGCCACCATCACCACCTCCGGCCGCCACCACCTCCGGCCGGCTACCACCTCCGGCCGACCACCGCCTCCGGCCGCCGCCGCCTCCGCCTCACACCACCCGGGTTGTTGGGTCGGGTATGTAATTTAAACCCGTTAACCCGTTCGGATTTTTAAATCCATTTATAAAATGCTATGCAAAAAGACTAGATTTGATTTAGAACCCCCGACCTCTTCTAAACCCAATTTAAAGCCCTTTGGGCTAACCAAGAGTTCCAATTACACTTTATGTCTAAGAATCAACTAGTAATAAATATATAGATTATCAATGTAAATTGTATTGACCGTATCTTGCCCATACGGACTCTGAATTGAGTTCCGTCAGCGGCGTTGGACTCGTAATGACAAAATACACCTACTTAAATCATAAAATTCCACAAACGACAATTAAAAAATATATTTACCATTTTACCCCTATGGTAAAATGGTCATAACCTTTTCATTCTAAATCGGAATTGAGTTCCGTTTGCGGCCACGGGTCCATAATGAAACGATCTACACAACAGTATAGATTTAAGGTATTTTTGAAAATTACAAAAATACCCCTTAAAAGAGAAAACCCCACTAATTCACATCGAAAAATGTTGGGAAAAATCCCAGAAAAATTTAGGAAAAACTAACAAAATATTAGTAACATATTTTCAGGTTTCGAGCGTGATAAGGCTTCCTCATCAAGAATAAGAGTTTGCAACAGTTCAGGTAGGGGATTTAAACTCAGTTTATTCATGCTAATTATATGCTATAGAATGTCGGTAATTTGATATGGAATGGTAAATTTTGAAATACGTAATCACTTATGTGGGTGTGGGGCTAGCCTTGGCTGAGGCCAAAAAGTACCTGGGTGTGGGGCTGTCCCTGGCTGCGGGCCTAAAAGATAAATCCTGGGTGTGGGGCTGTCCCTGGCTGCGGGCCAAAAAGATAATCCTAGGTGTGGGGCTAGCCTTGTTGCGGACTAAAAGTACCCGGGTAAGGATTGAGATTCCTACCCTGGCCGGAGGAGCCAAAAAGGGAATCGGGTGATTAATGTTTTAATTATTTACTTTTCGTAGTCATGTTTACTGCTTTCAATACATATTTTTTTAGCATGAACAAAACTGAGTCATTGGTGAGTCAGTGGATAGAACTCACCCCCCTACAGATGATGTGCACCCTACAGAGACAAACCCTGCAGTACCCGGAGAAGATGAGGAGCGATCGGGATGCGATCCAGAAGGAGTTGAAGACCCACTCTACACTCCTTTCTATGACGACGACGGAGCTGGATTATGATGTGAAAATATGGAAGGTCTTAGTTTTAGGCTTTCGTTTTCAATAAATTGTATCAGATAATGATGTTTTAATATAATGGCTCAGTATTTTCCATATTTGATGGAATTTATTTATATCAAGTTTTCTTCCTAACACCCCAGTATTATACGGGTTGAATTAATCCGTAAAATATCGGGGCGTTACAACTTGGTATCAGAGCCTAGGTAATAGGTCCTAGGAATTAGAATTATTAGCAAGAAGGACATTAGTAGGATAAGTCACTTAACCTAGAGCATAAGTTAGGTTCATGTGAAGTAAATCTAGGTACACCTAGTCCTAGATGATTAAAAACATTGATAACCTAAGACACTTAATTGCTAGAACAAAGTATATATACCTGAACTTAAATTTAGGATCTCTCTATGTTATAATAACTTTCGATACGTAGGTCTGAGGCAACATCATTGGTCACTGAAAAGTTAGACAATATAGGTACATCGAAATTAGAACGTATGATCACTTAGAGAGAATTAGAAACTAACTAGAATTATAGAATGTCGCTTCGTAACGATATGGAAACATAATAAGGTGTTATAAACCCGAGTAGTAACTCGATTAGGGTAAGAAATCTCCAAGGAGTAACTTAATTCAAGTAACTATCTCCTAAGATTTTTTTTTTTTTTGAAAACACGTTACTACAGTATCTTAGCAGAAATAATCCGAAAGAAATGATTCTTAGGACTAAGACCTATTTCCTGTGTAACCTGAAACCTATCCAAAGTATTAGAACCTTACCTAGGTTAATCAATCTTGATGAGAGTATGTTAACTCAGAAATTAGATTTATGTACACCAATTACTCGAGAAAATAAAGCATTCATGATAACTCCTATAAGAACTAAGATACTTTTCAGATAAAAGCTATAGTCGAGTTGAATATAATATACTAAGTCCCTTCTAGTATGTACAAAAAAAAAAAAAAAACATGGTGAGATTTGGGATGAGTTATTAGTGCATAAAGGATTGATTTCAAGTAAATAATTGACTTAAAAAAAAAAAAAAAAAAAAAATTTAAAACATGTTCTGTGATAATTAGGATTGAGGTTAATCATCATTTCTCGAATTCAAGTTCAATGGAAAGGGCTACCTAGGAAAGGGCTGCCTGGAGTTAGGTGGAGCCGTTCCATGGGAAAAAGGGCTGCCAATTGCCAGTGTGGAGCCACCTAAGGTGGAGCCGCCTAGGACTTTGACTTCGAGATCATGATAGTTTACCTCTACATCCTAAATGATCAGAGTCAAATAGTTAAAGCTTAAAAAAAAAAAAAAAAAAAAAAAAAAAAAAAAAAAAAAAAAAAAAATTAATCGAAGTACAAATGTGAAATTAAGAACATCAAGGGATTGGATGCAAGTTAGAAAAGAGAAAGCAATAGAAAACCAAAGTTTTGGCACAGACAATATTGGACAAAGATTTCAGGACAGATTAGCAGTTACTGATGCTTCTTAGTTACGAAAAGATATATTAACAGAAACTCATCGGTCAAAAATTTCCTATTCACTCAATTTAGGCCTTATTTCCGTCCTGTCCAACAAGGACCTGTGGAAAAGTGAGCGGTGAAAATCATTGCGAACACCCGATGTTCTTCAAAATAGTTATTGGCTATATGTAAAGTGATAAGAAAAGTATTAGTAATGAAAAAAGTATATTTTATCTGAGTTTGTGTTCTTTAAATTTTCAGACATTATGAATTCACACGATAATGCTACTCCCAATGAAGACCTAACCAAGGTGTTAGAAGCTCTTCACCAACTAATAGAAAAGATGAACTCTTCGAAGGATGGTTCCAGGATGGGAGTAATCATAAAAGAATTCAAAGAATTAAAACCCCCTGCCTTTAAAGGAGAACCGGACCCCCTAATTGCCGATAGATGGCTCAAACAGGTGGGAAAGATTTTGGAGACTTTAAAAGTAAATGATGAACAGAAAGTCATCTTGGCCACTTATATGTTAGAAGAAGAGGCAGATTACTGGTGGGACTCGGTCAAGAGAACTCAAGCTATTTTCACATGGGAAGAATTTACGAAAGTGTTCTTAGAAAAATATTTCTCCGACGCAACCAGGGACAGAATGATTGCGGAATTTCTAGAACTCTATCAAGGAAAGCTTAGTGTTTCCCAGTATGAAGCCAAGTTTACTGAACTATCACGTTTTGCCCAGTATCTTATAGCCACTGAAGAACTGAAGTCCAAAAGGTTTGAACAAGGTTTGAATCCTCATATTCGAACCAGAGTAGCGGTACTCCGTATTCGAAAATATGGAGAACTAGTACAAACTGCTTTAGTGGCAGAACGAGAATGGGAGGAAACTCGAAAAATATTTGAAAAGAATAGACTGAAAAGAAGTACACCATTGATAGAGTCAAAAAGACCAAAGATACAAGAGTTTCAAGCAAGGATGAGTAGTCCTCCAAAATCTATAGGACCTCGGACTTGCTTCACATGCGGATCGCGGGATCATTTTCAACGATACTGTCCTCGCTTGAATGGTAACATTCCTACCAGTCCTCCTTTTCGAAATGCTCCGCAAGTACCGGTAGCTCGCACCGCTCAAAATCAAAAGGTGCCTGGAAAAGCATTTGCAGTATCTACTGAGGAAGAATCAAACGACGTCATTAAAGGTATGAACGATTCACTTTTCGACGTCATTAAAGGTATGAACGATTCACTATTATTCCAATTAAAAAAAAATAAGTGAAACAATTTTTGTAAGCACCATTATGGAAATCTAGCTAGAGTAATTTTAGGCCGGGTTTAAACCATTTGTTCATATCAATTCAGTTGGCAAAAGAATTATAATTGAAGACAGTACCGTTAGGGTATATACTTGCCCTCACCACTGCACTTAGTGATATGGCCAAAACAAACAGAGTCTGCAGAAACTGTATACTAAGAATTGAAGATGTGGAGTGGTGTCCAAATTGAAATCGAAGAAAATTTAATATTATATTAGGAATGGACTGGTTATCCAAATATAGGATGATGATAAATTGTTATCGGAAGAATATTACCTTTTAAACACCTGAAGGAAAGGAAATAATATTCTGTGAAAGAAAGTTCGGAAAGAGAAAAGCAAAAATCTATCACTTGATGATTGGAAGAAATTGTGAAGAAGTTACTTAGCAATTAGATCCAGAAATATACTAGTTCAATAACTAAGGTACGTACTTTAAATTTCGAGGACGAAATTTTTATAAGGGGTAGAGAATGTAACAACCCAAAATAAAATAATAGTTTAAAAGGTCATTATAAGAAATTCTTATAATAAATTCAAAATAAAAATCGGACGGCGCCATTGCGTCCGTCTCGTCGAAACGATAAAAAACCATATATAAACTTTTTCGTTTTGAACTCATTTAAAGCATTAAAAATTTAAAAGAAAAATGTTATATATATATGTAAACATATAGCCTATAGAAGGAAGGATTCGAACCTATAACCTCTCCATTAGAACTCTTAAAGTTTTTCCTCTAGCCAAAAGACCCGTAGTGCTTTTCTGTATTAAAAACAGCTAATATAACTAATAAACATACCACTGGGGAGACCAACGGTCGTTGACCCTTCGTTTCCGATCGGACGGAAAGAGTCGCGCAGACGTAACCGAAGTCGGCGACCTTTCGTTCCCGATCGGACGGTTACAGCTGCGATACGCACTAAATGGCCGATTTGCAATAAAGACCCTGTGACTTTTAGAATTCCCAAAACTACTATATAAACCCCCCCCCTCTACAAGAGTTTTTCATTCCAACCCACCTCGGGATCCGTGCCACCCAACCTTTCCCCTCCCCTCCTCGCCAACCACCACCAACAGCCGCCGGCCACCACCGCCGCCGCCGGCCACCACCGGCCACCACCTCCGGCGCCGCCACCATCACCACCTCCGGCCGGCAACCACCTCCGGCGCCGCCACCATCACCACCTCCGGCCGCCACCACCTCCGGCGCCGCCACCACCTCCGGCCGGCTACCACCTCCGGCCGACCACCGCCTCCGGCCGCCGCCGCCTCCGCCTCACACCACCCGGGTTGTTGGGTCGGGTATGTAATTTAAACCCGTTAACCCGTTCGGATTTTTAAATCCATTTATAAAATGCTATGCAAAAAGACTAGATTTGATTTAGAACCCCCGACCTCTTCTAAACCCAATTTAAAGCCCTTTGGGCTAACCAAGAGTTCCAATTACACTTTATGTCTAAGAATCAACTAGTAATAAATATATAGATTATCAATGTAAATTGTATTGACCGTATCTTGCCCATACGGACTCTGAATTGAGTTCCGTCAGCGGCGTTGGACTCGTAATGACAAAATACACCTACTTAAATCATAAAATTCCACAAACGACAATTAAAAAATATATTTACCATTTTACCCCTATGGTAAAATGGTCATAACCTTTTCATTCTAAATCGGAATTGAGTTCCGTTTGCGGCCACGGGTCCATAATGAAACGATCTACACAACAGTATAGATTTAAGGTATTTTTGAAAATTACAAAAATACCCCTTAAAAGAGAAAACCCCACTAATTCACATCGAAAAATGTTGGGAAAAATCCCAGAAAAATTTAGGAAAAACTAACAAAATATTAGTAACATATTTTCAGGTTTCGAGCGTGATAAGGCTTCCTCATCAAGAATAAGAGTTTGCAACAGTTCAGGTAGGGGATTTAAACTCAGTTTATTCATGCTAATTATATGCTATAGAATGTCGGTAATTTGATATGGAATGGTAAATTTTGAAATACGTAATCACTTATGTGGGTGTGGGGCTAGCCTTGGCTGAGGCCAAAAAGTACCTGGGTGTGGGGCTGTCCCTGGCTGCGGGCCTAAAAGATAAATCCTGGGTGTGGGGCTGTCCCTGGCTGCGGGCCAAAAAGATAATCCTAGGTGTGGGGCTAGCCTTGTTGCGGACTAAAAGTACCCGGGTAAGGATTGAGATTCCTACCCTGGCCGGAGGAGCCAAAAAGGGAATCGGGTGATTAATGTTTTAATTATTTACTTTTCGTAGTCATGTTTACTGCTTTCAATACATATTTTTTTAGCATGAACAAAACTGAGTCATTGGTGAGTCAGTGGATAGAACTCACCCCCCTACAGATGATGTGCACCCTACAGAGACAAACCCTGCAGTACCCGGAGAAGATGAGGAGCGATCGGGATGCGATCCAGAAGGAGTTGAAGACCCACTCTACACTCCTTTCTATGACGACGACGGAGCTGGATTATGATGTGAAAATATGGAAGGTCTTAGTTTTAGGCTTTCGTTTTCAATAAATTGTATCAGATAATGATGTTTTAATATAATGGCTCAGTATTTTCCATATTTGATGGAATTTATTTATATCAAGTTTTCTTCCTAACACCCCAGTATTATACGGGTTGAATTAATCCGTAAAATATCGGGGCGTTACATGTGTTCTCTCTACTTCGATTACCAGATCAATAGCCAAACTTCCTCGCCCCCTCGGTTGATCAGACAACTGATCGGACATCGGCAATCTCGTTGCACCCTTCGCACTCTGAATGGCGAGAACCAAACACCAGGGTCAACCAGAAGGAAGTAACACTCAACATCAACCTCGTCCTGAGACTCGTTCAATGAGTCAAAGGCTCAACTTCGGGCAGCCCCTTGCTGTCCCCGAGATGGAGGTTCACTCAGGAAGCGGAAGATCAGTCGATCGACCGATCGCCCCTCATCCTCATCAATCAATTGGGCAGACTATCCCTGCTCCTGCTGAAGACCCACCATCGACATACCAAGTCTCTGCAGTCGATTTCCAGCTGCTCCAACTGGCGAAACAAAACGCCACCCTCACGGCTGAGAGGGATACTCTTAAGAGAGCAGCTTCCGAAGCTGGGATCGTTCTGCCTATCCCCTCTGCAAACAAGAGGATCAATCTTCCACAACGCTCAATCCATTCCGAGCAACGGAGATCAATGGGCACTGCTGCCCTCGAAAGAATTCGTCGCGATCCTACTCCCTCTGCTGCTTCATGGAAGCAGAGTGTCTGGGATCGTCTTGACGACGAGTCCTCCCAATCCTCTTCTGGTCGCAACTGCGACAAGAGGACACCTTCAAAGATCAACGTGCCAAGGAAGCACCAAATGAAAGGCGCTCCTTCAAAGAGTAGAGTCTCTCCTTCCATTCCATTTCAACGTGGACTTGGATCGGACCTTCGACATCGACTTCAACCGGCGAACACTTCGATGCCAGAGCAAGACCTTGCGATCTTGCCTCTTGACCCACCTCAAGGTCGAGGACATGGTCGTAGGGACGGGTATTCCTCTACCGGACCTCTCCATCGAAGTCTCTTCGAGACAGCATTTCCAAGGGGATGGAGAACCCCTATCCTCCCCAAATTCAACTGCATCCGAGGAGATCCAGCTCTCCACATCCTCGCATTCAAACAAGCTCTTACGCCTCACGAAGAAGAAAACAATGTGCTCTGTCGCACCTTCGCGGGAAGTCTCGATGAGCCTTCGCTTGACTGGTATCACAACCTTCAAGCTGGGTCCATCACCCAGTTCAATGTTTTGGCTAAACTCTTTGTGCAGCATTATCAGCTCAATCTGAAGCCTGAGAAGAAGCTCGACTCTCTCTATCGGCTAAGGATGGGTGCTGACGAGACTCTCCGAAGTTTCACTAGGAGGTTTCGCAACGAACATGCTGCCCTTTCTGGGAGACATCTGGACGATGAAGCCATCATGTTGGCTTTCCAGAACGCTCTCCGCTTCGATCTACACATCTACAACGACTTCATCCGCAATCCCCCTCCTTCTCTGGGAGCTATGTTCGATCGAATCCAGAGGGAGATTGAGGTGGAAGACGATCAAGTCGCTCGGAAAGGGCGAGAAACTAAGAGAAGGCTAGCTGAAAGAGAAGCTCCTAAGTATGCTGCAAAGGCTCACAACGCTGAAACAGCAGCCCCTCCGGCCAACAAAAGATCAAAGAATGATGGGCGTCGATCTCCAACGAAGACCACTTTCACCGAGTGGAATATGCCAGTCGAACAAATACTCGACCGTATTCAACACGACGAGTATCTTCGGAGGCCCAATCCTCTTCAGCCAAATTCTAAATTCACAGCAGACAAAACAGTCTACTGTGATTTCCACCGAAGTCACGGCCATTCCACTGATCGGTGTTTTCGGCTGAAATTCCATCTTGAAGACTTACTACGAGAAGGCCACCTTCAAGAATTCGTCAACAACGGGCACGATCAACGTCGAACCTCGGCCAAGGGGAAAGAAGTGTGTTGGATACATCAAATCTCTTCCAACCGGCAGCCAATTTCTGTGAATGCCAATGTCTTTGGCATTCATGGAACCTTGCACAATCAAGCTTTGACCGGAAAAGAAGTGGATCGGCAGGTTCGACGCATCTTCCATGTTCGATCTACTGCAAACAAAGAAGATACCTGGATCGAGAAGCCCATCGAAGGTCTTGCTTGGCCATCCATAGTCTTCAACGACACTGATCTTCAAGGAGTTCATACTCCACATCGAGACCCCCTGGTCTTGAAACTCATCATCGATGGAAGCACCGTCAATCGAATCCTCATCGACACCGGGAGCTCTATCGACATTATGTTCTCAGATTGTTTCAAACGTCTGGGACATAAGTATCAAAGCCTTGAGGTCGTCCCGACTGTGATTACTGGCTTCAACGGCGAACAAAGCATCACAGTGGGCGAATCGAGATTCACTCTAGACCTTAGCCGAGAAACTCGAGTCTCGGTGAGGTTTGCAATCGTCGAAGGAGTCTCCAGCTACAACGCCATCCTTGGGCGACCATTCCTCCACCAGATCAATGCCATCTCCTCCTCTTACCATCAACTACTCAAGTTTGCAACTGGAGAAGGCATCGTCTGCATTCGAGGCGATCAGCAAGCTGGAAGGTCTTGTGAAGCTGCTGCGGCAAAGACAGATCGAAAGATTAACATTGCTCTTCCAAAGCGGCCACGAGACGAAGCTGGTCCCACTTCCAAATAGCAATTAAAGGAGATTCCGCTGACCGAACCCCCACCAATCGAATGGGAAGCATCACCTTCAATAGAAGAAATCATCCCGATCAATATTGGCAGTGGAGATCTCCCTCGACAAACTTTTATTGGTACCGGTCTTAGCGACGCAGAAGCGCAAGACATGGTATCCTTCCTCCAATCCAATATCGACGTCTTCGCATGGTGCTTCAAAGACATGCCTGGGATCAATCCAGATGACGCTTGTCACCGACTTGCGATCAAAGAAGAAATAAAGCCTGTCAAGCAAAAGCCACGCACCATTCGCCCAGAGCTGCAAATTGCCGTTCAAGAAGAGATCACCAAGCTACTCACAGCAGGGTTCATACGTGAAGTAGAGTATCCAACTTGGATCTCTAATATTGTTGCCGTTCCGAAGAAGAATGGGAAAGTCCGAGTCTGCATCGACTTCACCAACCTCAATAAGGCTTGCCCCAAAGATCCATTTCCCATGCCAAGGATCGATAGACTCGTCGATGCCACTGCTGGCCACGAGCTATTGTCTTTCATGGATGGGTACTCTGGATACAATCAAATTCCTCTTCACGCCGATGATCAAGAGAAGACTTGCTTCGTGACTAGCCGAGGTCTCTACTGCTACAATGTAATGCCATTCGGCCTCAAAAATGCTGGTTCCACCTATCAAAGGTTAGTCACTAAAATGTTCGAAGATCAGATCGGTCGCAATGTCGAAGTCTATGTAGATGATCTCCTCACCAAGAACTTCACTAGAGGGAAGCATCTATCTGATCTGGCTGAAACTTTCCAAGTCCTCCGAAAGTATCGAATGAAGCTCAATCCAGCCAAGTGCGCTTTCGGAGTTCAATCTGGCAAATTCCTGGGTCATCTTGTGACAAGGAGAGGTATTGAAGCCAATCCCGATCAAATTCGAGCTATCCTCGACATGCCATCGAAAAGAAGTTCAACGTCTCACTGGGAGGTTAGCAGCACTCAATCGATTCATCTCAAAATCTTCAGATAAGTGCAAGCCTCTCTTCGACAAACTACGAAAGGCAGACACCTCTGGCTGGAATTCAATCTGTGAAGAAGCGTTTCAAAGCATCAAGAAATATCTGGTGCAAGCTCCTATCTTGACGGCTCCACTTCCAAAAGAAGACTTGTGGCTCTACCTCGCCGTGACCGATCAAGCAATCAGCGCAGTCTTAGTCAGTAGAAGAGAAGGCGTCGAACATCCAGTCTACTACATCAGCCACACTCTTCTTCCGGCTGAGACTCGCTACTCAAAAACTGAGAAGGTCATCCTGGCCTTGCTCACTGCATCACGTCGTCTCCAACCATATTTCGTCTCTCACCAGATCACTGTCATTTCAGAACACTCGCTCAAAGATATCATTGACAAAGCTGGTCGAGCTGGTCGAATGACCAAATGGGTGATCGAAATGAGCTCTCTGGGAATCCAATTCGAATCTCGCACTTCCATCAAAGGTCAAGCAATTGCTGATTTTCTAGCTGACTTTCCAGTTGAAGACCCCATCACTTGGGAAGAGGATGTCGACATGCGCTTGGAAGATGAGGATAATCGTCCGATCAATCCTGCAACAAAAATTGATCCAAGTTTTGAAGTTATTGCTGCAACTCCTCCATGGAAGCTTTATACTGATGGAGCGTCAAGTTCGATCGGTTCGGGAACTGGGATAGTCTTAATATCCCCCGAACTTGATCATCTCCAGAAGGCCACTCTCCTTGGGTTTAATGCCACCAACAACGAAGCTGAATATGAAGCACTCATTTCCGGACTCGAAATGGCAGAATCTCTGGGGGTAGATCGAATCATCGTCTACAGCGACTCCCAGTTGATCATAAGGCAAATCAATGGAAAGTACACCGCTCGAGAAGAAAGAATGCAACTCTACTTAGCCTTAGTACGGCGTCTTCAACAACGTTTTACTTGTGCTGAATTCATTCAAATCCCCAGAGCAGAGAACCGAGAAGCAGATGCCTTGGCCAATGCTGCCTCAGTTCTTGGGGACTCACTCGGAGGACGGCAAATACAGATCGATTATCAAGAAGTGCCCAAGACCATCCCCGATCAACAGATCCTTGCTACTACAAAAGGATCTGGAGGTGGAGATCAACTTGAAGACTGGAGGCGACCAATCTTCGACTTCTTCAAGAATGGCAAAATGCCAGAAGATTCAAATCAAGCCCGAAGGCTTCAAAGGAAGCTCCCATGCTACACTTTACAAGGTAAAGATTTATATTTCAAATCTCACAGCGGGATGTTACTTAAGTGCCTTGGTCCCGAACAAGCACAGGCAATCCTGATTGATATCCACTCTGGAGCTTGTGGAAATCATTCGGGAGGAAGATCTCTTGAAGCCAAGACGAAGCTACAAGGGTACTACTGGCCAACAATGGCAAGAGATGCTCAACAAGTCGTTCAAAGGTGCGAGCCTTGCCAACGGCACGCTCGAGCTATTCATCTCCCTGCAGATGAACTTCATCAATTATCAAGTCCCTGGCCCTTCCATCAATGGGGGTTAGACTTCTTGGGTCCTTTCCCTCCAACTCCAAGCAAGAAGAAGTATCTACTGCTGGCCACGGATTACTTCACCAAATGGGTTGAAGCTGTGCCCCTCTTCCGAGAGACTGATGACGAAGTGATCAAATTCATTCGGCACAACATCTTCTCAAGATTTGGTACACCTCAAGTTCTCGTTGCTGACAATGGAGCTCAGTTTGACTCCGACAAGTTTCGAGAGTTCTGTCTGAACCATGGTATCAAGCTATTCTATTCAACTCCAAGATATCCTCAATGCAATGGCCAAGCAGAAGCCTCCAACAGAGCTATTCTTGGTATACTCAAGAAGAAACTCAATGATAAGAAAGGATTGTGGGAGCAAGTCCTACCTGAAGTTCTTTGGGGGTATCGCACAACTCCGAGAAGATCAACTGGGTTCTCGCCTTTTCGCCTAACATATGGATCAGAAGCAGTACTCCCAACAGAAAACATATCAAGTACTTTGAAGACTAAGGCAGTTGAAGAAGGAATCAACGAAGAACTTCGAATCAATGATCTAGACTTCTCAGAAGAACTACGAGATCAAGCCTCCCTTCGCATGGCTAAGTACCAACAGAAGATCAAAAGAGCCTACGATGAGAAAGTCTACAAGAGACAATTCCCAGTGGGCAGTCTAGTTCTCAGAGCAGTTTTCTACAATACCAAAGAACACAGCAGTGGAAAGCTTGCTCCCAACTGGGAAGGTCCATATATCATTGAATCAGTAGGAGGCAAAGGTTCTTACAGACTGATCACACCAGAAGGAGATAGATTGCCTCGAGCTTGGAATTCTAGACATCTCAAGTTATTCTATCCGTGATGTAAATTGTGTGATGAATAAAGTTCTTTCAAGTGTTCAAATATGCAAGTGTTCAATTTTTCAATTCAAGTTCTGAAGCAGTTTCAAGTTATCCATATTCGAATTACCAGGTCTTTTAACAAGTTTGGGAGTTAGAGTTGCGACTCAACCCCTTACTAGCAAATGTTAAAAACTGACCATATTCAAGTTACCAAGTCTTAACATGTTCGGGTGTTAGAGTTGCGACTCAACCCCTTACTAGCAAATGTTAAACTGACTTTCAAATTTCAATATTCAATTTCAATCAATTTCTACATCGTTTAACAGGTTTGGGTGCTTGAGTTGCGACTCAACCCCTCACATTCAAGTGTTATACGAATTCAAGTCCAATTTTCAAAGTTACTATAAGTTCGGGTAATTGAGTTGCAACTCGACCCCTTACTTTCAAGTGTTTGTATCCATTCGACATTCCAAAAATTCTGGACAAACATTCAGAGGCATTCAACACAAGACATTCAATTCCAAACACCAAAGAGATTTCTATTATTATCAAAATGTACCAGTTACAAGAATGAACTGCTACATGTCAAGAGTTACAAGTGTGAACAACAAAGAAAAGGTAGAAATACATCAGGGTTTGGCTACGCTTGGAGCACGTGACTTCCCTCCTTCAGATTCGCCACGAGGCTTACTCGCAACCGAAGCTTTCGAAGATCGGACACTGCTGACATGTGCCCTGAGTGCCTCTGCCGCCTTCTCTGCTGTTTCCTTGTAAACTTTGCATTCAGACAGCGCATGCTCCAGTGCCTTCTTGGAAGTCTCCTCCCTGGCAGTGAAGGCAGCGTGCTGAGTAGCAAGTTGTTCCTTCAGCTCCTTGATCTCGATAGTGCGACCGCAGGACACGTCCTCAACCTTGGAGAGTCGATTCTTCAAGGATTCAAGCTCGTGACTCTGCGCCTCACAACGATCCTGCAGCCCCTTGATCTCCAGCTTCCCCTTGCGGAGATCCTCGATCTTGGCCTTGAGGGATTGTTTCTTTGAACTCAGGAGCTCCCTCAGCCCATCTCTTTCCTCGCTCACAGCCTTCAGTTCAGCTGTCAAACGAGACACCTCAGAAGCGGCCTCTCGTTCTCCTGCCTTCCTGGAAAGCTTGCTTGCAATTCTCAAACAGGCTCCAGTCTGCAAATGAACAAAGAGTTAGAATTATCTCAAAGACAACTCGAATAGTTGATCAAGCATATGCACATACCACAACTTCAAGCCGATCGAAGGCTTCTTCAAAAGGAGCTCCCGGAAGGTTGCAAAGCTTCCGGATCGCGTTGGTGGGATAGTTGATGTCCACATCACCCAAACTCCTCATCTTCGGAGTCGAGCCAGCAGGCGTACCTACAATCGACAAAAATTCAAAGTGTTAGAATATTTTCGAGTTTTCAATGACAAGACAGTCAAGCAGAACAAGTTAGTACAAATACCTGAAGCCTCGACTTGAGGAGCTTTTCCCTTCCCGCGGGCGGAGCTCTTACCCTTGGGGGTCGATTTCTCCTTGCTGGGGGTTGGCTCTGGCAAGGGTTGAGGAGTAGCTTCACCAACCCGACTTCCTCTCTCCAAATGAGCAGGAGAGTGAATGTCTCGAGGAGGTGAAGCTCCCCCTTCGTCCTCATGCCCGCTCGAATGGTCGAGCCCTGCCACCATGGCAGCTACCTCTTCGAACAGAGATTGTGAGGGGGGTGGGGGTTGTTCAACCTCCACACCCCCACTCGTTGTCCCCCCTTCGAGACGGGGGACCTCGGGAGGTATCTGATCGAGGGGTGTGGGGTTGCTTCCAACCCCACCACTCCCCGATAGCTTGATCTTGAAGCGCAGAGTATTCTTTTTCAGCTCCCCGAAGTCGTAAGTTGGAATCACCCTGGAGCCATCTCCCGTGGCGTCCATAACTCCTTCCATCCTTCGAGCCTTACCCTCGTCTATGAGGATAGGCTGCGATTCCTCGTCAGCACCACCAGTGGGGGTGGGAGGAATTTCTTCCTCACCACCCCCATGTCCATAACCACCATCAGTGGGGGTGGGAGGAATCTCTTCCTCACCACCCCCATCTTCATCATCCTCATCTTCTTCATCCTCTCCCCCGTCGCTGTCAGTACCATCATCATCTTCATCATCATCATCGTCACCACCCTCACCTTCTTCGCCTCCACCTTCCTCCTCTCTATCTTGTTCCTCTTCTTCCTCTTTCTTTTTCTCCTCATCATCCTCCTGCTGGATGAGGATTTTCTTTTTCTTCTTCGCTGGTCCCTTCGGAACCACCAGCTTCTCTGAGGGGAGGGCGCGCCTGGCAGCATAAGCCTTCTTTTCGAATCGACGCTTTCTAACAATTTTTCCAGACTGAGGGTCCTCCTCATAATCAGAGTAGATTACCTCGTTGTCTTCATATCGAAGCTTCGATCGATGGAGAAGGTTGGCCTTGCCGTGTCGGACTGGGCAATTCGAAAACTGCCTCCACGACCTGGTCCCGCACGTCAACTCCAAGAAGAGATTGTCCAGAGCCCCTACTCGTTCCGGAGGCCAAGAGAGAGCTCCTCCTGTGCAGAACATATCGGTCTCCTTGTGCACTTTGTACCGAGGGACCTCTGGAACGGACATAGGGGTCCATGCACCAGATATCGATAACGGCCAGTCGGTATAGAGCTTGTCGGAGCCGATGGTGTCGAAGAGCGGGCGGAGGGCACTAACACCTGTCAAGTAGTAGAATGGACTGTCCTTCCTCCAAGCCCATCTGTAGTGGTAGAAGAAGTACCCCAGCTCGACTCGGGCCTCTTCACCTTCAGGGATGCTGGAGTAGCATTCCCTCAGCTCCTCTTGGAAGTCTGACTCTACGCGACAGAAAGCGTAGATGATCCTCCAGGAGTTTCCCGTCACCTGCCCGGGACAGAGACCGGAGACATTCAGCAACCTCGCAGCAAAAGGAGGTAGTGGAAGGCGCAGACCACAGTTGAGCTGGCCGATCGTGACGATAGTTCCCATCACTTGTTCCTTGCTAGCCCATGAGACAAAGACTGTCCTCCTATCGACACCGAAAGCAGATAACACACCTGGAAGCGCTGGTCGAGACTTTCCCTCTGTGAAGAATGACAGCAACTCATGCAGCTTCTCCCTCTTTGCTTCAGTAAGCTTGTTGCCGATGTTGTACCCAAACTCAGGCTCCGCCTCCAAAGGTAACTGCGGGCAGAGAACAAATTTGGCCTTGGGGATCTGCTCTGGCCTTGACGGTGCAGAAGCGAATCCAACTCCCTGGTGCCTCTTACCAAGTTGACCAAGTTCGATCAATTCGGCCCTGCCTTTGCCTCGGCCCTTCGGAGCAGAAGAAACCTCGACAACTTCCTTGCCCTTCCTCTTGGATGGAACAGCACCCTTCTTCGAGCTGCCCGGAGATGCCATTTGACCGATCGAAAGAAAATGGAGAAAGGAAGATCAAAAGCAAAAGCTCTGGACTTCGAAAATTTTCTGAAAGCGTGAGGCGAAAATGACAGCGAGAAAAACTTATATACCAGGGTGAAAACAGGTGCGCAAATCGAGAAGACACGTGTCTTCACCATATCAAATCGCGTGTTTTTGTAGGTACACGTGGCATCCATCCGTAGCAAGCGCAAAATCAGGCGAACAGTCGCGACCAGGCGAAATGTCAGACCGCCGGTCCAAGCAAACCACCGGTCCAAGTGAACCGGACCGCCGGTTCAGAAGAGCCACTTCAAGCAAACTGAAGATTCAAAACAGAAAAAATCAACTCCATCGATATTCAAAAATGCCAAAGTTCAAAGGAGAAGAGCAAGCTATACAACTTCCTCAAAAGTACAGGTTTAAGACTTTTAACCCTGACCGGCTGATTTTAGCCGAACGGTCAAAATTGATCGTTCGGTCAAAATCAATCGATCGGTCGATTTTCTACTAGATCTGGCCAAAAACTGAAGGTTTTTGCCGATCACCCAAACCCTGACCGGCTGATTTTAGCCGAACGGTCAAAATTGACCGTTCGGTCAAAATCAATCGATCGGTCAATTTTCTACTAGATCTGGCCAAAAACTGAAGGTTTTTGCCGATCACCCAAACCCTGACCGGCTGATTTTAGCCGAACGGTCAAAATTGACCGTTCGGTCAAAATCAATCGATCGGTCGATTTTCTACTAGATCTGGCCAAAAACTGAAGGTTTTTGCCGATCACCCAAACCCTGACCGGCTGATTTTAGCCGAACGGTCAAAATTGACCGTTCGGTCAAAATCAATCGATCGGTCAATTTTCTACTAGATCTGGCCAAAAACTGAAGGTTTTTGCCGATCACCCAAACCCTGACCGGCTGATTTTAGCCGAACGGTCAAAATTGACCGTTCGGTCAAAATCAATCGATCGGTCGATTTTCTACTAGATCTGGCCAAAAACTGAAGGTTTTTGCCGATCACCCAAACCCTGACCGGCTGATTTTAGCCGAACGGTCAAAATTGACCGTTCGGTCAAAATCAATCGATCGGTCGATTTTCTACTAGATCTGGCCAAAAACTGAAGGTTTTTTGCCGATCACCCAAACCCTGACCGGCTGATTTTAGCCGAACGGTCAATTGACCGTTCGGTCAAAATCAATCGATCGGTCGATTTTCTACTAGATCTGGCCAAAAAACTGAAGGTTTTTTGCCGATCACCCAATCCTTGACCGGTTGAAATTGACCGTTCGGTCAAATTTAACCGATCGGTCAAAATTGACCAATCGGTCAAAATTGACCGATCGGTCAAAATTGACCGATCGGTCAAAATCAACCGATCGGTCAAAATTCCACTGGATCGGTCAAAAAACCATGTTTTTTGACCGATCACTCGATCCTTGACCGGTTAAAATTTACCGTTCGGTCAAATTTAACCGATCGGTCAAATTTGACCGATCGGTCAAAATCAACCGATCAGCCAAAATTCCACTGGATCGGTCAAAAAACCATGTTTTTTGACCGATCACTCGATCCTTGACCGGTTGAAATTTACCGTTCGGTCAAATTTAACCTATCGGTCAAATTTGACCGATCGGTCAAATTTGACCGATCGGTCAAAATCAACCGATCGGTCAAAATTCCACTGGATCGGTCAAAAAACCATGTTTTTTGACCGATCACTCGATCCTTGACCGGTTGAAATTTACCGTTCGGTCAAATTTAACCGATCGGTCAAATTTGACCGATCGGTCAAATTTGACCGATCGGTCAAAATCAACCGATCGGTCAAAATTCCACTGGATCGGTCAAAAAACCATGTTTTTTGACCGATCACTCGATCCTTGACCGGTTGAAATTTACCGTTCGGTCAAATTTAACCGATCGGTCAAATTTGACCGATCGGTCAAATTTGACCGATCGGTCAAAATCGACCGATCGGTCAAAATTCCACTGGATCGGTCAAAAAACCATGTTTTTTGACCGATCACTCGATCCTTGACCGGTTGAAATTGACCGTTCGGTCAAAATTGAACGATCGGTCAAATTTGACCGTTCGGTCAAAATTGACCGATCGGTCAAAATTGACCGATCGGTCAAAATTGACCGATCAAAACTTTTTTGGCACTAACGCTTGGCAAGCCTCTTTTGTGCCTTCTTTAGACAGGATGTTGCTGTTTTTTGCACCAAATCCAAGCCAGCCAGAACGAACTCTAGCTAACTTGGAGGGGGTAACTGTGGGTGCAAATTTTGGTGAGAAGTCTGCAAACAGCGGGACCCACCGGCCCTGCCTGGTGGGCCCCCGAAGACTACAGCGGGACCCACCAGCCCTGCCTGGTGGGCCCCCGAATACCACAGCGGGACCCACCGGCCCCGCCTGGTGGGCCCCCGGAGACAGCAGCGGGACCCACCAGCCCTGCCTGGTGGGCCCCCTAAGACGGCAGCGGAGCCCACCAGCCTTACCTGGAGGATCCCCAGATACGGCAGCAGAAACCGCCATTTACCACCAGAGAATCCTATAAATAGCAGAGCCTTCGAATGTAAAAGGATCGATTCCAGAATCGAAAAACTGATTTCCAGTTCTGATTTCTAGAATCCAGAGCTCCGTAATCTCTATCTCTTCACCCTTCAACTCTCATTGATCATCTTCTTGTCTTTGAAGAGGTCAAAAGAGGCTGCAGTAACACTCGGTCTGTCGAGGTTACTTCGAGAAAAGTGTTAGTGAATTCGGGTTGCTCCCTATAGCACGGAGACGTAGGCTTCGGCTGAACTCCGAGATCACATCTCTCGTGTCAACACTCTCTCTGATTGCATCTCTCTATTTACATATCAAAAGGTTTCAGCTCCAATCAATAGATCGACCAACGATCTTCAACGTCAACTCGAACCTTCAATTGACTGGTGCTGCGAGAGTCTTCGGGTCGGCACGAAGATTTTCCCCCACAGCTACAACGCCATCCTCGGGCGACCATTCCTCCACCAAATCAATGCCATCTCCTCCTCTTATCACCAACTACTCAAGTTTGCAACTGGAGAAGGCATCGTCTGCATTCGAGGTAATCAGCAAACTGGAAGGTCCTGTGAGGCTGCTGCGGCTAAGACAGATCGAAAGATCAACATTACTCCTCCAAAGCGGCCACGAGATGAAGCTGATCCCTCTTCCAAATAGCAATCAAAGGAGATTCCGCTGACCGAACCTCCACCAATCGAATGGGAAGCATCACCTTCAATTGAAGAAATCATCCCTATCAATATCGGCAGCGGAGATCCACCTCAACAAACATTTATTGGTACCGGTCTTAGCGACGCTAAAGCGCAAGACATGGTATCCTTCCTCCAGTCCAATATCGACGTCTTCGCTTAGTGTTTCGAAGACATGCCTGGTATCAATCCAGATGACGCTTGTCACCGACTTGCGATCAAAGAAGAGGCGAAGCCTGTCAAGCAAAAGCCACGCACCATCCGACCAGAGCTGCAAGTTGCTGTTCAAGAAGAAATCACCAAGCTACTCGCAGCAGGCTTCATCCGTGAAGTAGAGTATCCTACCTGGATCTCTAACATAGTTGCTGTTCCAAAGAAGAATGGGAAAGTCAGAGTCTGCATCGACTTCACCAACCTCAACAAGGCTTGCCCCAAAGACCCATTTCCCATGCCAAGGATCGATAGACTCGTCGATGCCACTGCTGGCCACGAGCTATTGTCTTTCATGGATGGGTATTCTGGATATAATCAAATTCTACTTCATCCAGACGATCAAGAGAAGACTTGCTTCGTGACTAGCCGAGGTCTCTACTGCTACAATGTAATGCCGTTCGGCCTCAAAAATGCTGGATCTACCTATCAAAGGCTAGTCACCAAGATGTTTGAAAACCAGATCGGTCGCAACGTCGAAGTCTATGTCGATGATCTCCTCACCAAGAGCTCCGTGTGAAACAAGCATCTTCCCGATCTGGCGGAAACCTTTCAAGTTCTTCGAAAATATCGTATGAAGCTCAATCCAGCTAAGTGCGCTTTCGGAGTTCAATCGGGCAAATTCCTGGGTCACCTTGTGACCATGAGGGGTATCGAAGCTAATCCCGACCAAATCCGAGCAGTTCTGGATATGCCTTCACCTACAAATCGAAAAGAAGTTCAACGCCTCACTGGAAGGTTAGCAGCACTCAATCGATTCATCTCAAAATCTTCTGACAAGTGCAAACCCCTCTTCGACAAACTACGAAAGGCGGATATATCCGGCTGGAGTCCAATATGTGAAGAAGCATTTCAAAGCATCAAGAAATATCTGGTGCAAGCTCCTATCTTGACGGCTCCACTTCCAGAAGAAGACTTATGGCTTTATCTCGCCATCACTGATCAAGCAATCAGCGCAGTCCTAGTTAGTAGGAGAGAAGGCATCGAGCATCCAGTCTATTATATCAGCCACACTCTTCTTCCGGCTGAAACTCGCTACTCAAAAACTGAGAAGGTCATACTGGCTTTACTCACTGCATCACGTCGTCTACAACCTTATTTTGTCTCCCACCAGATCACTATCATCTCTGAACACCCACTCAAAGATATTGTTGACAAAGCTGGTAGGGCTGGTCGAATGACCAAATGGGTGATCGAAATGAGTGCTCTGGGAATTCAATTCGAATCTCGCACTTCTATCAAAGGTCAAGCAGTTGCTGATTTCCTAGCTGACTTCCCAGTTGAAGACCCCATCACTTGGGAAGAAGATGTCGACATGCGCTTAGAAGATGAGGACAATACTCCGATCAACCTTGCAACAAAAATTGATCGAAGTCTCGAAGCTATTGCTGCAACTCCTCCATGGAAGCTTTATACTGATGGAGCTTCAAGTTCGATCGGTTCGGGAACTGGGATAGTCTTAGTATCCCCCGAATTTGATCATCTACAGAAGGCCACTCTCCTAGGGTTCAACGCCACCAACAACGAAGCCGAATACGAAGCACTCATTTCCGGACTCGAAATAGCGGAATCCCTGGGGGTAGACCAAATCATCGTATACAGCGATTCCCAGTTGATCATAAGGCAAATCAATGGAGAGTATACAGCTCGTGAAGAAAGAATGCAACTCTATTTAGCCTTAGTACGACGCCTTCAACAACGTTTTACTATTACTGAGTTTGTTCAAATCCCAAGAGCAGAGAACCGAGAAGCAGATGCCTTAGCTAATGCGGCCTCAGTTCTGGGAGACTCACTCGGAGGAAGGCAAATACAGATCGATTATCAAGAAATACCCAAGACCATCCCCGATCAACAGATCCTTGCTACTACTAAGAGATCTGGGGGTGGAGATCAATTGAGGTCAAGCCTTACTACTACAAATAAGTTTGAAGATTGGAGACAGTCGATTTTTGACTTCTTCAAATATGGCAAAATACCAGAAGATCCCAATCAAGCTCGAAGACTTCAAAGAAAACTTCCTTGCTATACTATTCAAGGAGAAGATCTATATTTCAAATCTCACAACGGAATGTTGCTCAAGTGCCTTGGTCCCGAGCATGCTCAGGCCATCCTGATTGATATCCATTCTGGAGCTTGTGGGAATCATTCGGGAGGAAGATCTCTTGAAGCCAAGACGAAGCTGCAAGGTTACTACTGGCCTACAATGGCAAAAGATGCTCGCCAAGTTGTTCAAAGATGTGAGCCATGCCAACGACACGCACGAGCTATCCATCTCCCTGCAGATGAGCTTCACCAATTATCAAGTCCATGGCCCTTCCATCAATGGGGGTTGGACTTTTTGGGGCCTTTTCCACCAACCCCTAGCAAAAAGAAGTATCTACTGCTAGCCACAGACTACTTCACCAAATGGGTTGAAGCTGTGCCCCTCTTCCGAGAGACTGACGACGAAGTGATCAAATTCATTCGGCACAACATCTTCTCAAGGTTCGGTACACCTCAAGTTCTTGTTGCTGACAATGGAGCTCAGTTTGATTCCGACAAGTTCCGAGAGTTCTGTCTGAAGAACGGTATCAAGCTATTCTATTCAACTCCAAGATATCCTCAATGCAATGGTCAAGCCGAAGCTTCGAATAGAGCTATTCTGGGTATACTGAAGAAAAAGCTCAACAACAAAAAGGGATTGTGGGAACAAGTCCTACCTGAAGTTCTTTGGGGGTATCGCACAACTCCGAGAAGATCAACAGGGTTCTCACCCTTTCGTCTAACATATGGATATGAAGCGGTACTCCCAACAGAAAACATATCAAATACTCTGAAGACCAGAGTAGTTGAAGAAGGAATCAACGAAGAACTTCGGATCAATGATCTAGACTTCTCTGAAGAACTATGAGACCAAGCTTCCCTTCGTGTGACCAAGTACCAGCAGAAGATCAAACGAGCATACGACCAAAAGGTTTACAAGAGACAATTCCCAATCGGCAGTCTGGTTCTCAGAGCTGTTTTCTACAACACTAAGGAGCATAGCAGTGGAAAACTAGCTCCCAACTGGGAAGGACCCTACATTGTCGAATCAGTAGGAGGCAAAGGTTCTTACAGACTGATCTCACCAGAAGGAGATAGATTGCCTCGAGCTTGGAATTCCAGACACCTCAAGTTGTTCTATCCATAATGTAAATTCTTTAATGAATAAAGTTCTCTTTCAAGTGTTCAAATGTGCAAGTGTTCAGCTTTTCAATTCAAGTTCTGAAGTGATTTCAAGTTATCCATATTCAAGTTACCAAGTCTTTTAACAAGTTTGGGTGTTAGAGTTGCGACTCAACCCCTTACTAGCAAATGTTAAATTGACCTTCAAATTTCAATTTCAATCAATTTCGATATCGTCTAACAGGTTTGGGTGCTTGAGTTGCGACTCAACCCCTCACATTCAAATGTTATACGAATTCAAGTTCAATTTTCAAGTTACAATAAGTTTGGGTAATCGAGTTGCGACTCGACCCCTTACATTCAAAAGATTGTACCTATTCTAATGCTATCCAGAACCTGATATTCAAAGGCATTCAACTCAAAAGACGTCCAACTTTCAAACACCCAAAAAGATTTCTATTATCAAAATGTGCGAAGTACAAGAGTGAGCTATTACATATCAAAATTTTGCAAGTGTCAATAACTAAGAAGGAGATAGAAGTACATCAAGGCTTGGCCACACTTTGTGCACGTGATTTCTCTCCCTCGGATCCACCGTGAGCTTTACTCGCAACCGATGCCTTGGAAGATCGGACACTAGCAGCATGGACCCTGAGTGCTTCTGCCGCCTTCTCAGCTGTTTCTCTGTAGCTCTTGCCCTCGGTCAGCGCATGCTCCAACTGCTTCTTGAGAGTTTCCTCCTTAACTGCTGAAGCGGCATCCTTCGCAGCAAGTTGAGCCTCCATCTCCTTTATTCGAGCCACACGGTCGAAACCCAAGTTCTCGATCCTGAAGAATATATTCTTCAACTCTTCAAGCTCGTGACCTCGAGCTTCGTAACCCCTTTTCCACCCTTGGCTCTCCAATTTTTCCTTACGCTGGGCCTCAATCTTGGCCTTCAATGCCTCTTTCTTTAAGGTTAGAAGATCCCTCAGCTTATCTCTTTCCTCGCTTACAGCCCCTAGTTCAGCAGTTAAGCGGGATACTTCGGATGAAGCATCTTTTTCTCCTGCCTTTCTGGAAAGCTTGCGCGCAAAATTCAAAACGGCTGAGTTCTGCAGAGAAGACAAACAGAGTTAGCATTATTTCGAAGTCACCATTCAAATGGTTGATCAAGCAGATGCACTTACCACCACATCAAGCCTGTAGAAGGCTTCATCCAGAGTAGCCTCCGGAAGGTTGCAGAGCTTCCTGATTACAGCAGTTGGGCGGTTGATGTCAACCTCACCCAAATCTTTCATCTTCTGAGTCGAGCCAGCAGGCGCACCTATAATCAACACCAGTATAAAAAGAGTTAGAATCTTTCCAAACTTCGAAGGCAAATAATCGAGGCAAACTACTACAGATACCTGAGGCATCAGCTCGAGGAGTCTTTCCCTTCCCGCAATCGGAGCCACCCTGAGGGGTCGATTTCTCCTTAATAGGAGTTGGCTCTGATTGAGGTTGAGGAGCCCCATCACCCACGCGACTTTCCCTCTCCAAGTGAATAGGAGAGGAAGCACCCCGAGGAGGTGAGACTCCTCCTTCCTCTTGTGGCCCGCTTGGCTGGATGAGTCCCGCCACCATGGCAGCCACCTCCTCAGCCAGAGAGCGAGAGGGGGGTGGGGGTTGCTCAACCTCCATACCCCCGCTCGTTGTCGCTCCTTCAAGACAGGGAACTTCAGGAGGAATTTGATCAAGGGGTATGGGGTTGCTTCCAACCCCACCACTCCTCGACAATTTTATTTTGAGGCGCATCGGCTTCTTCAACTCATCGAACCGATAGGCGGGAACCACCTTTTGGCCATCGCCTTCTGCATCCATGACTCCTTCCATTTGACGGGCCTTAGCCTCGTCAATGGGGATAGGAATTGAATCTTCCTCTTCAGCACCACCAGTGGGGGTGGGAGGAATTTCTTCCTCACCACCCCCATTCTCACCATCTCCACCAGAGGGGGTGGAAGAAAAATCATTCTCACCATCCCCATCCTCCTCATCTTCGTCATTGCCACCGTTGTCGTGGATGCCGTTCTCGGTCTCTTCTTCTTCCTCGTCGCTCTCCTTCTTTTCTTTTTCTTTTTCATCTTCTTTCTTTTCTTTGTCCTCATCTTCCTTCTGCTTGATGAGGATTTTTCTTTTCTTCTTCGCTGGGCCTCATTGTATCACCAGCTTCTCCTCCACAGTAGGTAATCTACGCCTTGCAGTATAAACTTTCTTCTCAGCCCGAATCTTCCGGATGATCTTACCCGAATGAGGATCCTCCTCATAGTCAGAATATAAAACTTCATTGTCCTCATATCTGTCTCGCGATCGGTGGAGGAGATTGGCCTTGCCATATCTCACTGGGCAGTTTGAGAACTGCTTCCATGACCTGGTCCCGCAGGTCAACTCGAGGAATAGATTGTCGATAGCTCCAGCCCTCTCAGAGGTCCAGGCAAAAACGCCTCCCTCGCAGTACATCTTCACTGCATCGTGGACATCGTTTCGGGGGGTATCGGGCACGGAGATGGGAGTCCATGCACCAGAAACAGAGATGGGCCAATCTGTGTATAATTTGTCCGAAGGGACTGTGTCGGTAAGCGGGCGCAGCGGAGATACGCCAGTCAAGCTGAAGAACGGACTGTCCTTCCTCCAAGCCCATCGATAATGAAAGAAAAAATATCCAAGCTCGATCCGGGCAACTTCACCTTCTGGAATACTGGAGTAGCATGCCTTCAAATCCTCCTGGAAATCCGACTCTACGCGGCAGAAAGCGTAGATAATTCTCCAGGCATTCCCAGTGACCTGCCCCGGGCAAAGGCCGGAAGTGTTCAGTAACCTTGCCGCGAAGGATGGCAACGGAAGACGCAAACCGCAGTTGAGTTGGCCGACAGTCACAATGGTTCCCATGACCTGCTCATTACTGGCAAAGTTGGTAAAGACGATCTTCTTGTCAATACCAAACGCAGTCTGGATACTTGGGAGCGAAGGCTGCACCTTCCCTTCTGTGAAGTAAGAGAGCAGTGATTGCCACTTCTTTCTCTTCGAATCTGTGAACTCACCACCGGTATTGTACACATACTCCGTCTCCTCTGTCAGAGACGTGAGCGGGCCCAAAACAAATTTCACTTTAGGGATGTGCTCTGGCCTAGATGGCGCTGAAGCAAACCCTACTCCTTGGTGCCTCTTGCCCAGTTGGCCAAGTTCGGCAAGCACGGCCTTGCCTTTGCCACGACCCTTCGGAGGGGATGGAACCTCAACAATCTTCTTCGCCTTCCTCTTCGAGGGAACCCCGCCTGACTTCTTCGAACTTCCAGAAGACGCCATCTGACCGATCGAGCAAGAGCAGAAATCGGAAGCAAAAGAGTCTGGACTTCGAAAAATTTTGGAAGCGTGAGGCGAAATGACAGCCAGTGAAAACTTATATACCCAGGGTAAAATAGGCGTGCAGATCGAAAAGACACGTGTCTTCACTACATCAAATCGCGTGTTTTTGTAGGTACACGTGGCATCCATCCATAGCAAGCGCAAAACCAGACGAACAGTCGGGGCCAAACGAAACGTCAGAACACCGGTCCACTCGAACCACCGGACCAAGCAAACCACCGATCCGAGTGAACCGGACCGCCGGTTCAAAGTCACATTCAGCCAACCAAAGATTCAAAACAGGAAGGATCAAGCTTCATCAATGCTCGAAACTCTACCAGAAGATCGAAGAACAAAACAGTTGTAAAACCTTCTCTGAAGGGCAGGTTCAAAACTTTCAACTAATCGGTCGATTTTCTACTGGATCTGGCAAAAAACCAAGGTTTTTTGCCGATCACTCAAACCTTGACTGGATAAATTTTTACCGATCGGTCAAACTTGACCGATCGGCTAAAATCATTCGATCGGTCAAATTTCTACTGGATCTGGCAAAAAACCTGTGTTTTTTACCGATCACTCGAACCTTGACCGGATAATTTTTTACCGATCGGTCAAACTTGACCGATCGGCTAAAATCATTCGATCGGTCAAATTTCTACTGGATCTGGCAAAAAACCAAGGTTTTTTGCCGATCACTCGAACCTTGACCGGATAATTTTTTACCGATCGGTCAAACTTGACCGATCGGCTAAAATCATTCGATCGGTCAAATTTCTACTGGATCTGACAAAAAACAAAGGTTTTTTGCCGATCACTCGAACCTTGATCGGATAAATTTTTACCGATCGGTCAAACTTGACCGATCGGCTAAAATCATTCGATCGGTCAAATTTCTACTGGATCTGGCAAAAAACCTGTGTTTTTTACCGATCACTCGAACCTTGACCGGATAATTTTTTATCGATCAGTCAAACTTGACCGATCGGCTAAAATCATTCGATCGGTCAAATTTCTACTGGATCTGGCAAAAAACCAAGGTTTTTTACCGATCACTCGAACCTTGACCGGATAATTTTTTACCGATCGGTCAAACTTGACCGATCGGCTAAAATCATTCGATCGGTCAAATTTCTACTGGATCTGGCAAAAAACCAAGGTTTTTTGCCGATCACTCGAACCTTGACCGGATAATTTTTTACCGATCGGTCAAACTTGATCGATCGGCTAAAATCATTCGATCGGTCAAATTTCTACTGGATCTGGCAAAAAAAACCAAAGTTTTTTGCCGATCACTCGAACCTTGACCGGATAATTTTTTACCGATCGGTCAAACTTGACCGATCGGCTAAAATTATTCGATCGGTCAAATTTCTACTGGATCAGGCAAAAAACCAAGGTTTTTTGCCGATCACTCGAACCTTGACCGGATAATTTTTTACCGATCGGTCAAACTTGACCGATCGGCTAAAATCATTCGATCGGTCAAATTTCTACTGGATCTGGCAAAAAACCAAGGTTTTTTGCCGATCACTCGAACCTTGACCGGATAATTTTTTACCGATCGGTCAAACTTGACCGATCGGCTAAAATCATTCGATCGGTCAAATTTCTACTGGATCTGGCAAAAAACCAAGGTTTTTTGCCGATCACTCGAACCTTGACCGGATAATTTTTTACCGATCGGTCAAACTTGACCGATCGGCTAAAATCATTCGATCGGTCATATTTCTACTGGATCTGGCAAAAAACACCAAGGTTTTTTGCCGATCACTCGAACCTTGACCGGATAATTTTTTACCGATCGGTCAAACTTGACTGATTGGCTAAAATCATTCGATCGGTCAAATTTCTTTTGGATCTGACAAAAAACCTGTGTTTTTTGCCGATCACCCGAACCTTGACCGGATAATTTTTTCCCGATCGGTCAAACTTGACCGATCGGCTAAAATTATCCGATCGGTCAAATTTTCTACTGGATCGGTCAAAAAACCATGTTTTTTGACCGATCACACGATCCTTGACCGGTTGAATTTTGACCGATCGGTCAAAATTTGACCGATTGGTCAAATTTGACCGATGGGTCAAAAATTAACCGATCAGTCAAAATCAACCGATCGGTCAAATTTTCTACTGGATCGGTCAAAAAACCATGTTTTTTGACCGATCATCCGATCCTTGACCGGTTGAATTTTGACTGATCGGTCAAAATTTGACCGATCGGTCAAATTTGACCGATCGGTCAAAAATTAACCGATCGGTCAAAATCAACCGATCGGTCAAATTTTCTACTGGATCGGTCAAAAAACCATGTTTTTTGACCGATCATCCGATCCTTAACCGGTTGAATTTTGACCGATCGGTCAAAATTTGACCGATCGGTCAAATTTGACCGATCGGTCAAAAATTAACCGATCAGTCAAAATCAATCGATCAGTCAAATTTTCTACTGGATCGGTCAAAAAACCATGTTTTTTGACCGATCATCCGATCCTTGACCGGTTGAATTTTGACCGATCGGTCAAAAATTAACCGATCGGTCAAAATCAACCGATCGGTCAAATTTTCTACTGGATCGGTCAAAAAACCATGTTTTTTGACCGATCATCCGATCCTTGACCGGTTGAATTTTGACCGATCGATCAAAATTTGACCGATCGGTCAAAAATTAACCGATCGATCAAAATCAACCGATCGGTCAAATTTTTAACTAGATCGGTCAAAAAACCATGTTTTTTGACCGATCATCCGATCCTTGACCGGTTAAATTTTGACCGATCGGTCAAAATTTGACCGATCGGTCAAAATTTGACCGATCGGTCAAATTTGACCGATCGGTCAAAAATTAACCGATCGGTCAAAATTAACCGGTCAGTCCTTTTTATGCTAACATGCGACAAGCTTCTTCGTGCCTTTTGCAACAGGGGGTTGCTGTTTTTTGCACCAAATCCAAGCCAGCCAGAATGAACTCTAGCTAACTTGGAGGGGGTAACTGTGGGTGCAAATTTTGGCAGAAGTTTACCAACCACCGCTGGACCCACTGGCCCTGCCTGGTGGGCCCACGAGAACCACCACGAGACCCACCGGCCCTGCCTGGTGGGCCCACGAGGATTACCACGGGACCCACCGGCCCTGCCTGGTGGGCCCACGAGGACCACCGCTGGACCCACCGGCCCTGCCTGATGGGATCAAGAGCCTGTGAAATCCCCCAGAAGATGATAGCGGGGCCCCCCAGCTTTACCTGGAGGATCCCCAGATGCTGCAGCAGAAACCGACATTTACCACCAGAAAACCCTATAAATAGCAGAGTCTTCGAATGTAAAAGGATCCAAAAAATTCTGATTTCCACTCTGAGATCCGATTTTCAGAACCAGAGCTCTGGAATTTCTCAACTCTTTATCTTCCACTTCTCTTTGATCTTCTTCTCTCCTTTGAAGAGATCAAAGTTGATTCAGTGATACTCGGCCTGTCGAGATCACTTCGACATAAGTGTTAGTGAATTCGGGTTGCTCCCTATAGCACGGAGACGTAGGCTTCGGCTGAACTCCGAGATCACATCTCTCGTGTCAACTCTCTGATTGTATATCTCTCTCTGCTTGTGTATTGCGAAAGACAACTCCAATCAACAGATCGAACAACGATCTTCGACTTCAACTTCAATTGACTGGTGTGGCGAGGTCTTCGGGTCGGCACGAAGATTTTCCCCCACACCGGCCCTGCCTGGTGGGCCCCCGAAGACCACAGCAGGACCCACCGGCCCTGCCTGGTAGGCCCACGAAGACTATAGTGGGACCCACCGGCCCCGCCTGGTGGGCCCACGAAGACTATCGCGGGACCCACCGGCCCTACCTGGTGGGCCCAAGATCCTGTGGAATCCCCCAGGAGACGGTAGCGGGGCCCACCAGCTTTACCTGGAGGATCCCCAGATACGACAGCAGAAATCGCCATTTACCCCGGAATTCCTCCCCGGGAATTCTATAAATAGCAGAGCCTTCGAATGTAAATGGATCCGAAATCTGATTTCTAGTTCTGAAATCTGATTTTCAGAAACCAGAGCTCTGGATTTTCTATCTTTTCATCCCTCCTCCTCCTCTCTTCGATCTTCTTCTTGTCTTTGAAGAGATCAGAGTGGTTTTAGTGAATTCGGGTCTGTCGAGATCACTTCGATACAAGTGTTAGTGAATTCGGGTTGCTCCCTATAGCACGGAGACGTAGGCTTCGGCTGAACTCCGAGATCACACTTGTGTCAACCTTCTCTCTGCTTGTATGCTTAAAGCACTAACTCTAAGCCATCGAGACGTCAACCTTCAAACCTATCTTCCAATCAACAGATCGACCAACGATCTTCAACTTCAACTTCAATTGACTGGTGAGGTGAAGTCTTCGGATCGGCAGGAAGATTTTTCCCCCATAGTTTGGCGCCGTCTGTGGGATTCGATCGAAAAGCCAAGTCCGCTCCACAACAAGTATCAGATCGGTTGAGCAGACAACCGATCTAGATAACCAAACTTCCCGGCTCCCTCGGTTGAGCGGACAATCGATTGGACACGAGCGATCTGGTTGCTTCCTCCGCTTTCACTGAATGGCGAAGACTCTATCAGGATCATCCAGAGGGAAGATACTCACAACGACATCAGTTTTGACCCGAAACTCACTCAATGAGTCGACGGCTCAACTTCAATCCAACAACCCACTCTTTCTAGACAATCCATCATCGATATCTCCCATCGATATCCTAAGCCTTTCAAGTCTGACTCTCCTCCAATCCCTACATTGGGGGTGAGGTTCGAAACGAAAGGGCTCACTTGAAGACTACAACAAGGTGATAGACAAAGGTATATGTTACATATCCGCAAAGTCCGAGGCACACTCACTGCCTCGGCATTCGGCGAAGCCCAAGGAGACAGCCTTGGCACTCGAATGCAAAGTCCGGAGCACACTCGCCACATCGATATGCGGCAAAGTCCAAGGAGATAGTCTTGACACTCAAAAACATAGTTCGGAGCGGTCGCCGCCTCTTCAAGTTTCATTTAAAATTCTATCCAATCAAATGCTCCGAGGCCGATCAACTGCAACAGTACAAAGCTATGTGCCCCGCAGGTACGACTGAAACGGTGCTTCGCCTAAGTCTACCGATACAAAGGCACTACGCTGAGTACTCCGAATCATTGGTGTTGCACACGCTCCCGTTGTCACGTAAGGACACATGCGCCCGTGCCTCACCACAGTTAGATCGGTTCGTGTTGCGACACGACCGACTAACCTGCAACAGTACAAAGCTATGTGCCCCGCAGGTACGACTGAAATAGCGCTTCGCCTAAGTCTACCGATACAAAGGCTCTACACTGAGTACTCCGAATCATTGGTGTTGCACACGCTCCCGTTGTCACGTAAGGACACATGCGCCCGTGCCTCACCACAGTTAGATCGGTTCGCATTGCGACACGACCGACTAACCTGCAACAGTACAAAGCTATGTGCCCCACAGGTACGACTGAAACGGCGCTTCGCCTAAGTCTACCGATACAAAGGCACTACGCTGAGTACTCCGAATCATTGGTGTTGCACACGCTCCCATTGTCACGTAAGGACACATGCGCCTGTGCCTCACCACAGTTAGATCGATTCGCGTTGTGACACGACCGACTAACCTGCAACAGTACAAAGCTATGTGCCCCGCAGGTACGACTGAAACGGCGCTTCGCCTAAGTCTACCGATACAAAGGCACTACGCTGAGTACTCCGAATCATTGGTGTTGCACACGCTCCCGTTGTCACGTAAGGACACATGCGCCCGTGCCTCACCACAGTTAGATCGGTTTGCGTTGCGACACTACCGACTAACCTGCAACAGTACAAAGCTATGTGCCTCGCAGGTACGACTGAAACGGCGCTTCGCCTAAGTCTACCGATACAAAGGCACTACGCTGAGTACTCCGAATCATTGGTGTTGCACACGCTCCCGTTGTCACGTAAGGACACATGCGCCCGTGCCTCACCACAGTTAGATCGGTTTGCGTTGCGACACTACCGACTAACCTGCAACAGTACAAAGCTATGTGCCTCGCAGGTACAACTGAAACGACGCTTCGCCTAAGTCGACCGATACAAAGGCACTACGCTAAATACTCCGAATTCTAACCTTCATCATTCAAACGAGCCCAAGGAGACAATTTTGACATTCGAGGGCAAAGTCTGAGGCCTGAACCTCAGCATTCGAAGGCAAAGTCCAAACCTAATTCTAGTATTTGGCAGCAAAGTCCTAAGCCATAGCCTCGGCTCCCAACAGAGAATTTTGAAACACAATTGATGCTCGGCTGTGAAAAGTTGGAGGCCATAGCTGACAGTTGCAGGCAAACCGTTCAGGGGGTAGTCAAAACATTTGAAGGTCAATCACCGATCTCCGGACAGTAATTGAGCATCTAGTAATGGCATATCGTCTCAACCGATCAATCAAACTTCAAGGCTATTTTCGCAAAGTTCAGCCAGAAAAGTCGATCCCCTGGACCATTACCAGTAAACGACAATCGTTCGATTAGCCCTTAACCTGGAGTTGCCCTTGTTCGTCCGTGCACTCGACGTAGCATGGAAGCCCACAAGCTCTGATATGCATCTTCCAAGAGCAACATGCATATCTACTGAACCGCATTGAAGTTCGATTAGAAAATTACACTTAAACCTGTTGACGGGTTGCAATGGCTGAGATGGTCATTCAATCGCAACATTTCAAGATCATGCAATTGACGATTGGGATTTGCACTCACAGCGGGTATAGCATTTGTGGCAAAACACCTCAAGTTGAAGATCATTCACTACCAAGTGCCCAAATTCACTACCAAGTGCCGAACAGGATTTAACATCTTTTCATGAGTGGATCGGAGCACCCAACAATTGGGTTGGTTGAATCATATTTGTCCATACCCAAAGGTTTGGTAGAATAGCATGGTTCGATTAAAAGATGACCATGCAGTCAACAAGGCATCATATCACCGTACCTATTTCACGTGGTTTGACACCCAATATCTCCCGATTTGGGCAAACAGCAAACACAAGGCCTCCAAGCGGTTCAGATTTTTTTTCATTGCTTTTGAGTAAGAAATCAGTGGCCAGAATTCTCCAATGAAACCTCAACTTTCATTTGGCTCACTGTGAGCCCGTGACTCACGTTTGCTGCTGCCCACTACAACCTCCGTTGGAAACGAGATCAGCGGCCAGGATTCGCCAATGAAACCTCAACTTTCATTTGGCTCACTGTGAGCCCGTGACTCATGTTTGCTGCTGCCCACTACAACCTCCGTTGGAAACGAGATCAGCGGCCAGGATTCGCCAATGAAACCTCAACTTTCGTTCGGTTCACTGTGAACCCGTGACCCACGTTTGCTGCACAAATTCCCTCGTGAGGTCACAGTGCTCTCTCCCATCGACGACGACGAAGTGCTGAAGCTCCGCCCCTCCCAATCGAGCACAGCTGCAGCGTCCCCTATCTTCACCGACAACAACAGCACTCTGCCGCAGATCGGCTGCTGGCGATCGATCGGGCAAAACCAACCGGTCAAGGTTTCAGCGATCGGTCGCCAAGGGGGTTTTTCTACAGATTTAGTTCAAAATCACCCGATCGGTGCCTCCGATCGGTCGAATTTGACCGATCGGTCAAATTCGCTCGATCGGAAAACCTCGATCCCCTTCTTCCCCTTCGTCCTCCATCTGATCGGCCAAAAATCCACTGATCTGATGCCAAAATGTGGATATCCAACCGATCACCCAATTCCTGACCGGCTGTTTTTGTCCGATCGGTGAATTTCACCCGATCGGTGAAATTCACCCGATCGATGAAATTCTCCCGAACGGTGATCTGCACCCGATCGGCTACCTCCACTCGATCGGCGATTTGCACCCGATCAGCCTCCTCACGATCATCGGCGAAATTCTCCCGAACGGTGATCTGCACCTGATCGGTTACCTCCACCCGATCGGCGATTTGCACCCGATCAGCCTCCTATTGATCATCGGTGAAATTCTCCCGAACGGTGATCTGCACCCGATTGGCTACCTCCACCCGATCGGCGATTTGCACCCGATCAGCCTCCTCACGATCGGCGAAATTCTCCCGAACGGTGATCTGCACCCGATTGGCTACCTCCACCCGATCGGCGATTTGCATCCGATCAATCAACCTTCCTCTCTCAATGGGTCATCTATAGCTGCAATCAATCCTCCTCCCTCCCTCAACCTGATTGACATCCAAATCCGACAACCCCCCTACAACATCCACAAATTGCAACAAACCGTTGGTAGAGGCCATCCTCCCCACTTCGATCTAATCCATCAGCATGAGAGGCAGGCGCGGTTGAAACCGCGACCCTGGCAGAGGGTCTTCCGTTGATCGGTCAAATTTGACCGATCACTTTGACCGATCACTTTGACCGATCAACTCAACCGATCAACTCGACCGATCACTTCGACCGATCACTTTGACCGATTGGTCGAATATCTACTGGATCGGTCAAAAAACTATTTTCTGACCGATCACTCCAACCTCGACCGGTTGAAATTAACCGATCGATCAGATTTGACCGATCGATCAAATTCAACCGATCGGTCAAATTTCTACTGGATCGGTCAGAAAACTGTGTTTTCTGACCGATCACTCCAACCTCGACCGGTTGAAATTAACCGATCGGTCAGATTTGACCGATCGATCAAATTCAACCGATCGGTCGAATTTCTACTGGATCGGTCAAAAAACTGTGTTTTCTGATCGATCACTCCAACCTCGACCGGTTGAAATTAACCGATCGGTCAGATTTGACCGATCGATCAAATTCAACCGATCGGTCGAATTTCTACTGGATCGGTCAGAAAATTGTGTTTTTTGACCGATCACTCCAACCTCGACCGGTTGAAATTAACCGATCGGTCAGATTTGACCGATCGGTCAAATTCAACCGATCGGTCGAATTTCTACTGGATCGGTCAGAAAACTGTGTTTTCTGACCGATCACTCCAACCTCGACCGGTTGAAATTAACCGATCGGTCAGATTTGACCGATCGGTCAAATTCAACCGATCGGTCGAATTTCTACTGGATCGGTCAGAAAACTATGTTTTCTGACCGATCACTCCAACCTCGATCGGTTGAAATTAACCGATCGGTCAGATTTGACCGATCGGTCAAATTCAACCGATCGGTCGAATTTCTACTGGATCGGTCAGAAAACTATGTTTTTTGACCGATCACTCCAACCTCGACCGGTTGAAATTAACCGATCGGTCAGATTTGATCGATCGGTCAAATTCAACCGATCGGTCGAATTTCTACTGGATCGGTCAGAAAAGTATGTTTTCTGACCGATCACTCCAACCTCGACCGGTTGAATTTGACCGTTCAGTCAAAATTGACCGATCGATCATGTTTGACCGATCGGTCATGTTTGACCGATCAGTCAGAACGTGACCGATTAATCTTATTTTTTCAACGCTAACACTCGACAAAGCTCCTCTGCGTGTGTGACAGGGGGTCGTTAGCTTTGCACCACGAATCCAAGCCAGCCAAGGTGACCTCTTAGCTAACTTGGAGAGGGTAACTGTGGGTGCAAATTTTGGCAAGACATCTGCAAACAACGGGACCCACCGGCCTTGCCTGGTGGGTCCCCGAAGACCACAGCAGGACCCATCGGCCCTGCCTGGTAGGCCCACAAAGACTACAGTGGGACCCACCGGCCCCGCCTGGTGGGCCCACGACGACTATCGCGGGACCCACCGGCCCTGCCTGGTAAGCCTAAGAGCCTGTGGAATCCCCCAGGAGACGGTAGCGGGGCCCACCAGCTTTACCTGGAGGATTCCCAGATACGACAGCAGAAACCGCCATTTACCCCGGAATTCCTCCCCGGGAATTCTATAAATAGCAGAGCCTTCGAATGTAAATCGATCCGAAATCTGATTTCCAGTTCTGAAATCTGATTTTCAGAAACTAGAGCTCTGGATTTTCTATCTTTCCATCCCTCCTCCTCCTCTCTTCGATCTTCTTCTTGTCTTTGAAGAGATCAGAGTGGTTTTAGTGATACTCGGCCTGTCGAGATCACTTCGATACAAGTGTTAGTGAACTCGGGTTGCTCCCTATAGCACGGAGACGTAGGCTTCGGCTGAACTCCGAGATCACACTTGTGTCAACCTTCTCTCTGCTTGTATGCTTAAAGCACTAACTCTAAGCCATCGAGACGTCAACCTTCAAACCTATCTTCCAATCAACAGATCGACCAACGATCTTCAACTTCAACTTCAATTGACTGGTGAGGTGAAGTCTTCGGATTGGCACGAAGATTTTTCCCCCATAGAGTTCAAAAGACTGTCAGAGACCCACGCGAGCCAGAACGTGGGGGTCCAGAAGGTGCGAGAAGGTGCCACCACGTGTTGCACTCCGATAGGTCGCAAATGTCTATAAATGCCTACCCCCAGGCTCCAAAGTACAGGTTCGAAACCCTCATCCCTACCACTTTCGTCCACTATAGCTCGTCATTGAGCACCTGAGACTGACTTGAGCGTCGGAGGGTCTGCGCTCCTAAGGGAGCCAGCCGTTCTTACGTCATTTTCTTTGTCTTGCAGGGAGACCGAACGGACCAGCAAAAAATATCCCCAAACACGATCCATTCTAATTCATTCATACGACCCACTCTAATTCATTCGCACGAATGTATCCATTCTAATTTATTCGTATGATCCATTCTATTTGATTCGTACGATCCATTCTAATTCATTCGCACGAATGTATCCATTCTAATTCATTCTGTGGGTGCAAATTTTGGCATAAGTTTACCAACTACCACGGGACCCACCGGCCCTGCCTGGTGGGCCCATGAGGACTACCACGGGACCCACCGGCCCTGCCTGGTGGGCCCATGAGGACTACCACGGGACCCACCGGCCCTGCCTGGTGGGCCCACGAAGACTACCACGGGACCCACCGGCCCTGCCTGGTGGGACCAAGAGCCTGTGGAATCCCCCAGAAGATGGTAGTAGGGCCCGCAACTTTACCTGGAGGATCCCCGGATGCTGCAGCAGGAATCGGAATTCCACCCAGAGAATCCTATAAATAGTAGAGCCACCGAATGTAAAATGATCAATTCCAGAGATCAAAACTCTGAATTCTAAAAACCAGAGCTCTGAGATTACCAACTTCCAATCAACCATCTCTCTTTGATCTTCTTTAGGAGAGATCAGAGTATTTTCAGTGACACTCGGCCTGTCGAGGTCACTTCAACTGAAGTGTTAGTGAATTCGGGTTGCTCCCTATAGCACGGAGACGTAGGCTTCGGCTGAACTCCGAGATCACATCTCTTGTGTCAAACTCTCTCTGATCACCTCTCTGTTAACATATCAAAAAAGCAACTTCAACTCCAATCAACAGATCGATCAACGATCCTCAACTTCGACTCCAATTGACTGGTGCTGCGAGAGTCTTCGGGTCGGCACGAAGATTTTCCCCCACAGTTTGGCGCCGTCTGTGGGATCCGAGCGAGAAGCCGTGTCCTCTCTACTTCGACTACCAGCTCGATAGCCAAACTTCCTCGCCCCCTCGGTTGATCAGACAACTGATCGGACGTCGGCAATCTCGTTGCACCCTTCGCACTCTGAATGGCGAGAACCAAACATCAGGGTCAACCAGAAGGAAGTAACACTCAACATCAACCTCGTCCTGAGACTCGTTCAATGAGTCAAAGGCTCAACTTCGGGCAGCCCATTGCTGTCCCCGAGATGGGGGTTCACTCAGGAAGCGGGAGATCAGTCGATCGACCGATCGCCCCTCATCCTCATCAATCAATTGGGCAGACTGTCCCTGCTCCTGCTGAAGACCCTCCATCGACATATCAAGTCTCTGCAGTCGATTTCCAATTGCTCCAACTGGCGAAACAAAACGCCACCCTCACAGCTGAGAGGGATGCTCTTAAGAAAGCAGCTTCCGAAGCTGGGATCGTTCTGCCTATCCCCTCTGCAAGCGAGAGGATCAATCTTCCACAACGCTCAATCCACTCCGAGCAACAGAGATCAATGGGCACTACTGCCCTCGAAAGAATTCGTCGCGATCCTACTCCCTCTGCTGCTCCCTGGAAACAGAGTGTCTGGGATCGCCTCGACGACGAGTCTTCCCAATCATCTTCTGGTCGCAACTGCGACAAGAGGGCACCTTCGAAGCTCAACATACCAAGGAAGCACCAAATGAAAGGCGCTCCTTCAAAGAGTAGAGTCTCTCCTTCCATTCCATTTCAACGTGGACTTGGATCGGACCTTCGACATCGACTTCAACCGGCTAACACTTCGATGCCAGAGCAAGACCTTGCGATCTTGCCTCTTGACCCACCTCTAAGTCGAGGGCACGGTCGTAGGGACGGTTACTCCTCTGCCGGGCCTCTACATCGAAGTCTCTTCGAGACCTCCTTTCCAAGAGGATGGAGAACCCCTATCCTCCCCAAATTCAACTGCATCAGAGGAGATCCAAGCCTCCACATACTCGCCTTCAAACAAGCCCTTACGCCTCACGAAGAAGAAAACAACGTGCTCTGCCGCACCTTCGCAGGAAGTCTTGATGAGCCTTCACTCGACTGGTATCACAATCTCCGAGCTGGGTCCATCACCCAGTTCGGTGTTTTGGCTAACCTTTTTGTGCAGCACTATCAACTCAATCTGAAGCCAGAGAAGAAGCTCGACTCTCTCTACCGACTGAGGATGGGTGCAGACGAGACTCTCCGCAGCTTCACGAGGAGGTTTCGCAACGAGCATGCTGCTCTCTCTGGAAGACATCTAGATGATGAAGCCATCATGTTGGCTTTCCAGAATGCTCTCCGCTTCGATCTACACATCTACAACGACTTCATCCGCAATCCCCCTCCTTCTCTGGGAGCTATGTTTGATCGAATCCAGAGGGAGATTGAGGTGGAAGACGATCAAGTCGCTCGGAAAGGGCGAGAAACTAAGAGAAGGCCTGCTGAAAGAGAAGCTCCTAAGTATGCTGCAAAGGCTCACAATGCTGAAGCAGCAGCCCCTCCGGCCAACAAAAGATCAAAGAATGATGGGCGTCGATCTCCAACGAAGACCACTTTCACCGAGTGGAACATGCCGGTCGAACAGATACTCGACCGCATTCAACATGAAGAGTTCGTTCGGAGGCCTAATCCTCTTCAACCAAATTCCAAATTCACAGCAGACAAAACAGTCTACTGTGAATTCCATCGAAGTCACGGCCACTCTACTGACCGATGTTATCGGTTGAAGTTCCATCTTGAAGATTTACTACGAGAGGGCCACCTTCAAGAATTCGTCAACAACGGGCACGATCAACGTCGAACCTCTGCCAAGGGAAAAGAAGTGTGTTGGATACATCAAATCTCTTCCAATCGGCAACCGATTTCTGTGAATGCCAATGTCTTTGGCATTCATGGAACCTTGCACAATCAAGCTTTGACCGGAAAGGAAGTGGATCGGCAGGTTCGACGCATCTTCCATGTTCGATCTACTGCAAACAAAGAAGATACCTGGATCGAGAAGCCCATCGAAGGTCTCGCTTGGCCATCCATCGTCTTCAACGACACCGATCTTCAAGGAGTCCATACTCCACATCGAGACCCCCTGGTCTTGAAACTCATCATCGATGGAAGCACCGTCAATCGAATCCTCATCGACACTGGGAGCTCTATCGACATTATGTTCTCAGACTGCTTCAAACGTCTGGGACATAAATATCAAAGCCTCGATGTCGTTCTAACTGTGATCACTGGTTTTAACGGTGAACAAAGTATCACAGTGGGCGAATCAAGATTCACTCTAGATCTTAGCCGAGAGACTCGAGTCTCGGTGAGATTTGCAATCGTCGAAGGAGTCTCCAGCTACAACGCCATCCTTGGGCGACCATTCCTCCACCAGATCAATGCCATCTCCTCCTCTTACCATCAACTACTCAAGTTCGCAACTGGAGAAGGCATCGTCTGCATTCGAGGCGATCAGCAAGCTAGAAGGTCTTGTGAAGCTGCTGCGGCAAAGACAGATCGAAAGATCAACATTGCTCCTCCAAAGCGGCCACGAGATGAAGCTGGTCCCTCTTCCAAATAGCAATTAAAGGAGATTCCGCTGACTGAACCTCCACCAATCGAATGGGAAGCATCACATTCAATAGAAGAAATCATCTCGATCAATATTGGCAGCGGAGATCTCCCTCGACAAACTTTTATTGGTACCGGTCTTAGCGACGCAGAAGCGCAAGACATGGTATCCTTCCTCAAGTCCAACATCGACGTCTTCGCCTGGTGTTTCGAAGACATGCCTGGTATTAATCCAGATGACGCTTGTCACCGACTTGCGATCAAAGAAGAAGTGAAGCCTGTCAAGCAAAAGCCACGCACTATCCGACCGGAGCTGCAAATTGCCGTTCAAGAAGAGATCACTAAGTTACTCGCAGCCGGCTTCATCCGCGAAGTGGAGTATCCAACCTGGATCTCTAACATAGTTGCTGTTCCAAAGAAGAACGGAAAGGTTAGAGTTTGCATCGACTTTACCAATCTCAACAAGGCTTGCCCCAAAGACCCATTCCCCATGCCAAGGATTGATAGACTCGTCGATGCCACTGCTGGCCACGAGCTATTATCTTTCATGGATGGGTACTCTGGGTACAATCAAATTCCACTTCATCCAGACGATCAAGAGAAGACATGTTTTGTGACTAGCCGAGGCCTCTATTGCTACAACGTAATGCCGTTCGGCCTCAAAAATGCTGGATCCACCTATCAAAGGCTAGTCACCAAGATGTTCGAGAACCAGATCGGTCGCAACGTCGAAGTTTATGTCGATGATCTCCTCACCAAGAGCTCCACTAGAGGGAAACATCTATCTGATCTGGCTGAAACCTTCCAAGTCCTTCGAAAGTATCGAATGAAGCTCAATCTGCCAAGTGTGCTTTCGGAGTTCAATCTGGCAAATTCCTGGGTCATCTTGTGACCAGGAGAGGTATTGAAGCCAATCCTGATCAAATTCGAGCCATCCTCGACATGCCATCACCTACTAATCGAAAAGAAGTTCAACGTCTCACCGGGAGGTTAGCAGCACTCAATCGATTCATCTCAAAGTCTTCCGACAAGTGCAAGCCTCTCTTCGACAAGCTACGAAAGGCAGACACCTCTGGCTGGAATTCAATCTGTGAAGAAGCGTTTCAAAGCATCAAGAAATATCTGGTGCAAGCTCCTATCTTGACGGCTCCACTTCCAAAAGAAGACTTGTGGCTCTACCTCGCCGTGACTGATCAAGCAATCAGCGCAGTCTTAGTCAGTAGAAGAGAAGGCGTCGAACATCCAGTCTACTACATCAGCCACACTCTTCTTCCGGCTGAGACTCGCTACTCAAAAACTGAGAAGGTCATCCTGGCCTTGCTCACTGCATCGCGTCGTCTCCAACCATACTTCGTCTCTCACCAGATCATTGTCATTTCAGAGCACACGCTCAAAGATATCATTGACAAAGCTGGTCGAGCTGGACGAATGACCAAATGGGTGATCGAAATGAGCTCCCTGGGGATTCAGTTCGAATCTCACACTTCTATCAAAGGTCAAGCTATTGCTGACTTTCTAGCCGATTTTCCAGTTGAAGACCCCATCACTTGGGAAGAGGATGTCGACATGCGCTTGGAAGATGAGGATAATCCTCCGATCAATCCTGCAACAAAAATTGATTCAAGTCTTGAAGTTATTTCTGCAACTCCTCCATGGAAGCTTTATACTGATGGAGCATCAAGTTCGATCGGTTCGAGAACTGGGATAGTCTTAATATCCCCCGAACTCGATCATCTCCAGAAGGCCACTCTCCTTGGGTTTAATGCCACCAACAACGAAGCTGAATACGAAGCACTCATTTCCGGACTCGAAATGGCAGAATCTCTGGGGGTAGATCGAATCATCGTCTACAGCGACTCCCAGTTGATCATAAGGCAAATCAACGGAGAATACATAGCTCGAGAAGAAAGAATGCAACTCTACTTGGCCTTAGTACGACGTCTTCAACAACGTTTTACTAGCGCTGAATTCATTCAAATCCCCAGAGCAGAGAACCGAGAAGCAGATGCCTTAGCCAATGCTGCCTCAGTTCTTAGAGACTCACTCGGAGGAAGGCAAATACAAATCGATTATCACGAAGTGCCCAAGACTACCCCCGATCAACAGATCCTTACTAATACAAAAGGATCTGGGGGTGGAGATCAACTTGAAGATTGGAGACGACCAATTCTTGACTTCTTCAAACATGGCAAAATGCCAGAAGATCCAAATCAAGCCCGAAGGCTTCAAAGGAAACTCCCATGCTACACTTTACAAGGTGAAGATTTATATTTCAAATCTCACAGCGGGATGTTACTCAAGTGCCTTGGTCCTGAACAAGCACAGGCAATCCTGATTGATATCCACTCCGGAGCTTGTGGAAATCATTCGGGAGGAAGATCTCTTGAAGCCAAGACGAAGCTACAAGGGTACTACTGGCCAACAATGGCAAGGGATGCTCAACAAGTCGTTCAAAGGTGCGAGCCTTGTCAACGGCACGCTCGAGCTATTCATCTCCCTGCAGATGAACTTCATCAATTATTAAGTCCCTGGCCCTTCCATCAATGGGGGTTAGACTTCTTGGGTCCTTTCCCTCCAACTCCAAGCAAGAAGAAGTATCTACAGCTGGCCACGGATTACTTCACCAAATGGGTTGAAGCTGTGCCCCTCTTCCGAGAGACTGATGACGAAGTGATCAAATTCATTCGGCACAACATCTTCTCAAGATTTGGTACACCTCAAGTTCTCGTTGCTGACAATGGAGCTCAGTTTGACTCCGACAAATTCCGAGAGTTCTGTCTGAACAACGGTATCAAGCTATTCTATTCAACTCCAAGATACCCTCAATGCAATGGCCAAGCAGAAGCCTCCAACAGAGCTATTCTTGGTATACTCAAGAAGAAACTCAATGATAAGAAAGGATTGTGGGAACAGGTCCTACCTGAAGTTCTTTGGGGGTATCGTACAACTCCGAGAAGATCCACAGGGTTCTCACCCTTCCGTCTAACATATGGATCGGAAGCAGTACTCCCAACAGAAAACATATCAAGTACTTTGAAGACTAAGGCAGTTGAAGAAGGAATCAACGAAGAACTTCGAATCAATGATCTAGACTTCTCAGAAGAACTACGAGATCAAGCCTCCCTTCGCGTGGCTAAGTACCAACAGAAGATCAAAAGAGCATACGATGAGAAAGTCTACAAGAGACAATTCCCAGTAGGTAGTCTAGTTCTCAGAGCGGTTTTCTACAACACCAAAGAACTCAGCAGTGGGAAGCTTGCTCCTAACTGGGAAGGTCCATACATCGTTGAATCAGTGGGAGGCAAAGGTTCTTACAGATTGATCTCACCAGAAGGAGATAGATTGCCTCGAGCTTGGAATTCTAGACATCTCAAGTTGTTCTATCCGTGATGTAAATTCTGTGATGAATAAAGTTCTCTTTCAAGTGTTCAAATATGCAAGTGTTCAGTTTTTCAATTAAAGTTCTGAAGCAGTTTCAAGTTATCCATATTACCAGGTCTTTTAACAAGTTTGGGTGTTAGGGTTGCGACCCAACCCCTTACTAGCAAATGTTAAAAACTGACCATATTCAAGTTAACAGGTCTTAACAAGTTTGGGTGTTTGAGTTGCGACTCGACCCCTTACTAGCAAATGTTAAACTGACCTTCGAAATTCAATATTCAATTTCAATCAATTCGATATTGTCTAACAAGTTTGGGAGTTTGAGTTGCGACTCAACCCCTTACATTCAAATGTTATTCGAATTCAAATTCAGTCTTCGAAGTTACAAGTTTGGGTGGTTGAGTCGCGACTCAACCCCTTACATTCAAGTATATGCATATTCAACTTACATTCAAGTGTATGAATACTCAATCATCCCAAACAGCATTCCAGAATTCAACATTCAAAGACATTCAACTCAAAAGAGGTTCAAGATTCAAATACCAAAAAGATGTTTTCTATTATCAAAAAATGTGCCAGGTACAAGAGTGAGCTGCTACATTTCAAAAGTTTACAAGTACAACAACGAAGAAGGAGAAAAGTCTCAAGGCTTGGCCACACTCTTCGCATGAGACTTCTCTCCCTCAGATCCAGCACGAGCTTTGCTCGCCACCGAGGCCTTGGAAGATCGGACGCTAGCTGCGTGAGTCCTGAGGGCCTCTGCCGCCTTCTCTGCTGTTTCCTTGTAAACCTTGCATTCAGACAGCGCGTGCTCCAGTGCCTTCTTGGAAGTCTCCTCTCTGGCAGTGAAGACAGCATGCTGAGTAGCAAGTTGTTGCTTCAGCTCTTGGATCTCGCTGGTGCGACCACAGGACACTTCCTCAACCTTGGAGAGTCGAGTCTTCAAGGATTCGAGCTCGTGACTCTGTGCTTCACAACGATCCTGCAGCCCCTTGATCTCCAGCTTCCCCTTGCGAAGATCCTCAATCTTGGTTTTGAGAGAGGTTTTCTTCGAAGTCAGGAGCTCTCTCAGCTCATCTCTCTCCGCGGTTACAGCCTCCAGTGCAGCAGTCAAGTGATTTATTTCAGCTACAGCTTCTTTTGCTCCCGCCCTCATGGAGAGCTTGGTTGCGACATTCATAACTGCTGAGTTCTGCAAAAGAACAAAAAAGGTTAGAATTATTATAAAGATACGACTCAGATGATTGATCGAGCAGATGCACCTACCAGCAGATCAAGTCTCTCGAAAGCTTCATCCAGAGTGGCACCCGGGAGGTTGATGAGTTTTCTGATCGCAGCAGTGGGGCGGTTGATATTAACGTCACCCAAGCTTCTTATTGTTGGAGTCAATCCAGCAGGCGCACCTACAATCAATGAGAATCAAAGTGTTAGATTATTTTCGAGCTTCAAAGACAAGACAATCGAGACAAGTTAATACAATTACCTGAGGATTCAACCCTCGGTTCTTTGCCCTTCCGGCGATCAGAGCCATCCTGAGGGGTCGATTTCCCATGAGTAGGAGTTGGCACTGGTTGAGGTTGAGGAGCCCCATCACCCACTCGACTTCCCCTCTCCAAATGAGTAGGGGGGGAAGCATTCCTAGGAGGAGAGACTCTCTCTTCCTCTTGTGATCCGCCAGGCTGGATGAGTCCCGCCACCATGGCTTCCACCTCTGCAGCCAGAGATCGAGATGGGGGTGGGGGTTGCTCAACCTCCACACCCCCGCTCGTTGTTGCTCCTTCAATGCGAGAAGCGTCAGGGGGAATTTGATTGAGGGGTGTGGGGTTGCTTCCAACCCCACCACTCCTCGACAATTTTATTTTTAGGCGCATCGGCCTCTTCAACTCATCAAACTTGTAGGTGGGAAAAACCTTTTTGCCGTCGCCTTCTGTGTCGAGAACTTCCTCCATTTGACGGGCTTTAACCTCGTCAATGGGAATAGGAATCGAGTCCTCCCCCGTTGCACCACCAGTGGGGGTGGGAGGAATTTCTTCCTCACCACCCCCGTTTTCACCATCTCCACCAGAGGGGGTGGAAGACAGGTCATCCTCGCCGTCCCCATCCTCATCTTCGCCATTGCCACTGTTGTCGTGGCTGACAATTTCAGTCCCTTCATCCTCTTCGTCGCTCCCCTTCTTCTCTTTCTCTTCTTCTTCATTCTTCTTCCCTTCTTCTTCCTCTTCGTTCTTCTTCCCTTGGCTTTCATCCTCCTTTGGCTTGATGAGGGTTTTTCGCTTCTTCTTCACGGGGCCTCTTTGGATCACCAACTTCTCATCCATGGTAGGCAATCGGCGCCTTGCAGTATAGATTTTCTTCTCGGCCCGAACCTTCCGGATGATCTTACCCGAATGTGGGTCTTCCTCATAGTCAGAATATAGGACTTCGTTGTCCTCGTATCTATCCTTTGATCGGTGGAGGAGATTGGCCTTGCCATATCTCACGGGGCAGTTGGAGAACTGTTTCCATGACCTGGTCCCGCAGGTCAACTCAAGAAATAAATTGTCGATTGCTCCAGCCCTCTCGGAGGTCCAGGCAAAGATGCCTCCCTCGCTGTACATCTTAACTGCGTCGTGCACGCTGTCTCGGGGGGTGTCGGGCACTGACATGGATGTCCACGCGCCGGAAACAGAGATAGGCCAATCTGTATACAGTTTATCCGAAGGAACTGTATCAGTTAGCGGGCGCAGCGGAGACACATCGGTCAAATTGTAGAACGGGCTGTCCCTCCTGAAAGCCCATCGATAATGGAAGAAAAAATATCCAAGCTCGATCCGGGCAGGTTCACCTTCCGGGATACTGGAGTAGCAGGCCTTCAAGTCTTCCTGGAAATCCGACTCCACGCGGCAGAATGCGTAGATAATTCGCCAGGCGTTCCCAGTGACCTGCCCCGGGCAAAGGCCAGAAGTATTCAGTAATCTTGCAGCAAAGGGTGGCAATGGTAGGCGCAGACCGCAGTTCATTTGGCTGATGGTCACAATGGTTCCCATGACCTTTTTGTTACTGGCATAACTGGTAAAGACAGTCTTCTTATCGATGCCGAATGCAGTCTGAATGCTGGGGAGCGAAGGCAGCGCCCCCTTCCCTTCTGTGAAGAAAGAGAGCAGTGCTTGCCACTTCTTTCTCTTCGTATCTGTGAACTCACCACCTACATTGTACATGTACTCCGTCTCCTCTGTCAGAGGCATGAGAGGGCCCAGAACAAACTTGACCTTAGGGATGAACTCTGGCCTTGATGGCGCCGAAGCAAACCCAACCCCTTGATGCCTTTTGCCCAGCTGTCCAAGTTCGGCAAGTGCGGCCTTGCCCTTGCCTCGACCCCTCGGAGGGGAGTGTACCTCAACAATTTCCTTCCCTTTTCTCTTTGAAGGAACCGTACCGGACTTCTTCGAACTGCCAGAGGAAGCCATTCGACCGATCGAACAAGAACAAGAGCAGAGATCGGGAGCAAAGAGTCTAGACTTCGAAAAATTTTGGAAGCGTGAGGCGAAATGGCAGCCGGTGAAAACTTTTGTACCCAGGGTAAAACAGGTGCGCAAATCGAGAAGACACGTGTCTTCACCATATCAAATCGCGTGTTTTTGTAGGTACACGTGGCATCAATCCGTAGCAAGCGCAAAATCAGGCGAACCGTCGGACCAGACGAAACGTCGGACCTACCGGTCCACGTGAACCAACGGTCCAAGTGAGCCACCGGTCTGAATAAACCGAACCGCCGGTTCAAAGATACGTTCAAGCCAACCAAAGATTCAAAACAGGAAGGATCAAACTCCATCAATGTTCGAAACTCTACCAAAAGATCGAAGAACAAAGCAGTAAACCTTCTCTGAAGGGCAGGTTCAAAATTTTATATTGATCGGTCAAATTTCTACTGGATCTGGCAAAAAAACTAAGGTTTTTTGCCGATCACTCGAACCTTGACCGGATATTTTTTCACCGATCGGACAAACCTGTCCGATCGGCAAAAGTTATTCGATCGGTCAAATTTCTACTGGATCTGGCAAAAAACTAAGCTTTTTTGCCGATCACTCGAACCTTGACCGGATATTTTTTCACCGATCGGACAAACCTGTCCGATCGGCGAAAGTTATTCGATCGGTCAAATTTCTACTGGATCTGGCAAAAAACCAAGGGTTTTTGCCGATCACTCGAACCTTGACCGGATATTTTTTCACCGATCGGACAAACCTGTCCGATCGGCGAAAGTTATTCGATCGGTCAAATTTCTACTGGATCTGGCAAAAAACCAAGGGTTTTTGCTGATCACTCGAACCTTGACCGGATATTTTTTCACCGATCGGACAAACCTGTCTGATCGGCGAAAGTTATTCGATCGGTCAAATTTCTACTGGATCTGGCAAAAAACCAAGGGTTTTTGCCGATCACTCGAACCTTGACCGGATATTTTTTCACCGATCGGACAAACCTGTCCGATCGGCGAAAGTTATTCGATCGGTCAAATTTCTACTGGATCTGGCAAAAAACCAAGGGTTTTTGCCGATCACTCGAACCTTGACCGGATATTTTATTTTTTTTTTTTTTCACCGATCGGACAAACCTGTCCGATCGGCGAAAGTTATTCGATCGGTCAAATTTCTACGGGATCTGGCAAAAAACCAAGGGTTTTTTGCCGATCACTCGAACCTTGACCGGATATTTTTTCACCGATCGGACAAACCTGTCCGATCGGCGAAAGTTATTCGATCGGTCAAATTTCTACTGGATCTGGCAAAAAACTAAGGTTTTTTGCCGATCACTCGAACCTTGACCGGATATTTTTTCACCGATCGGATAAACCTGTCCGATCGGCGAAAGTTATTCGATCGGTCAAATTTCTACTGGATCTGGCAAAAAACTAAGGTTTTTTGCCGATCACTCGAACCTTGACCGGATATTTTTTCACCGATCGGACAAACCTGTCCGATCGGCGAAAGTTATTCGATCGGTCAAATTTCTACTGGATCTGGCAAAAAACCAGGGTTTTTTACCGATCACTCGAACCTTGACCGGATATTTTTTCACCGATCGGACAAACCTGTCCGATCGGCGAAAGTTATTCGATCGGTCAAATTTCTACTGGATCTGGCAAAAAACCAGGGTTTTTTGCCGATCACTCGAACCTTGACCGGATATTTTTTCACCGATTGGATAAACCTGTCCGATCGGCGAAAGTTATTCGATCGGTCAAATTTCTACTGGATCTGGCAAAAAACTAAGGTTTTTTGCCGATCACTCGAACCTTGACCGGATATTTTTTCACCGATCGGACAAACCTGTCCGATCGGCGAAAGTTATTCGATCGGTCAAATTTCTACTGGATCTGGCAAAAAACTAAGGTTTTTTGCCGATCACTCGAACCTTGACCGGATAATTTTTGACCGATCGGACAAATCTGTCCGATCGGCAAAAATCATTTGATCGGTCAAATTTGCACTGGATCGGTCAAAAAACCATGTTTTTTGACCGATCACTTGATTCTTGACCGGTTGAATTTTGACCGATCGGTCAAAATTTGACCGATCGGACAAATTTGTCCGATCGGCAAAAATCATTTGATCGGTCAAAATTATACTGGATCGGTCAAAAAACCATGTTTTTTGACCGATCACCTGATTCTTGACCGGTTGAATTTTGACCGATCGGTCAAAATTTGACCGATCGGACAAATTTGTCCGATCGGCAAAAATCATTTGATCGGTCAAAATTGTACTGGATCGGTCAAAAAACCATGTTTTTTGACCGATCACCTGATTCTTGACCGGTTGAATTTTGACCGATCGATCAAAATTTGACCGATCAATCAAAATTGACCGGTCAGTCCTTTTTTACGCTAATACGCGACGAGTTTCTTTGTGTCCTTTTTTCAAACAGGAAGTTGCTGTTCTTTGCACCAAATCCAAGCCAGCCAGAATGCACTCTAGCTAACTTGGAGGGGGTAACTGTGGGTGCAAATTTTGGCATAAGTTTACCAACTACCACGGGACCCACCGGCCGTGCCTGGTGGGCCCATGAGGACTACCACGGGACCCACCGGCCCTGCCTGGTGGGCCCATGAGGACTACCACGGGACCCACCAGCCCTGCCTGGTGGGCCCACGAAGACTACCACGGGACCCATCGGCCCTGCCTGGTGGGACCATGAGCCTGTGGAATCCCCCAGAAGATGGTAGTAGGACCCACAACTTTACCTGGAGGATCCCCGGATGCTGCAGCAGGAATCGAAATTCCACCCAGAGAATCCTATAAATAGTAGAGCCACCGAATGTAAAATGATCAATTCCAGAGATCAAAACTCTGAATTCTAAAAACCAGAGCTCTGAGATTACCAACTTCCAATCAACCATCTCTCTTTGATCTTCTTTAGGAGAGATCAGAGTATTTTCAGTGACACTCGGCCTGTCGAGGTCACTTCAACTGAAGTGTTAGTGAATTCGGGTTGCTCCCTATAGCACGGAGACGTAGGCTTCGGCTGAACACTGAGATCACATCTCTTGTGTCAAACTCTCTCTGATCACCTCTCTGTTAACATATCAAAAAAGCAACTTCAACTCCAATCAACAGATCGATCAACGATCCTCAACTTCGACTCCAATTGACTGGTGCTGCGAGAGTCTTCGGGTCGGCACGAAGATTTTCCCCCACACATTCATACGATCCTTTCTAATTTATTTGTACGATCCATTCTAATTCATTCGAACGATCCATTCAGATTCATTTGCATGAATGTATCCATTCTAATTCATTCATACGAATGTATCCATTCTAATTCATTCGTACGAACCATTCTAATTCATTCGCACAAATGTATCCATTCTAGTTCATTCGTACGATCTATTCTAATTCATTCGTACGATCCATTCAAATTCATTCGCACGATCCATTCTAATTCATTCGTACGATCCATTCTAATTCATTCGTACTATCCTTTCTAATTCATTCATACGATCCATTCTAATTCATTCGTACGATCCATTCTAATTCATTCGCACGAATGTATCCATTCTAATTCATTCGTACGATCCATTCTAATTCATTCGTACGATCCATTAAAATTCATTCCCATGAATATATCTATTCTAATTCATTCGTACGATCCATTCTAATTCATTCGTACGATCCATTCTATTTCATTCGTACGATCCATTCTAATTCATTCGCACGAATGTGTCCATTCTAATTCATTCGCACGAATGTGTCCATTCTAATTCATTCGTACGATCCATTCTAATTCATTTGTACGATCCATTCTAATTTATTCGCTTGAATGTATCCATTCTAATTCATTCGTACGAATGTATCCATTCTAATTCATTCATACGATCCATTCTAATTCATTCGTACGATCCATTCTAATTCATTCTTATGAATGTATCGATCCATTCAAATTCATTCGCACGAATGTATCCATTCTAATTCATTCGGACGATCCTTTCTAATTCATTCGTAGGAGCCATTTTAATTGATTTGTACGATCCATTCTAATTCATCCATACGATCCATTCTAATTCATTCGTACGATCCATTCTAATTACTTAGCATAATCTATTCTAATTCATTCATACAATCCATTCTAATTCATTCGTATGATCCGTTCTAATTCATTCGCACGAATGTATCGATCCATTCAAATTCATTCGCACGATTATATCCATTCTAATTCATTCGTACGATCCATTCTAATTCATTCGAAGCAGCTATTCTAATTCATTGACACGAATGTATCTATTCTAATTCTTTTGTACGATCCATTCTAATTCATTCGCACGGTCCATTCTAATTCATTCGCACGAATGTATCAATACTAATTCCTTCATATGATCCATTCTACTTCCTTTGTACGTTCCATTCTAATTCATTCGTACGATCCATTCTAATTCATTCGTACAATCCATTCTAATTCATTCGCTTGAATGTATCCATTCTAATTCATTCGTACGATCCATTCTAATTCATTCATACGATCCAGTCTAATTCATTTGTACGATCTAGTCTAATTTATTCGTATGATCCATTCTAATTCATTCGCACGAATATATCCATTCTAATTCATTCGTACGATCCATTATAATTCATTCGCACGAATGTATCCATTCTAATTCATTCGTACGATCCATTCTAATTCATTTATACGATCCATTCTAATTCATTCGCATGAATGTATCCAATCTAATTCATTCATATGATCCATTCTAATCCATTCGTACGATCCATTCTAATCTATTCTACTTCATTCGTACGATCCATTCTAATTAATTCATACGATCCATTCTAATTCATTCGCACGAATATATCCATTCTAATTCATTCGTTCGATCCATTGTATTCCATTCGTACGATCCATTCTAATCCATTCGTACGATCCATTCTAATTCATTCGTACGATCCATTCTAATTCATTCGCACGAATGCATCCATTCTAATTTATTAGTACGACCCATTCTAATTCGTACGATCCATTCTAATTCATTCGCACGAATGTATCCATTCTAATTCATTCATACGATCCATTCTAATTCATTTGTAAGATCCATTCTAATTCTTTCGCACGAATGTATCCATTCTAATTCAATCGTACGATCAATTCTAATTCATTCGTATGATCCATTCTAATTCATTCACACGAATGTATTCATTCTAATTCATTCATAAGATCCATTTCCATACTAATTCATTCGTATGATTCATTCTAATTCACTCGCACGAATGTATCAATTCTAATTCATTCGTACGATCCATTCTAATTCATTCGCATGAATGTATCCTTTCTAATTTTTTCATACGATCCATTCTAATTCATTCGTACGATCCATTCAAATTCATTCGTGCTAATGTATCTATTATAATTCATTCTTACGATCCATTCTAATTCATTCGTACGATCCAGTCTAATTTATTCACACGAATATATCCATTCTAATTCATTCGTACGATCCATTCTAATTAATTCGTACGCTCCTTTCTAATTCAATAGTATGATTCATTCTAATTGATTCGCACGAATGTATCCATTCTAATACATTCGTACGATCAATTCTAATTCATTCGTACGAACTATTCTAATTCATTCGTACGATCCAATCTAATTCATTCGTACGATCTATTCGAATTCATTCGGATGAATGTATCCATTCCAATTCATTCGTACGATCCATTCTAATTCATTCGTATGATCCATTCTAATTCATTCGCATGAATGTATCCATTGTAATTCATTCGTATGATCTATTCTAATTCATTCGGATAAATGTATCCATTCTAATTCATTCGCATGAATGTATCCATTCTAATTCATTCATACGATCCATTTTAATCCTTTCGTATGATCCATTCTAATCCATTCGTAAGATCTATTCTAATTTATTTGCACGAATGTATCCATTCTAATTCATTCGTACGATCCATTCTAACTCATTCGTACGATCCATTCTAATTCATTCGCACGAATGTATCCATTCTAATTCGTTCGTACGATCCATTCTAATTCATTCGTATGATCTATTCTAATTCATTCGCACGAATGTATCCATTCTAATTCATTCGTACGATCCATTCTAGTTCATTCGTACGATCCATTCTAATTCATTTGTACGATCCATTGTAATTAATTCGCCCTAATGTATCCATTCTAATTCATTCGTACGATCCATTTTCATTCTAATTCATTCGTACGTTTTAATCTAATTCATTCGCACGAATGTATCTATTCTAATTCATTCGTATGATCCATTCTATTTCATTCGTACGATCCATTCAAATTCATTCGTACGATCCATTCTAATTCATTCGTACGATCTATTCTAATTCATTCGGACGAATGTGTCCATTCTAAATCATTCGTACGATCCATACTAATTCATTCGTACGATCCGTTCAATTTCATTCGTACGAATTTATCCATTCTAATTCATTCGTACGATCCATTCTAAATTCATTCGCACGAATGTAACCGTTCTAATTCATTCATATGATCCCATTCTAATTCATTCATACGATCCATTATAATTCATTCATACGATCCATTCTAAGTCATTCGCACGAATGTATCCATTATAATTAATTCATACGATCCATTCTAATTCATTCTCACGAATGTATCCATTCTAATTCATTCGTACGATTCATTCTAATTCATTCGTACGATCCATTCTAATTCATTCGTACAATCCATTCTAATTCATTCATACGATCCATTCTAATTCATTCGTACGATCCATTCTAATTCATTCGTACGATCCATTCTAATTCATTCGTATGATCCATTCTAATTTATTCGCACGAATGTATCAATTCTAATTCATTCGTATGATCCATTCTAGTTCATTCGTACGAACCATTCTAATTCATTCCCACGATCCATTCTAATTCATTCGTACGATCCATTCTAATTCATTCATACGATCCATTCTTATTCATTCATACGATCCATTCTAATTTATTCATACGATCCATTCTAATTCATTCGCACGAATGTATCCATTCTAATTTATTCGTACGATCCATTCAAATTCATTCGGATGATCCATTCTAATTCATTCATACGATCCATTCTTATTCATTAGCACAAAGGTATCCATTCTAATTAATTTGTATGATCCATTCATATTTATTTGTACGATCCATTCTTATTCATTCGCCCGAATATATACATTCTAATTCATTCGTACGAGTGTATCCATTCTAATTCATTCGCACGAATGTATCAATTCTAATTCATTCGTACGATCCATTCTAATTCATTCGCACGAATGTATCCATTCTAATTTATTCATACGATCTATTCAAATTCATTCACACGAATGCCTCGATCCATTCAAATTCATTCGCACGAATGTATCCATTCTAATTCATTCGTATGATCCATTCTAAACAATCGTTCGATCCATTCTAATTCATTCGTACGATCCATTCTAATTCATTCATACGATCCATTCTAATTCATTCATACGATCCATTCTAATTCATTCGCACTAATGTATCCTATCTAATTCATTCGTACTATCCATTCTAATTTATTCGTATGATCCATTGTAATTCATTAGGCCGAATGTATCCATTCTAATTCATTAGTTCGAATGTATCCATTCTAATTCATTTGCACTAATGTATCCATTCTAATTCGTTCGTACGATCCATTCTAATTCATTCGTATGATCCATTCTAATTCATTCACACGAATGTATCCATTCTAATTCATTCGTACGATCCATTATAATTCATTCGTGCGATCCATTCTAATTTATTCGCACGAATATGTCCATTTTAATTCTTTCGTACGATCCATTCTAATTCATTCGAACGAATGTATCCATTCTAATTCATTTGTACGAACCATTCAAATTCATTCACACGATTGTATCAATCCATTCAAATTCATTCGCACGAATGTATCCATTCTGATTCATTCCCATTCTAATTCATTTGTACGAACCATTCAAATTCATTCACACGAATGTATCAATCCATTCAAATTCATTCGCACGAATGTATCCATTCTGATTCATTCGTACGATCCATTCTAATTCATTCACACGAATGTATCGATTCTAATTCATTCGTACGATCCATTATAATTTATTCGTACAATTCATACCTATTCATTCGTACGATCCATTCTAATTCATTTGTACGACTTCATTCGTACGATCCATTCTAATTCATTCGCATGATCCATTCTAATTCATTCGTACGATTCATTCTAATTCATTCATACGATCCATTCTAATTCATTCGCATGAATGTATCCATTCTAATTTATTCGTATGATCCATTCAAATTCATTCGTACGATCCATTCTAATTCATTCGTACGATCCATTCTAATCCATTCGTATGATCCATTGTAATTCATTCGTATGATCCATTCTAATTCATTTGCATGGATGTATCCATTCTAATTTATTCGTACGATCCATTCAAATTCATTCGTAAAATGTATTCTAATTAATTCACACGATTCATTCTCATTTATTCGTACGATCCATTCAAATTAATTCGTACAAACTATTCTAATTCATTCGCACGAATGTATCCATTCAAATTCATTCGTACGATCCATTCTAATTAATTAGCACGATCCATTCTAATTCATTCGTACGATCCATTCTAATTCATTTGTACGATCCATTCTAATTCGTTTGCACGAATGTATCCATTTCAATTCATTCTTATGATCCATTCTAATTCATTCGCACGACCCATTCTAATTCATTCGTACGGTCCATTCTAATTCATTCGCACGAATGTATCTATTCTAATTCATTCGTACGATCCATTCAAATTCATTCGTACGATCCATTCAAATTCATTCATACGATCCATTCTAGTTCATTCGCACGATCCATTCTAATTCATCCGTACGATCCATTCTAATTCATTCGCACGAATGTATCCATTCTAATTCATTCCTACGATTCATTCTAATTCATTCGCACGATCAATTCTAATTCATTCGTACGATCCATTCTAATTTATTCGTACGAATGAATCCATCCAAATTCATTCGTACGATCCATTCTAATTCATTCGCACGATCCATTATAATTCTTTCGTACGATCCATTCTAATTCATTCATACGATCCATTCTAATTCATTCACACGAATGTATCCATTCTAATTCATTTGCATGATCCATTCTAATTAATTCGTAGGATCCATTCTAATTCATTCGTAAGATCCATTCTAATTCATTCCCACGAATGTATCCATTCTACTTCATTCGTACGATCCATTCTAATTAATTCATACAATCCATTCTAATACATTCGTACGATCCATTCTAATTCATTTGCACGAATGTATCCATTATAATTTATTCGTACGATCCATTCTAATGCATTCGCACGATCCATTCTAATTCATTCGTACGATTCATTCTAATTCATTCGTACCATCCATTCTAATTCATTCGTACGATCCATTCTAATTCATTCGTACCATTCATACGATCCATTCTAATTCATTCGCATGAATGTAACCATTCTAATTCATTCGTACGATCCATTCTAATTCAGTCGCACGATCCATTCTAATTCTTTCGTACGATCATTTCTAATTCATTCGTACGATCCATTCCAATTAATTCACACGAATGTATCCGTTCTAATTCATTCGTACGATCCATTCTAATTAATTCGTTCGATCCATTCTAATTCATTCGTACAATCCATTATAATTCATTAGTACGATCCATTATAATTCATTCGCACAAATGTATCCATTCTAATTCATTCGTACGATCCATTCTAATTCATTTGCACTATCCATTCTAATTTATTCGCACGATCCATTCTAATTCATTCGTCCAATCCATTCTAATTCATTCGCACGAATGTATCCATTTAAAATTCATTCGTACGATCCATTCTAATTCATTCGCACGATCCATTCTTATTCATTCGCTGATCCATTCTAATTCATTCGTACGATCTATTCTAATTCATTCGTACGATCCATTCTAATTCATTCGCACGAATGTATCCATTCTAATTCATTCATACGATCCATTCTAATTCATTCATACGAACCATTCTAATTCATTTGTACGATCCATTTTAATTCATTCGTACATTCCATTCTAATTCATTCGCACGAATGTATCCATTCTAATTCATTCGTATGATCCATTCTAATTCATTAACACGATCCATTAAAATTCATTCGTACGATCCATTCTAATTCATTCACACAAATGTATCCATTCTAATTCATTTGTACTATCCATTCTAAATCATTCGCACGATCCATTCTAATTCATTCGTACGATCCATTCCAATTCATTCGTACGATCCATTCTAATTTATTCGTATGACCCATTCTAGTTCATTCGCACTAATGTATCCATTCTAATTTATTTGTACGTTCCATTCTAATTCATCCGTACGATCCATTCTAATTCATTCGTATGATCCATTCTAATTCATTCGTACGATCCATACTAATTCATTGGTACAATCCATTCTAATTCATTCGCATGAATGTTATTCTAATTCATTCGTATGATCCATTCTAATTTATTCGCATGATCTATTCTAATTCATTCGCACGATCCATTCTAATTCATTCGTACGATCCTTTCTAATTCATTCGTACGATCCATTCTAATTCTTTCGCACGAACGTATCCATTCTAATTTATTTGCATGATCCATTCTAATTCATTCGTACGAACCATTCTAATTCATTCATACGATCCATTCTAATTCATTCGTATGATCCATTCTAATTCATTCGCACGAATGTACCCATTCTAATTTATTCGTACGATCCATTCTAATTTATTTGTACGATCCATTCTAATTCATTCACACGAATGTATCTATTAAAATTCATTCGTAGGTTCCATTCTAATTCATTCACACGATCCATTCTAATTCATTCGTACGATCCATTCTAATTCATTCGCACGATCCACTCTAATTCATCCATACGATTCCTTCCAATTCATTCGCACGAATGTATCCATTCTAATTCATTCATATGATCCATTCTAATTCATTCGCACAATCCATGCTAATTCATTCATACGATCCATTCTAATTCATTCGTATGATCCATTCTAATTCATTCGTACGATACATTCTAATTCATTCGCACAATCCATTCTAATTCATTCATACGATCCATTCTAATTCATTCGTACGATCCATTCTAATTCATTCGTATGATCCATTCTAATTCATTCGTATGATCCATTCTAATTTATTCGCACGATCCATCCTATTTCATTTGCACGATCCATTCTAATTCATTCGTACGATCCTTTCTAATTCATTCGTACGATCCATTCTAATTCTTTCGCACGAACGTATCCATTCTAATTCATTTGCACGATCCATTCTAATTCATTCTTACGAACCATTCTAATTCATTCGTACGATCTATTCTAATTAATTCGTATGATCCATTCTAATTCATTCGCACGAATGTATCCATTATAATTCATTCGTACGATCCATTCTAATTCATTTGCATGATCCATTATAATTCATTCGTACGATCCATTCTAATTTATTTATACGATCCATTCAAATTCATTCACACGAATGTATCCATTCAAATTCATTCGTACATTCCATTCTAATTCATTCACACGATCCATTCTAATTTATTCGTACGATCCATTGTAATTCATTCGTACAAATGTAACCATTCTAATTCATTCGTACCATCCATTCTAATTCATTCGTATGATCCATTCTAATTCATTCGCACGATCCACTCTAATTCATCCATACGATCCATTCTAATTCATTCGCACGAATGTATCCATTCTAATTCATTTATACGATCCATTCTAATTCATTTGCACAATCCATTCTAATTCATTCATAAGATCCATTCTAATTCATTCGCATGATCTATTCTAATTCATTCGTACGATCCATTCAAATTCATTCGTACGATCCATTCAAATTCATTCGCTCAAATGTATCCATTATAATTCATTCATACATTCCATTCTAATTCATTCACACGATCTATTCTAATTCATTCATACGATCCATTCTAATTCATTCGTACGAATGTAACCATTCTAATACATTCATATGATCCATTCTAATTCATTCGCACGATCTATTCTAATTCATTCGCATAATCCATTCTAATTCATTCGTACGATCCATTCTAATTCATTCATACGATCCATTGTAATTCATTCGTACGAATGTATCCATTCTAATTCATTCGTACGATCCATTCTATTTCATTCGCACAATCCATTCAAATTCATTCATACGATCCTTTCAAATTCATTCGTACGATCCATTCTAATCCATTACTACGATCCATTCTAATTTATTCACACGAATGTGTCCATTCTAATTTATTTGTACGATCCATTCTAATTCATTCGCACGATCCATTCTAATTCATTCGTACGATCCATTCTAATTCATTCACATGATCCATTCTAATTCATTCGTAAGATCCATTCTAATTCATTCGTACGATCCATTCTAATTCATTCGCACGAATGTATCCATTCTAATTCTTTCGTACGTTCCATTCTAATTCATTCTAACGATCTATTCTAATTCATTTGTATGATCCATTCTAAATCATTCGCACGAATGTATCGATTCTAATTCATTCGTACGATCCATTCTAATTCATTCGCATGATCCATTCTAATTCATTCGTACGATTCATTCTAATTCATTCATACGATCCATTCTAATTCATTCGCATGAATGTATCCATTCTAATTTATTCGTACGATCAATTCAAATTCATTCGTACGATCCATTCAAATTCATTCGTACGATCCATTCTAATTCATTCGTACGATCCATTCTAATCCATTCGTATGATCCATTGTAATTCATTCGTACGATCCATTCTAATTCATTCGCACGGATGTATCCATTCTAATTTATTCGTACGATCCATTCAAATTCATTCGTAAAATGTATTCTAATTCATTCACACGATTCATTCTCATTTATTCGTATGATCCATTCAAATTAATTCGTACGATCTATTCTAATTCATTCGCACGAATGTATCCATTCTAATTCATTCGTACGATCCATTCTAATTAATTCGCATGATCCATTCTAATTCATTCATACGATCCATTCTAATTTATTTGTACGATCATTCTAATTCGTTTGCACGAATGTATCCATTTCAATTCATTCTTATGATCCATTCTAATTCATTCGCACGATCCATTCTAATTCATTCGTACGATCCATTCTAATTCATTCGCACGAATGTATCTATTCTAATTCATTCGTACGATCCAATCTAATTCATTCGTACGATCCATTCAAATTCATTCATACGATCCATTCTAGTTGATTCACACGATCCATTCTAATTCATTCGTACGATCCATTCTAATTCATTCGCACGAATGTATCCATTCTAATTCATTCGTACGATTCATTCTAATTCATTCACACGATCAATTCTAATTCATTCGTACGATCCATTCTAATTCATTCGTACGAATGAATCCATTCAAATTCATTCGTACGATCCATTCTAATTCATTCATACGATCCATTCTAATTCATTCACACGAATGTATCCATTCTAATTCATTTGCATGATCCATTCTAATTAATTTTTAGGATCCATTCTAATTCATTCGTACGATCCATTCTAATTCATTCCCACGAATGTATCCATTCTACTTCATTCGTACGATCCATTCTAATTCATTCATACAATCCATTCTAATTCATTTGTACGATCCATTCTAATTCATTAGCACGAATGTATCCATTATAATTCATTCGTACGATCCATTCTAATTCATTGGCACGAACCATTCTAATTCATTCGTACGATTCATTCTAATTCATTCGTACCATCCATTCTAATTCACTCGTACGATCCATTCTAATTCATTCGTACCATTCGTACGATCCATTCTAATTCATTCGCATGAATGTATCCATTCTAATTCATTCGTACGATCCATTCTAATTCATTCGTACCATTCGTACGATCTATTCTAATTCATTCGCATGAATGTATCCATTCTAATTCATTCGTACGATCCATTCTAATTCATTCGTACCATTCGTACGATCCATTCTAATTCATTCGCATGAATGTATCCATTCTAATTCATTCGTACGATCCAATCTAATTCATTCGCACGATCCATTCTAATTCTTTCGTACGATCATTTCTAATTCATTCGTACGATCCACTCCAATTCATTCGCACGAATGTATCCGTTCTAATTCATTCGTACGATCCATTCTAATTAATTCGTTCGATCCATTCTAATTCATTTGTACAATCCATTATAATTCATTCGTACGATCCATTATAATTCATTCGCACGAATGTATCCATTCTAATTTATTCGTACGATCCATTGTAATTCATTTGCACTATCCATTCTAATTTATTTGCACGATCCATTCAAATTCAATCGTCCAATCTATTCTAATTCATTCGCACGAATGTATCCATTCCAAATTCATTCGTACGATCCATTCTAATTCATTCGCACGATCCATTCTTATTCATTCGCTGATCCATTCTAATTCATTCGTACGATCTATTCTAATTCATTCGTACGATCCATTATAATTCATTCGCACGAATGTATCCATTCTAATTCATTCGTACGATCCATTCTAATTCATTCATACGAACCATTCTAATTCATTTGTACGATCCATTTTAATTCATTCGTACATTCCATTCTAATTCATTCGCACGAATGTATCCATTCTAATTCATTCGTATGATCCATTCTAATTCATTAAAACGATCCATTAAAATTCATTCGTACGATTCATTCTAATTCATTCGCACAAATGTATCCATTCTAATTCATTTGTACGATCCATTCTAATTCATTCCCATGAATGTATCCATTCTACTTCATTCGTACGATCCATTCTAATTCATTCATACAATCCATTCTAATTCATTCGTACGATCCATTCTAATTCATTCGCACGGTCCATTCTAATTCATTCGTACGATTCATTCTAATTCATTCGTACCATCCATTCTAATTCATTCGTACGATCCATTCTAATTCATTCGTACCATTCGTACGATCCATTCTAATTCATTCGCATGAATGTATCCATTCTAATTCATTTGTACGATCCATTCTAATTCATTCGCACGAATGTATCCATTCTAATTCATTCGTACGATCCATTCTAATTCATTCATACGAACCATTCTAATTCATTTGTACAATCCATTTTAATTCATTCGTACATTCCATTCTAATTCATTCGCACGAATGTATCCATTCTAATTCATTCGTATGATCCATTCTAATTCATTAACACGATCCATTAAAATTCATTCGTACGATTCATTCTAATTCATTCGCACAAATGTATCCATTCTAATTCATTTGTACGATCCATTCTAATTCATTGCCACGAATGTATCCATTCTACTTCATTCGTACGATCCATTCTAATTCATTCATACAATCCATTCTAATTCATTCGTACGATCCATTCTAATTCATTTGCACGAATGTATCCATTATTATTCATTCGTACGATCCATTCTAATTCATTCGCACGGTCCATTCTAATTCATTCGTACGATTCATTCTAATTCATTCGTACCATCCATTCTAATTCATTCGTACGATCCATTCTAATTCATTCGTACCATTTGTACGATCCATTCTAATTCATTCGCATGAATGTATCCATTCTAATTCATTCGTACGATCCATTCTAATTCATTCGCATGATCCATTCTAATTCTTTCGTACGATCATTTCTAATTCATTCATACGATCCATTCCAATTTATTCGCACGAATGTATCCATTATAATTCATTCGTACGATCCATTCTAATTAATTCGTTCGATCCATTCTAATTCATTCGTACAATCCATTATAATTCATTCGTACGATCCATTATAATTCATTCGCACAAATGTATCCATTCTAATTCATTCGCATGATCCATTCTAATTCATTTGCACTATCCATTCTAATTTATTTGCACGATACATTCTAATTCATTCGTCCAATCCATTCTAATTCATTCGCACGAATATATCCATTCAAAATTCATTCGTACGATCCATTCTAATTCATTCGCATGATCCATTCTTATTCATTCGCTGATCCATTCTAAATCATTCGTACGATCTATTCTAATTCATTCGTACGATCCATTCTAATTCATTCGCACGAATGTATCCATTCTAATTCATTCGTACGATCCATTCTAATTCATTCATACGAACCATTCTAATTCATTTGTACGATCCATTTTAATTCATTCGTACATTCCATTCTAATTCATTCGCACGAATGTATCCATTCTAATTCATTCGTATGATCCATTCTAATTCATTAACACGATCCATTAAAATTCATTCGTACGATCCATTCTAATTCATTCGCACAAATGTATCCATTCTAATTCATTTGTACTATCCATTCTAAATCATTCGCACGATCCATTCTAATTCATTCGTACGATCCATTCCAATTCATTCGTACGATCCATTCTAATTTATTCGTATGACCCATTCTAGTTCATTCGCACTAATGTATCCATTCTAATTTATTCGTACGTTCCTTTCTAATTCATTCGCACGATCCATTATAATTCATTTGTACGATCCATTATAATTCATTTGTACGAACCATTCTAATTCATTCGTACGATCCATTCCAATTCATTCGTACGATCCATTCTAAGTCATTCACACAACCCATTCTAATTCATTCATACTATCCATTCTAATTTATTCGTACGATCCATTCTAATTCATTCGTATGATCCATTTTAATTCATTCGCACGATCCATTCTAATTCATTCGTACGATCTATTCTAATTCATTCATACGATCCATTCTAATTCATTCGTACGAATATATCCATTCTAATTCATTCGTACGATCCATTCTAATTCATTAGCACGATCCAGTCTAATTCATTCAAACAATCCATTCTAATTCATTCGTACAATCCATTCTAATTCATTCACATGATGTATCCATTATAATTCATTCGTACGATCCATTCTAATTCATTCGTACGATCCGTTCTAATTCTTTCGCACGAATGTATCCATTCTAATTCATTCGTATGATCTATTCTAATTCTTTCGCACGATCAATTCTAATTCAATCGTTCGATCCATTCTAATTCATTCGTACGATCCATTCTAATTGATTCGTACGATCTATTCTAATTCATTCGCACGAATGTATCCATTCTAATTTATTCGTACGATCCATTCTAATTCATTCGCACGATCCATTATAATTCATTCGTACAATCTATTCTAATTCATTCGTACAATCCATTCTAATTCATTCACACGAATGTATCCATTCTAATTCATTCGTACGATCCCTTCTAATTCATATGTACGATCCATTTTAATCATTCGCACGAATGTATCTATTCGAATTCTTTTGTGCGATCCATTCTATTTCATTCGCACGATCCATTCTAATTCATTCATACAATCCATTCTAATTCATTCGTACGATCCATTCTAATTCATTTGCACGAATGTATCCATTCTAATTCATTCGTATGATCCATTCTAATTCATTCGTACGATCCATTATAATTCATTCGCACGATCTATTCTAATTCATTTGTACGATCCATTATAATTCAATCGTACGATCCATTCTAATTCATTCGTATGATCCATTCTAATTCATTCGCACGATCCATTCTAATTCATTGATACGATCCATTCTAATTCATTCGTACGATCTATTCTATTTCATTCGTACGATCCATTCTAATTTGTTTGCACGAATGTATCCATTCTAAGTCATTCGTACGATCCATTCTAATTCATTCGCACGATCCATTCTAATTCATTCGTACAATCCATTCTAATTCATTCGCACGAATGTATCCATTCTAATTCATTCGTACGATACATTCTAATTCATTCATACGATTCATTCTAATTCATCCATACGATACATTCTAATTCATTCGCACGATCCATTCTAATTAATTCGTTCGATCCATTCTAATTCATTCGCACGAATATATCCATTCTAATTCATTCGTACAATCCATTCTGATTCATTTGTAAGATCCATTCTAATTCATTCATACGAACTATTCTAATTTATTCGTACGATCCATTCTAATTCATTCGCACGAATGTATCCATACTAATTCATTCGTACGATCCATTCTAATTCATTCGTACGATCCATTCTAATTCATTCGCACGAATGTATCCATACTAATTCATTCGTACGATCCATTCTAATTCATTCGCACGATCCATTCTAATTCATTCGTACGATGCTTTCTAATTCATTCGTACGATCCATTCTAATTCATTCGTACAATCCATTCTAATTCATTCGCACGAATGTATCTATTCTAATTCATTCGTACGATCCATTCTAATTCATTCGCATGATCCATTCTAATTCATTCGCGCAATCCATTCTAATTCATTCGTACGATCAATTCTAATTCATTCGTAAGATACATTCTAATTCATTCGCACGAATGTATCCATTCTCATTCATTTTCACGATCCATTCTAATTTATTCGTACGATCCATTCTAATTCATTCATACGATCCATACTAATTCAGTCGTACGATCCATTCTAATTCATTCGTACGATCCAATCTAATTCATTCGCACGAATGTATCCAATCAGATTCATTCGTAGGATCCATTCTAATTCATTCGTAAGATCCATTCTAATTTATTCGTACAATCCATTCTAATTCATCCGCACGAATGTATCCATTCTAATTCATTCGTACGATCCATTCTAATTCATTCGTACCATCCATTCTAATTAATTTGTACCATTCGTGTGATCCATTCTAATTCATTCGTACGATCCATTCTAATCCATTCGTACGATCCATTCTAATTCATTCGCTCGAATGTATCCATTCTAATTCATTCGTACGATCTATTCTAGTTCATTCGTACGATCCTTTCTAATTCATTCACATGAATGTATCCATTCTAATTCATTCGTACGATCCATTCTAATTCATTTGCACGATTTATTCTAATTCATTCGCATGATCCATTCTAAATCATTCGTACGATCCATTCTAATTCATTCGTATGAATGTATCCATTCTAATTCATTCGAATTATCCATTCTTATTCATTTGCACGATTCATTCTAATAATTCATTCGCACGATCCATTCTAATTCATTTATACGATCCATGCTAATTCATTCGTACGATCCATTCTAATTCATTCGCACGAATGTATCCATTCTAATTCACTCGTATGATCCATTCTAATTCATTCGCACGAATGTATCTATTCTAATTCATTCGTACGATCCATTCTAATTCATTCGGACGATCAATTCTAATTCATTCTTAAGTATCATTCTAATTCATTCGTATGATCCATTCTAATTCATTAGTACGTTCCATTCTAATTCATTCGCACGAATATATTCATTCTAATTTATTCGTACGATCCATTCTAATTCATTTGCACGATCCATTCTAATTCATTTGTACGATCCGTTCTAATTCATTCATACGACCCATTCCAATTCATTCGCACAAATGTATCCATTCTAATTCATTTGTACGATCCATTCTAATTCATTCGCACGATCCATTCTAATACATTCGTATTATCCATTTTAATACTTTCGTATGATCCATTCTAGTTCATTCGTACGATCCATTCTAAATCATTCGCACAAATGTATCCATTCTAATTCAATCGTATGATCGATTCTAATTCATTCGCACGATCCATTCTAATTCATTCATACAATCTATTCTAATTCATTCGTACGATCCATTCTAATTCATTCATATGATCCATTCTAATTCATTCGCACGAATGCATCGATTCTAATTCCTTCGTACAGTCTATTCTAATTCATTAGCACGATCCGTTCTAATTTATTCGTACGATCCATTCTAATTCATTTGTACGATCAATTCTAATTCATTAGCACGAATGTATCCAGTCTAATTCATTCGCACGATCCATTCTAATTCATTTGCACAATCCATTCTAATTCATTCCCACGATCTATTCTAAATCATTCGTATGAATGTATCCATTCTAATTTATTCGCATGATACATTCTAATTCATTTGTACGATCCATTCTAATTCAGTCGTACGATCCATTCTATTTCATTCGCACAATCCATTCTTTTTCATTCGCACGAATGTATCCATTCTAATTCATTCGTACGATCTATTCTAATTCATTCGCACGATCCATTCTAATTCATTAGTATGATCCATTCTAATTCATTCGTACGATCCATTCTAATTCATTCGTATGATCCATTCCAATTCATTCGTACGAATGAATCCATTCTAATTCATTCGTACCATCCATTCTAATTCATTCGCATGATCCATTCTAATTGATTCGTACGATCCGTTATAATTCATTCGTATGATCCATTCTAATTCATTCGTACGTTCCATTCTAATTCATTCGTACGATCCATTCTAATTCATTCGCACGAATGTATCCATTCTAATTCATTCATACGATCAATTCTAATTCATTCGCACGATCCATTCTAATTCATTCGTATGATCCATTCTAATTCATTCGTACGATCTATTTTAATTTTATTCGTACGATCCATTCTAATTCATTCGCACGAATGTATCCATTCTAATTCATTCGTACGTTCCATTCAAATTCATTCGCATGATCCATTCTAACTCATTCGTACGATCCATTCTAATTCATTCGTACGATCCATTCTAATTCATTCACACGAATGTATCCATTCTAATACATTCGTACGATGCATTCTAATTCATTCGCACGATCCATTCTAATTCATTCGTACGATCCATTCTAATTCATTCTTACGATCCTTTCTAATTCATTCGCACGAATGTATCCATTCTAATTCATTCGCACGATCCATTCTAATTCATTCGCATGAATGTATCTATTCTAATTTATTCGTACGATCCATTCTAATTCATTCGTACGATCTAGTCTAATTCATTCCTACAATCCATTCTAATTCATTCGTATGAATGTATCCATTCTAATTCAATCGTACGATCCATTCTAATTCATTCGCATGATCCATTCTAATTCATTCGTACGATCCATTCTAATTCATTCCTGCAATCCATTCTAAATCATTCGCATGAACGTATCCATTCTAATTCATTTGTATGATCCATTCTAATTCATTCGCACGATCCATTCTAATTCATTCGCATGATCCATTCTAATTCATTCGTACAATCCATTTTAATTCATTCGCACGAATGTATCTATTCTAATTCATTCGTACGATCTATTCTAATTCATTCGTACGATCCATTCTAATTCATTCACATGAATGTATCCATTCTAATTCATTTGTACGATCCATTCTAATTCATTTGCACGATTTATTCTAATTCATTCGCATGATCCATTCTAAATCATTCGTACGATCCATTCTAATTCATTCGTATGAATGTATCCATTCTAATTCATTCGAATTATCCAATCTAATTCATTTGCATGATTCATTCTAATAATTCATTCGCACGATCCATTATAATTCATTTGTACGATCCACGCTAATTCATTCGTACGATCCATTCTAATACCTTCGCACGAATGTATCCATTCTAATTCACTCGTATGATCCATTCTAATTCATTCGCACGAATGTATCTATTCTAATTCATTCGTACGATCCATTCTAATTCATTCGGACGATCGATTCTAATTCATTCTTACGTATCATTCTAATTCATTCGTACGATCAATTCTAATTCATTAGTACATTCCATTCTAATTCATTCGCACGAATATATTCATTCTAATTCATTCGTACGATCCATTCTAATTCATTTGCACGATCCATTCTAATTCATTTGTACGATCCGTTCTAATTCATTCATACGATCCATTCCAATTCATTCGCACAAATGTATCCATTCTAATTCATTTGTACGATCCATTCTAATTCATTCGCACGATCCATTCTAATACATTCGTATTATCCATTTTAATACTTTCGTATGATCCATTCTAATTCATTCGTACGATCCATTCTAATTCTTTCGCACAAATGTATCCATTCTAATTCAATCGTATGATCGATTCTAATTCATTCGCACGATCCATTCTAATTCATTCGTACAATCTATTCTAATTCATTCGTACGATCCATTCTAATTCATTTATATGATCCATTCTAATTCATTCGCACGAATGCATCGATTCTAATTCCTTCGTACAGTCCATTCTAATTCATTAGCACGATCCGTTCTAATTTATTCGTACGATCCATTCTAATTCATTTGTACGATCAATTCTAATTCATTAGCACGAATGTATCCAGTCTAATTCATTCGCACGATCCATTCTAATTCATTTGCACAATCCATTCTAATTCATTCCCACGATCCATTCTAAATCATTCGTATGAATGTATCCATTCTAATTTATTCGCATGATACATTCTAATTCATTTGTACGATCCATTCTAATTCAGTCGTACGATCCATTCTATTTCTTTTGCACAATCCATTCTTTTTCATTCGCACGAATGTATCCATTCTAATTCATTCGTACGATCCATTCTAATTCATTCGCACGATCCATTCTAATTCATTAGTATGATCCATTCTAATTCATTCGTACGATCTATTCTAATTATTCGTATGATCCATTCCAATTCATTCGTACGAATGAATCCATTCTAATTCATTCGTACGATCCATTATAATTCATTCGCATGATCCATTCTAATTCATTCGTATGATCCGTTATAATTCATTCGTACGATCCATTCTAATTCATTCGTACGTTCCATTCTAATTCATTCGTATGAATGTATCCATTCTAATTCATTCGCACGAATGTATCCATTCTAATTCATTCGTACGTTCCATTCAAATTCATTCGCATGATCCATTCTAACTCATTCGTACGATCCATTCTAATTCATTCGTACGATCCATTCTAATTCATTCACACGAATGTATCCATTCTAATACATTCGTACGATGCATTCTAATTCATTCGCACGATCCATTCTAATTCATTCGTACGATCCATTCTAATTCATTCTTACGATCCTTTCTAATTCATTCGCACGAATGTATCCATTCTAATTCATTCGCACGATCCATTCTAATTCATTCGCATGAATGTATCCATTCTAATTTATTCGTACGATCCATTCTAATTCATTCGTACGATCTAGTCTAATTCATTCCTACAATCCATTCTAATTCATTCGCACGAATGTATCCATTCTAATTCAATCGTACGATCCATTCTAATTCATTCGCATGATCCATTCTAATTCATTCGTACGATCCATTCTAATTCATTCCTGCAATCCATTCTAAATCATTCGCATGAACATATCCATTCTAATTCATTCGTACGATCCATTCTAATTCATTCGGACGATCCATTCTAATTCATTCGCATGATCCATTCTAATTCATTCGTACAATCCATTTTAATTCATTCGCACGAATGTATCCATTCTAATTCATTCCTACGATCCATTCTAATTCATTCGCATGATCAATTCTAATTCATTCGTACAATCCGTTATAATTCATTCGTACGATCCATTCTAATTCATTCGTACGATCCATTCTAATTCATTCGTATGATCCTTTCTAATTCATTCGTACGATCCATTCTAATTCATTCGTACAATCCATTCTAATTCATTCGCACGAATGTATCCATTCTAATTCATTCGCACGATCCATTCTAATTCATTCGCACGATCCATTCAAATTCATTCGTATGTTACATTCTAATTCATTCGCATGAATGTATCCATTCTAATTCATTCGCACGATCCATTCTAATTCATTCGTATGATCCATTCTAATTCATTCGCATGAATGTTTCCATTCTAATTCATTCGTACGATCCATTCTAATTAATTCGTATGATCCATTCGAATTTTATCGCATGATCCATTCTAACTCATTTGTACGATACATTCTAATTCATTCGCACGAATGTATCCATTCTAATTCATTCATACGATCCATTCTAATTCCTTCGGACAACCCATTCTAATTCATTCGTATGATCCATTCTATTTCATTCGTACGAACCATTCTATTTCATTCGTATGATCCATTCTAATTCGTTCACACGAATGTATCCATTCTAATTCATTCGTACGATCCATTCTAATTCATTCGTAAGATCCATTCTAATTCATTTGCACGAATGTATCCATTCTAATTCATCCATACGATCCATTCTAATTCATTCGCACAATCCATTCTAATTTATTCGTACAATCCATTCTAATTCATTCGCACGATCTATTCTAATTCATTCGTACGATCCATTCTAATTCATTCGCACGAATGTATCCATTCTAATTCATTCATACGATCCATTTTAATTCATTCGCACGATCCATTCTAATTCATTCGTACGATCCATTCTAATTCATTCGCACGAATGTATCCATTCTAATTCATTTATACGATCTATTCTATTTTATTCGCATGATCTATTCTAATTCATTCGTACGATCCATTCTAATTCATTCGTACGATTCATTCTAATTCATTCGCACGATTGTATCCATTCTAATTCATTCGTATGATCCATTCTAATTCGTTCGCACGATCCATTCTAATTCATTCGCATGATCCATTCTAATTCATTCGCACCATCCATTCTAATTCATTCGTATGATCCATTCTAATTCATTCGCACGAATATATCCATTCTAATTTATTTGCATGATCCATTCTAATTTATTCGTACGATTCATTCTAATTCATTCGTACGATCCATTCTAATTCTGTCGTACAATCCATTCTAATTCATTCGTGCGATCCATTCTAATTCATTCATACGATCCATTCTAATTCATTCGCATGAACCACTTTAATTCATTCGTATGATCCATTCTAATTCATTTGTATGATCCATTCTTATTCATTCGCACTAATGTGTCCATTCTAATTCATTCGTACGAACCATTCTAATTCATTCGCACGATCCATTCTAATTCTTTATTATGATCCATTCTAATTCATTCGTACGATTCATTCAAATTCATTCGTACGATCTATTCTAATTCATTCGTACGATCCATTCTAATTCATTCGCATGAATGTATCCATTCTATTTTATTCGTACGATCCATTCTAATTCATTCGCATGATCTATTCTAATTCATTCATACGATCCGTTATAATTCATTCGTATGATCCATTCTAATTCATTCTTACGTTCTATTCTAATTCATTCGTACGATCCATTCTAATTCATTTGCATGAATATATCCAATCTAATTTATTCGTACGTTCCGTTCTAATTCATTCGCACGATCCATTCTAATTCATTCATACGATACATTGTAATTCATTCGTACGATCCATTCTAATTCATTCGCACAAATGAATCCATTCAAATTCATTCTTATGTTCCTTTCTAATTCATTCGCATGATCCATTCTAATTCATTCGTACGATCCATTCTAATCCATTCGCACAAATATATCGATTCTAATTCATTCGTACGATCCGTTCTAATTCATTTGCACAAATGTATCCATTCTAATTCATTCGTACGATCCATTCTAATTCATTCGCACAAATGTATCCATTCTACTTCATTCGTATGATCCATTCAAATTCATTCACACGATCCATTCTAATTCATTCATATGACCCATTCTAATTCATTCGTATGACCCATTCTAATTCATTCGCATGAATGTATCCATTTTTATTCATACGTATAGTCCATTCTAATTCATTCGTGCGATCCATTCTAATTCATTCGTACGATCCATTCTAATTTATTTGCATGAATGTATCCAATCTAATTTATTCGTACGATCCATTCTAATTCATTCGCACGATCCATTCTAATTCATTCATACGATCCATTGTAATTCATTCGTACGATCCATTCTAATTCATTCGGACAAATGAATCCATTCAAATTCATTCGTACGTTTCTTTCTAATTCATTCGCATGATCCATTCTAATTCATTCGTACGATCCATTCTAATCCATTCGCACAAATATATCGATTCTAATTCATTCGTACGATCCAATCTAATTCATTTGCACAAATGTATCCATTCTAATTCATTCATACGATCCATTCTAATTCATTCGCACAAATGTATCCATTCTACTTCCTTCGTATGATCCATTCAAATTCATTCACATGATCCATTCTAATTCATTCATACGACCCATTCTAATTCATTCGTATGACCCATTTTTATTCATTCGCATGAATGTATCCATTCTAATTTATTCGTGCGATCCATTCTAATTCATTCGTACGATCCATTCTAATTCATTTCAACGAATGTATTCATTCTAATTCATTCGTACGATCCATTCTAATTCATTCTCACAATCTATTCTAATTCATTCGTATGATCCATTCTAATTCATTCGCACGATCCATTCTAATTCATTCGTATGAATGTATCCATTCTATATCATTCGTACGATCCACTCTAATTTCATTCGCACGATACATTCTAATTCATTCGTACGATCCATTCTAATTCTTTCGTATGATCCATTCTAATTCATTCGTACGATCCATTCTAATTCATTGCAAGAATGTATCTATTCTAATTGATTCGTACGATCCATTCTAATTCATTCGTATAATGCATTCTAATACATACGCACGATCCATTTTAAATTATTCGCAAGTTCCATTCAAATTTATTCGCACGATCTATTCTAATTCATTCGCACGAATGTATCCATTCTAATTCATTCGTACGATCCATTTTAATTCATTCGCACGATCTATTCTAATTCATTTGTACGATCCTTTTTAATTCATTCGTACGATCCATTCTAATTCATTTGCACGAATGTATCTATTCTAATTCATTCTTACGATCTATTCTAATTCATTCGCATGATCAATTCTAATTCATTCGTAGGATCCATTCTAATTCATTCGCACGAACGTATTCATTCTAATTCATTCATACGATCCATTATAATTTATTCGCATAAACCATTATAATTCATTCGTACGATCATTTCTAATTCATTCGTACGATCCATTCTAATTCATTTGCACGAATGTATCCATTCAAATTCATTCGTATGTTCCATTCTTATTCATTCACACGATCCATTCTAATTCATTCGTACGATCCGTTCTAATTTATTCGTACGAATGTAACCATTATAATTCATTTGTATGATCTATTCTAATTCATTCGCACGATCTATTCTAATTCATTCGCACGATCCATTCTAATTCATTCGTACGATCCATTCTAATTCATTCGTATGATCCATTCTAATTCATTCATACGATCCATTCTAATTCATTCGCATGAATGTATCTATTCTAATCCATTCGTACGATCCATTCTATTTCATTCGCACAATCCATTCTAATTCATTCATACGATCCATTCTAATTCATTCGTACGATCCATTCTTATTCATCCGTACCATCCATTCTAATTAATTCACACGAATGTATCCATTCTAATTTGTTCGCACGATCTATTCTAATTCATTCCCACGATCCATTCTAATTCATTCGTACGATCCATTCTAATACATTCGCACGAATGCATCCATTCTAATTTATTCAATCCATTCTAATTCATTTGCATGATCCATTCTAATTCATTCGTACGATCCATTCTAATTCATTCGTACGATCCATTCTAATTCTTTTGTACGTTCCATTCTAATTCATTCTGATGAACTATTCTAATTCATTTGTATGATCCATTCTAATACATTCGCACGAATATATCCTTCTAATTCATTCGTACGATCCATTCTATTTCATTCACAAAATCCATTCTAATTCATTCGTACGATCCATTCTAATTCATTCGTACGATCCATTCTAATTCATTCGTATGATCCATTCTAGTTCATTCGCACTAATGTATCCATTCTAATTCATTCGTATATTCCATTCTAATTCATTCGTACAATGTATTTTAAATCATTGGCACGATCCATTCTAGTTTATTCATACGATCCATTCAAATTTATTCAAAGGATCCATTCTAATTCATTCGCACGAATATATCCATTCAAATTCATTCGTACGATCCTTTCTAATTCATTCACACGATCCATTCTAATTCATTCGTACAATCCATTCTAATTCATTCCTACGATCCATTCTAATTCATTCACACGATGTATCCATTATAATTCATTCGTACGATCCATTCTAATTCATTGGTTCGATCCATTCTAATTCATTCGCACGAATATATCCATTCTAATTCATTCGTACGATCCATTCTAATTCATTCGCATGATCCATTTTAATTCATTCATACGATCCATTCTAATTCATTCTCATGAATGTATCAATTCTAATTCATTCGTTTGATCTGTTCTAATTCATTCGCATGATCCATTCTAATTCAATCGTACGATCCATTCTAATTCATTCGTACGATCCATTCTAATTTATTTGTACGATCCATTCTAATTCATTCGCACGAATGTATCTATTCTAATTCATTCGTACGATCCATTCTAATTCATTCATACGATCCATTCTAATTCATTCGCACGAATGTATCCACTCTAATTCATTCGTATGATCCATTCTAATTCATTCGTACGATCCATTTTAATTCATTCGCACGAATGTATCCAATCAAATTCATTCGTACGATCCATTCTATTTCATTCGCACGATCCATTCTAATTCATTCATACAATCCATTCTAATTCATTCGTACGATCCATTCTAATTCATTCGCACGAATGTATCCATTCTAATTCATTCGTACGATCCATTCTAATTTATTTGCACGATCAATTCTAATTCATTCATACGATACATTATAATTCATTCGTAGGATCCATTCTAATTCATTCGCACAAATGTATCCATTTTAATTCATTCGTACGATCAATTCTAATTCATTCGCACGATCCATTCTAATTCATTCATACGATCCATTATAATTCATTCGTACGATCCATTCTATTTCATTCGTACGATCCATTCTAACTCGTTTGTACGAATGTATCCATTCTAATTCATTCGTATGATCCATTCTAATTCATTCGCACGATCCATTTTAATTCATTCGTACGATCCATTCTAATTCTTTCGCACAAATGTATCCATTCTAATTCATTCGTACGATCCATTGTAATTTATTCGCACGATCCATTCTAATTCATTTGTACAATCCAATTTAATTCATTCATACGGTTCATTCTAATTCATTCGTACGATCCATTCTAATTCATTCTAATTCATTTGTACGATCCATTCTAGTTCATTCACAATATCCATTCTAATTCATTCGTACGATCCATTCTAATTCATTCGCACGAATGTATCCATACTAATTCATTTGTACGATCCATTCTAATTCATTCGTACGATCTATTCTAATTCATTCGCACGAATGTATCCATTCTAATTCATTCGCACGAATGTATCCATTCTAATTCATTCGCACGAATGTATCGATTCTAATTCATTCGCACGATCCATTCTAATTCATTCGTACAATCAATTCTAATTCATTTGTACGATCCATTCTAATTCATTCGCACGAATGTATCCATTCTAATTCATTTGCACGATCCATTCTAATTCATTCGTACGATCCACTCTAATTCATTCGTACGATCCATTCTAGTTCGGTCGTACGATCCATTCTAATTCATTCGCACGAATGTATCCATTCAAATTCATTCATAGGATCCATTCTATTTAATTTGCACGGTCCATTCTAATTCATTCGTACGATCCATTCTAATCCATTCGTACGATTCATTCTAATTTATTCGTACGATCCATTCTAATTCATTCGCATGAATGTATCCATTCTAATTCATTCGTACGATCTATTCTAATTCATTTGTACGATCCATTCTTATTTATTCGAAGAAATGTATCCATTCTAATTCATTCGTACGATCCATTCTAATTCATTAGCACGAATGTATCCATTCTAATTCATTCGTACGATCCATTCTAATTCATTCGCACGATCCATTCTAATTCATTCGCACGATCCATTCTAATTCATTCGCATGATCCATTCTAATTCATTCGCACGATCCATTCTAATTGATTCGTACCATTCGTATGCATGAATGTATCCATTCTAATTCATTCGTACGATCCATTCTAATTCATTCGCACGATCCATTCAAATTGTTTCGTACGATCCTTTCTAATTCATTCGTACGATCCATTCTAATTCTTTCGCACGATTGTATCCATTCTAATTCATTCGTACGATCCATTCTAATTCTTTCGCCCGAATATATCCACTCTAATTCATTCGTACGATCCATTCTAATTCATTCGTACGATGCATTCTAATTTATTCGTACGATCAATTCTAATTCATCATACGATCCATTCTAATTCATTCGTACAATCCATTCTAATTCATTCGCACAAATGTATCCATTCTAATTCATTCGTTCGATCCATTCTAATTCATTCACACGATCCATTCTAATTCATTCGTACGATCCATTCTAATTCATTCGCACAAAAGTATAATCCATTCTAATTCATTCGTACGATCCATTCTAATACATTCGTACGAACCATTCTAATTCATTCGCACCAATGTATCCATTCTAATTCATCAGTACGATCTATTCTATTTCAATCGCACGATCCATTCTAATTCATTCGTACTATCCATTCTAATTCATTCGTTTGATCCATTCTAATTCATTCGCACGAATGTATCCATTCTAATTCATTCGCACGAACCATTCTAATTCATTCGTACGATCCATTCTAATTCATTCATACGAACCATTCTAATTCATTTGCACGAATGTATCCATTCAAATTCATTCGTACGATCCATTCTAATTCATTCGCACGATCCATTCTAATTCATTCGTACAATCCATTCTAATTCATTCCTACGATCCATTCTAATTCATTCACACGATGTATCCTTTATAATTCATTCGTACGATTTATTCTAATTTATTCGTACGATCCATTCTAATTGATTTGCACGAATGTATCCATTCTAACTCATTCGTACGATCCATTCTAATTCATTCGCATGATCTATTTTAATTCATTCGTACGATCCATTCTAATTCATTCGCATGAATGTATCCATTCTAATTCATTCGTATGATCTATTCTAATTCATTCACACGATCCATTCTAATTCAATCGTACGATCTATTCTAATTAATTCGCACGATCCATTCTACTTCATTCGTACGATCCATTCTAATTCATTCGCACGAATGTATCCATTTAATTCATTCATACGATCCATTCAAATTCATTCACACGATCCATTATAATTCTTTCGTACAATCCATTCTAATTCATTCGCACGAATGTATCCACTCTAATTCATTCGTATGATCCATTCTAAATCATTCATACGATCCATTTTAATTCATTCGCACGAATGTATCCAATCTAATTCATTCGTACGATCCATTCTATGTCATTTGCACGATCCATTCTAATTCATTCATACAATCCATTCTAAGTCATTCGTACGATCCATTCTAATTCATTCGCACGAATGTATCCATTCTAATTCATTCATACGATCCATTCTAATTTATTCGCACGATCTATTCTAATTCATTCGTACGATACATTATAATTCATTCATATGATCCATTCTAATTCATTCACACAAATGTATCCATTCTAATTCATTCGTACGATCCATTCTAATTCATTCGCACGATCCATTCTAATTCATCCATACGATCCATTATAATTCATTCGTACAATCCATTCTATTTCATTCATACAAATCCATTCTAACTCGTTTGCACGAATGTATCCATTCTAATTCATTCGCACGATCCATTCTAATTCATTCGCACGATCCATTCTAATTGATTCGCACGAATGTATCAATTCTAATTCATTCATACGATCCATTATAATTTATTCGCACGATCCATTCTAATTCATTTGTACGATCCATTCTAATTCATTCGTACGATCCATTCTAATTCATTCGTATGATCCATTCTAATTCATTATAATTCATTTGTACGATCCATTCTAATTCATTCAAACTATCCACTCTAATTCATTTGTACGATCCATTCTAATTCATTCGCACGATCCATTCTAATTCATTTGTACGATCCATTATAGTTCAGTCGTACGATCCATTCTACTTCATTCGTACGATCCATTCTAGTTCAGTCGTACGACCAATTCTAATTCATTCGTACGATCCATTCTAATTCATTCGTACGATCCATTCTAATTCATTTGTACGATGCATTCTAATTCATTCACACTATCCACTCTAATTCATTCGTACGATTTATTCTAATTCACTCGCACGATCCATTCTATTTCATTTGTACAATCCATTCTAATTCATTTGTATGATCCATTCTAATTCATTCGTACGATCCATTCTAGTTCAGTCGTACGATCCATTCTAATTCATTCGTACGATCCATTCTAATTCATTCGCACGAATGTATCCAATCTAATTCATTCGTACGATCCATTCTAATTCATTCGCACGAATGTATCCATTCTAATTCATTCGCACGATCCATTCTAATTTATTCGCACGATCCATTCTAATTCATTTGCATGATCCATTCAAATTTATTCGTACGATCCATTCTAATTGATTCGTACCATTCGTATGCACGAATGTATCCATTCTAATTCATTCGTACGATCCATTGTAATTCAATCGTACGAACCATTCTAATTCTTTCGCACGAATGTATCCATTCTAATTCATTCGTACGATCCATTCTAATTCTTTTGCCCGAATGTATCCATTCTAATTCATTCGTACGATCCATTCTAATTCATTCGTACGATCCTTTCTAATTTATTCGTACGATCAATTCTAATTCATTTGTACGATCCATTCTAATTCATTCGTACGATCCATTCTAATTCATTCGCACAAATGTATCCATTCTAATTCATTCGTACGATCAATTCTAATTCATTCGCACGATCCATTCTAATTCATTCATACAATCCATTCTAATTCATTCATATGATCCATTCTAATTCATTTGCACGAATGTATCCATTCAAATTCATTCATACGATTCATTCTAATTCATTCACGCGATCCATTCTAATTCATTCGTTCGATCCATCCTAATTCATTCGCGCGATCCATTCTAATTCATTCGCACGATCCATTCTAATTAATTCGTTCGATCCATTCTAATTCATTCGCACGAATATATCCATTCTAATTCATTCGTACAATCCATTCTGATTCATTTGTAAGATCCATTCTAATTCATTCATACGAACTATTCTAATTCATTCGTACGATCCATTCTAATTCATTCGCACGAATGTATCCATACTAATTCATTCGTACGATCCATTCTAATTCATTCGTACGATCCATTCTAATTCATTCGCACGAATGTATCCATACTAATTCATTCGTACGATCCATTCTAATTCATTCGCACGATCCATTCTAATTCATTCGTACGATGCTTTCTAATTCATTCGTACGATCCATTCTAATTCATTCGTACAATCCATTCTAATTCATTCGCACGAATGTATCTATTCTAATTCATTCGTACGATCCATTCTAATTCATTCGCATGATCCATTCTAATTCATTCGCGCAATCCATTCTAATTCATTCGTACGATCAATTCTAATTCATTCGTAAGATACATTCTAATTCATTCGCACGAATGTATCCATTCTCATTCATTTTCACGATCCATTCTAATTTATTCGTACGATCCATTCTAATTCATTCATACGATCCATACTAATTCAGTCGTACGATCCATTCTAATTCATTCGTACGATCCAATCTAATTCATTCGCACGAATGTATCCAATCAGATTCATTCGTAGGATCCATTCTAATTCATTCGTAAGATCCATTCTAATTTATTCGTACAATCCATTCTAATTCATCCGCACGAATGTATCCATTCTAATTCATTCGTACGATCCATTCTAATTCATTCGTACGATCCATTCTAATTAATTTGTACCATTCGTGTGATCCATTCTAATTCATTCGTACGATCCATTCTAATCCATTCGTACGATCCATTCTAATTCATTCGCTCGAATGTATCCATTCTAATTCATTCGTACGATCTATTCTAGTTCATTCGTACGATCCTTTCTAATTCATTCACATGAATGTATCCATTCTAATTCATTCGTACGATCCATTCTAATTCATTTGCACGATTTATTCTAATTCATTCGCATGATCCATTCTAAATCATTCGTACGATCCATTCTAATTCATTCGTATTAATGTATCCATTCTAATTCATTCGAATTATCCATTCTTATTCATTTGCACGATTCATTCTAATAATTCATTCGCACGATCCATTCTAATTCATTTATACGATCCATGCTAATTCATTCGTACGATCCATTCTAATTCATTCGCACGAATGTATCCATTCTAATTCACTCGTATGATCCATTCTAATTCATTCGCACGAATGTATCTATTCTAATTCATTCGTACGATCCATTCTAATTCATTCGGACGATCAATTCTAATTCATTCTTAAGTATCATTCTAATTCATTCGTATGATCCATTCTAATTCATTAGTACGTTCCATTCTAATTCATTCGCACGAATATATTCATTCTAATTCATTCGTACGATCCATTCTAATTCATTTGCACGATCCATTCTAATTCATTTGTACGATCCGTTCTAATTCATTCATACGACCCATTCCAATTCATTCGCACAAATGTATCCATTCTAATTCATTTGTACGATCCATTCTAATTCATTCGCACGATCCATTCTAATACATTCGTATTATCCATTTTAATACTTTCGTATGATCCATTCTAGTTCATTCTTACGATCCATTCTAAATCATTCGCACAAATGTATCCATTCTAATTCAATCGTATGATCGATTCTAATTCATTCGCACGATCCATTCTAATTCATTCATACAATCTATTCTAATTCATTCGTACGATCCATTCTAATTCATTCATATGATCCATTCTAATTCGTTCGCACGAATGCATCGATTCTAATTCCTTTGTACAGTCTATTCTAATTCATTAGCACGATCCGTTCTAATTTATTCGTACGATCCATTCTAATTCATTTGTACGATCAATTCTAATTCATTAGCACGAATGTATCCAGTCTAATTCATTCGCACGATCCATTCTAATTCATTTGCACAATCCATTCTAATTCATTCCCATGATCTATTCTAAATCATTCGTATGAATGTATCCATTCTAATTTATTCGCATGATACATTCTAATTCATTTGTACGATCCATTCTAATTCAGTCGTACGATCCATTCTATTTCATTCGCACAATCCATTCTTTTTCAATCGCACGAATGTATCCATTCTAATTCATTCGTACGATCTATTCTAATTCATTCGCACGATCCATTCTAATTCATTAGTATGATCCATTCTAATTCATTCGTACGATCCATTCTAATTCATTCGTATGATCCATTCCAATTCATTCGTACGAATGAATCCATTCTAATTCATTCGTACCATCCATTCTAATTCATTCGCATGATCCATTCTAATTGATTCGTACGATCCGTTATAATTCATTCGTATGATCCATTCTAATTCATTCGTACGTTCCATTCTAATTCATTCGTACGATCCATTCTAATTCATTCGCACGAATGTATCCATTCTAATTCATTCATACGATCAATTCTAATTCATTCGCACGATCCATTCTAATTCATTCGTATGATCCATTCTAATTCATTCGTACGATCTATTTTAATTTTATTCGTACGATCCATTCTAATTCATTCGCACGAATGTATCCATTCTAATTCATTCGTACGTTCCATTCAAATTCATTCGCATGATCCATTCTAACTCATTCGTACGATCCATTCTAATTCATTCGTACGATCTATTCTAATTCATTCACACGAATGTATCCATTCTAATACATTCGTACGATGCATTCTAATTCATTCGCAAGATCCATTCTAATTCATTCGTACGATCCATTCTAATTCATTCTTACGATCCTTTCTAATTCATTCGCACGAATGTATCCATTCTAATTCATTCGCACGATCCATTCTAATTCATTCGCATGAATGTATCTATTCTAATTTATTCGTACGATCCATTCTAATTCATTCGTACGATCTAGTCTAATTCATTCCTACAATCCATTCTAATTCATTCGTATGAATGTATCCATTCTAATTCAATCGTACGATCCATTCTAATTCATTCGCATGATCCATTCTAATTCATTCGTACGATCCATTCTAATTCATTCCTGCAATCCATTCTAAATCATTCGCATGAACGTATCCATTCTAATTCATTTGTATGATCCATTCTAATTCATTCGCACGATCCATTCTAATTCATTCGCATGATCCATTCTAATTCATTCGTACAATCCATTTTAATTCATTCGCACGAATGTATCTATTCTAATTCATTTGTACGATCTATTCTAATTCATTCGTACGATCCATTCTAATTCATTTGCACGATTTATTCTAATTCATTCGCATGATCCATTCTAAATCATTCGTACGATCCATTCTAATTCATTCGTATGAATGTATCCATTCTAATTCATTCGAATTATCCAATCTAATTCATTTGCATGATTCATTCTAATAATTCATTCGCACGATCCATTATAATTCATTTGTACGATCCACGCTAATTCATTCGTACGATCCATTCTAATACCTTCGCACGAATGTATCCATTCTAATTCACTCGTATGATCCATTCTAATTCATTCGCACGAATGTATCTATTCTAATTCATTCGTACGATCCATTCTAATTCATTCGGACGATCGATTCTAATTCATTCTTACGTATCATTCTAATTCATTCGTACGATCAATTCTAATTCATTAGTACATTCCATTCTAATTCATTCGCACGAATATATTCATTCTAATTCATTCGTACGATCCATTCTAATTCATTTGCACGATCCATTCTAATTCATTTGTACGATCCGTTCTAATTCATTCATACGATCCATTCCAATTCATTCGCACAAATGTATCCATTCTAATTCATTTGTACGATCCATTCTAATTCATTCGCACGATCCATTCTAATACATTCGTATTATCCATTTTAATACTTTCGTATGATCCATTCTAATTCATTCGTACGATCCATTCTAATTCTTTCGCACAAATGTATCCATTCTAATTCAATCGTATGATCGATTCTAATTCATTCGCACGATCCATTCTAATTCATTCGTACAATCTATTCTAATTCATTCGTACGATCCATTCTAATTCATTTATATGATCCATTCTAATTCATTCGCACGAATGCATCGATTCTAATTCCTTCGTACAGTCCATTCTAATTCATTAGCACGATCCGTTCTAATTTATTCGTACGATCCATTCTAATTCATTTGTACGATCAATTCTAATTCATTAGCACGAATGTATCCAGTCTAATTCATTCGCACGATCCATTCTAATTCATTTGCACAATCCATTCTAATTCATTCCCACGATCCATTCTAAATCATTCGTATGAATGTATCCATTCTAATTTATTCGCATGATACATTCTAATTCATTTGTACGATCCATTCTAATTCAGTCGTACGATCCATTCTATTTCTTTTGCACAATCCATTCTTTTTCATTCGCACGAATGTATCCATTCTAATTCATTCGTACGATCCATTCTAATTCATTCGCACGATCCATTCTAATTCATTAGTATGATCCATTCTAATTCATTCGTACGATCTATTCTAATTATTCGTATGATCCATTCCAATTCATTCGTACGAATGAATCCATTCTAATTCATTCGTACGATCCATTATAATTCATTCGCATGATCCATTCTAATTCATTCGTATGATCCGTTATAATTCATTCGTACGATCCATTCTAATTCATTCGTACGTTCCATTCTAATTCATTCGTATGAATGTATCCATTCTAATTCATTCGCACGAATGTATCCATTCTAATTCATTCGTACGTTCCATTCAAATTCATTCGCATGATCCATTCTAACTCATTCGTACGATCCATTCTAATTCATTCGTACGATCCATTCTAATTCATTCACACGAATGTATCCATTCTAATACATTCGTACGATGCATTCTAATTCATTCGCACGATCCATTCTAATTCATTCGTACGATCCATTCTAATTCATTCTTACGATCCTTTCTAATTCATTCGCACGAATGTATCCATTCTAATTCATTCGCACGATCCATTCTAATTCATTCGCATGAATGTATCCATTCTAATTTATTCGTACGATCCATTCTAATTCATTCGTACGATCTAGTCTAATTCATTCCTACAATCCATTCTAATTCATTCGCACGAATGTATCCATTCTAATTCAATCGTACGATCCATTCTAATTCATTCGCATGATCCATTCTAATTCATTCGTACGATCCATTCTAATTCATTCCTGCAATCCATTCTAAATCATTCGCATGAACATATCCATTCTAATTCATTCGTACGATCCATTCTAATTCATTCGGACGATCCATTCTAATTTATTCACATGATCCATTCTAATTCATTCGTACAATCCATTTTAATTCATTCGCACGAATGTATCCATTCTAATTCATTCCTACGATCCATTCTAATTCATTCGCATGATCAATTCTAATTCATTCGTACAATCCGTTATAATTCATTCGTACGATCCATTCTAATTCATTCGTACGATCCATTCTAATTCATTCGTACGATCCTTTCTAATTCATTCGTACGATCCATTCTAATTCATTCGTACAATCCATTCTAATTCATTCGCACGAATGTATCCATTCTAATTCATTCGCACGATCCATTCTAATTCATTCGCACGATCCATTCAAATTCATTCGTATGTTACATTCTAATTCATTCGCATGAATGTATCCATTCTAATTCATTCGCACGATCCATTCTAATTCATTCGTATGATCCATTCTAATTCATTCGCATGAATGTTTCCATTCTAATTCATTCGTACGATCCATTCTAATTAATTCGTATGATCCATTCGAATTTTATCGCATGATCCATTCTAACTCATTTGTACGATACATTCTAATTCATTCGCACGAATGTATCCATTCTAATTCATTCATACGATCCATTCTAATTCCTTCGGACAATCCATTCTAATTCATTCGTATGATCCATTCTATTTCATTCGTACGAACCATTCTATTTCATTCGTATGATCCATTCTAATTCGTTCGCACGAATGTATCCATTCTAATTCATTCGTACGATCCATTCTAATTCATTCGTAAGATCCATTCTAATTCATTTGCACGAATGTATCCATTCTAATTCATCCATACGATCCATTCTAATTCATTCGCACAATCCATTCTAATTTATTCGTACAATCCATTCTAATTCATTCGCACGATCTATTCTAATTCATTCGTACGATCCATTCTAATTCATTCGCACGAATGTATCCATTCTAATTCATTCATACGATCCATTTTAATTCATTCGCACGATCCATTCTAATTCATTCGTACGATCCATTCTAATTCATTCGCACGAATGTATCCATTCTAATTCATTTATACGATCTATTCTATTTTATTCGCATGATCTATTCTAATTCATTCGTACGATCCATTCTAATTCATTCGTACGATTCATTCTAATTCATTCGCACGAATGTATCCATTCTAATTCATTCGTATGATCCATTCTAATTCGTTCGCACGATCCATTCTAATTCATTCGCATGATCCATTCTAATTCATTCGCACCATCCATTCTAATTCATTCGTATGATCCATTCTAATTCATTCGCACGAATATATCCATTCTAATTTATTTGCATGATCCATTCTAATTTATTCGTACGATTCATTCTAATTCATTCGTACGATCCATTCTAATTCTGTCGTACAATCCATTCTAATTCATTCGTGCGATCCATTCTAATTCATTCATACGATCCATTCTAATTCATTCGCATGAACCACTTTAATTCATTCGTACGATCCATTCTAATTCATTTGTATGATCCATTCTTATTCATTCGCACTAATGTGTCCATTCTAATTCATTCGTACGAACCATTCTAATTCATTCGCACGATCCATTCTAATTCTTTATTATGATCCATTCTAATTCATTCGTACGATTCATTCAAATTCATTCGTACGATCTATTCTAATTCATTCGTAGATCCATTCTAATTCATTCGCATGAATGTATCCATTCTATTTTATTCGTACGATCCATTCTAATTCATTTGCATGATCTATTCTAATTCATTCGTACGATCCGTTATAATTCATTCGTATGATCCATTCTAATTCATTCTTACGTTCTATTCTAATTCATTCGTACGATCCATTCTAATTCATTTGCATGAATATATCCAATCTAATTTATTCGTACGATCCGTTCTAATTCATTCGCACGATCCATTCTAATTCATTCATACGATACATTGTAATTCATTCGTACGATCCATTCTAATTCATTCGCACAAATGAATCCATTCAAATTCATTCTTATGTTCCTTTCTAATTCATTCGCATGATCCATTCTAATTCATTCGTACGATCCATTCTAATCCATTTGCACAAATATATCGATTCTAATTCATTCGTACGATCCATTCTAATTCATTTGCACAAATGTATCCATTCTAATTCATTCGTACGATCCATTCTAATTCATTCGCACAAATGTATCCATTCTACTTCATTCGTATGATCCATTCAAATTCATTCACACGATCCATTCTAATTCATTCATACGACCCATTCTAATTCATTCGTACGACCCATTCTAATTCATTCGCATGAATGTATCCATTTTTATTCATACGTATAGTCCATTCTAATTCATTCGTGCGATCCATTCTAATTCATTCGTACGATCCATTCTAATTTATTTGCATGAATGTATCCAATCTAATTTATTCGTACGATCCATTCTAATTCATTCGCACGATCCATTCTAATTCATTCATACGATCCATTGTAATTCATTCGTACGATCCATTCTAATTCATTCGGACAAATGAATCCATTCAAATTCATTCGTACGTTCCTTTCTAATTCATTCGCATGATCCATTCTAATTCATTCGTACGATCCATTCTAATCCATTCGCACAAATATATCGATTCTAATTCATTCGTACGATCCATTCTAATTCATTTGCACAAATGTATCCATTCTAATTCATTCATACGATCCATTCTAATTCATTCGCACAAATGTATCCATTCTACTTCATTCGTATGATCCATTCAAATTCATTCACATGATCCATTCTAATTCATTCATACGACCCATTCTAATTCATTCGTACGACCCATTTTTATTCATTCGTATGAATGTATCCATTCTAATTCATTCGTGCGATCCATTCTAATTCATTCGTACGATCCATTCTAATTCATTTCAACGATTGTATTCATTCTAATTCATTCGTACGATCCATTCTAATTCATTCTCACAATCTATTCTAATTCATTCGTATGATCCATTCTAATTCATTCGCACGATCCATTCTAATTCATTCGTATGAATGTATCCATTCTATATCATTCGTACGATCCATTCTAATTTCATTCGCACGATACATTCTAATTCATTCGTACGATCCATTCTAATTCTTTCGTATAATCCATTCTAATTCATTCGTACGATCCATTCTAATTCATTGCAAGAATGTATCTATTCTAATTGATTCGTACGATCCATTCTAATTCATTCGTATAATGCATTCTAATACATACGCACGATCCATTTTAAATTATTCGCAAGTTCCATTCAAATTTATTCGCACGATCTATTCTAATTCATTCGCACGAATGTATCCATTCTAATTCATTCGTACGATCCATTTTAATTCATTCGCACGATCTATTCTAATTCATTTGTACGATCCTTTTTAATTCATTCGTACGATCCATTCTAATTCATTTGCACGAATGTATCTATTCTAATTCATTCTTACGATCTATTCTAATTCATTCGCATGATCAATTCTAATTCATTCGTAGGATGCATTCTAATTCATTCGCACGAACGTATTCATTCTAATTCATTCATACGATCCATTATAATTTATTCGCATAAACCATTATAATTCATTCGTACGATCATTTCTAATTCATTCGTACGATCCATTCTAATTCATTCGCACGAATGTATCCATTCAAATTCATTCGTATGTTCCATTCTTATTCATTCAGACGATCCATTCTAATTCATTCGTACGATCCGTTCTAATTCATTCGTACGAATGTAACCATTCTAATTCATTCGTATGATCTATTCTAATTCATTCGCACGATCTATTGTAATTCATTCGCACGATCCATTCTAATTCATTCGCACGATCCATTCTAATTCATTCATACGATCTATTTTAATTCATTCGCATGAATGTATCCATTCTAATCCATTCGTACGATCCATTCTATTTCATTCGCACAATCCATTCTAATTCATTATAATTCATTCGTACGATCCTTTCTATTTCATTCGTACGATCCATTCTAATTCATTCGCACGAATGTATCCATTCAAATTCATTCGTATGTTCCATTCTTATTCATTCACACGATCCATTCTAATTCATTCGTACGATCCGTTCTAATTTATTCGTACGAATGTAACCATTATAATTCATTTGTATGATCTATTCTAATTCATTCGCACGATCTATTCTAATTCATTCGCACGATCCATTCTAATTCATTCGTACGATCCATTCTAATTCATTCGTATGATCCATTCTAATTCATTCATACGATCCATTCTAATTCATTCGCATGAATGTATCCATTCTAATCCATTCGTACGATCCATTCTATTTCATTCGCACAATCCATTCTAATTCATTCATACGATCCATTCTAATTCATTCGTACGATCCATTCTAATTCATCCGTACGATCCATTCTAATTAATTCACACGAATGTATCCATTCTAATTTGTTCGCACGATCCATTCTAATTCATTCCCACGATCCATTCTAATTCATTCGTACGATCCATTCTAATACATTCGCACGAATGCATCCATTCTAATTTATTCAATCCATTCTAATTCATTTGCATGATCCATTCTAATTCATTCGTACGATCCATTCTAATTCATTCGTACGATCCATTCTAATTCTTTCGTACGTTCCATTCTAATTCATTCTGATGAACTATTCTAATTCATTCGTATGATCCATTCTAATACATTCGCACGAATATATCCTTCTAATTCATTCGTACGATCCATTCTATTTCATTCACAAAATCCATTCTAATTCATTCGTACGATCCATTCTAATTCATTCGTACGATCCATTCTAATTCATTCGTATGATCCATTCTAGTTCATTCGCACTAATGTATCCATTCTAATTCATTCGTATATTCCATTCTAATTCATTCGTACAATGTATTTTAAATCATTGGCACGATCCATTCTAGTTTATTCATACGATCCATTCAAATTTATTCAAAGGATCCATTCTAATTCATTCGCACGAATATATCCATTCAAAATCATTCGTACGATCCTTTCTAATTCATTCACACGATCCATTCTAATTCATTCGTACAATCCATTCTAATTCATTCCTACGATCCATTCTAATTCATTCACACGATGTATCCATTATAATTCATTCGTACGATCCATTCTAATTCATTGGTTCGATCCATTCTAATTCATTCGCACGAATATATCCATTCTAATTCATTCGTACGATCCATTCTAATTCATTCGCATGATCCATTTTAATTCATTCATACGATCCATTCTAATTCATTCTCATGAATGTATCAATTCTAATTCATTCGTTTGATCTGTTCTAAGTCATTCGCATGATCCATTCTAATTCAATCGTACGATCCATTCTAATTCATTCGTACGATCCATTCTAATTTATTTGTACGATCCATTCTAATTCATTCGCACGAATGTATCTATTCTAATTCATTCGTACGATCCATTCTAATTCATTCATACGATCCATTCTAATTCATTCGCACGAATGTATCCACTCTAATTCATTCGTATGATCCATTCTAATTCATTCGTACGATCCATTTTAATTCATTCGCACGAATGTATCCAATCAAATTCATTCGTACGATCCATTCTATTTCATTCGCACGATCCATTCTAATTCATTCATACAATCCATTCTAATTCATTCGTACGATCCATTCTAATTCATTCGCACGAATGTATCCATTCTAATTCATTCGTACGATCCATTCTAATTTATTTGCACGATCAATTCTAATTCATTCATACGATACATTATAATTCATTCGTAGGATCCATTCTAATTCATTCGCACAAATGTATCCATTTTAATTCATTCGTACGATCAATTCTAATTCATTCGCACGATCCATTCTAATTCATTCATACGATCCATTATAATTCATTCGTACGATCCATTCTATTTCATTCGTACGATCCATTCTAACTCGTTTGTACGAATGTATCCATTCTAATTCATTCGTATGATCCATTCTAATTCATTCGCACGATCCATTTTAATTCATTCGTACGATCCATTCTAATTCTTTCGCACAAATGTATCCATTCTAATTCATTCGTACGATCCATTGTAATTTATTCGCACGATCCATTCTAATTCATTTGTACAATCCAATTTAATTCATTCATACGGTTCATTCTAATTCATTCGTACGATCCATTCTAATTCATTCTAATTCATTTGTACGATCCATTCTAGTTCATTCACAATATCCATTCTAATTCATTCGTACGATCCATTCTAATTCATTCGCACGAATGTATCCATACTAATTCATTTGTACGATCCATTCTAATTCATTCGTGCGATCTATTCTAATTCATTCGCACGAATGTATCCATTCTAATTCATTCGCACGAATGTATCCATTCTAATTCATTCGCACGAATGTATCGATTCTAATTCATTCGCACGATCCATTCTAATTCATTCGTACAATCAATTCTAATTCATTTGTACGATCCATTCTAATTCATTCGCACGAATGTATCCATTCTAATTCATTCGCACGATCCATTCTAATTCATTCGTATGATCCACTCTAATTCATTCGTACGATCCATTCTAGTTCGGTCGTACGATCCATTCTAATTCATTCGCACGAATGTATCCATTCAAATTCATTCATAGGATCCATTCTATTTAATTTGCACGGTCCATTCTAATTCATTCGTACGATCCATTCTAATCCATTCGTACGATTCATTCTAATTTATTCGTACGATCCATTCTAATTCATTCGCATGAATGTATCCATTCTAATTCATTCGTACGATCTATTCTAATTCATTTGTACGATCCATTCTTGTTTATTCGAACAAATGTATCCATTCTAATTCATTCGTAGGATCCATTCTAATTCATTAGCACGAATGTATCCATTCTAATTCATTCGTACGATCCATTCTAATTCATTCGCACGATCCATTCTAATTCATTCGCACGATCCATTCTAATTCATTCGCATGATCCATTCTAATTCATTCGCACGATCCATTCTAATTGATTCGTACCATTCGTATGCATGAATGTATCCATTCTAATTCATTCGTACGATCCATTCTAATTCATTCGCACGATCCATTCAAATTCTTTCGTACGATCCTTTCTAATTCATTCGTACGATCCATTCTAATTCTTTCGCACGATTGTATCCATTCTAATTCATTCGTACGATCCATTCTAATTCTTTCGCCCGAATATATCCACTCTAATTCATTCGTACGATCCATTCTAATTCATTCGTACGATGCATTCTAATTTATTCGTACGATCAATTCTAATTCATCATACGATCCATTCTAATTCATTCGTACAATCCATTCTAATTCATTCGCACAAATGTATCCATTCTAATTCATTCGTTCGATCCATTCTAATTCATTCACACGATCCATTCTAATTCATTCGTACGATCCATTCTAATTCATTCGCACAAAAGTATAATCCATTCTAATTCATTCGTACGATCCATTCTAATACATTCGTACGAACCATTCTAATTCATTCGCACCAATGTATCCATTCTAATTCATCAGTACGATCTATTCTATTTCAATCGCACGATCCATTCTAATTCATTCGTACTATCCATTCTAATTCATTCGTTTGATCCATTCTAATTGATTCGCACGAATGTATCCATTCTAATTCATTCGCACGAACCATTCTAATTCATTCGTATGATCCATTCTAATTCATTCATACGAACCATTCTAATTCATTTGCACGAATGTATCCATTCAAATTCATTCGTATGATCCATTCTAATTCATTCGCACGATCCATTCTAATTCATTCGTACAATCCATTTTAATTCATTCCTACGATCCATTCTAATTCATTCACACGATGTATCCATTATAATTCATTCGTACGATTTATTCTAATTTATTCGTACGATCCATTCTAATTGATTTGCACGAATGTATCCATTCTAATTCATTCGTACGATCCATTCTAATTCATTCGCATGATCCATTTTAATTCATTCGTACGATCCATTCTAATTCATTCGCATGAATGTATCCATTCTAATTCATTCGTATGATCTATTCTAATTCATTCACACGATCCATTCTAATTCAATCGTACGATCTATTCTAATTAATTCGCACGATCCATTCTACTTCATTCGTACGATCCATTCTAATTCATTCGCACGAATGTATCCATTTAATTCATTCATACGATCCATTCAAATTCATTCACACGATCCATTATAATTCGTTCGTACAATCCATTCTAATTCATTCGCACGAATGTATCCACTCTAATTCATTCGTATGATCCATTCTAAATCATTCATACGATCCATTTTAATTCATTCGCACGAATGTATCCAATCTAATTCATTCGTACGATCCATTCTATGTCATTTGCACGATCCATTCTAATTCATTCATACAATCCATTCTAAGTCATTCGTACGATCCATTCTAATTCATTCGCACGAATGTATCCATTCTAATTCATTCATACGATCCATTCTAATTAATTCGCACGATCTATTCTAATTCATTCGTACGATACATTATAATTCATTCATATGATCCATTCTAATTCATTCACACAAATGTATCCATTCTAATTCATTCGTACGATCCATTCTAATTCATTCGCACGATCCATTCTAATTCATCCATACGATCCATTATAATTCATTCGTACAATCCATTCTATTTCATTCATACAAATCCATTCAAACTCGTTTGCACGAATGTATCCATTCTAATTCATTCGCACGATCCATTCTAATTCATTCGCACGATCCATTCTAATTGATTCGCACGAATGTATCAATTCTAATTCATTCATACGATCCATTATAATTTATTCGCACGATCCATTCTAATTCATTTGTACGATCCATTCTAATTCATTCGTACGATCCATTCTAATTCATTCGTATGATCCATTCTAATTCATTATAATTCATTTGTACGATCCATTCTAATTCATTCAAACTATCCACTCTAATTCATTTGTACGATCCATTCTAATTCATTCGCACGATCCATTCTAATTCATTTGTACGATCCATTATAGTTCAGTCGTACGATCCATTCTACTTCATTCGTACGATCCATTCTAGTTCAGTCGTACGACCAATTCTAATTCATTCGTACGATCCATTCTAATTCATTCGTACGATCCATTCTAATTCATTTGTACGATGCATTCTAATTCATTCACACTATCCACTCTAATTCATTCGTACGATTTATTCTAATTCACTCGCACGATCCATTCTAATTCATTTGTACAATCCATTCTAATTCATTTGTATGATCCATTCTAATTCATTCGTACGATCCATTCTAGTTCAGTCGTACGATCCATTCTAATTCATTCGTACGATCCATTCTAATTCATTCGCACGAATGTATCCAATCTAATTCATTCGTACGATCCATTCTAATTCATTCGCACGAATGTATCCATTCTAATTCATTCGCACGATCCATTCTAATTTATTCGCACGATCCATTCTAATTCATTTGCATGATCCATTCAAATTTATTCGTACGATCCATTCTAATTGATTCGTACCATTCGTACGCACGAATGTATCCATTCTAATTCATTCGTACGATCCATTGTAATTCAATCGTACGATCCATTCTAATTCTTTCGCACGAATGTATCCATTCTAATTCATTCGTACGATCCATTCTAATTCTTTTGCCCGAATGTATCCATTCTAATTCATTCGTACGATCCATTCTAATTCATTCGTACGATCCTTTCTAATTTATTCGTACGATCAATTCTAATTCATTTGTACGATCCATTCTAATTCATTCGTACGATCCATTCTAATTCATTCGCACAAATGTATCCATTCTAATTCATTCGTACGATCAATTCTAATTCATTCGCACGATCCATTCTAATTCATTCATACAATCCATTCTAATTCATTCATATGATCCATTCTAATTCATTTGCACGAATGTATCCATTCAAATTCATTCATACGATTCATTCTAATTCATTCGCGCGATCCATTCTAATTCATTTGTACAATCCATTCTAATTCATTCCTACGATCCATTCTAATTCATTCACACAATGTATCCATTATAATTCATTCGTACGATCCATTCTAATTTATTCGTACGATCCATTCTAATTCATTCGCACGAATGTATCCATTCTAATTCATTCGTACGATCCATTCTAATTCATTCGCATGATCCATTTTAATTTATTCGTATGATCCATTCTAATTCATTCGCACGAATGTATCCATTCTAATTCATTCGTATGATCTATTCTAATTCATTCGCACGATCCATTCTAATTCAATCGTAAGATCCATTCTATTTCATTCGTATGATCCATTCTAATTCATTCGCACGAATGTATCCATTCTAATTCATTCATACGATCCATTCTAATTCATTCGCACGATCCATTCTAATTCATTCATACGATCCATTCTAATTCATTCGCACGAATGTATCCAATCTAAGTCATTCGTATGCTCCATTCTAATTCATTCGTACGATCCATTTTAATTCATTCGCACGAATGTATCCAATCTAATTCATTCGTACGATCCATTCTATTTCATTTGCACGATCCATTCTAATTTATTCATACAATCCATTATAATTCATTCGTACGATCCATTCTAATCCATTCGCACAAATATATCGATTCTAATTCATTCGTACGATCCATTCTAATTTATTTGCACGAATGTATCCATTCTAATTCATTTGTACGATCCATTCTAATTTATTCGAACAAATGTATCCATTCTACTTCATTCGTATGATCCATTCAAATTCATTCACACGATCCATTCTAATTCATTCATACGACCCATTCTAATTCATTCGTACGACCCATTCTAATTCATTCACATGAATGTATCCATTTTTATTCATACGTACAGTCCATTCTAATTCATTCGTGCGATCCATTCTAATTCATTCGTACGATCCATTCTAATTCATTTGAACGAATGTATTCATTGTAATTCATTCATACGACCCATTCTAATTCATTCTCACGATCCATTCTAATTCATTCGTATGATCCATTCTAATTCATTCGCACGATCCATTCTAATTCATTCGCATGATCCATTCTAATTTATTCGCACGAATGTATCCATTCTATATCATTTGTACGATCCATTCTAATTTCATTCGCACGATACATTCTAATTCATTCGTATGATCCATTCTAATTCATTCGTATGATCCATTCTAATTCATTCGTATGATCCATTCTAATTCATTCGCATGAATGAATCTATTCTAATTGATTCGTACGATCCATTCTAATTCATTCGTACAATGCATTCTAATTCATTCGCATGATCCATTTTAAATTATTCGTAAGATCCATTCAAATTTATTCGCACGATCAATTCGAATTCATTCACACGAACGTATCCATTCTAATTCATTCATACGATCCATTCTAATTCATTCGCACGATCTATTCTAATTCATTTGTATGATCCTTTTTTATTCATTCGTACGATCCATTCTAATTCATTCGCACAAATGTATCCATTTTAATTCATTCGTACGATCAATTCTAATTCATTCGCACGATCCATTCTAATTCATTCATACGATACATTATAATTCATTCGTACGATCCATTCTATTTCATTCGTACGATCCATTCTAACTCGTTTGTACGAATATATCCATTCTAATTCATTCGTATGATCCATTCTAATTCATTCGCACGATCCATTTTAATTCATTCGTACGATCCATTCTAATTCATTCGCACAAATGTATCCATTCTAATTCATTCGTACGATCCATTATAATTTATTCGCACGATCCATTCTAATTCATTTTTATGATCCAATCTAATTCATTCATACGATCCATTCTAATTTATTCGTACGATCCATTCTAATTCATTCTAATTCATTTGTACGATCCATTCTAGTTCAATTACAATATCCATTCTAATTCATTCGTACAATCCATTCTAATTCATTCGCACGAATGTATCCTTACTAATTCATTTGTACGATCCAATATAATTCATTCGCACGATCCATTCAAATTCATTCGTACGATCCATTCTAATTCATTCGCACGAATCTATCCATTCTAATTCATTCGCACGAATGTATCCATTCTAATTCATTCGCATGATCCATTCTAATTCATTCGCACGATCCATTCTAATTCATTCGTACAATCAAGTCTAATTCATTCGTACGATCCATTCTAATTCAGTCGCATGAATGTATCCATTCTAATTCATTTGCACGATCTATTCTCAATCATTCGTACGATCCATTCTAATTCATTCGTACGATCCATTCTAGTTCAATCGTATAATCCATTCTAATTCATTCGTACGATCCATTCTAATTCATTCGCACGAATGTATCCATTCAAATTCATTCATGGGATCCATTCTAATTAATTTGCATGGTCCATTCTAATTCATTCGTACAATACATTCTAATCCATTCGTACGATTCATTCTAATTTATTCGTACGATCCATTCTAATTCATTCGCATGAATGTATCCATTCTAATTCATTCGTACGATCCATTCTTATTTATTTGAACAAATGTATCCATTCTAATTCATTCGTACGATCCATTCTAATTCATTCGCACGAATGTATCCATTCTAATTCATTCGTACGATCCATTCTAATTCATTCGCACGATCCATTCTAATTCATTCGCATGATCCATTCAAATTCATTCGCACGATCCATTCTAATTGATTCGTACCATTCGTACGCATGAATGTATCCATTCTAATTCATTCGTACGATCTATTCTAATTCTTTCGTACGATCCATTCAAATTCTTTCGTACGATCCTTTCTAATTCATTCGTATTGTTGGGGGTAGCTGAAGCTCGCCCAGGAGTTCGCCACCCCCCCGTGCTCGCCAAATCATCTTGACAGGGAGCGGGATCCACATTGGGCTGAAGGGGCCCTGGGCAAAGAGCTCGCTCGGGAGCTCACCCAAGCTCGCTTAGGAGCTCGCCAAAGCTCGCTCAGAAGCTCGCCCAAGTTCGCTCAGGAGCTCGCCCAAGCTCGCTCAGGAGCTCGCCCAAGCTCGCTCGGGAGCTCGCCTAAGTTCACTCGGGAGCTCGCCAAAGCTCGCTCAGGAACTCGCCCAAGCTCGCTCAGGAGCTCGCTTAGCTCGCTCCAGAGCTCGCCCAAGCTCGCCCGGACCCCTGTTTATCGAAGAGGTCGCTCCTGCGAGGTCCGACTCTTGATAAATATGGAGGAAAGGACGGAGCAGTGCAGGGCGAGCTTGCCTTTGCTTCCTCCCTAAGACCGCCCAGACTTGAACATTCCAGAGTAGCCACCTGGCCGCGACAAGAAAGATGCTCTCCCCCACTCAAACCACCTGGCAGGCTTGACGATAGAATGTCAGGGCGCGAGTACCAAGGACTGTCAGACCCACGCGAGCCAGAACGTGGGGGTCTAGAAGGCTCTGGAAAGAATCTCCACGTGTCGGGCCACGGTAGGCCGCCAATTGCTATAAATGCTCACCCCCAGGCTCCATAGTACAGGTTGGAAATCCTTTTCCCTACCATTTTGGTATACAACAGCTCGCCGTTGTGCACCCGTGATTGACTTGAGCGTCGGAGGGTCTGCGCTCCTAAGGGAGCCAGCCGTTCTCACGCTCTCTTTTCTTTGTCATGCAGGCAGCCCGCACGGACCAGCGAAAAATCCCCCAAACATTTGGCGCCGTCTGTGGGATCCTTTCAAATGGTTCCTACGAGAACGCCCACGACCACGCGGTTGAACACCATGGGCTCTCGTAACCCAAAGATGGCTCCGGCGACAAGGGGACGCAGGTGACCGAGGACCCGTGCGAGGTCTGCGCGCAGCGAACCTCCTGTTGAGACCCCCCAGCCCCATGTCCCGCTCAGTGACCAGCTCCTATTAGAGATGTTGGCCACCCAGCGGGCCATGATGGAGGAACTGACGCGACTGCGTCAGGTTCCGGCGGCCAGCCGACGGTCCGGGCCGGTGAAGACGGCATCTCCGGTGCGACCACCAGTTTCAACATCGTGCCCCCCCACGACCATTCCGGCTCGGCAGGTTTCCCATCCGGAACCCCCGGTCGAGAGAGCGGCCGTGCGCAGGGTGCCGGAAACCCCGCTTACGAGGTTGCAGAAGCTAGTAACCCAGCGGTCTAGCAACCAGGCGACCTCGCGGGCGACCATCCCTCGCCGCCGTAGCCGGAGCACCGATTCTGACGAGTCGGAGGCCAGGTCTCTAGAGCGGGATCGCGACCCGCGCCATCGGCGATGAGGGAAAGAGCCCGCGGTGGCTATACCTTCCGAAGCTCGAGAGGCAACGGCCTCCCACAGACCAACCGCCACGCTGAAGGAATTCGCGGGCGAACAGCGAGGAGGCCACCGAGCGGTAGCCCCCGAGGGTCGCCGCGGGGTGGATCCGAACCTCCCTCGAGGGAGCGTGCACGGCCGCCCAGGAACTGCGCAGCAGCCTCTGGGAGTTTTCCCCGGGCACTGGCAGCGACCTAACGCGACGGTAGACCTGCTGGAGGACCTCGCAGCCCACGGGGGTAGCTCGCCCTTCACGAGCGAGGTACACCAAGGAGGCTTCCCTCACCATTGGACCCCGCCTAAGTTTGTACTGTTCGATGGATCGCAAGATCCAGTCGACCATCTATTGGCTTACCGGAAGCTGTTATTTTTCTGGGACCAAGACCATGTCTTGTGCCGGGCTTTCCCGAGCAGTTTGACGGGCTCGGCGTTAAACTGGTTCCACAAATTGCCTTCGGGCACCATTCCAGATTTCCCTACTCTCTCCAGACTGTTTCTGGAGCAGTACCGCTGCAACAGGCAGCCCCCTAAGAGGATTGAGTCTCTTTTCACCTTGGGCATGGGAGCCCGCGAAACCCTTCGAAGCTTCGCGACGCGATTTCGAAGCACCTACCTCGCTCTGGAGGACGCTGTCGGCCAAGATCGCACGACGGTGAGCGCTTTCCGGAACGCCCTCCCGGAGGGAAGTAAACTTCATGACGCGCTGGTGATTAAAGATCCTCGCAGTCGAGCAACGACCTCCTCCGGCTCTGCGACCTCTCGTCGTTAAGGCTGTGGAGAGGCGGGAGGTCCCACTGGTGGTACCTTTGCCCGGACCGCCCGCAGCTCCTACCGTACAGCCCGCTGAAATCCCCGCGGTGGTCGCTGGAAGGCCGGCGAACTGGCGCCTGCCTCCGGGACCCGGGGAGCGGGATTTCACCGTGCTAACCCACTCGCCAGGGCAAATCTTTCACCAAATCCGGAATAAACCTTTCTTTCAGTATCCACCCCCCCTACAAGTCGGGGAGCCCGGCTCTACCGACAGCACGCGGCGGTGCGCCTTCCATCGCAGCCCCGGGCATCACACCAACAGATGCCGGGCTCTGAAGAACCACCTAGAGGACTTGGTCACCCAGGGGCATTTGGATCAGTTCATTTCGCCTCCAAGGAGATTCGAGGTGATACCGGCGCGGGCTCCTCGAAAGGGAGATCGCCCGGGGCTCGCTGAGCCCGCCCTGCCTCCACCTCCCCCGGGAGGGCCGGTGGTCTGTCACACCATCAACGAGCGTCTGAGCGGCCCAAGATCCAGCAACGAGGTTCGTCGACAGGTTAGAGAGATGGAGCGGGTTCAGAAGGTATTCTCTGTTTCTCTAACCCCTGTATTACTCCAAACACCGAGGGTGGAAGCCCGAGACTTCATTTGGTTCTTGGAGGAGGACATGGCCGGGGTGGTTACCCCCCACAATGATCCCCTCATCATACGCCTTATGATGGCGAACATCGAAGTAAGGCGGGTCCTGGTTGACCCAGGAAGTGCCGTAGACATCCTGTTCTTGTCGGCCTTCCAGCGAATGGGATTGAGACAAATTGATTTGTCTCCCTCAACGGGTTCGCTCACCGGTTTCACTGGCGAGGTCGCTAAGGTGGTAGGGGAGATAACCCTCACCGTAACGGCGGGCCCGGAGGTACGCCAAGTCCGCTTCGCGGTGGTAGATAGTCAGTCCGCTTTCAATGCCATCCTTGGGCGACCTTGGCTGAGGCAAACGAAAGCGGTGTCCTCGCCCAATCACCAGGCCCTCAAATTTCCCACCGGTGGAAGGGTCGTGGTAATTCGAGGAGACCAGGTCGCCGCTACCAGGTGCGAGCAGGACGTCTTTCACCTCGCAGACGTTGAGGTCGCTGAGGCCAAGAGGCCCGCGCCCTCCTAGCAATTAACGCCCACCTCGAGCGGGCTCCCTCAAAGCCCGAGAGAGGTCTCCTCGCTTAAATCCCCTACTTCACCCTCGGGTGGGAGCGGTGTGGATCTTGAGCTTGAGGAGAAAGGTTGCCCACCAGGGTCCCAGAGAGGAAGTTTTCCCATTGCCGAGCCGCTACAAGAAGTTAACATTGGTAGCGAGGACGGACCGAGGATTGTTAGCCTCGGGACCTCGCTAACCAAGGGCGAGGTCCTGGCCCTGACCAATATACTCAGGGAATACCGCGATGTATTCGCCTGGAGTTTCGCGGACATGCCAGGGATTGACCCGGAGGTCGCCTGTCATCGTCTGCACACCATGAAAGAATTCCCGCCGGTCAAGCAAAAAGTTCGGCACATACCTGCTGCGAAGTCCATTGCAGTGGCAGCAGAGATAGACAAGCTAGAGCGAGCTGGCTTTATACGCGAGGTGCACTTCCCCGAGTGGATTTCCAACATCGTGGCGGTGCCCAAGAAGAGCGGAGCGGTCAGAGTGTGCATCGACTTCTTCGACCTTAACAAAGCATGTCCGAAGGACGGATTCCCCCTTCCGCGAATAGGCGTGCTGGTCGACGCAGCTGTCGGGTTCCGGGCCTTATCTTTTATGGACGGATATTCGGGGTATAACCAGATACCTCTCCACGTCGAAGATCAGGAGAATACCGCATTCTATTCTGGGGCGGGCTACGAGAAGCTATTCTGCTACCGAGTGATGCCTTTTGGACTTAAGAACGCTGGAGCGACCTACCAAAGGTTAGTCACTCAGATGTTTAAGGGTCAGATCGGCAGGAATGTCGAAGTTTATGTAGATGACCTCCTGGTGAAAAGTCGAAAGCGAGAGGGGCATGTCGCCGATCTCCGCAAAACCTTCGAAGTGCTGAGAAAGTACCAAATGAGACTAAACCCGGCGAAGTGCGCATTCGAGGTGACTTCTTGGAAATTCCTCGGGTACCTGGTCACCCACAGGGGGATCGAGGCCGACCCTGGGCAAATCCGAGCACTTGTCGAAATGCCCGCACCAAGAACCCGGCAGGAGGTCCAAAGGTTGAGCGGGCGAATCGCCGCGCTAAATCGGTTCATCTCCAAATCCTCAGACAATTGCCGACCTCTTTTCGAGCTACTACGAAAAGGAGCGAGCATTTGTTGGGATGAAAAGTGCGAGCGCGCCTTTCAGAAGATCAAGGACTATCTGGCGAGTCCGCCAATCCTAGCGGCACCCAAAGATGGCGCCAAGCTTGGCGTATATCTCGCGGTCACAGAGAATGCGGTAAGCGGGGTCCTTGTTGTAGAAGAAGCAAAGGTTGAGCGGCCTGTCTACTTTGTAAGCCACACAATGCTTCCTGCCGAGCTCTGGTATCGACCAATCGAGAAGGTCGCATTAGCCTTGGTCCTTACCGCGAGAAAGCTTCACCCCTACTTCTCGGCGCACACTGTCAAAGTCATCATAGAGCACCCTCTGAAGAGCGCACTCTCCAGACCCTCGGTAGCCGACAGGCTCTATCGATGGTCCGCCGAGCTCGCCGCCTATGGTCTGGAGTATGTCCCTCGAGTTGCCATCAAAGGGCAGGCTCTCGCCGATTTCTTGGCGGACTTCCCCATAGAAGAACCGGTCCAGTACCAGGAGGATGAGCCAACTGAGGCACACCCTGGGAAGGCGAGGTTCTTGGACAACCAAGGTGAGCTTTCTCTAACTAAGCGTTCAGAGGTGGCGGGCTGGGAATTATTCGTCGATGGATCCTCCAACGCTTCGGGGGCTGGGATCGGGGTCGCACTGATCGCCCAGTCAGTACTTCTGGAGAAATCAGTCCGGCTGGATTTTGCCGCTACCAACAATGAGGCAGAATATGAGGCGCTGCTGGCTGGTCTGGAGCTCGCTCAAGAGGTAGGCGCCAAACGCTTGAAGGTCTTTAGTGATTCCCAGCTAATTATTTGCCAAATCAATGGGGAGTACGCCTCCCAAGATGCACGAATGGCGGGCTACGTGGATCTGGTAAAGGGCAAGGCCGCGGAGTTCGAAAAGATCTCCTTCGAGCAAATTCCGCGAGCCGATAATAGGCGAGCTGATGCCTTGGCAAACGTCGCCTCCCTGCTGGGAACATCAGAAGCTCGCCAGATTCTCATCGAGGTCCAAAATCAGTCTCGGCTCCAACTGATAGAGCCGGCTGTTAACCAAGTCTCTGCCGACGTATCACCCGGCGGATGGACCACCCCCATTCTTCGTTTTCTCCAGAAGGGCGAACTTCCAGAGGCTAGAGAGGAAGCCCGGCGAGTGGAGAAATGCGTTGGTCGCTATCTCATTCGCTGGGATCGCCTTTTTCGAAGATCTTTTGGCGGGCCAAATCTTCGTTGCATCGAGAGCCCGGAGACCGAAGAAGTTTTGAATTGCATTCACTCTGGCGAGCTGGGAAACCACGCTGGTGGGCGGTCTCTAGCCGCGAAAGTGCGGAGGCAAGGATACTGGTGGCCCACTCTGGAGCAAGACGCTTTGAAGGTCGCTCAGAGGTGCATCCAATGCCAGAGGCATGCCCCCACAAATCATATGCCCGCAGAAGAACTGCATCCTCTGGCGAGCCCCTGGCCTTTCTAGCAATGGGGGCTGGACATTGTGGGACCTTTCCCCGTGTCAGCCCGGCAAAAGAAATTCATCTTAGTGGCCACGGACTACTTCACTAAATGGGTGGAAGCGGTCCCACTAGCTAAGATAGGTGAAAAGCAAGTGAAAGACTTCCTTTGGAAGAACATTTTCTGCCGGTTCGGTCTGCCTCGGGTACTTATCACCGACAATGGTCGCCAGTTCGACAATCGCTTGATCAGAAGCTTTTGCGTTGAATATGGAGTCGACCTGAGGTTCTCGTCCCCAAGGTACCCTCAAAGCAACGGGCAGGCCGAAGCAACGAATCGCGTGATCCTAGACAACCTCAAGAAAAGGCTGGAAGGGAAAAAAGGATTGTGGGAGCAGGAGCTCGATGGAGTCTTGTGGGCCTATCGCACTACCCCATGTCCCCTTTCAGTCTCACTTATGGTTGCGAGGCCGTGCTACCCATCGAAGCCGAGCTGCCCACTGAAAGAAGGCTTGCGTCGGAGGAGGTCGATAACGACAAACTGCTCGCCGACTCCCTCGACCAGCTCGAAGAACGACGAGAGCGCACCAACCTGCACCTCGCCGGATACAGACAAGAAATGAAGCACGTATATGACAAAAGAGTCCGCCATCGGGCATTCAAGGCTGGTGACATGGTGATGAGAAAGGTGTTCGCAAACACACAGGAGCCTAATGCAGGGAAGCTCGCGGCGAACTTGGAAGGCCCCTACATAATACGCGAAGCACGAGGCTCGGGGGCTTACCAGTTGATGACCGCTGAAGGCGACCTGTTAGAGCGACCTTGGAATGCCTTGCACCTCCGAAAGTTTTATGCATGAGACCAGGGGAGTTTGTAAACCATCTTCTGAAGTTATGAATGAACGATAGAGGTTTCAACAAAGAATTTAACTCGGAAACTCGGCGCAGCAAGAGTTCGCATGATTATAAAGTGTAGTCCGCCGTTGTGCGGACTTAAAGCTAGACCGGGATCCTCAGAGGCAGCCAGTGGGCGACCTTGAGCTTCCCTGGATAGTCCACCGTTGTGCGGACTTAAAGCTAGACCGGGATCCTCAGAGGCAGCCAGTGGGCGACCTTGAGCTTCCCTGGGTAGTCCACCGTTGTGCGGACTTAAAGCAAGACCGAGATCCTCAGAGGTAGCCAGTGGGCGACCTTGAGCTTCCCGGGGCAGTCCGCCGTTGTGCGGACTTAAAGCAAGACCGGGATCCTCAGAGGCGGCCAGTGGGCGACCTTGAGCTTCCCGGGGCAGTCCGCCGTTATGCGAACTTAAAGCAAGACCGGGATCCTCAGAGGCAGCCAGTGGGCGACCTTGAGATTCCTGGGGAAGTCCACTACCTAGTGGACTCTAAACCTAACCGGGATCCTTCGCGTTCACCTGCCATGAACGGAAGCATCCTGGCGTGGACAAACCCCTCAAAGGGCAAGTCCGCTAAATAGGATCATCGAGGGAAATTAACCGGGCAGGGGGCACCTAGCACTTATTAGTTTTCTTCAAAAATAAAAATGGTTTAAGGCTCTGAGTGTAGGGAAGTTTTTGAAGTCATTTGGTTCGCTTATCGTTTTCCGGGCTCAGAGACTATTTGAGTTTTAGCGAGCATGCCGAGTTTTTCGTTTGCATATATTTTAAAACAAAAATGTTGAATCGAATTAGCTGCCTCGCCCGGGGTATCACTCTCGAGATCGCTGCGAAACTCCTAAAGCGGACTCACGAGCGACACAGAGAAAGAAAGAAACGCATAGGCGAACTCAAGAAGATGAAGATTTCATTTCATTGATTAACAAAAATTACAAAAACAGCTACAAGGCTGCGAGCTCAAGGCTTGCTAGTCTCTGCCCCACTGTCGTCCCCTCGGCGCCGCTTCTTCGACCTCTCGGTTTTGTACTTTTCCACAGCGGCCAGGGCGCCTTTCTTGAGGAGATCGTCCAGCTGGGCCTGGAGGCGACCTTGTTGAGCCCGAAGGCCTTCGGTGTGCGTCTCCTTCAGGGCGGCGATCTCTGTCTTCAGAGCAGCAACCTCGCTTTGAAGTTGAGTCGCCTCCTTCCTAGCGGCCTCTCTGGCAGTAGCGGCCTCGTCCCGCTCCGCCACGGCCTTTTTGAGGTCGTCGGAGGTCTTGAGCTGGGCCGTCTTCAGCTCGGCCATGCCCGACACTAGGGTCGCGACCCTCTGCCGAAGCTCCTCCGCCTCTTTCAGAGCCACGGCGTGCGAAGCCCGCTGGAGCTCGTGGATGTGCTCGTCCACCTTGCGCTCGGACCCCCGAAGGGAATCGTCAAACAAAGCGGCCAGCACCTTCCCGGCCCCAGCGACCTCCGCGGCCAGCGCCTGGCTCTGTTTCTCCGCCTGCATAAGGAAGATGAAAAAGTTAGCAAAAAGCAAAAATTAACATTTTTGGTGGAAGGGTCAGAGAGAGCAAGATGTACCTCAGCCAGGCGTTCGCTTATTGAAGCGAAGGGGGCTCGGGCGAAGACATTGCGGCCTAGCAGCTGCCGCACGTAGTAGGGCGCCCTCCCCTCCTCCGCAGAGGAGCCCGCGCTGGGACCCCCCGGAGCTTCGGTAGGAGGGGGCACGCCGGGAGGAGTGGGGGCTGGCACCTCCCCCGGGCGAGCTCCGGCTGCTGGCGGGCTTGGAGGGTCCGCCCTGACCCCCTTGGCCTCCGACGCCGAGCTGGAGGACTTGGAGTCGGAGCCAATATCCACGAAGGAGGGGGACCTATAGATCAAGTCCCCCAGATCCTCCGGGAAGTCCGCTTTCTCCTTGCCCCGTCCAGATGACGAGGGCAGAGGAGCGGGTACGGAAGCTGCAGGGGGTGTAGAGGTCGCAGCGGCGGCAGGGGTTTCTCGCCCACTGTCCTCGCGGGAAATTTCCCGAGGAGCAGAGGGTGGCACCCCGCCCTGCTGGACCTCCACCCCGGCGGGAAGAGGTGGAAGCTCCTGCCTGCTCGGTCCCGCCCCTGGTGCGGGAGCTGATGGAGCCGGGGGCTTCTCCACTTGGGCGGGAGCGGCAGGCTCCGCCCGAGGAGCGTGAGGGGCGGACTCCTCCTCCTCGGAGCCTGGTGCCTCCTCCTCGGAGTCCGTCCAACTGGGCTCCGAGTCCAAGCCCGCCTCCTCCAGCGCTTTTCGCCGCTACTCCGTCTGGACGTTCGAAGGCGCGGGCCCCGCAAGTTTTACCTTCTTCTTCCCGCGGGCCTCCATCTCCGGCGTCAGCACTGCTACACGGAGAGGGACGGTCAGATCGCCCGGGAAGTAGCCCATTAATATCTGAACCATCCCGGATTCGACTTCCGCCATGGTTAGCGGGAGGTCGATGTTCGGGTCGTCGGGCTCGACCATTTGAATCTTGCGGCGAACAATTTGAGTTGGAGTGGGAGGCTGACCTGGGCCGGCGTCCGGGCGAGGAGGTTGCGAGGGAGCGGAGGCTTCGCCCTGGTGGAGCATCTCCATGGTGTCGGGGTCGTTGAGACGGATGGGCGAAGCCCGCCTCCGGACCGTCTTCTTGCGGGGGTTGCCTCCCGAGCTCCCTGCCCCCTTGCTGGCCCCTTTGGAGGGAGGAGGGACGTTCTGCATTGGCGGAATAGCGCCGACCTCCTCCTCCTTCTTCTTCCGGGTGATCTTCTGCTTCAGCAGAATAACGTCGGTCTTCCCGTCCTTCAACTGGAAGGCGAAGTCGGGGGCAGTGATCTTCTCCGGAGTCCGCCCCCCGAGGTAGTGAAGGAACGCCTCGTCCAGGATCGCTCCCGGTCGGGAGCGATGCACTTCTTCTTCCCCGCCCGGAAGGAGGCGATCTCCCGGAAGACCGCCGTCGGGGGAACCCCGGGGTGGGCCGGGACTCCGCTGTGCCGCCCGCGCCAGTCACCGACTGCCACGAAAGGATAGTCCTTCCAGTGGCGGTCCTTGCTCTCGATGGTGGAGAAGGGGAGCACCTCGCCAGGCCGCTCGGAGAGGTAGAAGTAGCCGCAGCCCGCGGTGCTGAAGACCGGCCTGTGGGTGCAAATTTTGGTAAAGAAGGTTGCCAACAGCGGGACCCACCGGCCCTGCCTGGTGGGCCCCCGAAAACCACAGCGGAACCCACCGGCCCTGCCTGGTGGGCCCACGAAGACAACCACGGGACCCACCGTCCCTGCCTGGTGGGCCCACGAAGACTACCACGGGACCCACCGGCCCTGCCTGGAGGATCCCCAAATACGGCAGCAGAAACCGCCATTTGCCCCGGAATCCCTCTCCGGGAAGTCTATAAATAGCAGAGCCTTCGAATGTAAAAGGATCGAATCTCAGATCCAGAATCTGATTTCCAGTTCTGATTTTCAGAAACCACAGCTCTGAAATTTCTATCTCCTCACCCTTCACCTCTCTTTGATAATCTTCTTGTCTTTGTAGGGATCAAAGAAGCTGCAGTAACACTCGGCCTGTCGAGGTTACTTCGAGAAAAGTGTTAGTGAATTCGGGTTGCTCCCTATAGCACGGAGACGTAGGCTTTGGCTGAACTCCGAGATCACATCTCTCGTGTCTAACTCACTCTGATTGCATCTCTCTCTGCTCGTGAATTGAGAACGTCAACTTCAATCAATAGATCGACCAACAATCTTCGACGTCAACTTCAACTTCAATTGACTGGTGCTGCGAAAATCTTCGGGTCGGCACGAAGATTTTCCCCTACAGTTTGGCGCCGTCTGTGGGATCCGAGCAAAAAGTCGAGCTCTCTCCACTACTACTTGATTGGTTGAGCATACAACTAATCTTGATAGCCAAACTTCCTCGCCTCCTCGGTTGATCAGACAACTGATCGAACGTCGGCACTCTCGTTACACCCTTCGCTCTCTGAATGGCGAGGACAAAACACCAGGGTCAACCAGAAGGAAGTAACACTCAACAACAAGCTCGTCCTGAGACTCGTTCAATGAGTCAAAGGCTCAACTTTGGGCAGCCCCTTGCTGCCCCCGAGATGGGGGTTCGTTCAGGGAGTGGGAGATCTGTCGATCGACCTATCGCCCATCCTGCACGACAATCGGTTGGGCAAACTGCCCCCACTCCTGCTGAAGACCCTCCATCGACCTACCAAATCTCTGCGGTCGATTTCCAACTGCTCCAATTGGCGAAGCAAAACGCCACCCTCACCGCTGAGAGGGATGCTCTGAAGAAAGCAGCTTCCGAGGCTGGGATCGCACTACCTATTCCCTCTACAAGTGAGAGGGTCGATCTTCCTCGACATTCAATTCACTCCGAGCAACGGAGGTCAATGGGCACTGCTGCCCTCGAGAGGATTCGACGCGACCCAACTCCCTCTGCTGCTCCTTGGCAGCAGAGTGTTTGGGACCGCCTCGACGACGAGTCCTCCCAATCATCCTCTGGCCACAACCGCGACAAGAGGGCACCTTCAAAGCTCAACGTGCCAAGGAAGCACCAGATGAAAGGCGCTCCTTCAAAGAGTAGAGTCTCCCCTTCCATTCCACTTCAACGTGGACTTGGATCGGACCTTCGACATCGACTTCAACCGACAAATACTACAATGCCTGAGTAAGACCTTGCGATCTTGCCTCTTGACCCACCTCTAGGTCGAGGACACGGTCGTAGGGATGGGTATTCTTCTGCCGGGCCTCTACATCGAAGTCTCTTCGAGACAACATTTCCAAGGGGATGGAGAACTCCTATCCTCCCCAAATTCAACTGCATCAGAGGAGATCCAACTCTCCATATACTCGCCTTCAAGCAAGCTCTAACGCCGCACGAAGAAGAAAACAACGTGCTCTGTCGCACCTTCGCAGGAAGTCTCGATGAGCCATCGCTCGACTGGTATCACAATCTCCGAGCTGGATCCATCACCCAGTTCGATGTTTTGGCTAAACTTTTCGTGCAGCATTATCAGCTCAATCTGAAGCCCGAGAAGAAGCTCGACTCTCTCTATCGACTAAGGATGGGTGCTGACGAGACACTCCGAAGTTTCACTAGGAGGTTTCGCAACGAGCATGCTGCCCTCTCTGGAAGACATCTGGATGATGAAGCCATTATGTTGGCTTTCCAGAATGCTCTCCGCTTCGATCTACACATCTACAACGACTTCATCCGCAATCCCCCTCCTTCTCTGGGTGCTATGTTCGATCGAATCCAGAGAGAGATCGAGGTCGAAGATGATCAAGTCGCTCGAAAAGGGCGAGAAACAAAGCGAAGACCGGTAGAGAGAGAAGCTCCCACGTATGCTGCCAAAGCTCACAATGCTGAGGCAGCAGCCCCTCCAGCCAACAAACGATCAAAGAATGACGGACGTCGATCTCCAACGAAGACCACTTTCACCGAGTGGAATATGCCGGTCGAACAGATACTCGACCGCATTCAACACGAGGAGTTCCTTCGAAGGCCCAATCCACTTCAGCCAAACACAAAGTTCACGGCTAATAAAACTGTTTATTGCGACTTCCACCGAAGTCATGGCCACTCCACTGATCGGTGCTTTCGACTGAAATTCCATCTCGAAGATTTATTGCGAGAAGGCCATCTTCAAGAGTTCGTCAGAGGCGGACAAGATCAACGTCGATCCTCTGCGAAGGGGAAAGAGGTTTGCTGGATTCATCAGATCTCTTCCAACCCATCACCTCTCACCGTGAATGCCAATATCTTTGGCATTCATGGATCATTGCACAATCAATCAGTGACCAGGAAGGAAGTTGATCGGCAGATTCGGCGCATCTTCCATGTTCGATCTACTGCAAACAAAGAAGATACTTGGATCGAGAAGCCCATCCAAGGTCTTGCTTGGCCTTCCATCGTCTTCAACGACACTGATCTTCAAGGAGTTCATACTCCACATCGAGACCCCCTTGTTCTGAAACTCATCATCGACGGAAGCACCGTCAATCGGATCCTCATCGATACTGGGAGTTCCATTGACATTATGTTCTCAGACTGCTTCAAACGTCTGGGACATAAATATCAAAGCCTCGACGTCGTCCCGACTGTGATCACTGGCTTCAACGGCGAACAAAGCATCACGGTGGGTGAATCGAGATTCACTCTCGACCTTAGCCGAGAGACTCGAGTCTCGGTCAGGTTTGCAATTGTCGAAGGAGTATCCAGCTACAACGCCATCCTCGGGCGACCATTCCTCCACCAGATCAATGCCATCTCCTCTTCTTATCATCAACTACTCAAGTTTGCAACTAGAGAAGGCATCGTCTGCATTCGAGGTGATCAGCAAGCTGGAAGGTCTTGTGAGGCTGCTGCGGCTAAGACAGATCGAAAGATCAACATTGCTCCTCCAAAGCGGCCACGAGATGAAGCTGGTCCCTCTTCCAAATAGCAATCAAAGGAGATTCTGCCGACCGAACCTCCATCAATCGAATGGGAAGCATCACCTTCGATTGAAGAAATCATCCCAATCAACATAGGCAGCGGAGATCTCCCTCGATAAACTTTCATTGGTACCGGTCTTAGCGACGCAGAAGCGCAAGACATGGTATCCTTCCTCCAGTCCAATATCGACGTCTTCGCTTGGCGTTTCGAAGACATGCCTGGTATCGATCCAGATGACGCTTGTCACCGACTTGCGATCAAAGAAAAAGTTAAGCCTGTCAAGCAAAAGCCACGCACCATTCGACCAGAGCTACAAGTTGCTGTCCAAGAAGAAATCACCAAGTTACTCACAGCAGGCTTCATCCGTGAAGTAGAGTATCCTACTTGGATCTCTAATATTGTTGTTGTTCCGAAGAAGAATGGGAAGGTCAGAGTCTGCATCGACTTCACCAATCTCAACAAGGCTTGCCCCAAAGATCCATTCCCCATGCCAAGGATAGATAGACTCGTCGATGCCACTGCTGGCCACGAGCTATTATCTTTCATGGATGGGTACTCTGGGTACAATCAAATTCCACTTCATCCAGACGATCAAGAGAAGACTTGCTTCGTGACTAGCCGAGGTCTCTACTGCTACAATGTAATGCCATTCGGCCTCAAAAATGCTGGATCTACCTATCAAAGGCTAGTCACCAAGATGTTCGAAGACCAGATCGGTCGCAATGTCGAAGTCTATGTCGATGATCTCCTCACCAAGAGCTCCGTGCGAAGCAAGCATCTTTCTGATCTTACGGAAACCTTTCAAGTTCTTCGAAAATATCGTATGAAGCTCAATCCAGCCAAGTGCGCTTTCGGAGTTCAATCTGGCAAATTCCTGGGTCATCTTGTGACCAGGAGGGGTATTGAAGCCAATCCCGATCAAATTCGAGCCATCCTCGATATGCCTTCGCCTACTAATCAAAAAGAAGTTCAACGCCTCACTGGAAGGCTAGCAGCACTCAATCGATTTATCTCAAAATCTTCCGACAAGTGCAAACCTCTCTTCGACAAATTACGAAAGGCGGATACCTCCGGTTGGAGTCCAATCTGTGAAGAAGCATTTCAAAGCATCAAGAAATATCTGGTGCAAGCTCCTATCCTGACTGCTCCACTTCTAAAAGAAGACTTGTGGCTCTACCTTGCCGTGACCGATCAAGCAATCAGCGCGGTCCTAGTCAGTAAGAGAGAAGGCGTCGAACATCCAGTCTACTACATCAACCATACTCTCCTTCCAGCTGAGACTCGCTACTCAAAAACTGAGAAGGTCATCCTAGCCTTGCTCACTGCATCGCGTCGTCTACAACCATATTTCGTCTCCCACCAGATCATTGTCATTTCAGAACACTCGCTCAAAGATATCGTCGACAAAGCTGGTCGAGCTGGTCGAATGACCAAATGGGTGATCGAAATGAGTGCTCTGGGGATTCAGTTCGAACCTCACACTTCTATCAAAGGTCAAGCTGTTGCTGATTTTCTAGCTGACTTTCCAGTTGAAGACCCCATCACTTGGGAAGAAGATGTCGACATGCGCTTAGAAGATGAGGACAATACTCCGATCAACCTTGCAACAAAAATTGATCCAAGTCTCGAAGCTATTGCTATAACTCCTCCATGGAAGCTTTATACTGATGGAGCTTCAAGTTCGATCGGTTCGGGAACTGGGATAGTCTTAATATCCCCCGAACTTGATCATCTACAGAAGGCCACTCTCCTAGGGTTCAACGCCACCAACAACGAAGCCGAATACGAAGCACTCATCTCCGGACTCGAAATGGCGGAATCCCTGGGAGTAGATCGAATCATCATCTACAGCGACTCCCAGTTGATCATAAGGCAAATCAATGGAGAGTACATAGCCCGTGAAGAAAGAATGCAACTCTATTTGGCCTTAGTACGACGTCTTCAACAACGTTTTACTACAACTGAGTTTGTTCAAATTCCAAGGGCAGAGAATCGTGAAGCAGATGCTTTAGCTAATGCTGCCTCCGTCCTTGGAGACTCGCTCGGAGGAAGGCAAATACAAATTGATTATCAAGAAGTGCCCAAGACCATCCCTGATCAACAGATCCTTGCTACTACAAAAGGATCTAGGGGTGGAGATCAACTGAGAACGAACCTCACTACTACAAGTGAGCTTGAAGACTGGAGACGACCAATTTTTGACTTCCTCAAGCATGGCAAAATGCCAGAAGATCTAAATCAAACCCGAAGGCTTCAAAGGAAACTCCCATGCTACATTCTACAAGGAGAAAATTTATATTTCAAATCTCACAATGGAATGTTGCTCAAGTGCCTTGGTCCAGAGCAAGCACATGCAATCCTGATTGATATCCACTCTGGAGCTTGTGGAAATCATTCGGGAGGAAGATCTCTTGAAGCCAAGACGAAGCTACAAGGGTATTATTGGCCAACAATGGCAAGGGATGCTCAGCAAGTTGTTCAAAGATGCGAACCATGCCAACGGCACTCTCGAGCTATCCATCTCCCTGCAGATGAGCTTCATCAACTATCAAGTCCTTGGTCTTTCCATCAATGGGGGTTAGACTTCTTGGGTCCTTTCCCTCCAACTCCGAGCAAGAAGAAGTACCTACTGCTGGCCACAGATTACTTCACTAAATGGGTTGAAGCTGTGCCCCTCTTCCGAGAGACTGACGACGAAGTGATCAAATTCATTCGGCACAACATCTTCTCAAGGTTCGATACACCTCAAGTTCTTGTTGCTGACAACAGAGCTCAATTTGATTACGACAAATTCCGAGAGTTCTGTCTGAACAACGGTATCAAGCTATTCTATTCAACTCCAAGATATCCTCAATGCAATGGTCAAGCTGAAGCCTCAAACAGAGCTATTCTTGGTATACTCAAGAAGAAACTCAACGACAAGAAAGGATTGTGGGAACAAGTCCTACCTGAAGTTCTTTGGGGGTATCGCACAACTCCGAGAAGATCAACTGGGTTCTCGCCTTTTTGCCTAACATATGGATCAGAAGCAGTACTCCCAACAGAAAACATATCAAGTACTCTGAAGACCAGGGCAGTTGAAGAAGGAATCAATGAAGAGCTTCGAGTCAATGATCTAGATTTCTCTGAAGAACTACGAGACCAAGCTTCTCTTCGTGTGGCCAAGTATCAGCAGAAGATCAAACAAGCATATGATGAGAAAGTCTACAAGAGACAGTTCCCAGTGGGCAGTCTAGTTCTCAGAGCAGTTTTCTACAACACCAAAGAACACAGCAGTGGAAAGCTTGCTCCCAATTGGGAAGGTCCATATATCATTGAATCAGTGGGAGGCAAAGGTTCTTACAGACTGATCTCACCAGAAGGAGATAGATTGCCTCGAGCTTGGAATTCTAGACACCTCAAGTTGTTCTATCCATGATGTAAATTCTGTAGTGAATAAAGATCTCTTTCAAATGTTCAAATGTGCAAGTGTTCAGCTTTTCAATTCAAGTTCTGAAGCAGTTTCAAGTTATCCATATTCAAATTACCAGGTCTTTTAACAAGTTTGGGTGTTAGAGTTGCGACTCAACCCCTTACTAGCAAATGTTAAACTGACCATATTCAAGTTACCAAGTCTTTTAACAAGTTTGGGTGTTAGAGTTGCGACTCAACCCCTTACTACCAAATGTTAAACTGACCTTCAAATTTCAATATTCAATTTCAATCAAATTCTATATCGTCTAACAGGTTTGGGTGCTTGAGTTGCGACTCAACCCCTCACATTCAAATGTTACACGAGTTCAAGTTACAATTTTTAAGTTACAATAAGTTTGGGTAATTGAGTTACAACTCGACCCCTTACATTCAAGTGTTTGTATCTATTCAACATTCCAATACCATTCAGGACACAACATTCAAGCACAACATTCAAAGGCATTCAACACGAGACATTCAATCTTCAAACATCAAAGATTTCTATTATCAAAAATTGGTAGAATACAGGAGTGAGCTGTTACATATCGAGAGTTTACAAGTTCAAACGACAAAGAAGAAGAAAGAAGATCTCAAGGCTTGGCCACACTTTGCGCACGCGACTTCTCTCCTTCAGATCCAGCACGAGCTTTGCTCGCCACTGAGGCCTTAGAAGATCGGACGCTGGCAGCATGGACCCTGAGTGCTTCTGCCGCTTTTTCAGCTGTTTCCTTATAAATCTTGCCTTCAGACAGCGCATGCTCCAGTGCCTTCTTGGAAGTCTCCTCTCTGGCAGTAAAAGCAGCGTGTTGAGCAGCAAGTTGTTCTTTCAGCTCCTTGATCTCGTTGGCACGACCACAGGACACGTTCTCAACCTTAACAATCCGATTCTTCAAGGATTTGAGTTCGTGACTCTGCGCCTCGCAACGGTCTTGCAGCCCCTTGATCTCCAGCTTCCCCTTGCGAAGATCCTCAATCTTGGCCTTGAGAGAGGTTTTCTTCGAAGTCAGGAGCTCCCTCAGCCTATCTCTCTCCTCGCTCACAGCCTTCAGTTCAGCTGTCAAACGGGATACCTCAGAAGCGGCCTCCCATTCTCTTGCCTTCCTAGAGAGAGAGCTGGTGATTCTCAAAACTGCTGAGCTCTGCAAATGGATAGAAAGTTAGAACTATTCTAAAGATACAACTCAAATATTCGATCAAGAAGATACACATACCACTACATCTAGCCGATCGAAGGCTTCTTCAAAAGTAGCTTTCGGAATATTGCAAAGCTTCCGGATCACGCTAGTAGGGTGGTTGATGTCAACATCACCCAAGCTCTTTATCTTCGGAGTCGAGCCAACAGGCGTACCTGCAATCGACACAAGAGTTCAAAGTGTTAGAGTATTTTCGAGCTTCAAAGACAAGGCAATCGAAGCAAGTTAGTACAGATACCTGAAGCCTCGACTTGAGGAGCTTTTCCCTTCCCACGGTCGGAGCTCTTACCCTTGGGGGTCGATTTCTCCTTGGTAGGGTTTGGCTTTGGCAAGGGTTGAGGAGTAGCATCACCAACCCGACTTCCTCTCTCCAAGTGAGCAGGAGAGGGAACATCTCGAGGAGGTGAAGCTCCCCCTTCGTCCTCGTGCCCGCTCGAATTATCGAGCCCTGCCACCATGGCAGCTACCTCCTCGGCCAGAGATCGTGAAGGGGGTGGGGGTTGTTCAACCTCCACACCCCCACTGGTAGTTGCCCCTTCGAGACGGGGAACCTCGGGAGGTATCTGATCGAGGGGTGTAGGGTTGCTTCCAACCCCACCACTCCCCGATATCCTGATCTTGAAGCGCAGCGGTTTCTTTTTCAACTCCCCGAAGTCATAGGTAGGAATCACCTTAGGGCCATCGCCCATTGCGTCCATGACCCCCTCCATCTTGCGAGCCTTGGCCTGGTCTATGAGGATCGGCTGCGAATCCTCATCAGCACCACGAGTGGGGGTGGGAGGAATTACTTCCTCACCACCCCCATGTCTATGATCATCACCAGTGGGGGTGGGAGGAATTTCTTCCTCACCACCCCCATCTTCATCATCCTCATCATCCTCATCTTCTCCCTCTTCTTCCTCGTCACTGCCTGCGCCCTCATCCTCCTCATCTCCGCCTTCCTCCTCTCTCTCTACCTCCTCTTCTTCATCTTCCTCTTTCTTTTTCTCCTCATCATCCTCCTGCTTGATGAGGATTTTCCTTTTCTTCTTCGCCGATCCCTTCGGAATCACCAGTTTCTCCTCCGAGGGAAGTGCGCGCCTGGCTCCATAAGCCTTCTTCTCAAAACAAAGTTTTCTAATAATCTTTCCTGACTGAGGGTCCTCCTCATAATCTGAGTAGATGACCTCATTGTCTTCGTAACGAAGTTTCGATCGGTGGAGGAGGTTGGCTTTGCCGTGTCGAACCGGGCAATTCGAAAATTGCTTCCAAGATCGAGTTGCGCAGGTTAGCTCCAAAAAGAGATTGTCCAGGGCCCCTATTCGTTCCGGAGGCCAAGAGAGAGCTCCTCCTGTGCAGTGCATGTCGATCTCCTTATGCACCTTGTATCGAGGAACCTCCGAAACAGACACAGGAGTCCAGGCACCAGATATCGACAACGGCCAGTCAGTATAGAGCTTGTCGGAGCCAATGGTGTCAAAAATCGGGCGGAGGGCAGTGACACCTGTCAAATAGTAGAACGGGCTGTCCTTCCTCCAAGCCCATCGGTAATGGTAAATGAAATACCCCAGCTCGATTCGGGCTTCTTCACCTTCAGGGATGCTGGAGTAGCATTCCCTAAGTTCCTTTTGGAAGTCTGACTCTACGCGACAGAAAGCGTAGATGATCCTCCAGGAGTTCCCGGTAACCTGCCCAGGACAGAGACCGGAAACGTTCAGCAGCCTCGCGGCGAAAGGTGGCAGCGAAAGGCGCAGTCCGCAGTTGAGCTGGCCGATCGTGACGATGGTCCCCATCACTTGCTCCTTGCTCGCCCACAAGACAAAGACTGTCCGCCTATCAACGCCGAAAGCGGATAGAACTCCCGGAAGTGCTGGTCGAGCCTTTCCCTCTGTGAAACATTCCAGTAACTCCTGCAGCTTCTCCCTCTTTGCATCTGTAAGTTTACTGCCAATATTGTACCCAAACTCAGGCTCCGCCTCCAAAGGTAGCTGCGGACAGAGGACAAACTTTGCCTTGGGGATCTGCTCTGGCCTTGACGGTGCAGAAGCGAATCCCACTCCTTGGTGCCTCTTTCCCAGTTGGCCAAGCTCGATCAACTCAGCCCTGCCTTTGCCACGGCCTTTCGAGACAGACTCACTCCTTGGTGCCTCTTCAGCAATTTCCTTACCCTTCCTCTTAGAAGGAACCGCACTCTTCTTCGAACTGCCAGAAGATGCCATTTAACCGATCAAGAGGAAGCAAAGAACAAGAGATTGGAAGCAAAAGAGTTCTGGACTTCGAAAAATTCTGAAAGCGTGAGGCGAAAATAACAGCGAGAAAGACTTATATAACCCAGGGTAAAACGGTACGCAAATCGAGAAGACACGTGTCTTCTTCATATCAAATCGCGTGTTTTTGCAGGTACACGTGGCATCCATCCATAGCAAGCGCAAAATCAGACGAAGCGTTAAACCACCGGTCCACTCGAACCACCGGACCAAGCAAACCACCGGTCTGAGTGAACCAGATCGCCGGTTCAAAGTTACATTCAGGCAAACTGGGGATTCAAAGTAGAAGAAATCAAACTCCATCGATATTCAAGACTACCAAAGATCAAAGGAAGAGAGCAAGCTATACAACTTCCTCAAAAGTATAGGTTCAAGACTTTAACCTTGACCGGCTGATTTTAGCCGTTCGGTCAAACTTGACCGTTCGGTCAAAATCAACCGATCGGTCGATTTTCTACTAGATCTGGCAAAAAACTGATGTTTTTTGCCGATCACCCAAATCTTGACCAGCTGATTTTAGCCGTTCGGTCGAACTTGACCGTTCGGTCAAAATCAACCGATCGGTCGATTTTCTACTAGTTCTGGCAAAAAACTGAGGTTTTTTGCCGATCACCCAAACCTTGACCGGCTAATTTTAGCCGTTCGGTCAAACTTGACCGTTCGGTCAAAATCAACCGATCGGTCGATTTTCTACTAGATCTGGCAAAAAACTGAGGTTTTTTGCCGATCACCCAAACCTTGACCGGCTGATTTTAGTCGTTCGGTCAAACTTGACCGTTCGGTCAAAATCAACCGATCGGTCGATTTTCTACTAGATCTGGCAAAAAAACTGAGGTTTTTTGCCGATCACCCAAACCTTGACCGGCTGATTTTAGCCGTTCGGTCAAACTTGACCGTTCGGTCAAAATCAACCGATCGGTCGATTTTCTACTAGATCTAGCAAAAAACTGAGGTTTTTTGCCGATCACCCAAACCTTGACCGGCTGATTTTAGCCGTTCGGTCAAACTTGACCGTTCGGTCAAAATCAACCGATCGGTCGATTTTCTACTAGATCTGGCAAAAAACTGAGGTTTTTTGCCGATCACCCAAACCTTGACCGGCTGATTTTAGCCGTTCGGTCAAACTTGACCGTTCGGTCAAAATCAACCGTTCGGTTGATTTTCTACTAGATCTGGCAAAAAACTGAGGTTTTTTGCCGATCACCCAAACCTTGACCGGCTGATTTTAGCCGTTCGGTCAAACTTGACCGTTCGGTCAAAATCAACCGTTCGGTCGATTTTCTACTAGATCTGGCAAAAAACTGAGGTTTTTTGCCGATCACCCAAACCTTGACCGACTGATTTTAGCCGTTCGGTCAAACTTGACCGTTCGGTCAAAATCAACCGTTCGATCGATTTTCTACTAGATCTGGCAAAAAACTGAGGTTTTTTGCCGATCACCCAAACCTTGACCGGCTGATTTTAGCCGTTCGGTCAAATTTGACCGTTCGGTCAAAATCAACCGATCGATCGATTTTCTACTAGATCTGGCAAAAAACTGAGGTTTTTCGCCGATCACCCAACCCTTGAAGGGCTGATTTTAGCCGTTCTGTCAAATTTGACCGAACGGTTAAAATCAACCGATTGGTCAATTTTCCACTGGATCGGTCAAAAAACCATGTTTTTTGACCGATCACCCAATCCTTGACCGGCTGATTTTAGCCGTTCGGTCAAATTTGACCGAACGGTCAAAATCAACCGATCGGTCAATTTTCCACTGGATCGGTCAAAAAACCATGTTTTTTGACCGATCACCCAATCCTTGACCGGCTGATTTTAGCCGTTCGGTCAAATTTGACCGAACGGTCAAAATCAACCGATCGGTCAATTTTCCACTGGATCGGTCAAAAAACCATGTTTTTTGACCGATCACCCAATCCTTAACCGGTTGAAATCGATCGTTCGGTCAAACTTGACCGATCGGTCAAATTTGACCGAACGGTCAAATTTGACCGAACGGTCAAATTTGACCGAACGGTCAAATTTGACCGAACGGTCAAATTTGACCGAACGGTCAAAATTGACCGAACGGTCAAGTTTGACCGATCGATCAAATTTGACCGATCAGTCTATTTTAACGCTAACACTCGACAAAGCTCCTCTGCGTGTGTGACAGGGGGTCAGCTTTGCACCACGGATCCAAGCCAGCCAAGGTGGCCTCTTAGCTAACTTGGAGGGGGTAACTGTGGGTGCAAATTTTAGTAAAGAAGGTTGCCAACAGCGGGACCCACCGGCCTTGCCTGGTGGGCCCCTAAAAACCACAGCGGAACCCACCGGCCCTGCCTGGTGGGCCCACGAAGACTACCACGGGACCCACCGGCCCTGCCTGGAGGATCCCCAGATACGGCAGCAGAAACCGTCATTTGCCCCGGAATCCCTCTTCGGGAAGTCTATAAATAGCAGAGCCTTCGAATGTAAAAGGATCGAATCTCAGATCCAGAATCTGATTTCCAGTTCTGATTTTCAGAAACCACAGCTCTGAAATTTCTATCTCCTCACCCTTCACCTCTCTTTGATCATCTTCTTGTCTTTGAAGGGATCAAAGAAGCTGCAGTAGCACTCGGCCTGTCGAGGTTACTTCGAGAAAAGTGTTAGTGAATTCGGGTTGCTCCCTATAGCACGGAGACGTAGGCTTCGGCTGAACTCCGAGATCACATCTCTCGTGTCTAACTCACTCTGATTGCATCTCTCTCTGCTCGTGAATTGAGAACGTCAACTTCAATCAATAGATCGACCAACGATCTTCGACGTCAACTTCAACTTCAATTGACTGGTGCTGCGAAAATCTTCGGGTCGGCACGAAGATTTTCCCCCACACGGCCCGGGCTTGAGGAGCCACTTTTTGAGCAAGTAGCTCAGTGGGATCCTCGCCTTCAGGGCGGTCTCCAGCTGGGACAGCCCGTAAAGTATCCCTCAGGAGTTTCCTGAGAGCTGGGCGGGGCAAAGCCCCGTCAACTCCAGGAGCTCCCCGGCGAGATGACTCAGGGGGAACCGCAGCCCAGACCACAGTAGCCCGACAGAAGCTACTGTGCCCTGGGGCGGCCTCCCCGAGAGTGGCATCTCGGTGACGAGGATCTCCTGAGGGAGATCGATCGCCGCCTGGATACTGTCCCCAACGGGCACCCCGATTGAGTTTTGCACCCAGACCACCGCCCTCTCAGCGGCGGGCTCAGGGGCTTGGGTGGCGGCAGCGGCAGCAGCAGCAGCAGCATCGGCAGTGGAAGCCATTAAAGCAGAAAAGCAAAGGCGAGCTGAAAGCAGAAGAGAAAAAGCGAGCTGGAGAGAAGGGAGAGCTGTTTTCACACGAACGGTAAAAATCGCCCCCCATCCCCTATTTATAGACGGGTGAGAGGTAGGTGAATCGAACCGCAGTTAATGCCCAAGCGCGCTCGGCGAGGCAGCGTGACGGCAATCGAAACGACAGCTCGCTTCTTTCCAATCGTCAAGCGCCACGTGGGCCACACGTGGAAAAGGCTGCGCCGGCGCCAACACTATCATTTACTGACAAAAGAGAAGCGAATCAGAGCGAGACACGTGTCCCACGACAGCCAGGATCTCATAATGAGATTCGTCGTATCAGTTCCGCATCTCGGGTCTCGCGTCGCATTTAAGGCGAAATGACCGCTGGAGATCTGGTGCGAAATCCAAGCCACAAGATCGCCTGCGGCAGGTGCCCGCAGCTCGCCCGACGCAGACCCTGACCGCGTGTGACAAGCTCGCACCGGAAGGAGATCGCTCGTGGCTGACGCTCCCGGCCCGCCCAGTGTTTGTGAAATATTGGGAGACAAAACTCTCGATGCAGACCGCTCACGGCTGGTGCCCGCAGCTCGCCCGACGCAGACCCTGATCGCGTGTGACAAGCTCGCACCGGAAGGAGATCGCTCGTGGCTGACGCTCCCGGCCCGCCCAGCGTTTGTGAAATACTGGGAGACAAAACTCTCGATGCAGACCGCTCACGGCTGGTGCCCGCAGCTCGCCCGACGCAGACCCTGACCGCGTGTGACAAGCTCGCACCGGAAGGAGATCGCTCGTGGCTGACGCTCCCGGCCCGCCCAGCGTTTGTGAAATACTGGGAGACAAAACTCTCGACGCAGACCGCTCACGGCTGGTGCCCGCAGCTCGCCCGACGCAGACCCTGACCGCGTGTGACAAGCTCACACCGGAAGGAGATCGCTCGTGGCTGACGCTCCCGGCCCGCCCAGCGTTTGTGAAATACTGGCAGTCAAAGCTCTCGGCGCAGACCACCCACGGCAGGTGCCCTCAGCTCACAAGGTTGAGGTCGCCAATGACTGGTACTCCCAATCCGACCGTCGTAAGCAATAAGACTCCTTAGCAAGCGTCAAAGTCTCATTGGTCGCTCCCTCAGGAGGGGGTAATGTTGGGGGTAGCTGAAGCTCGCCCAGGAGTTCGCCACCCCCCCGTGCTCGCCAAATCATCTTGACAGGGAGCGGGATCCACATTGGGCTGAAGGGGCCCTGGGCAAAGAGCTCGCTCGGGAGCTCGCCCAAGCTCGCTTAGGAGCTCGCCAAAGCTCGCTCAGAAGCTCGCCCAAGTTCGCTCAGGAGCTTGCCCAAGCTCGCTCAAGAGCTCGCCCAAGCTCGCTCAGGAGCTCGCCTAAGTTCACCCGGGAGCTCGCCAAAGCTCGCTCAGGAACTCGCCCAAGCTCGCTCAGGAGCTCGCTTAGCTCGCTCCGGAGCTCGCCCAAGCTCGCCCGGACCCCTATTTATCGAAGAGGTCGCTCCTGTGAGGTCCGACTCTTGATAAATATGGAGGAAAGGACGGAGCAGTGCAGGGCGAGCTTGCCTTTGCTTCCTCCCTGAGATCGCCCAGACTTGAATATTCCAGAGTAGCCACCTGGCCGCGACAAGAAAGATGCTCTCCCCCACTCAAACCGCCTGGCAGGCTTGACGATAGAATGTCAGGGCACGAGTACCAAGGACTGTCAGACCCACGCAAGCCAGAACGTGGGTGTCTAGAAGGCTCTGGAAAGAATCTCCACGTGTCGGGCCACGGTAGGCCGCCGATTGCTATATATGCTCACCCCCAGGCTCCATAGTACAGGTTGGAAATCCTTTTCCCTACCATTTTGGTATACAACAGCTCGCCGTTGTGCACCCGTGACTGACTTGAGCGTCGGAGGGTCTGCGCTCCTAAGGGAGCCAGCCGTTCTCACGCTCTCTTTTCTTTGTCTTGCAGGCAGCCCGCACGGACCAGCGAAAAATCCCCCAAACACGTATGATCCATTCTAATTCTTTCGCACGATTGTATCCATTCTAATTCATTCGTACGATCCATTCTAATTCTTTCGCCCGAATATATCCACTCTAATTCATTCGTACGATCCATTCTAATTCATTCGTACGATGCATTCTAATTTAATCGTACGAGCAATTCTAATTCATTCGTACGATCCATTCTAATTCATTCGTACGATCCATTCTAATTCATTCGCACAAATGTATCCATTCTAATTCATTCGTTCGATCCATTCTAATTCATTCACACGATCCATTCTAATTCATTCGTACGATCCATTCTAATTCATTCGCACAAATGTATCCATTATAATTCATTCGTACGATCCATTCTAATTCACTCGTACGATCCATTCTAATTCATTCGCACAAATGTATCCATTCTAATTCATTCGTTCGATCCATTCTAATTCATTCGCACGATCCATTCTAATTCATTCGTACGATCCATTCTTATTCATTCACACAAATGTATCCATTCTAATTCATTCGTACGATCCATTCTAATACATTCGTACGAACCATTCAAATTCATTCGCACGAATGTATCCATTCTAATTCATCCGTACGATCTATTCTATTTCAATCGCACGATCCATTCTAATTCATTCGTACTATCCATTCTAATTCATTCGTACGATCCATTCTAATTCATTCACACGAATGTATCCATTCTAATTCATTCGTACGATCCATTCTAATTCATTCGCACGATCCATTCTAATTCATTCGTACAATCTATTCTAATTCATTCATACGAACCATTCTAATTCATTTGCACAATTGTATCCATTCAAATTCATTCGTACGATCCATTCTAATTTATTCGCACGATCCATTCTAATTCATTCGTACAATCCATTCTAATTCATTCCTACGATCCATTCTAATTCATTCACACGATGTATCCATTATAATTCATTCGTACGATCCATTCTAATTCATTCGTACGATCCATTCTAATTCATTCGTACGAATGTATCCATTCTAATTCATTCGTACGATCCATTCAAATTCATTCGCATGATCCATTTTAATTCATTCGTACGATCCATTCTAATTTATTCGCACGAATGTATCCATTCTAATTCATTCGTATGATCTATTCTAATTCATTCGCACGATCCATTCTAATTCAAACGTACGATCCATTCTAATTAATTCGCACGATCCATTCTAATTCATTTGTACGATCCATTCTAATTCATTCGCACGAATGTATCCATTTTTATTCATTCATACAATCCATTCTAATTCATTCACACGATCCATTATAATTCATTCGTACAATCTGTTGGTGGTAGCTGAAACTCGCCCAGGAGTTCGCCCCCCCCGTGCTCACCAAATCATCTTGACAGGGAGCGAGATCCACATTGGGATGAAGGGGCCCTAGGCAAAGAGCTCGCTCAGGAGCTCGCCCAAGCACGCTCAGGAGCTCGATCAAGCTCGCGCTGGAGCTCGCCTAAGCTCGCTCAGGAGCTCGCCAAAGGTCGCTCAGGAGCTCGCCAAAGCTCGTTCAGGAGCTTGCCCAAGCTCGCTCAGGAGCTCGCCCAAGCTCGCTCAAGAGCTCGCCAAGCTCGCACGAGAATTCGCTTGCAGTGGCAGCGGGAGTTAGACCGTCATGCAAACAAAAACACCGGCACCACAGACGTCCCAAGCTCAGTCAGGAGCTCGCCCAAGACCACCCCGGAGCTCGCCCCAGCTCGCCAAGACTCCCCCATTTATCGAAGAGGTCGCTCCTACGAGGTCCGACTCTTGATAGATATGGAAGTGAAGGCGGAGCAACGGAGGGCGAGCTCGCCCTGGCTTCCCACCTGAGGTCGCCCGCAGTAGGGTAGCATGAAGGGCTGCTAGGTGTCGAAATCCCACAGAAGCTACGTGGACAAACGTCTATGGAAGCCCGCCCTAGTCAGTTTGAGACCGCCCGAACTTGAATATTCCAGAATAGCCACCTTGCAGCAACAAGAAAGATGCTCTCCCCTACTCAAACCGCCTGGCAGGCTCGACGACAAAGAATGTCAGGGGCGCGCGTTCCAAGGACTGTCAGAGACCCACGCGAGCCCGAACGTGGGGGTCTAGAAGGCTCTGGAAAGAATCTTCACGTGTCGGGCCGCGGTAGGTCGCCAATGTCTATAAATGCTCACCCCCAGGCTCCAAAGTACAGGTTCGAAACCCTTTTTCCTACCACTTTCGTCTACAACAGCTCGCCGTTGTGCACCTGAGACTGACTTGAGCGTCGGAGGGTCTGCGCTCCTAAGGGAGCCAGCCGTTCTTACGCTTTTTCTTTGTCTTGCAGGCAGCCCGCACGGACCAGCGAAAAATCCCCCAAACATTTGGCGCCGTCTGTGGGATCTTTCGACTGGTTCCTACGAGAACGCCCACGACCACACGGTTGAACGCCGTGGGCTCTCGTAACCCAAAGATGGCTCCCGCGACAAGGGGACACAGGCGATCGAGGACCCGTGCGAGGTCTGTGCGCAGCGAACCTCCTGTTGAGACCCCCCAGCCCCAGGTCCCGCTCAGTGACCAGCTCCTGTTGGAGATGTTGGCCACCCAGCGGGCCATGATGGAGGAACTGACACGACCGCGTCAGGTTCCGGCGGCCAGCCGACCGTCCGGGCCGGTGAAGACGGCATCTCCGGTGCGACCACCAGTTTCAACATCGCGCCCGCCCACGACCATTCCGGCTCGGCAGGTTTCCCATCCGGAACCCCCGGTCGAGAGAGCGGTCGGGCGCGGGGTGCCGGAAACCCCGCTTACGAGGTTGCAGAAGCTAGTAACCCAGCGGTCTAGCAACCAGGCGACCTCGCGGGCGACCATCCCTCGCCACCGTAGCCGGAGCGCCGATTCTAACGAGTCGGAGGCAAGGTCTCTAGAGCGGGATCGCGACCCGCGCCATCGGCGACGAGGGAAAGAGCCCGCGGTGGCTATACCTTCCGAAGCTCGAGAGGCAACGGCCTCCCACAGACCAACCGCCATGCTGAAGGAATCCGCGGGCGAGCAGCGAGGAGGCCACCGAGCGGTAGCCCCCGAGGGTCGCCGCGGGATGGATCTGAACCTCCCTCGAGGGAGCGTGCACGGCCGCCTAGGACCTGCGTAGCAGCCTCTGGGAGTTTTCCTCGGGCACTGGCAGCGACCTAACGCGACGGTAGACCTGCTGGAGGACCTCGCCGCCCACGGGGGTAGCTCGCCTTTCACGAGCGAGGTGCACCAAGGAGGTTTCCCTCACCATTGGACCCCGCTTAAGTTTGTACTATTCGATTGATCGCAAGATCCAGTCGACCATCTATTGGCTTACCGGAAGCTGTTATTTTTCCGGGACCAAGACCATGTCTTGTGCCGGGCATTCCTGAGCAGTTTGACGGGCTCGGCGTTAAACTGGTTCCACAAATTGCCTTCGGGCACCATTCCAGATTTCCCTACTCTCTCCAGATTGTTCCTGGAGCAATACCGCTGCAACAGGCAACCCCCTAAGAGGATTGAGTCTCTCTTCACCTTGGCCATGGGAGCCCGTGAAACCCTTCGAAGCATCGCGACGCACTTTCGAAGCACCTACCTCGCTCTGGAGGACGCTGTCGGCCAAGATCGCACAACGGTGAGTGCTTTCCGGAACGCCCTCCTCGAGGGAAGCAAACTTCATGACGCACTGGTGATCAAAGATCCTCGCACGATGGTCGAGCACTTCGCCCTTGTCCACCAACACATCAAGCTCGAAGATGCGGTGTTAGACCGGAAGGGAAAGGCAGTCGAGCAGCGACCTCCTCCGGCTCTGCGACCTCTCGTCGTTAAGGCCGTGGAGAGGCGGGAGGTGCCACTGGCGGTACCTTTGACCGGACCGCCCGTAGCTCCTGCCGTACAGCCCGCTGAAGCCCCCGCGGTGGTCGCTGGAAGGCCGGCGAACTGGCGCCTGCCTTCGGGACCCTGGGAGCGGGATTTCAATGTGTTAACCCACTCGCCAGGGCAAGTCTTTCACCAGATTCGGAATGAACCTTTCTTTCAGTACCCACCACCCTTGTAGGTCGGGGAGCCTGGCTCTACCGATAACACGCGGCGGTGCGCCTTTCATCGCAGCCCCGGGCATCACACCAATAGATGCCGGGCTCTGAAGAACCACCTGGAGGACCTAGTCGCCCAAGGACATTTGGATCAATTCATTTCGCCTCCAAGGAGATTCGAGGTGATACCGGCACGGGCTCATCGGGAGGGAGATCGCCCGGGGCCCGCTGAGCCCGCCCTGCCTCCACCTCCCCCGGGAGGGCCGGCGGTCTGTCACACTATCAGCGGGCGCCTGAGCGGCCCAAGATCCAGCAACAAGGTTCGTCGACAAGTTAGAGAGATGGAGCGGGCTCAGAAGGTATTCTCCGTTTCTCTAACCCCTGTATTGCTCCAAACACCAAGGATAGAAGCCCGAGACTTCGTTTGGTTCTCGGAGGAGGACATGGCCGGGGTTGTTACCCCCCACAATGATCCCCTCGTCATACGCCTTATGATGGCGAACATCGAAGTAAGGCGGGTCCTGGTTGACCCAGGAAGTGCCGTAGACATCCTGTTCTTGTCGGCCTTCCAGCGAATGGGATTGAGACAAATTGATTTGTCTCCCTCAACGGGCTCGCTCACCGGTTTCACTGACAAGGTCGCTAAGGTGGTAGGGGAGATAACCCTCACCGTAACGGCGGGCCCGGAGGTACGTCAAGTCCGTTTCGCGGTGGTGGATGGGCAGTCCGCTTTTAATGCCATCCTAGGGCGACCTTGGTTGAGGCAGATGAAAGCGGTGTCCTCGCCTAATCACCAGGCCCTCAAGTTCCCCACCAACGGAGGGGTCGTGGTAATTCGAGGAGACCAGGTCACTGCTACCAGGTGCGAGCAGAACGTCTTTCACCTCGTAGACGTTGAGGTCGCTGAGGCCAAGAGGTCTGCGCCCTCCTAGCAATTAACGCCCACCTCGAGCGGGCTCCCTCAAAGCCCGAGAGAGGTCTCCTCGCTTAAATCCCCTACTTCACCCCCCGGTGGGAGCGGTGTGGATCTTGAGCTCAAGGAGAAAGGTCGCCTCCCAGGGTCCCAGAGAGGAAGTTTTCCCATTGCCGAGCCGCTACAAGAAGTCAACATCGGTAGCGAGGACGGACCGAGGATTGTTAGTCTCGGGACCTCGCTAACCAAGAGCGAGGTCCTGGCCCTAACCAACATACTCAGGGAATACCATGATGTATTCGCCTGGAGCTTCGCGGACATGCCAGGGATTGACCAGGAGGTCGCCTGTCATCGTCTACACACCATGAAAGAATTCTCGCCGGTCAAGCAAAAAGCTCGGCACATACCTGCTGCGAAGTCCATTGCAGTGGCGGCGGAGATAGACAAGCTAGAGCGAGCTGGCTTTATACGCGAGACGCACTTCCCCGAGTGGATCTCCAATATTGTGGCGGTGCCCAAGAAGAGCGGGGCGGTCAGAGTGTGCATTGACTTCTCCAACCTCAATAAAGCATGCCCGAAGGATGGTTTTCCTCTTCCACGGATAGGCGCACTGGTCGACGCAGCTGTCGGGTTCCAGGCCATGTCCTTCATGGATGGATATTCTGGGTATAACCAGATACCTCTCCACGTCGAAGATCAGGAGAAGACCGCTTTCTATTCTGGGGCGGGCTACCAGAAGCTATTCTGCTATCGAGTGATGCCTTTTGGACTTAAGAACGCTGGAGCGACCTACCAAAGGTTAGTCACTTAGATGTTTAAGGGTCAGATCGGTAGGAATGTCGAAGTTTATGTAGACGACCTCCTGGTGAAAAGTCGAAAGCGAGAGGGGCATGTCGCCGATCTCCGCGAAACCTTCGAAGTGTTGAGAAAGTACCAAATGAGGCTAAACCCGGCAAAGTATGCATTCGGGGTGACTTCTGGGAAATTCCTAGGGTACCTGGTCACCCACAGGGGGATCGAGGCCGACCCTGGGCAAATCCGAGCACTTGTCGAAATGCCCGCACCAAGAACCCGGCAGGAGGTCCAAAGGTTGAGCGGGCGAATCGCCGCGCTCAATCGGTTCATCTCCAAATCCTCAGACAATTGCCGACCTCTTTTCGAGCTACTACGAAAAGGAGCGAGCATTTGTTGGGATGAAAAGTACGAGCGTGCCTTTCAAAAGATCAAGGACTATCTGGCGAGCCCGCCAATCCTAGCGGTGCCCAAAGATGGCGCCGAGCTTGGCGTATATCTCGCGGTCACAGAGAATGCTGTAAGCGGGGTCCTTGTTGTAGAAGAAGCAAAGGTGGAGCGGCCTGTCTACTTTGTAAGCCACACAATGCTTCCCGCCGAGCTCCGGCATTGACCAATCGAGAAGGTCGCATTGGCCTTGGTCCTTACCGCGAGAAAGCTTCACCCCTACTTCTCGGCGCACATTGTCAAAGTCATCACAGAGCACCCTCTGAAGAGCGCGCTCGCCAGACCCTCGGTAGCCGGCAGGCTCTATCGATGGTTTGCCGAGCTCGCCGCCTATGGTTTGGAGTATGTCCCTCGAGTTGCCGTCAAAGGGCAGGCTCTCGCCGATTTCTTGGCGGACTTCCCCATAGAAGAACCGGTCCAGTACCAGGAGGATGAGCCAACTGAGGCACACCCTGGGAAGGCGAGGTTCTTGGACAACCAAGGCGAGCTTCCTCCAACTAAGCATTCAGAGATGGCGGGCTGGGAATTATTCGTCGATGGATCCTCCAACGCCTTGGGGGCCGGGATCGGGGTTGCACTGATCGCTCAATCGGTAATTCTTGAGAAATCAGTCCGGCTGGATTTCGCTGCTACCAACAACGAGGCAGAATATGAGGCGCTGCTGGCTGGTCTAGAGCTCGCCCAAGAAGTAGGCGCCAAACGGTTGAAGGTTTTCAACGACTCCCAGCTGATCATTTGTCAAATCAACAGAGATTACGCCTCCCGGGATACGCGAATGGCGGGCTATGTGGATCTGGTAAAGGGAAAGGCCGCGGATTTCGAAAAGATCTCCTTCGAGCAAATTCTGCGCGCCGATAATAGGCGAGCTGATGCTTTGGAAAAGGCTGCCTCCCTGCTGGGAACATCAGAAGCTCGCCAGATTCTCATCGAGGTCCAAAATCAGTCTCGGCTCCGACTGATAGAGCCCGCTGTTAACCAAGTCTCTGCCGACGTATCACCCGGCGGGTGGACCGCCCCTATTCTTCGTTTTCTCCAGAAGGGCGAGCTTCCAGAGGATAGAGTGGAAGCCCGGCGAGTGGAGAAATGTGCTGGTCGCTATCTCATTCGCTGGGATTGCCTTTTTCGTAGATCTTTTGGCGGGCCAAATCTTCGTTGCATCGAGAGCCCGGAGACCGAAGAAGTTTTGAATTGCATTTGCTCTGGCGAGCTGGGAAACCACGCTGGTGGGCGGTCTCTAGCTGCGAAAGTACGTAGGCAAGGATACTGGTGGCCCACTCTGGAGCAAGATGCCTTGAAGGTCGCACAAAGCTGCATCCAATGCCAGAAGCACGCCACGACAAATCATATGCCTGCAGAAGAACTGCATCCTCTGGCGAGCCCCTGGCCTTTCCAGCAATGGGGACTGGACATTGTGGGACCTTTCCCCGTGTTAGCCCGGTAAAAGAAATTTATGTTAGTGGCTACGGACTACTTCACCAAATGGGTGGAAGCGGTCCCGCTAGCTAAGATAGGCGAAAAGCAAGTGAGAGACTTTCTTTGGAAGAATATTTTTTGTCGTTTTCGGGCTGCCCCGAGTACTCGTCACCGACAATGGCCGTCAGTTCGACAATCGCTTGGTCAAGAACTTTTGTGCTGAGTATGGAGTCGACCTAAGGTTTTCCTCTCCAAGGTACCCCCAAAGCAATGGGCAGGCCGAAGCAACAAATTGCGTGATCCTAGACAACCTCAAGAAAAGGCTGGAAGGGAAAAAAGGATTATGGGAGCAGGAGCTCGATGGAGTCTTGTGGGCCTATCGCACTACTCCACGTCGCTCAACTAGCTGGCCGACTCCCTCGACCAGCTCGAAGAACGACGAGAGCGCGCCAACCTGCACCTCGCCGGATACAGACAAGAAATGAAGCGCGCATATGACAAAAGAGTTCGCCATCGGGTATTCAAGGCTGGCGATATGGTGATGAGAAAGGTGTTCGCAAACACGCAAGAGCCTAATGCAGGAAAGCTCGCGGCGAACTGGGAAGGCCCCTATATAGTACACGAAGCAGGAAGCTCGGGGGCTTACCGGTTGATGACCGCTGAAGGCGACCTGTTAGAGCGACCTTGGAATGCTTTGCACCTTCGCAAGTTTTATGCATAAGACCAGGGGATTTTGTAAATCATCTTCTGAAGAAGTTATGAATGAACGATGGAGGTTTCAACAAAGAATTTGACTCGGAAGCTCGGTGCAGCAAGAGCTCGCATGATCTATAAAGTGTAGTCCGCCGCTGAGTGGACTTAAAGCAAGACCGGGATCCTCAGAGGCAGCTAGGGGGCGACCTTGAGATTCCCGGGGCAGTCCACCGTTGTGCAGACTTAAAGCAAGACCGGGATCCTCAGAGGCAGCCAGTGGGCGACCTTGAGCTTCCCGGGGCAGTCCGCCGTTGTGCGGACTTAAAGCAAGACCGGGATCCTCAGAGGCAGCCAGTGGGCGACCTTGAGATTCCCGGGGCAGTCCGCCGTTTTGCGGACTTAAAGAAAGACCGGGATCCTCAGAGGCCGCCAATGGGCGACCTTGAGATTCCTGGGGAAGTCCGCTGCCTAGTGGACTCTAAACCTAACCGGGGTCCTTCGCGTTCACCTGCCATGAACGGAAGCATCCTGGCGTGGGCATACCCCTCAAAGGGCAAGTCCGCTGAACAGGATCATCGAGGGAAATTAACCGGGCAGGGGGCAGCTAGCACTTATTAGTTTCCTTTAAAAATGAAAATGGTTTAAGTCTCTAGGTGTAGAGAAGTTTTTGAAGTCATTTGGTTCGCTTATCGTTTTCCGGGCTCAGAGACTATATTGAGTTTTAGCGAGCATGCCGAATTTTTCGTTTGCATACTTTAAAATAAAAAGGTTGAATCGAATTAGCTGCCTCGCCCGGGGTATCACTCTCGAGATCGCTGCGAAACTCCTAAAGCGGACTCATGAGCGACACAGAGAAAGAAAAGAAACGCATAGGCGAGCTCAAAAAGATGAAAATTTCATTGATTGACAAAAATTATAAGAGCAGTTACAAGGCTGCGAGCTCAAGGCTTGCTAGTCTCCGCCCCACTGTTGTTCCCTCGGCGCCGATTCTTCGACCTTTCGGTCTTGTATTTTTCCACAGCGGCCAGGGCACCTTTCTTGAGGAGATCGTCCAGCTGTGCTTGGAAGCGACCTTGTTGAGCCCGAAGGCCTTCGGCGTGCGTCTCTTTCAGGGCGGCGATCTCTGTCTTCAGAGCAGCGACCTCGCCTTGAAGTTGGGCCGCCTCCTTCCTAGCGGCCTCTCTGGCAGTGACGGCCTCGTCCCACTCCGCCACGGCCTTTTTGAGGTCGTCGGAGGACTTGAGCTTGGACGCCTCCAGCTCGGCCATGCCCGACACCAGGGTCGCGACCCTCTGCCGAAGCTCCTCCGCCTCTTTCAGAGCCACGGCGTGCGAAGCCCGCTGGAGCTCATGGATGTGCTCGTCCACCTTGCGCTCAGACCCCCGAAGGGAATCGTCGAACAAGGCGGCCAGCGCCTTCCCGGCCTCAGCGACCTCAGCGGCCAGCGCCTGGCTCTGTTTCTCCGCCTTCATAAGGAAGATGAAAAATTTAGCGAGAATTAACATTTTTGGCGTAAGGGCAGAGAGGGCAAGAGGTACCTCGGCCAGGCGTTCGCTTATGGAAGCGAAGGGGGCTCGGGCGAAGACGTTGCGGCCTAGCAGCTGCCGCACGTAGTAGGGCACCCTCCCCTCCTCCGCAGAGGAGCCCGCGCTGGGACCCCCCGGAGCGTCGGTAAGAGGCGGCACGCCAGGAGAAGGAATGGGGGCTAGCGCCTCTCCCGGGCGAGCTCCGGCTGCTGGCGGGCTCGGAGGGTCCGCCCTAGCCCCTTTGGCCCCCGACTCCGAGCTGAAGGACTCAGAGTCGGAGCCAATGTCCACGAAGCTAGGGGACCTGTAGACCAGGTTCCCCAGGCCTTGCGGGGAGCCCACTCCCTCCTGGCCCCCTGTAGGAGGCAAGGCCGGAGGGACGGGAGCTGGAGCCACTGCCGGCGAAGAGGTCGCAGCGGTGGCGTTAGATTCGCCCTGCTGGACCCCTACCCCGGCGGTGGGAGGTGGAAGCTCCTGCCCGCTCGGTCCCGCCCCTGGCGCGGGAGCTGATGGAGTCGGGGGCTTCTCCACTTGGGCGGGAGTGGCAGGCTCTGCCCGGGAAGGTTGAGGGGCGGGCTCTTCCTCCTCGAAGTCTGATGCCTCCTCCTCAGAGTCCGTCCAACTGGGCTCCGAGTCCAAGCCCGCCTCCTCCAGAGCTTTTCGCCGCTACTCCGTCTGGGCGTTCGAAGGCACGGGCCTCGCGTGCCTGACCTTTTTCTTCTCGCGGGCCTCCATCTCCGGCGTCAGCACTGCTACACGAAGAGGGACGGTCAGATCGCCCGGGAAGTTGCCCATTAAAATCTGAGCCATCCCAGATTCGACTTCCGCCATGGTTAGCGGGAGGTCGACGTTAGGGTCGTCGGGCTCGACCATTGGAATCTTGCGGCGAACAATTGGAGTTGGGGCAGGTGGCTGACCAGGGCCGGTGTCCGGGTGAGGAGGTGGTGGAGGCGCGGAGTTCGCTTCCTGGCGGAGCATCTCGATCGTGTCGGGGTCGTTGAGGTGGATGGGCGAAGCCCGCCTCCGGACCGTCTTCTTGCGGGGGTTGCCTCCCGAACTCCCCGCCCCTTTGCTGGCCCCTTTGGAGGGAGGAGGGACGTTCTGCATCGACGGAATAGCGCCGATCTCCTCCTCCTTCTTCTTCCAGACAATCTTCTGCTTCAGCAGAATAGCGCCGGTCTTCCCATCCTTCAGCTGGAAGGCGAAGTCGGGAGCAGTGATCCTCTCCGGAGTCCACCCCCCGAGGTAGTGAAGGATCGCCTCGTCCAGAGATCGCTCCCGGTCGGGAGCGATGCACTTCTTCTTCCCCTCCCGAAAGAGGGAGATCTCCCGGAAGACCGCCGTCGGGGGAACCCCGGGGTGAGCCGGGACTCCGCTGTACCGCCCGCGCTAGTCGCCGACCGCCACGAAAGGATAGTCCTTCCAGTGGCGGTCCTTGCTCTCAATGGTGGAGAAGGGGAGCACCTCGCCAGGTCGCCCGGCGAGGTAGAAGTAGCCGCAGCCCGCGGTGCTGAAGACCGGCCCGGGCTTGAGGAGCCACTTTTTGAGCAAGTAGCTCAGTGGGATCCTCGCCTTCAGGGCGGTCTCCAGCTGGGACAGCCCATAGAGTATCCCCCAGGAGTTTCCTGAGAACTGGGCGGGGCAAAGCCCCGTCAACTCCAGGAGCTCCCCGGCGAGATGACTCAGGGGGAACCGCAGCCCAGACCACAGCAGCCCGACAGAAGCTACTGTGCCCTGGGGCGGCCTTCCCGAGAGTGGCATCTCGGTGACGATGATCTCCTGAGGGAGATCGATCGCTGCCCGGATACTGTCCCCGACGGGCACCCCGATGGGGTTTTGCAGCCAGACCACCGCTCTCTCAGCAGCAGGCTCAGAAGCTTGGGCGGCAGCAGCAGCGGCGGCAACAGCAGCAGCAACATCGGCAGCGGAGGCCATTAAAGCAGAAGGGCTAAGGCGAGCTGAAAGCAGAAGCGATCAAGGCGGGCTGAAAGCAAAACAAGAAGGGAGAGCTGTTTTCACGCGACGGTAAAAATCACCCCCCATCCCCTATTTATAGACAGGTGAGAGGCAGGTGAATCGAGCCACAGTATGCCCAAGCGCGCTCGGCGAGGCGACGTGACGGCAATCGAAACGATAGCTCGCTTCTTTCCAATCGTCAAGCGCCACGTGGGCCACGCGTGGAAAAGGATGCGTCGGCGCCGACACTATCATTTACTGACAAAAGAGGAGCGAATCAGAGCGAGACACGTGTCCCACGACAGCCAGGATCTTATAATGAGATTTATCGTATCAGCTTCGTATCTCGGGTCTCGCGTCATATTTAAGGTGAAACGACCGCTGGAGATCTGGTGCGAAACCCAAGCCACAAGATCACCTGCGGCGGGCGCCCAAGCTCGCCCGACGCAGACCCTGACCGCGTGTGATGAGCTCGCGCCGGAAGGAGATCGCTCGTGGCTGACGCTCCCGGCCCGCCCAGCGTTTGTGAAATACTGGGAGTCAAAACTCTCGACGCAGATCGCCCACGGCTGGTGCCCGCTGTTGTCACTACATTTACGCATTTATTTTCGTTCATTTGCGATGCATTATCGACCGCAAATCATAGACATCCTTTGATTTATACATAAATGACATTGCGAAATACAAATTCATGTGATGTTAACAATATACTGCATCATATTGCATATTTATGTCATAATTCAGTTTTACAAAGGATAATGAATTTCTTTGTGCATAAAAATCCTAAAATAGATCATTATCGATCTTCTACATAAAACCTTCACATTACACAGCCCTCATAGGCATGACTGGTCAATTATCAAAGAGGAACTGACATGTATCATTTTGTGTATGTTTCACAGTAAATGGGATTCGCATCACGTGTAGCTATAGTGGAGCGCGGCTATACATTCGTCATCATCACAATACCTCGGTAGCAACAATAGGCACAAGTGGAGGAAATAGCATAAAGGAGATGCACCCGAACTCGGAATACACCCGGACCTGCCACCTTTTCTCTCTCCTCTATTTCTTTTATTCCTTTTGTTTCTCTTTCTCTAGGATCATTCTATACATGCAGACCCTCTACCCAAGCAGCCCATCTCCATCTAGACTAATCACAACCATCCGGGCATAAACCCATGCATACCAGTCCCTTACACATCAAACCATGCATGTGATCACAGCCTTTCATTACAACTACCCTCATGCATGCAATAAACCATCCTAGCCGTCCCTTGAACCCAAAGACTTGCAACCCCATCTCCACTCATGCATGGATACCTCCACTCATCATTAATCCCCAGCATGCACGCACTCTATCTCCTCAATCATCGTAGCCGTTCATGCACCCAATATTAGCCGCTCGGATCCCATTTTTCTTTCTCTCCAAACACGATCGCAGCAGTCATCACAGCCCTCCAATGCATCGAACCATGCATACAGCCATTCATTACGTCCGAGGCACAAACCCGATCCGATCCCAACTGGCCGAGTCCCCCACATCCTCCTAAATTCACTCTTTCCCATCCGGACATCATCACAACCGTCCATATTTGAAAACCCATCTTGTATCATGCATGCATGCAAGCATCCAATAACCCAAGATGCATGCAGTGATCACAGCCTCCCTATTTGATCACAGTCGTCCGGCATCTGATCGAAACCCACGCGAGACCCAATCATCCGATCCTCCCTCCTTCTTTTTCTCTCTCTAACCGCCCAGACCCATGCGTTTCTCTCACTCTGATCCATCACAGCCCTCCATTGCATCGATATATGCATGGCATCCCGTCACTCCTGAAACCCAGCCGCCCACCTCTCTCTTCTCCGGGATTCTGTCAACCGATCCACTCTCTCTCTCTTCCGTTTCTTTCTCTCCTTTCTCTCTCTAAAACGAAAACCCTCTCTCCCAGATTCTCTCTCTCTCCATGCATCCCCTTGATCTTCCCTAAACTGAATACCCCCGGATCATCAAATCACAGCCGTCCCTTAGAGCTAATGCATGCATGCATGCAAAATTTCTGAGAGCCCATACAACAACTCACGCACAGCCGAACCTCTCTCTCCCTCCGTGATTCTCTTTCTTTAATTACTTCTCTTTCCTTAACCATCCAAAACCCGGCCCCGACCCGATCGGCCTGCACCCGAGATTCTCTCTCTCTAGATCTCGACACAGCCTGGCAACCCATGCATGCAGCGTCAATCTTTTCTCTCTCTAAACCAATCACAGCCATCCATATGCCCAGCTATCCCAACCATGCATGGCGCCCTTTAAACCCGAGACCCATTGCGATCAACCCAGATTTTCTCTCTTTAAAACCCAGCCGAGACCCACGATCGTGCCCAACTCTCCTTCCTTAATTCTCTCTCCCGTTTCCTAATTTCTCTCTCTAAATCTTCCTTGATTTTCTCTCTATCCCTGATTTACCTCTCTAACTTCTAATCACAGCTGTACCCATGCACGCCCCCCCCATTCTGATCGTATCCCCCTCTATCTCACGCGAGATACCTTGTACCCGGCTCTCTCTCTCTCTAGTCCGACCCTAGCTCTCTCTTTCACATTCTCCTTTTATTTTTTTTTCCTTTATTTCATACCAATGAGAGACCACCTGCCAAATCCGGTGCCTTGGGGTGCAAGCTTGAAGACCCTATAAGTAGGGGGACATGGGCATGAAGAGGGGGGATCATCATCCGAGTTTTCCATTGAGCTATCTTCAATTGTTGTTTGTCGAGCGGGTGCGAAGTAAGAGCATGGATGTATTGTAATTTCTGAAGAAGGATTTTCAAAGTAGTGGGTGTAACATTTTTTTCTTCTATTCAATAAAATCGTCTTTTATTTATATTTTCTTGCATGTACTCTTCTCTTTCTGTAATGTTTAGCTTTATTAATTTTTCTATTAGCATTCAAACCATGGCCGGCTAAACTCCCTCCCGCCAGGGAGAGGGGTTCAATGCCATGGTAAATATTTAGTTCGTCTCTTGCATTTTATTCTTGATTGTACTTAACGTTAATGCCTCTTTATTAATTGAATTTAGTTCTTAAGTGAGAACGAAGCTCACCCGTGTTTCCATTCAATTGGGATTCGGGTGATACTTCAACACTCAAATGTTAAATCATTAACTAAGATGGCTAAGATTTTTATCATTATTTTTATATAATTTTCATTATATAAATTTTCGCAATTGAATTAGTTTTACTTCTTCACTATAAGAAGAGTTCTATTCATAATATTGTGAGAATATTATATAATAAAATTAGATAAAGGGGGCTTTCACTCTATATTTTCCACTTGAGTCGGTAAAAATTCCGCTCTCAAGTGTGGACTAAAAAGAATAACATTGCAAGAGAACTTTACTCCATACCATGGCTACCAAACCCCTCTCCTGGGCGGATTTGTCTTCTGATAATCCTTTTATTTAAATCTCTAGTTTTCGTTTTGCTTCTTAAAACAAAGCATCTTCAAAATAGTTTCACTTGTGATATCTTTTCTCTAGGCATCTAATTACGTATGGTTCGATCCTTATTTGCCCTTTACTTTTAAAGTTCTCTGAGTTATATATGCAGGTATTGGTTTTTGATAAATAGCTTTCATACAACAACTTAGCAAAAAGCTAGTTATCAAATGGCGTCGTTGCCTACGTAAAGGCCGTGGAGAAGATTCACAAGTAAGGCTATATAAAACAACGAAGGTTAGGTACGTTTGCTACAAAAGTTCTTTTATTTTGTAATCATAGTAATTAGTTTAAATCAATTAATGTGCAAACTTTAATCTTAGTCCAAAAAAAAAAAAAAAAAATTTTGCATTCAACCTTGCAAAGTTGTCGCCGACTCGGCACATACGACTCTTAAAGTTGTATGTGTGCTTAAGCGTGGGGTGTACACTCAACTTTTGCATTGATAGTAACCATTTTCTAGGGTGTTACAGGGCATGCATTGAATAGTTTGAAAAGAACGGGAGTTGACCACCCGTCCCTTATCAGCTGCTAAGCTAAATTTATTTACTTTCTGCAATTTTTATTTCTTATGTGATGCATTGTGCATTAATTTAGGATCATTTGCATAAAATAATCTTAAGGGCAATCACCCTCATAAGATACGGTTGGGATTTCATCACCTACCCGTAGCCCAAAAATCACCACCTTGCATTCAACCTAAGCCTAATTAATATTAAAAGTCATTAGACGTTGGCCTTAGGGTTTCTCGAGCTCTATAGGCTCTTGGAAAGGAAGCGGCGAAAGGCCACCCCACTGAATAGTCTTGTGGTTAGTAATGTCTAGGTAAGTTTTATGACGTACAGCCTAAAAACCTGTTACGGGTATTGTGGAAATCCACACACCCCGGGACCTACCTGGTTACTAATTACTTGACCCTTTTAAGTGGTAAGCCCAAGCTCAATCTAGAAAAGGCTAAGGTCTTTCAAAGTTTATTCCACATTATTGACGACGCCAACGATCGGTTTGACAAACGGACCACAAAGCTGCCTAAGGAAGCTTGGTATTTAAGTGAGCCTAGTGCTCCACCTCCTTCCTGGAGCTGATCCGGTTGTCGTCATTTTTGAGGAATATTCCTTTGAACTTCTAAAGCCCGATCTCGAAGAGAGAATAGGAGCTGGTCTAGTTAATTAAAATTATTCATACCTTCTCACATAAAATAGTTAATTCAAATAGACTTGCTGTGTTATTTTTCAATTTGCGATTTTTATATAGTGCATGCTTAACTGGAGTCGTGTCAACAACCGTTTAATACGTACTGAACCATTAGCAATCCCCAGTACCATTGTCGGTAATATCTCAATTTTAGACACAATGGAAGAGGAAAATCTACCACGTGCAATGACACTTAAGGATTACATGTACCCCACTCGAACCACCCAACCCTCCTGTATCTCGATTCCCGCCATCACGGGTAATTTTGAAGTCAAATCAGGAATGATACAAATGCTACCAGTTTTTCGGGGTATACCGAGTGAAAACCCATATCAACATATCCGAGAATTTGAGGATATTTGTGGGACGATGAAATACAACCAAATGACTGAAGAATCCCTTAAACTTAGGTTGTTTCCATTCTCACTGAAAGAAAAGGCCAAGGCATGGCTACAGTCCATCCAACCAGGCATATTCAATAAATGGGTGGACCTAGCTGAAGCATTCTATCGGAAATTTTATTCAAAACAGAAAACTATGTCCGTACGTCAGAACCTTAATGCATTTCATCAATTAGCAGGGGAGACTTTGTATACGTATTTTGAGAGATTTAAGGACTTCTCCTAGAATGCCCTCACCACGGTTTTGAAAAAATCCGTCTCATCCAAATAATCTATGAAGGTCTAGACTACCAGACCAAGACCATGATCGAGTCTCTCTGTAATGGAGGGTTCACTGAAAAAACAGTCGAGGATGCTTGGGAGTATCTCGAGGAAATTGCTGAGAATACCCTTGAATGGGAACCTGTTAGCACTGACTCAAAGAAACCCATAGCCAATAACAAAGGCAGAATTTACAGAATTGAGTCAAACTTTGAGGGCGACGCTAATATTAGCGCACTAACTAGAAGATTAGAAGCCCTAGAAATGAACAAAGGAGGAAAACCTCCATCTTCTGAACCCCCAAAATTTATGGAGTCTCCGGTCTGTGTTTTGTGTGATAGCACAGACCATCTAGTCGAAAATTGTCTAGGACTGCCTATAGTCAAAGCGGAACAAGCAAATGTACTGAATACATTTCGCAAGCCTGGTCAGAACAATAACCCTTATAGCGAAACCTATAATCCAGGTTGGCGCAACCATCCAAACTTCGCTTGGAAACAACAAGGGTATGGAGGAAATTCATCTTTACAAGGTCCCAATCCTTATCCCTCCCAAAACCCACACCAACAATCTCATAACCAGTTCAATCAAGGACACCAATTTGCTACCACACCACCTGTCTCAACCTATGTACCTCCGAATCAAAGAAAGCCATCACTAGAGGATATGTTCCACCAATTCATGCAGAGTCAAAACCAGACTAACCAGAACCATTCCCAGACACTTCAGGCCCATACTCAAGCCATTGCTAAAATTGAGGTGCAATTAGGTCAAATAGCTGAAGCCGTCGGTGGGCGAGATAAAGGCCACTTCCCTAGTCAGACGATTCCCAACCCCCGAGGTCTACCCAATTCTCATAATAACCCCAAGGGCCAATTTGAAGTTGGCACTAGCTTAGGCTCCACCCAAAGTGATGTTCACGCTATCCACACCTTGCGGTCTGGCAAACAAGTGAACAATAATATTGAACCACCCAGTGATACTCAACCCAGTCAGGAGGACCCACGTAAGGACAAGAGCCATGTTTTAGATGTTCCTACAAAAGAGAAATCATATGTGCCTAAGGCTCCCTTTCCCCAGCGATTGCAATCAACTAGGAAAAATAATCATTTTGATAGAATCTTAGAAGTCTTTAAAAATGTCCAGATCAATATCCCTTTCTTAGAGGACATCAAACAGATTCCATCCTATTCTAAGTTTCTGAAAGACCTTACCACTGTCAAGAGGAAAACCTCTGTTTCTCATCAAGCTCCATGGCCGCCCAAGCCACTGGTCTCATCCAACAGAAAATTGCTCCCAAGTATAATGATCCTGGCTCTCCAACAATTCCCATTCGTATAGGAGACACAGTCATTGACAAGTGTCTTTTAGACTTGGGCGCAAGTGTGAACCTTTTACCGTATTCAGTGTACAAACAACTAGGACTGGGGGAATTAAAACCCACAAATATCACTTTGAGTCTCGCCGATCGATCTATTAAGGTACCAAAAGGAATTGTTGAGGATGTCATCATCAAGGTCAACGAATTTTACTTTCCTGCTGACTTTGTCATTCTCGATACTGAACTTGTCATAAATCCAAGTACTCAAATCCCTGTGATTTTAGGCCGACCATTTCTTGCAACAGCTGATGCAGTTATTCACTGTCGAAATAGAGTTATGACTCTTTCGTTCGGTAATATGCAAGTGCAATTGAATGTCTTCAATACTAGCAACCAACAACATCAAATGGATAATTCCAAGGAAGTCAATATGATCAATAGTTTGGTTGGAAGTACCTTTGAGAAATCATGTTATCATGATCCCCTAGAGACGTGTTTGGTTCATGGCGAAAAGTTCAACGTTGACAAGTCCATCAAAGAGGTCAAAACATTTATGCATATTCCATCGAGTGCTCAGCCCCCTGATTTTGAACTGATGCCCTTACCTGATTAATCGTTATACCTGCTAGAGATTTTGTTTATATATATATATCTCTGTTTTCATTATATTAAAATTAAAAAATAAAAAAACAATTTTTGTCATTCAGATGTCTGCACTTATAATTTATCATTTATATCCATCACTTATTTCTCATACTCATGCATCATTGAGGACAATGTTTATTTTAAGTTTGGGGGTGTTGTGATGTATTTTCACAAAACCCTGTTTACATCTAATTTTTACAAAATTTACCAGTTTTAGTTTTATAAAAAAAAAAATTTACATTATTGCATCAACTTACGCTGTAGTGGGACAGCTCGGCACATACGTCTCAGTATATGTGTGTCCAGTCTGTAGTCCCCTACCAAAACTACAACGTTCGTATAGAAATATATAGGAATTTGCATTTGCATGTTTTTATTTTCTTTTTCATAAATTAGCGTTTTTCATATCCTTTCGATCATCTTGTTTTATCTATTTCAAAAAAAAAAAAAAAATTAGAAGTTTCGCACTATAATTTTTATGTACTTAGTAAGATTATGAGGCGCATGATATTAAATCATTCTAAAGCCTGATAAATAACATCAAAGGTAATGTCTAACCGAGTTCTCTTTATTAATACCCCGTTAGAGAGTGTGAAAATATCTATCTTGAACTTTCACTACACTTGGACTCACACAGTTAGGGTGTAGAATCAAATTAGTGGTTGTTGACCTAATAACAACCTAGAGGTCTGATGAACTATGACTTCCTTGTCCACTTGGTTCGCTGAGAAGAAAAAAATATATATCGGGTATCATTACAAGGAGGAACCAGTGGATTAGACTAGGTGCATCGGAAAAGGGCTACCTATTGTGAAGGTTATTTGCGGGCTTGTGATGAAAAACTCGAGCATAGGTCCGTAGGGGAATCTTGATGCCTGACACCTTACGCCAACTGGTGTGGGAGCTGTCGACTAGTGCTCATGGGAAAATCATCACAAGAGTAAAAAGGCAACAAAGTTTTATTTAAAAAAAAAAAATTAATTAGCGGAGATATGTGGCTCACGAAGTTGAGTATGTATTAGATTGTGTGAACCTTCGAAAACAATCAGGGTGAAAGCCGCCGATGTAAAAATATGAGTAAGCTGGAGCATCACAGATAAAACCCACGAGGCATTAAAGTGAAAGTCCACACCTCTCATTACCCTAGACAGGCTGCTTAGTTTTGAATCAGTGCCTAAGGTCGTTGACCAATTCTAGGAAGTTATTTGTGTTAGCACCACTTTGACGAATTGAACCCCTTCTGTGTAAGTCCATACATCACTGTGCACACAAGCATGAAAGTTTTTATATTTTCTAAAGGGGGATTAATCACGAGAACTCGACCTGCATACCTGAAAAGTTAGAAGTCGGGCTGATAAAAATTGCAATCTCTGTGCCGTAGACATCTTTACTCCGAGTACTTTAAATTGTTTTGTGAAATATTTTTCTTTATATAAAAAAAAAAATTTGAATTTTGTAGGTATATTCGCTGCAAACCCTCACGAGACAAAACTCGTCCACTGGGGTAACCCAGGGGTTTAACGGCTTGTTGCACATGCTAAGTGCAATCGCGATTCCTGCGAAAATGAGTTAAATTATTTTTATTATTCTATTATTCATTTTGTTTATTTTGTTTTTTGTTGCTTTCTCGAGGACGAGCAAAATATAGGTTTGGGGGTGTCTTGTCACTATATTTATGCATTTATTTTCATTCATTTGTGATGCATTATCGACCGCAAATCATAGACATCCTTTGATTTATACATAAATGACATTGCGAAATACAAATTCATATGATGTTAACAATATACTGCATCATATATCATATTTATGTCATAATTCAGTTTTACAAAGGATAATGAATTTCTTTGTGCATAAAAATCCTAAAATAGATCATTATCGATCTTCTACATAAAACCTTCACATTACACAGCCCTCATAGGCATGACTGGTCAATTATCAAAGAGGAACTGACATGTATCATTTTGTGTATGTTTCACAGTAAATGGGATTCGCATCACGTGTAGCTATAGTGGAGCGCGGCTATACATTCGTCATCATCACAATACCTCGGTAGCAACAATAGGCACAAGTGGAGGAAATAGCATAAAGGAGATGCACCCGAACTCGGAATACACCCGGACCTGCCACCTTTTCTCTCTGCTCTATTTCTTTTATTCCTTTTGTTTCTCTTTCTCTAGGATCATTCTCACTACAAAAAAAAACGGTTTTTACCGACGGAATATTTCCGTCGGTAAAATCAATTATCATTCGGTAAAGAATTTTAGCGACGGACCAAATTTTCGTTGGTAGTCTGTCGGGAAAAAAGGCGTCGGGAAAAATCGGCGACAGACAAAATATTTCCGTCGGTAGTAATAATTAATACCGACGGATATTTTGTATCTGTCGGTAATATATTAATATTTAATTAAAAATATAATAGATTATTGCCGACGGTAATTTATATTCCGTCGGTAATATGCAATCTTATTACCGACGGCCACATTAATTCCCGTCGGTAATAATGTGTATATTACCGACGGAATAATAATTTCCGTCGGCAATATGTATATAATTAAAAAAATAAAATATATTATTACCGACAAAATTTATATTATCCGTCGGTAAAAACTCATGAATTTTTTTTAAAAAAATACTAAAATAATATTCTTTAATTCATGTGATTTACAAAACACATCTACCCATTTGACCAGATCCATCCATTCAACATCATCCTTAGACCCCCATATAACCCTAAATTAGGGTTGGAACCCTAGATTAGGGGAAGCAATGGGTGAGGGCTCTTGATTGAGCGAGAGAGAGAGAGAGAGAGAGAGAGAGAGAGAGAGAGATCAACGGAACACAAAGCAAAGAGTTTATTGTGAAAAAATCAGAACTAAAGTTCCATAAACAAAAACATTAAAAAAAAAACATCAATTAAGTGTTCAAAAAAGAAAATCACAAATCAACAAGACAATCCTTCCTTCAAATTTACATCAATTTGGCATCCATCAACCCAAATCCGATTCCAAAAGCCTGCATATTCCAAAAACCCTAGAGATCAGAAACCCTAGATCGCCGTCACAGCACCAGGATCTAGGCACTGGTGAACTTGGTAAAGGCCTTGGTGCTCTCGGAGACGGCGTGCTTGGCGATCTCACCGGGGAGGACGAGGCAGACGGAGGTCTGGATCTCCCGGGACGTGATGGTCGGCTTCTTGTTGTAGCGGGCGAGGCGGGCGGCCTCCTGCGCCAGCTTCTCGAAGATGTCTTTGATGAAGCTGTTCATCCCGATGTCCGGGTGGACCTGCTTCAGCACCTTGAATATGTAGATCTTGTACGTCTCGATCGACTTCTTCTTCTTCGTCTTGTCGCCGGTGCCGGCGGAGTCGCCCTCCTTGGAAGGCGGCAGCTTCTTCCCCGCCTTGGGCTTCTTCTCGGTCGAAGCCTTCTCCACCACCGACTTCTTCTCCTCCTCCGCCGGTTTCTCGACGACCGGCTTCTTCTCCGCGGGCTACCTCTCTGGATAGGGTTGAACCAGAGAGGGATCGAAGCAGTCCTTATAAAGAGGCGGAGAAGGAATCTGTTTGGATGAAATTGTGTGGTTCGGATAGGTGAGCTGGCACTTAGATCTACTGTTCAATTAGATCGAAACAGAAAGGGATCGGGGACCGGTCGTGATTGATCGCATGGTTTTTACCGACGGACTTTTTCATTACCGTCGGTAAAAATAAATGAAAAAAAATAGCAAAATATAAAATATATTATTAGCGACGGACTTTTTCATTACCGTCGGTAAAAATAAACGAAAAAAAAATAGCAAAATATAAAATATATTATTAGCGACGGACTTTTTCATTACCGTCGGTAACAATAAACGAAAAAAAAATAGCAAAATATAAAATATATTATTAGCGACGGACGTTTTCATTACCGTCGGTAAAAATAAATAAAAAAAATAGCAAAATATAAAATTTATTATTAGCGACGGACTTTTTCATTACCGTCGGTAAAAATAAACAAAAAAAAAATAGCAAAATATAAAATATATTATTAGCGACGGACGTTTTCATTACCGTCGGTAAAAATAAATGAAAAAAAATAGCAAAATATAAAATATATTATTAGCGACGGACTTTTTCATTACCGTCGGTAAAAATAAACGAAAAAAAAATAGCAAAATATAAAATATATTATTAGCGACGGACTTTTTCATTACCGTCGGTAACAATAAACGAAAAAAAAATAGCAAAATATAAAATATATTATTAGCGACGGACGTTTTCATTACCGTCGGTAAAAATAAATAAAAAAAATAGCAAAATATAAAATTTATTATTAGCGACGGACTTTTTCATTACCGTCGGTAAAAATAAACAAAAAAAAAATAGCAAAATATAAAATATATTATTAGCGACGGACGTTTTCATTACCGTCGGTAAAAATAAATAAAAAAAATAGCAAAATATAAAATTTATTATTAGCGACGGACTTTTTCATTACCGTCGGTAAAAATAAACAAAAAAAAATAGCAAAATATAAAATATATTATTAGCGACGGACTTTTTTTGTTACCGTCGGTAAAGGTATATTACCGACGGATAATATATAACTGTCGGTAATAAATATGAAAAAAAAATTAAAAAAATCAAAGTCTTATTACCGACGGAAATAATTGTTACTGTCGGTAAAATATAATTATTACCGACGGTAATAGAAATTTCCGTCGGTAAAAAACCTATTTCTTGTAGTGTCTATACATGCAGACCCTCTACCCAAGCAGCCCATCTCCATCTAGACTAATCACAGCCATCCGGGCATAAACCCATGCATACTAGTCCCTTACACATCAAACCATGCATGTGATCACAGCCTTTCATTACAACTACCCTCATGCATACAACAAACCATCCTAGCCGTCCCTTGAACCCAAAGACTTGCAACCCCATCTCCACTCATGCATGGATACCTCCACTCATCATTAATCCCCAGCATGCACGCACTCTATCTCCTCAATCATCGTAGCCGTTCATGCACCCAATATTAGCCGCTCGGATCCTATTTTTCTTTCTCTCCAAACACGATCGCAGCAGCCATCACAGCCCTCCAATGCATCGAACCATGCATACAGCCATTCATTACGTCTGAGGCACAAACCCGATCCGATCCCAGCTGGCCGAGTCCCCCACATCCTCCTAAATTCACTCTTTCCCATCCGGACATCATCACAACCGTCCATATCTGAAAACCCATCTTGTATCATGCATGCATGCAAGCATCCAATAACCCAAGATGCATGCACTGATCACAGCCTCCCTATTTGATCACAACCGTCCGGCATCTGATCGGAACCCACGCGAGACCCAATCATCCGATCCTCCCTCCTTCTTTTTCTCTCTCTAACCGCCAAGACCCATGCGTTTCTCTCACTTTGATCCATCACAGCCCTCCATTGCATCGATATATGCATGGCATCCCGTCACTCCTCAAACCCAGCCGCCCACCTCTCTCTTCTCTGGGATTCTGTCAACCGATCCACTCTCTCTCTTCCGTTTCTTTCTCTCCTTTCTCTCTCTAAAACGGAAACCCTCTCTCCCAGATTCTCTCTCTCTCCATGCATCCCCTTGATCTTCCCTAAACTGAATACCCCCGGATCATCAAATCACAGCCGTCCCTTAGAGCTAATGCATGCATGCATGCAAAATTTCTGAGAGCCCATACAACAACTCACGCACAACCGAACCTCTCTCTCCCTCCGTGATTCTCTTTCTTTAATTACTTCTCTTTCCTTAACCATCCAAAACCCGGCCCCGACCCGATCGGCCTGCACCCGAGATTCTCTCTCTAGATCTCGACACAGCCTGGCAACCCATGCATGCAGCGTCAATCTTTTCTCTCTCTAAACCAATCACAGCCATCCATATGCCCAGCTATCCCAACCATGCATGGCGCCCTTTAAACCCGAGACCCATTGCGATCAACCCAGATTTTCTCTCTTTAAAACCCAGCCGAGACCCCCGATCGTGCCCAACTCTCCTTCCTTAATTCTCTCTCACATTTCCTAATTTCTCTCTCTAAATATTCCTTGATTTTCTCTCTATCCCTGATTTACCTCTCTAACTTCTAATCACAGCTGTACCCATGCACGCCCCCCCTCCCCATTCTGATCGTATCCCCCTCTATCTCACGCGAGATACCTTGTACCCGGCTCTCTCTCTCTCTAGTCCGACCCTAGCTCTCTCTTTCTCATTCTCCTTTTATTTTTTTTTTCCTTTATTTCATACCAATGAGAGACCACCTGCCAAATCCGGTGCCTTGGGGTGCAAGCTTGAAGACCCTATAAGTAGGGGGACATGGGCATGAAGAGGGGGGATCATCATCCGAGTTTTCCATTGAGCTATCTTCAATTGTTGTTTGTTGAGCGGGTGCGAAGTAAGAGCATGGATGTATTGTAATTTCTGAAGAAAGATTTTCAAAGTAGTGGGTGTAACATTTTTTTCTTCGATTCAATAAAATCGTCTTTTATTTATATTTTCTTGCATGCACTCTTCTCTTTCTGCAATGTTTAGCTTTATTAATTTTTCTTTTAGCATTCAAACCATGGCCGGCTAAACTCCCTCCCGCCAGGGAGAGGGGTTCAATGCCATGGTAAATATTTAGTTCGTCTCTTGCATTTTATTCTTGATTGTACTTAATGTTAATGCCTCTTTATTAATTGAATTTAGTTCTTATGTGAGAACGAAGCTCACCCGTGTTTCCATTCAATTAGGATTCGGGTGATACTTCAACACTCAATTATTAAATCATTAACTAAGATGGCTAAGATTTTTATCATTATTTTTATCTAATTTTCATTATATAAATTTTTGCAATTGAATTAGTTTTACTTCTTCACTATAAGAAGAGTTCTATTCATAATATTGTGAGAATATTATATAATAAAATTAGATAAAGGGGGCTTTCACTCTATATTTTCCACTTGAGTCGATAAAAATTCCGCTCTCAAGTGTGGACTAAAAAGAATAACATTGCAAGAGAACTTTACTCCATACCATGGCTACCAAACCCCTCTCCTGGGCGGATTTGTCTTCTGATAATCCTTTTATTTAAATCTCTAGTTTTCGTTTTGCTTCTTAAAACAAAGCATCTTCAAAATAGTTTCACTTGTGATCTCTTTTCTCTAGGCATCTAATTACGTATGGTTCGATCCTTACTTGCCCTTTACTTTTAAAGTTCTCTGAGTTATATATGCAGGTATTGGTTTTTGATAAATAGCTTTCATACAACGACTTAGCAAAAAGCTAGTTATCACCCGCAGCTCGCCCGAGGCAGACCCTGACCGTGTGTGATGAGCTCACGCCGGAAGGAGATCGCTCGTGGCTGACGCTCCCGGTCCGCCCAGCGTTTGTGAAATACTGGCAGTCAAAGCTCTCGGCGCAGACCGCCCACGGCAGGTGCCCGCAGCCCACAAGGTGGAGGTCGCCAATGACTGATACTCCCAATCCGACCGTCGTGTGCAATAAGACTCCTGAGCAAGCGTCAAAGTCTCCTTGGCCGCTCCCTTAGGAGGGGGTAATGTTGGGGGTAGCTGAAACTCGCCCAGGAGTTCGCCCCCCCCGTGCTCACCAAATCATCTTGACAGGGAGCGAGATCCACATTGGGCTGAAGGGGCCCTAGGCAAAGAGCTCGCTCAGGAGCTCGCCCAAGCACGCTCAGGAGCTCGATCAAGCTCGCGCTGGAGCTCACCTAAGCTCGCTCAGGAGCTCGCCAAAGCTCGCTCAGGAGCTCGCCAAAGCTCGTTTAGGAGCTCGCCTAAGCTCGCTCAGAAGCTCGCCCAAGCTCGCTCAAGAGCTCGCCAAGCTCGCACGAGAATTCGCTTGCAGTGGCAGTGGGAGTTAGACCGTCATGCAAACAAAAACACCGGCACCACAGACGTCCCAAGCTCAGTCAGGAGCTCGCCCAAGACCACCCCGGAGCTTGCCCTAGCTCGCCAAGACTCCCCCATTTATCGAAGAGGTCTCTCCTACGAGGTCCGACTCTTGATAGATGTGGAAGTGAAGGCGGAGCAACGGAGGGCGAGCTCGCCCTGGCTTCCCACCTGAGGTCGCCCGCAGTAGGGCAGCATGAAGGGCTGCCAGGTGTCGAAATCCCATAAAAGCTATGTGGACAAACGTCCATGGAAGCCCGCCCTAGTCAGTTTGAGACCGCCCGGACTTGAATATTCCAGAATAGCCACCTGGCAGCAACAAGAAAGATGCTCTCCCCCACTCAAACCGCCTGGCAGGCTTGACGACAAAGAATGTCAAGGGCGTGCGTTCCAAGGACTGTCAGAGACCCACGCGAGCCAGAACGTGGGGGTCTAGAAGGCTCTGGAAAGAATCTTCACGTGTCGGGCCATGGTAGGTCGCCAATGTCTATAAATGCTCACCCCCAAGCTCCAAAGTACAGGTTCGAAACCCTTTTCCCTACCACTTTCGTCTACAACAGCTCGCCGTTGTGCACCTGAGACTGACTTGAGCGTCGGAGGGTCTGCGCTCCTAAGGGAGCCAGCCGTTCTTACGCTTTTTCTTTGTCTTGCAGGCAGCCCGCACGGACCAGCGAAAAATCCCCCAAACACAATCCATTCTAATTTATTCGCACGAATGTATTCATTCTAATTCAGCCGTATGATACATTCTAAATCATTCGTACGATCCATTTTAATTCATTCGCATGAATGTATCCAATCTAATTCATTCGTACGATCCATTCTATTTCATTTGCACGATCCATTCTAATTCATTCATACAATCCATTCTAAGTCATTCGTACGATCCATTCTAATTCATTCGCACGAATGTATCCATTCTAATTCATTCATACGATCCATTCTAATTCATTCGCATGATCTATTCTAATTCATTCGTACGATACATTATAATTCATTCGTACGATCCATTCTAATTAATTCGCACAAATGTATCCATTCTAATTCATTCGTACGATCCATTCTAATTTATTCGCACGATTTATTCTAATTCATCCATATGATCTATTATAATTCATTCGTACAATCCATTCTATTTCATTCGTATGATCCATTCTAACTCGTTTGCACGAATGTATCCATTCTAATTCATTCGTACGATCCATTTTATTTCATTCGCATGATCCATTCTAATTCATTCGAATGAATGTATCAATTTTAATTTATTTGTACGATCCATTCTAATTCATTCGCACGAATGTATCCATTCTAATTCATTAGTACAATCCATTCTAATCCATTCGCACGATCCATTCTAATTCATTCGTACAATCCATTCTAATTTATTCATACGATCAATTCAAATTCATTTGTATGATCCATTCTAATTCATTCGCACGAATGTATCCGGTCTAATTCATTTGCACGATCCATTCTAATTCATTTGTATGATCCATTCTAATTCATTCGTACGATCCATTCTAGTTCAGTCGTACGATCCATTCTAATTCATTCGTACGATCCATTCTAATTCATTCGCATGAATGTATCCATTCTAATTCATTCGTACGATCCATTCTAATTCATTCGCGCGAATGTATCCATTCTAATTCATTCGTACGATCTATTCTAATTCATTCGCACGATCCATTCTAATTCATTCGCACGATCCATTCTAATTCATTCGCATGATCCATTCTAATTCATTCGCACGATCCATTCTAATTGATTCGTACCATTCGTACGTGCGAATGTATCCATTCTAATTCATTCGTAAGATCCATTGTAATTCATTCGTACGATCCATTCTAATTCTTTCGCACAAATGTATCTATTCTAATTCATTCGTACGATCCATTCTAATTCTTTCGCCCGAATGTATCCATTCTAATTCATTCATACGATCCATTCTAATTCATTCGCACAAATGTATCCATAATAATTCATTCGTACGATCCATTCTAATTCATTCGCATGATCCATTCTAATTTATTTATACGATCCATTCTAATTCATTTGCACGAATGTATCCATTCAAATTCATTCGTACGATTCATTCTAATTCATTCGCGCGATCCATTCTAATTCATTCGTACAATCCATTCTAATTCATTCCTACGATCCATTCTTATTCATTCACACGATGTATATACGATCCATTCTAATTCATTCGCACGATCCATTCTAATTCATTCATACGATCTATTCTAATTCATTCGTACGATCCATTCTAATTCATTCGTACGATCCATTCTAATTCATTCACACAATCTATTCGAATTCATTCGTACGATCCATTCTAATTCATTCGCACGATCCATTCTAATTCATTCATACGATCCATTCTATTTCATTCGTACGATCCATTCTTACTCATTCGTACGATCCATTCTAATTCATTTGCACGAAGGTATCCATTCTAATTCATTCGTACTATCCATTCTAATTCCTTCGTACGATCCATTCTAATTCCTTCGTACGAATGAGTAAGAATGGATAGTACTAATAAATTAGAATGGATCGTACGAATGAATTAGAATGGATCGTACGAAGGAATTAGAATGGATTGTATGAATGAATTAGAATAGATCGTATGAATGAATTAGAATGGATCTTACGAATGAATTAGAATGGAACGTACGAATGAATTAGAATGGATCGTACGAATGAATTAGAATGGATACATTCGTGCAAATGAATTAGAATGGATCGTGCGAATGAATTAGAATGGATCGTACGAATGAATTAGAATGGATACATTCGTGCGAATCCATTCTATTTCATTCGTTCGATCCATTCTAATTCATTCGCACGATCCATTCTAATTCATTCATACAATCCATTCTAATTCATTCGTACGATCCATTCTAATTCATTCGTACGATCCATTCTAATTCATTCGCACAATCTATTATAATTCATTCGTACGATCCATTCTAATTCATTCACACGATCCATTCTAATTTATTCATACGATCCATTCTATTTCATTCGTACGATCCATTCTTACTCATTCGTACGATCCATTCTAATTCATTTGCACGAAGGTATCCATTCTAATTCATTCGTACTATCCATTCTAATTCATTCGCACGAATGTATCCATTCTAATTCATTCGTACGATCCATTCTAATTCATTCGTACGATCTATTCTATTTCATTCATACGATCCATTCTAATTCTTTTGCACGAATGTATCCATTCTAATTCATTCTTTCGATCCATTCTAATTCATTCGTACGATCCATTCTAATTCATTCGCACGATCCATTCTAATTCATGAGCACGATCCATTCTAATTCATTCGCACGATCCATTCTAATTCCTTCGTATGATCCATTCTAATTCATTCGTACGGTATGATTCATTCTAATTCATTCGTACGATTCATTCTAATTCAATCCATTCTAATTCATTCGTACGATCCATTCTAATTCATTCGTACGATCCATTCTAATTCATTCGTATGATTCATTCTAATTCAATCCATTTTAATTCATTCGTACGATCCATTCTTACTCATTCGTACGATCCATTCTAATTCATTCGCACGAATGAATCCATTCTAATTCATTCGTCTGATCCATTCTAATTCATTCGCACGATCCATTCTAATTCATTCATACGATCTATTCTAATTAGAATGGATCGTACGAATGAATTAGAATGGATACATTCGTGCGAAAGAATTAGAATAGATCGTATGAATGAATTAGAATGGATCGTATGAATGAAATAGAATGGATCGTACGAATGAATTAGAATGGATCGTGCGAATGAATTAGAATGGATCGTACGAATGAATTAGAATGGATCGTACGAAGGAATTAGAATGGATCGTACGAAAGAATTAGAAAGGATACATTCGAATTCATTCATACGATCCATTCTAATTCCTTCGTACGATCCATTCTAATTCATTCGTACGATCCATTCTATTTCATTCATACGATCCATTCCAATTCATTCATACGATCTATTCTAATTCTTTCGCACGAATGTATCCATTCTAATTCATTCGTACGATCCATTCTAATTTATTCGCACGATCCATTCTAATTCATTCATACAATCCATTCTAATTCTTTTGCACGAATGTATCCATTCTAATTCATTCTTTCGATCCATTCTAATTCATTCGTACGATCCATTCTAATTCATTCGCACGATCCATTCTAATTCATGAATACGATGAGTACTAATGGATCGTACGAATGAATTAGAATGGATCGTGCGAATGAATTAGAATGGATCGTGCGAATGAATTAGAATATGGATCGTACGAAGGAATTAGAATGGATCGTATGAATGAATTCGAATGTATCCTTTCTAATTCATTCGTACGATCCATTCTAATTCATTCGTACGATCCATTCTAATTCATTCGTACGATCCATTCTAATTCATTCGCACGATCCATTCTAATTCATGCATATGATCCATTCTAATTCATTCGTACGATCCATTCTAATTCATTCGTACGATCCATTCTAATTCATTCGCACAATCTATTCTAATTCATTCGTACGATCCATTCTAATTCATTCGCACGATCCATTCTAATTCATTCATACAAATTAGAATGAATTAGAATGGATTGTGTGAATGAATTAGAATGGATCGCACGATCCATTCTAATTCATGCATACGATCCATTCTAATTCATTCGTACGATCCATTCTAATTCATTCGTACGATCAATTCTAATTCATTCGCACGATCCATTCTAATTCATTTGTACGATCCATTCTAATTCATTTATACGATCCAATCTAATTCATTCGCACGATCCATTCTATATCATTCGTACGATCCATTCATACGATCCATTCTAATTCATTAATACGATCCATTCTAATTCATTCGCACGATCCATTCTAATTCATTCACACTCATACGATCCATTCTAATTCATTCGGACGAATGAATTAGAGTGGATACATTCGTACAAATGAATTAGAATGGATCGTATGAATGAATTAGAGTGGATACATTCGTACAAATGAATTAGAATGGATCGTACGAATGAATTAGAATGGATACATTCGTGCGAATGAATTAGAATGGATCATATGAATGAATTAGAATGGATCGTTTGAGTGAATGCGAATGGATCGTGCGAATGAATTAGAATGGATTGTACGAATGAATTAGAATGGATCGTACGAATGAATTAGAATGAATACGTTCGTGCGAATCCATTCTATTTCATTCGTACGATCCATTCTAATTCATTCGCACGATCCATTCTAATTCATTCATACGATCCATTATAATTCCTTCGTACGATCCATTCTAATTCATTCGTACGATCCATTCTAATTCATTCGTACGATCCATTCTAATTCATGCATACGATCAATTCTAATTCATTCGTACGATCCATTCTAATTCATTCATACGATCCATTCTAATTCATTTGCACAATCTATTCTAATTCATTCGTACGATCCATTCTAATTCATTCGCACGATCCATTCTAATTCATTCATACGATCCATTCTATTTCATTCGTACGATCCATTCTTACTCATTCGTACGATCCATTCTAATTCATTTGCACGAAGGTATCCATTCTAATTCATTCGTACTATCCATTCTAATTCCTTCGTACGATCCATTCTAATTCCTTCGTACGATCCATTCGGATACATTCGTGCGAATCCATTCTATTTCATTCGTACGATCCATTCTAATTCATTCGCACGATCCATTCTAATTTATTCATACGATCCATTCTAATTCATTCGTATGATCCATTCTAATTCATTCGTACGATCCATTCTAATTCATTCGCACAATCTATTCTAATTCATTCGTACGATCCATTCTAATTCATTCGCACGATCCATTCTAAATCATTCGTACTATCCATTCTAATTCCTTCGTACGATCCATTCTAATTCCTTCGTACGATCCATTCTAATTCATTCGTACGATCCATTCTAATTCCTTCGTATGATCCATTCTAATTCATTCGTACGGTATGATTCATTCTAATTCATTCGTACGATTCATTCTAATTCAATCCATTCTAATTCATTCGTACGATCCATTCTAATTCATTCGCACGATCCATTCTAATTCATTCATACGATCCATTCTATTTCATTCACACGATCCATTCTTACTCATTCGTACGATCCATTCTAATTCATTCGCACGATCCATTCTAATTCATTAATACGATCCATTCTAATTCATTCGCACGATCCATTCTAATTCATTCGCACGATCCATTCTAATTCATTCGTACGATCCATTCTAATTCATTTTAATTCATTCGCACGATCCATTCGCATTCACTCAAACGATCCATTCTAATTCATTCATATGATCCATTCTAATTCATTCGCACGAATGTATCCGTTCTATTTCATTCGTACGATCCATTCTAATTCATTCGCACGATCCATTCTAATTCATTCGTACGATCCATTCTAATTCATTCGTACGATCCATTCTAATTCATTCGCACAATCTATTCTAATTCATTCGTACGATCCATTCTAATTCATTCGCACGATCCATTCTAATTCATTCATACGATCCATTCTATTTCATTCGTACGATCCATTCTTACTCATTCGTACGATCCATTCTAATTCAATTGCACGAAGGTATCCATTCTAATTCATTCGTACTATCCATTCTAATTCCTTCGTACGATCCATTCTAATTCCTTCGTACGATCCATTCTAATTCATTCATACGATCCATTCTAATTCCTTCGTATGATCCATTCTAATTCATTCGTACGGTATGATTCATTCTAATTCATTCGTACGATTCATTCTAATTCAATCCATTCTAATTCATTCGTACGATCCATTCTAATTCATTCGTACGATCCATTCTAATTCATTCGTACGATTCATTCTAATTCAATCGTACGATTCATTCTAATTCAATCCATTCTAATTCATTCGTATGATCCATTCTAATTCATTCGTACGATCCATCCTAATTCCTTTGTACGACCCATTATATTTCAGTTGTATGATCCATTCTAATTCCTTTGTATGATCCAGTCTAATTCATTCCCATGAATGTATCCATTCTAATTCATTTGCACGAATGTATCCAATCTAATTCATTCATACGATCCATTCTAATTCTTTCGCACGAATATCCATTCTAATTCATTCGTACGATCCATTCTAATTCATTAGCACGAAAAAACACGATCCACTCACATACGAATAAATTAGAATGGATCGTGCGAATGAATTAGAATGGATCGTACGAATGAATTAGAATGGATACCTTCGTGCAAATGAATTAGGATGGATCGTACGATTGAGTAAGAATGGATCGTACGAATGAAATAGAATGGATCGTATGAATGAATTAGAATGGATCGTGCGAATGAATTAGAATGGATCGTACGAATGAATTAGAATGGATACATTCGTGCAAACGAATTAGAATGGATCGTATGAATGAATTAGAATCGATCGTACTAATGAATTAGATTGGATCCATTCTAATTCATTCATACGATCTATTCTAATTCTTTCGCACGAATGTATCCATTCTAATTCATTCGTACGATCCATTCTAATTAATTCGCACGATCCATTCTAATTCATTCATACAATCCATTCTAATTCTTTTGCACGAATGTATCCATTCTAATTCATTTGTTCGATCCATTCTAATTCATTTGTACGATCCATTCTAATTCATTCGCACGATCCAATCTAATTCATTCGCACGATCCATTCTAATTCATTAATACGATCCATTGTAATTCATTCGTACGATCCATTCTAATTCCTTCGTATTATCCATTCTAATTCATTCGTACGATTCATTCTAATTCAATCCATTCTAATTCATTCGTACGATCCATTCTTACTCATTCGTACGATCCATTTTAATTCATTCGCACGAATGAATCCATTCTAATTCATTCGTATGATCCATTCTAATTCATTCGCACGAATGTATCCATTCTAATTCATTCGTACGATCCATTCTAATTCATTCATACGATCCATTCTATTTCATTCGTACGATCCATTCTTACTAATTCGTACGATCCATTCTAATTCATTTGCACGAAGGTATCCATTCTAATTCATTCGTACTATCCATTCTAATTCCTTCATACGATCCATTCTAATTCCTTTGTACGATCCATTCTAATTCATTCGTACGATCCATTCTAATTCATTCGTACGATCCATTCTAATTCCTTCGTATGATCCATTCTAATTCATTCGTACGGTATGATTCATTCTAATTCATTCGTACGATTCATTCGAATTCAATCCATTCTAATTCATTCGTACGATCCATTCTAATTCATTCGCACGATCCATTCTAATTCATTCATACGATCCATTCTATTTCATTCGCACGATCCATTCTTACTCATTCGTACGATCCATTCTAATTCATTCGCACGATCCATTCTAATTCATTAATACGATCCATTCTAATTCATTCGCACGATCCATTCTAATTCATTCGCACGATCCATTCTAATTCATTCGTACGATCCATTCTAATTCATTCTAATTCATTCGCACGATCCATTCGCATTCACTCAAACGATCCATTCTAATTCATTCATATGATCCATTCTAATTCATTCGCACGAATGTATCCATTCTATTTCATTCGTACGATCCATTCTAATTCATTCGGACGATCCATTCTAATTCATTCGTACGATCCATTCTATTTCATTCATACGATCCATTCTAATTCATTCGCACGAAGGTATCCATTCAAATTCATTCGTACGAAGGAATTAGAATGGATCGTACGAAGGAATTAGAATGGATCGTACGAATGAATTAGAATGGATACATTCGTGCGAATGAATTAGAATGGGTCATACGAATGAATTAGAATGGATTGTGCGAATGAATAAGAATGGATCGTAAGAATGAATTAGAATGGATCGTACGAATGAATTAGAATGGATCGTACGAATGAATTAGAATGGATCGTATGAATGAATTAGAATGGATTGAATCAGAATGAATCGTACGAATGAATTAGCATTGATCGTGCTAATGAATTAGAATGGAAAGTACGAATGAATTAGAATGGATCGTAGAATGGATCATATGAATGAATTAGAATGGATCGTATGAATGAATTAGAATGGATCGTGTGAATGAATTAGAATGGATCGTACGAATGAATTAGAATAGATTGTGCGAATGAATTAGAATGGATCGTACGAATGAATTAGAATGGATCGTACGAATGAATTAGAATGGATCGTATGCATGAATTAGAATGGATCGTGCGAATGAATTAGAATGGATCGTACGAAGGAATTAGAATGGATCGTATGAATGAATTAGAATGGATCGTACGAATGAATTAGAATGGATCGTACGAATGAAATAGAATGGATTCGCACGAATGTATCCATTCTAATTCATTCGTACGATCCATTCTAATTCATTCGTACAATCCATTCTAATTCATTCTTACAATCCATTCTAATTCATTCGCACGATCCATTCTAATTCATACGATCCATTCTAATTCATTCGTACGATCCATTCTAATTCAATCCATTCTAATTCATTCGTACGATCCATTCTTACTCGCACAATCTATTCTAATTCATTCATACGATCCATCCTAATTCATTCGCACGAATGTATCCATTCTAATTCCTTCGTACGATCCATTCAAATTCATTCGCACGAATCTATCCATTCTAATTCATTCGTACGATCCATTCTAATTCGATCGCACGATCCATTCTAATTCATTAATACGATCCAATCTAATTCATTCATACGATCTATTCTAATTCATTCGCACGAATATATCCTTTCTAATTCATTCGTACGATCCATTCTAATTCATTCGCACAATCTATTCTAATTCATTCGAACGATCCATTCTAATTCATTCGTGCGAATCCATTCTATTTCATTCGTACGATCCATTCTAATTCATTCGCATGATCCATTCTAATTCATTCATACGGTCCATTCTAATTCATTCGTACGATCCATTCTAATTCATTCGTACGATCCATTCTAATTCATTCGCACAATCTATTCTAATTCATTCGTACGATCCATTCTAATTCATTCGCACGATCCATTCTATTTCATTCGTACGATCCATTCTTACTCATTCGTACGATCCATTCTAATTCATTTGCACGAAGGTATCCATTCTAATTCATTCGTACTATCCATTCTAATTCCTTCGTACGATCCATTCTAATTCCTTCGTACGATCCATTCTAATTCATTCGTATGATCCATTCTAATTCATTCGTACGATCCATTCTAATTCCTTCGTATGATCCATTCTAATTCATTCGTACGGTATGATTTATTCTAATTCATTCGTACGATTCATTCTAATTCAATCCATTCTAATTCATTTGTACGATCCATTCTAATTCATTCGCACGAATGAATCCATTCTAATTTATTCGCACGATCCATTCTAATTCTTTCGTACGATCCATTCTAATTCCTTCGTACGATCCATTCTAATTCATTCCCATGAATGTATCCATTCTAATTGATACGTACGATCCATTCTATTTCATTCGTATGATCCATTCTTACTCATTCGTACGATCCATTCTAATTCATTCGCACGAATGAATCCATTCTAATTCATTCGTATGATCCATTCTAATTCATTCGTACAATCCATTCTATTTCATTCGTACGATCCATTCTTACTCATTCGTACGATCCATTCGTATCCATTCTAATTCATTCGTACGATCTATTCTAATTCATTCGTATGAATGAATTAGAATGTATTGTATGAATGAATTAGAATGGATCGTGCGAATGAATTAGAATGGATCGTGCGAATGAATTAGAATGGATCGTACGAATGAATTAGAATGGACCGTGCGAATGAATTAGAATGGATCATATGAATGAATTAGAATGGATCATATGAATGAATTAGAATGGATCGTGCGAAAAAATTAGAATGGATCGTATGAATGAATTAGAATGGATCGTACGAATGAAATAGAATGGATTGTACGAATGAGATAGAATGGATCGTACGAATGAATTAGAATGGATACATTCGTTCGAATCCATTCTATTTCATTCGTACGATCCATTCTAATTCATTCGCACGATCCATTCTAATTCATTCATACGATCCATTCTAATTTATTCGTACGATCCATTCTAATTCATTCGCACAATCTATTCTAATTCATTCGTACGATCCATTCTAATTCATTCGCACGATCCATTCTAATTCATTCATACGATCCATTCTATTTCATTCGTACGATCCATTCTTACTCATTCGTACGATCCATTCTAATTCATTTGCACGAAGGTATCCATTCTAATTCATTCGTACTATCCATTCTAATTCCTTCGTACGATCCATTCTAATTCATTCATACGATCCATTCTATTTCATTCGTACGATCCATTCTAACTCATTCGTACAATCCATTCTAATTCATTTGCACGAAGGTATCCATTCTAATTCATTCGTACTATCCATTCTAATTCCTTCGTACGATCCATTCTAATTCATTCATACGATCCATTCTATTTCATTCGTACGATCCATTCTTACTCATTCGTACGATCCATTCTAATTCATTCGCACGAAGGTATCCATTCTAATTCATTCGTACTATCCATTCTAATTCGTTCGCACAATCTTGTATCCATTCTAATTCATTCGTACTATCCATTCTAATTCCTTCGTACGATCCATTCTAATTCATTCATACGATCCATTCTATTTCATTCGTACGATCCATTCTAACTCATTCGTACGATCCATTCTAATTTATTTGCACGAAGGTATCCATTCTAATTCATTCGTACTATCCATTCTAATTCCTTCGTACGATCCATTCTAATTCATTCATACGATCCCTTCTATTTCATTCGTACGATCCATTCTTACTCATTCGTACGATCCATTCTAATTCATTCGCACGAAGGTATCCATTCTAATTCATTCGTACTATCCATTCTAATTCATTCGCACAATCTATTCTAATTCATTCGTACGATCCATTCTAATTCATTCGTACGATTCATACTAATTCATTCGTACAATTCATTCTAATTCAATCCATTCTAATTCATTCGTACGATCCATTCTAATTCATTCGTATGATCCATTCTAATTCATTCGTACGATTCATTCTAATTCAATCCATTCTAATTCATTCGTACGATCCATTCTTACTCATTCGTATGATCCATTCTAATTCATTCGCACGAATGAATCCATTCTAATTCATTCGTATGATCCATTCTAATTCATTCGCATGAATGTATCCATTCTAATTCATTCGTACGATCCATTCTATCTCATTCGTACAATCCATTCTATTTCATTCGTACGATCCATTCTAATTCATTCGCACGATCCATTCTAATTCATTCGCATGATCCATTCTAATTCATTCGTACGATCGATTCTAATTCATTCATACGATCCATTCTAATTCATTCGCACGAATGTATCCATTCTAATTCATTCGTACGATCCATTCTAATTCATTCGCACAATCCATTCTAATTCATTAATACGATCCAATCTAATTCATTCATACGATCTATTCTAATTCATTCGCACGAATATATCCTTTCTAATTCATTCGTACGATCCATTCTAATTCATTCGCACAATCTATTCTAGTTCATTCGAACGATCCATTCTAATTCATTCGTGCGAATCCATTCTATTTCATTCTTACGATCCATTCTAATTCATTCATACGATCCATTCTATTTCATTCGTACGATCCATTCTAATTCATTCGTACGATCCATTCTAATTCATTCGCACGATCCATTCTAATTCATTCACACTCATACGATCCATTCTAATTCATTCGCACGAATGTATCCTTTCTAATTCATTCGTACGATCCATTCTAATTCATTCGCACAATCCATTCTAATTCATTCATACGATCCATTCTAATTCATTCGTACGATCCATTCTAATTCATTCGAATGAATTAGAATGGATCGTGCGAATGAATTAGAATGGATCGTACGAATGAAATAGAATGGATTTGCACGAATGTATCCATTCTAATTCAATGGATCGTGCGAATGAATTAGAATGGATCGTACGAATGAATTAGAATGGATCGTACGAAGGAATTAGAATGGATCGTACGAATGAATTAGAATGGATCGTACGAATGAATTAGAATGGATTGAATTAGAATGAATCGTACGAATGAATTAGAATGAATCATACCGTACGAATGAATTAGAATGGATCATACGAATGAAATAGAATGGATAGTATGAATGAATTAGAATGGATCGTGCGAATGAATTAGAATGGATCGTACGAATGAAATAGAATGGATTCGCACGAATGTATCCATTCTAATTCATTCGTACGATCCATTCTAATTCATTCGCACGATCCATTCTAATTCATTCGCACGATCCATTCGCATTCACTCAAACGATCCATTCTAATTCATTCATATGATCCATTCTAAATCATTCGTACGATCCATTCTAATTCATTCGCACAATCTATTCTAATTCATTCGTACGAATGTATCCACTCTAATTCATTCATACGATCCATCCTAATTCATTTGTATGAATGTATCCACTCTAATTCATTCATACGATCCATTCTAATTTATTCGCACGAATGTATCCATTCCAATTCATTCGTACGATCCATTCTAATTCATTCGCACAATCTATTCTAATTCATTCGTACGATCAATTCTAATTCATTAGCATGATACATTATAATTCATTCGTACGATCTATTCTAATTCATTCGTACGATCCATTCTAATTCATTCGCACGATCCATTCTAATTCATTCATACGATCCATTCTATTTCATTCGTACGATCCATTCTAATTCATTCGCACGATCCATTCTAATTCATTCATACGATCCATTCTAATTCATTCGTACGATCCATTCTAATTCATTCGTACGATCCATTCTAATTCATTCGCACAATCTATTCTCATTCATTCGTACGAATGTATCCACTCTAATTCATTCATACGATCCATCCTAATTCATTTGTACGAATGTATCCACTCTAATTCATTCATACGATCCATTCTAATTCATTCGCACGAATGTATCCATTCCAATTCATTCGTACGATCCATTCTAATTCATTCGCACAATCTATTCTAGTTCATTCGTACGATCAATTCTAATTCATTAGCATGATCCATTCTAATTCATTCGTACGATCTATTCTAATTCATTCGTACGATCCATTCTAATTCATTCGCACGATCCATTCTAATTCATTCATACGATCCATTCTATTTCATTCGTACGATCCATTCTAATTCATTCGCACGATCCATTCTAATAAATTCATACGATCCATTCTAATTCGTTCGTACGATCCATTCTAATTTATTCGTACGATCCATTCTAATTCATTCGCACAATCTATTCTAATTCATTCGTACGAATGTATCCACTCTAATTCATTCATACGATCCATCCTAATTCATTTGTACGAATGTATCCACTCTAATTCATTCATACGATCCATTCTAATTCATTCGCACGAATGTATCCATTCCAATTCATTCGTACGATCCATTCTAATTCATTCGCACAATCTATTCTAATTCATTCGTATGATCAATTCTAATTCATTAGCATGATCCATTCTAATTCATTCGTACGATCTATTCTAATTCATTCGTACGATCCATTCTAATTCATTCGCACGATCCATTCTAATTCATTCATACGATCCATTCTATTTCATTCGTATGATCCATTCTAATTCATTCGTACGGTATGATTCATTCTAATTCATTCGTACGATTCATTCTAATTCAATCCATTCTAATTCATTCGTACGATCCATTCTAATTCATTCGTACAATCCATTCTAATTCCTTTGTACGATCCATTCTAATTCATTCGTACGATCCATTCTAATTCATTAGCATGATCGATTCTAATTCATTCGTACGATCTATTCTAATTCATTCGTACGATCCATTAGAATGGATAGTACGAATGAATTAGAATGGATCGTATGAATGAATTAGAATGGATCGTACGAATGAGTAAGAATGGATCGTACGAATGAATTAGAATGGATTGAATTAGAATGAATCGTACAAATGAATTAGAATGGATCGTACGAATGAATTAGAATGGATCGTACGAATGAATTAGAATGGATCGTACGAATGAATTAGAATGGATCGTATGAATGAATTAGAATGGATCGTGCGAATGAATTAGAATGGATCGTACGAAGGAATTAGAATGGATCGTACGAAGGAATTAGAATGGATAGTACGAATGAATTAGAATGGATAGTACGAATGAATAAGAATGGATCTTGCGAATGAAGTAAAATGGATCGTATGAATGAAATAGAATGGATCGTATGAATTAGAATGGATCGTACGAATGAAATAGAATGGGTCGTACGAATGAATTAGAATAGATTGTGCGAATGGATTAGAATGGATCATACGATTGAGTAAGAATGGATTGTACGAATGAAATAGAATAGATCGTACGAATGAATTAGAATGGATCATGCTAATGAATTAGAATTGATCGTACGAATGAATTACAATAGATTGTGCGAATGAATTAGAATGGATCGTACGAATGAATTGGAATGGATACATTCGTGCGAATGAATTAGAATGGATCGTATGAATTAGAATGGATCGTACGATTGAGTAAGAATGGATTGTACGAATGAAATAGAATAGATCGTACGAATGAATTAGAATGGATCATGCTAATGAAATAGAATTGATCGTACAAATGAGTAAGAATGGATCGTACGAATGAAATAGAATGGATCGTATGAATGAATTAGAATGGATCGTACGAATGAATTAGAATGGGTCGTACGAATGGATCGTATGAATGAATTAGAATGGATCGTGCGAATGAATTAGAATGGATCGTACGAATGAAGTAGAATGGATCGTACGAATGAATTAGAATGGATCGTACGAATGAATTAGAATGGATTGAATTAGAATGGATCGTACGATAAGAATGGATCGTACTAATGAAATAGAATAGATCGTACGGATAAATGAATTTGGATCGTACGAATGAATTAGAAAGGATATATTCGTGCGAATGAATTAGAATAGATCGTATGAATGAATTAGATTGGATCGTATTAATGAATTAGAATGGATCGTGCGAATGAATTAGAATGGATCGTACGAATGAATTAGAATGGATCTGGATCGTGTATCCATTCTAATTCATTCGTACGACCCATTCTAATTCATTCGTACGATCCATTCTAATTCATTCGCATTCTAATTCATTCGCACGATCCATTCTAATTCATTCATACAATCCATTCTAATTCTTTTGCACGAATGTATCCTTTCTAATTCATTCGTACGATCCAAATTCATTTATCCGTACAATCTATTCTATTTCATTCGTATGATCCATTCTTATCGTACGATCCATTCTAATTCAATCCATTCTAATTCATTCGTACGATCCATTCTAATTCATTCGTACGATCCATTCTATTTCATTCGTATGATCCATTCTAATTCTTTTGCACGAATGTATCCATTCTAATTCATTCTAATTTAATCCATTCTTACTCAATCATACGATCTATTCTAATTCATTCGTACGATCCAATCTAATTCATTCGTACGATCCATTCTAATTCATTCGCACAATCTATTCTAATTCATTCGTACGATCCATTCTAATTCATTCGCACGATCCATTCGCATTCACTCAAACGTTCCATTCTAATTCATTCATATGATCCATTCTAATTCATTCGCACGAATGTATCCATTCTAATTCATTCGTACGATCCATTCTAATTCATTCGTACAATCCATTCTAATTCATTCGCACGATCCATTCTAATTCATTCATACGATCCATTCTATTTCATTCGTACGATCCATTCTTACTCATTCGTACGATCCATTCTAATTCATTCGTACGACCCATTCTAATTCATTCGCACGATCCATTCTAATTCATTCGCACGATCCATTCTAATTCATTCATACGATCCATTCTAATTCATTCGTACGATCCATTCTAATTCATTCGTACTATCCATTCTAATTCATTCATACGATCCATTCTAATTCCTTCGTACGATCCATTCTAATTCATTCGTACGATCCATTCTAATTCATTTGCACGATCCATTCTAATTCATGCATACGATCCATCCTATTTCATTCGAACGATCCATTCTTACTCATTCGTACGATCCATTCTAATTCATTTGCACGAAGGTATCCATTCTAATTCATTCGTACTATCCATTCTAATTCCTTCGTACGATCCATTCTAATTCCTTCGTACGATCCATTCTATTTCATTCATACAATCGTATGAATGAGATAGAATGGATCGTATGAATGAAATAGAATGGATCGTTCGAATGAATTAGAATGGATCGTGCGAATGAATTAGAATGGATCGTACGAATGAATTAGAAGGGATCGTACGAAGGAATTAGAATGGATCATACGAAGGAATTAGAATGGATAGTACGAATGAATTAGAATAGATACCTTCGTACGAATGAATTAGAATGGATTGTGCGATTGAATTAGAATGAATTAGAATGGATCGTACGAATGAATTAGAATGGATCGTACGAATGAATTAGAATGGATAGAATTAGAATGAATCGTATGAATGAATTAGAATGGATCGTGTGAATGAATTAGAATATGGATCGTACGAAGGAATTCGAATGGATCGTACGAATGAATTCGAATGTATCCTTTCTAATTCATTCATACGATCCATTCTAATTCATTCGTACGATCCATTCTAATTCATTCGTACGATCCATTCTAACTCATTCGCACGATCCATTCTAATTCATTCGCACAATCCTACGAATGAATTAGAATAGATTGTGCGAATGAATTAGAATGGATCTGGATCGTACGAATGAGTTAGAATGGATACACGATCCAGATCCATTCTAATTCATTCGCACAATCTATTCTAATTCATTCGTAGGATCGTGCGAATGAATTAGAATGGATCGTGCGAATGAGTTAGAATGGATCATACGAATGAATTAGAATGGATCGTACGAATGAATTAGAATGGATCGTACGAATGAATTAGAAAGGATACATTCGTACAAATGAATTAGAATGGATCGTACGAATGAATTAGAGTGGATACATTCATACAAATGAATTACAATGGATCGTACGAATGAATTAGAATGGATACATTCGTGCGAATGAATTAGAATGGATCATATGAATGAATTAGAATGGATCGTGCGAATGAATTAGAATGGATCGTACGAATGAGTAAGAATGGATCGTACGAATGAAATAGAATGTCGCACGAATGTATCCATTCTAATTCATTCATACGATCCATTCTAATTCATTCATACGATCCATTCTATTTCATTCGTACGATCCATTCTTACTCATTCGTACGATCCATTCTAATTCATTTGCACGAAGGTATCCATTCTAATTCATTCGTACTATCCATTCTAATTCCTTCGTACGATCCATTCTAATTCATTCATACGATCCATTCTAATTCATTCGCATGAATGTATCCATTCTAAGGATACATTCTAATTCATTCGTACGAATGAATTAGAATAGTACGAATGAATTAGAATGGATTAGAATGAATTAGAATGGATCATATGAATGAATTAGAATGGATCGAACGAATGAATTAGAATGGATACATTCGTGCAAAAGAATTAGAATGGATTGTATGAATGAATTAGAATGGATCGTATGAATGAATTAGAATGGATCGTGCGAATGAATTAGAATGGATCGTGGGAATGAATTAGAATGGATCGTACGAATGAATTAGAATGGATCGTATGAATGAATTAGAATGGATCGTATGAATGAATTAGAATGGATTGTGCGAATGAATTAGAATGGATCGTACGAATGAATTAGAATGGATCGTATGAATGAACTAGAATGGATCGTAGTAATGAATTAGAATGGATCCTACGAATGAATTAGAATAGATTGTGCGAATGAATTAGAATGGATCTGGATCGTGTATCCATTCTAATTCATTCGTACGACCCATTCTAATTCATTCGTACGATCCATTCTAATTCATTCGCACGATCCATTCTAATTCATTCATACGATCCATTCTAATTCATTCATACAATCCATTCTAATTCTTTTGCACGAATGTATCCATTCTAATTCATTCGTTCGATCCATTCTAATTCATTCATACGATCCATTCTAATTCATTCTAATCCATTCTAATTCATTCGTACTATTCTAATTCATTCGTATGAATGAATTAGAATGGATCGTACGAATGAATTAGAATGGATTGAATCAGAATGAATCGTACGAATGAATTAGAGTTGATACATTCGTGTGAATGAATTAAAATGGATAATACGAATGAGTAAGAATGGATCGTAGAATTAGAATGGATCGTATGAATAAATTAGAATGGATCATACGAATGAATTAGAATGGATACATTCGTGCGAATGAATTAGAATGGATCGTATGAATGAATTAGAATGGATCGTACGAAGGAATTAGAATGGATAGTACGAATGAATTAGAATGGATTGTACGAATGAAATAGAATAGATCGTACGAATGAATTAGAATGGATCATGCTAATGAATTAGAATTGATCGTACGAATGAATTAGAATAGATTGTGCGAATGAATTAGAATGGATCGTACGAATGAATTGGAATGGATACATTCGTGCGAATGAATTAGAATGGATCTTATGAATGAATTAGAGTGGATACATTCGTACAAATGAATTAGAATGGATCGTGCGAATGAATTAGAATGGATCATACGAATGAATTAGAATGGATCGTACGAAGGAATTAGAATGGATCGTACGAATGAATTAGAAAGGATACATTCGAATTCATTCGTACGATCCATTCTAATTCCTTCGTACGATCCATATTCTAATTCATTCGCACGATCCATTCCAATTCATTCATACGATCCATTCTAATTTATTCGCACGATCCATTCTAATTCATTCGTACGATCCATTCTAATTCATTCGCACAATCTATTCTAATTCATTCGAACGATCCATTCTAATTCATTCGCACGATCCATTCTAATTCATTCATACGATCCATTCTATTTCATTCGTACGAAGGAATTAGAAAGGATCGTACGAATGAATTAGAATGGATCGTACGAATGAATTAGAAAGGATACATTCGAATTCATTCGTACGATCCATTCTAATTCATTCGTATGATCTATATTCTAATTCATTCGGACGAACCATTCTAATTCATTCGTACGATCCTTTCTAATTCCTTCGTACGAATGAAATAGAATGGATCATATGAACGAATTAGAATGGATCGTGCGAATGAATTAGAATGGATCATTCGAATGAATTAGAATAGATTGTGCGAATGAATTAGAATGGATCGTACGAATGAATTAGAATGGATCGTGCGAATAAATTAGAATGGATCGTATGAATGAATTAGAATGGATCGTGCGAATGAATTAGAATATGGATCGTACGAAAGAATTAGAATGGATCGTACGAACGAATTCGAATGTATCCTTTCTAATTCATTTGTACGATCCATTCTAATTCCTTCGTACGATCCATTCTAATTCATTCGTACGATCCATTCTAATTCATTCGCACGATCCATTTTAATTCATTCGTACGATCCAATCTAATTCATTCGTACTATCCAATATAATTCCTTCGTACGATCCATTCTAATTCCTTCGTACGATCCATTCTAATTCATTCGTACGATCCATTCTAATTCATTCGTACGAATCATTAGAATGGATCGTACGAATGAATTAGAATGGATCGTATGAATGAATTAGAATGGATACATTCGTGCGAATCCATTCTATTTCATTCGTACGATCCATTCTAATTCATTCGCACGATCCATTCTTACTCATTCGTACGATCCATTCTAATTCATTTGCACGAAGGTATCCATTCTAATTCATTCGTACTATCCATTCTAATTCATTCGTACGATCCATTCTATTTCATTCGTACGATCCATTCTATTTCATTCGTACGATCCATTCTAATTCATTCGTACAATCCATTCTAATTCATTCGTACGATCCATTCTAATTCATTCATACGATCCATTCTATTTCATTCGTACGATCCTTTCTTACTCATTCGTACGATCCATTCTAATTCATTCTAATTCGTGCGAATGTATCCATTCTAATTCATTCGAACGATCCATTCTAATTCATTCGTACAATCCATTCTAATTGATTCGCACGATCCATTCGCATTCATTCGCACGAATGTATCCACTCTAATTCATTCGTACGATCCATTCTAATTCATTCGCACAATCCATTCTAATTCATTCGCACGATCCATTCTAATTCATTCATACGATCCATTCTATTTCATTCGTACGATCCATTCTTACTCATTCGTGCGATCCATACTTACTCATTCGTACGATCCATCATTCGTACGACCCATTCTAATTCTTTCGTACGATCCGTTCTAATTCATTCGCACGATCCATTCTAATTCATTCGCACGAATGTATCCATTCCAATTCATTCGTACGATCCATTCTAATTCATTCGCACGATCCATTAGAATGGATTGTATGAATGAATTAGAATGGATCGTATGAATGAATTAGAATGGATCGTGCAAATGAATTAGAATGGATCGTACGAATGAATTAGAATGGGTCGTACGAATGAATTAGAATGGATACACGATCCAGGTCCATTCTAATTCATTTGCACAATCTATTCTAATTCATTCGTAGGATCCAATCTAATTCATTCGTACGATCCATTCTAATCCATTCGTATTCATTCGCATGGATTGAATTAGAATGGATCGTACGAATGAATTAGAATGGATCGTACGAATGAATTAGAATGGATCGTACGAATGAGTAAGAATGGATCGAGCGAATGAATTAGAATGGATCGTACGAACGAAATAGAATGGATTCGCACGAATATATCCGTTCTAATTCATTCATACGATCCATTCTAATTCATTCGTACGATCCATTCTAATTTCTTCGTATGATCCATTCTAATTTCTTCGTATGATCTATTCTTATTCATTCGCACAATCTATTCTAATTCATTCGTACGATCCATTCTAATTCATTCGCACGATCCATTCTAATTCATTCGTACGATCCATTCTAATTCATTCGTATGATCCATTCTAATTCATTCGTACGATCCATTCTAATTCATTCGTACGGTATGATTCATTCTAATTCATTCGTACGATTCATTCTAATTCAATCCATTCTAATTCATTCATACGATCCATTCTATTTCATTCGTACAATCCATTCTAATTCATTCGCACGATCCATTCGTATTCACTCAAACGATCCATTCTAATTCATTCATACGATCCATTCTATTTCATTCGTACAATCCATTCTAATTCATTCGTACGATCCATTCTAATTCATTCGTTCGATCCATTCGCATTCACTCAAACGATCCATTCTAATTCATTCATACAATCCATTCTAATTCTTTTGCACGAATGTATCCATTCTAATTCATTCGTACGATCCATTCTAATTCATTCGTACGATCTATTCTAATTCATTCGCATGATCCATTCTAATTTCTTCGTACGATCCATTTTAATTCATTCGCACGATCCATTCTAATTCATTCATACGATCCATTCTAATTCATTCGTACGATCCATTCTAATTTCTTCGTATGATCTATTCTAATTCCTTCGTACGATCCATTCTAATTCATTCGCACGATCCATTCTAATTCATTCATACGATCCATTCTAATTCATTCGTACGATCCATTCTAATTCATTCGTACGATCCATTCTAATTCATTCGCATAATCTATTCTAATTCATTCGTACGATCCATTCTAATTCATTCGTACGATCCATTCTAATTCATTGGATTGTATGAATGAATTAGAATGGATCGTGCGAATGAATTAGAATGCGAATGAATTAGAATGGATCGTACGAATGAATTAGAATGGGTCGTACGAATGAATTAGAATGGATACACGATCCAGATCCATTCTAATTCATTCGCACAATCTATTCTAATTCATTCGTACGATCCATTCTAATTCATTCGCATTCTAATTCATTCGCACGATCCATTCTAATTCATTCATACAATCCATTCTAATTCTTTCGTACGAATGAATGGATCGCACGAATAGTACGAATGAATTAGAATGGATACATACGATCCATTCTATTTCATTCATACGATCCATTTTACTTCATTCGTACGAAGGAATTCGAATGGATCGTACGAAGGAATTAGAATGGATAGTACGAATGAATTAGAATGGATAACTTCGTGCAAATGAATTAGAATGGATCGTACGAATGAGTAAGAATGGATCGTACGAATGAAATAGAATGGATCGTAAGAATGAATTAGAATGGATCGTGCGAATGAATTAGAATGGATCGTACGAATGAATTAGAATAGATTGTGCGAATGAATTAGAATGGATCGTACGAATGAATTAGAATGGATCGTACGAATGAAGTAGAATGGATCGTACGAATGAAATAGAATGGATCGTATGAATGAATTAGAATGGATCGTGCGAATGAATTAGAATGGATCGTACGAATGAATTAGAATAGATTATGCGAATGAATTAGAATGGATCGTGCGAAGGAATTAGAATGGATCGTACGAATGAATTAGAATAGATTGTGCAAATGAATTAGAATGGATCGTACGAATGAATTAGAATGGATCGTACGAATGAATTAGAATGGATCGTATGAATGAATTAGAATGGATCGTGCGAATGAATTAGAATGGATCGTTCGAAGGAATTAGAATAGATCATACGAATAAATTAGAATGGATCGTACGAATGAATTAGAATGGATCGTATGAATGAATTAGAATGGATCGTGCGAATGAATTAAAATAGATCGTACGAAGGAATTAGAATGGATCATGCGAATGAATTAGAATAGATCATACGAATGAATTAGAATGGATCGTACGAATGAATTAGAATGGATACATTCTAATTCATTCGTACGATCCATTCTAATTCATTCATACGATCCATTCTAATTCATTCATATGATCCATTCTAATTCATTCGTACGGTATGATTCATTCTAATTCATTCTTATGATTCATTCTAATTCAATCGATTCTAATTCATTCGTACGATCCATTCTAATACATTCGTACGATCCATTCTAATTCATTCATACGATCCATTCGTATCCATTCTAATTCATTCGTACGATCTATTCTTATTCATTCGTACGATCCATTCTAATTCATTAATACGATCCAATCTAATTCATTCATACGATCCATTCTATTTCATTCGTACGATCCATTCTTACTCATTCGCACGATCGATTCTAATTCATTCGCACGATCCATTCTAATTCATTCGTACGATCCATTCTATTTCATTCATACGATCCATTCTAATTCATTCATACGATCCATTCTAATTCATACGATCTATTCTAATTCATTCATACGATCCATTCAAATCCATTCGCACGAATGTATCCATTTTAATTCATTCGCACAATCTATTCTAATTCATTCGTACGATCAATTCTAATTCATTAGCATGATCCATTCTAATTCATTCGTACGATCTATTCTATTTCATTCGTACAATCCATTCTTACTCAACCGTATGATCCATTCTAATTCATTCGCACGAATAGTACGAATGAATTAGAATGGATACCTTCGTGCAAATGAATTAGAATGGATCGTACGAATGAGTAAGAATGGATCGTACGAATGAATGGATCATATGAATGAATTAGATTGGATCGTTTGAGTGAATGCGAATGGATCGTGCGAATGAATTAGAATGGATTGTACGAATGAATTAGAATGGATCGTACGAATGAATTAGAATGGATCGTATGAATGAATTAGAATGGATCGTACGAATGAATTAGAATGGATCGTACGAATGAATTAGAATGGATTGAATTAGAATGAATCGTACGAATGAATTAGAGTTGATACATTCGTGTGAATGAATTAAAATGGATAATACGAATGAGTAAGAATGGATCGTAGAATTAGAATGGATCGTATGAATGAATTAGAATGGATCGTACGAATGAATTAGAATGGATACATTCGTGCGAATGAATTAGAATGGATCGTATGAATGAATTAGAATGGATCGTACGAAGGAATTACAATGGATAGTACGAATGAATTAGAATGGATACCTTCGTGCAAATGAATTAGAATGGATCGTACGAATGAAATAGAATGGATCGTATGAATGAATTAGAATGGATCGTATGAATGAATTAGAATGGATACATTCGTGCGAATCCATTCTATTTCATTTGTACGATCCATTCTAATTCATTCGCACGATCCATTCTAATTCATTCATACGATCCATTCTAATTCCATCGTACGATCCATTCTAATTCATTCGTACGTTCCATTCTAATTCATTCGCACGATCCATTCTAATTCATGCATACGATCCATTCTATTTCATTCGTACGATCCATTCTTACTCATTCGTACGATCCATTCTAATTCATTTGCACGAAGGTATCCATTCTAATTCATTCGTACTATCCATTCTAATTCCTTCGTACGATCCATTCTAATTCCTACGTACGATCCATTCTAATTCATTCGTACGATCCATTCTAATTCATTCGCACGATCCATTCTAATTCACTCGTACGATCCATTCTATTTCATTCATACGATCCATTCTAATTCATTCATACGATCGTATGAATGAAATAGAATGGATCGTACGAAGGAATTAGAATGGATCGTACGAAGAAATTAGAATGGATAGTACGAATGAATTAGAATGGATACCTTCGTGCAAATGAATTAGAATAGATCGTACGAATGAGTAAGAATGGATCGTACGAATGAAATAGAATGGATCGTATGCATGAATTAGAATGGATCGTGCGAATGAATTAGAATGGATCGTACGAATGAATTAGAATGGATCGTACGAAGGAATTAGAATGGATCGTATGAATGAATTAGAATGGATAGTACGAATGAATTAGAATGGATCGTACGAATGAATTAGAATGGATCGTATGAGTGAATTAGAATGGATCATGCGAATGAATTAGAATGGATCATGCGAATGAATTAGAATGGATTGTACGAATGAATTAGAATGGGTCGTACGAATGAATTAGAATGGATCGTACGAATGAGTAAGAATGGATCGTACGAATGAGTAAGAATGGATCGTACGAATGAAATAGAATGGATCGTATGAATGAATTAGAATGGATCGTGCGAATGAAATAGAATGGATTGTACGAATGAATTAGAATGGATCGTACGAATGAATTAGAATGGATACATTCGTGCGAATGAATTAGAATGGATCATATGAATGAATTAGAATGGATCGTTTGAGTGAATGCGAATGGATCGTGCGAATGAATTAGAATGGATCGTACGAATGAATTAGAATAGATTGTGCGAATGAATTAGAATTGATCGTACGAATGAATTAGATTGGATCGTACGAATGAATTAGAATGGATCGTACGAATGAGTAAGAATGAATTGAATTAGAATGAATTAGAATGGATACATTCGTGCAAAAGAATTAGAATGGATCGTACGAATGAAATAGAATGGATCGTACGAATGAATTAGAATGGATCGTACGAATGAATTAGAATGGATTGAATTAGAATGGATCGTACGATAAGAATGGATCGTACGAATGAAATAGAATAGATCGTACGGATAAATGAATTTGGATCGTACGAATGAATTTGAAAGTATACATTCGTGCAAAAGAATTAGAATGGATTGTATGAATGAATTAGAATGGATCGTGCGAATGAATTAGAATGCGAATGAATTAGAATGGATCGTACGAATGAATTAGAATGGGTCGTACGAATGAATTAGAATGGATACACGATCCAGATCCATTCTAATTCATTCGCACGATCCATTCTAATTCATTAATACGATCCAATCTAATTCATTCATACGATCTATTCTAATTCATTCGCACGAATATATCCTTTCTAATTCATTCGTACGATCCAAATTCATTTATCCGTACGATCTATTCTATTTCATTCGTACGATCCATTCTTATCGTACGATCCATACTAATTCAATCCATTCTAATTCATTCGTACGATCCATTCTAATTCATTCGTACGATCCATTCTATTTCATTCGTATGATCCATTCTAATTCATTCGCACGATCCATTCTAATTCATTCATACGATCCATTCGTACGACCCATTCTAATTCATTCGTACGATCTATTCTAATTCATTCATACGATCCATTCTATTTCATTCGTACGATACATTCTTACTCATTCGTACGATCAATTCTAATTCATTAGCATGATCCATTCTAATTCATTCGTACGATCTATTCTATTTCATTCGTACAATCCATTCTTACTCAATCGTACGATCCATTCTAATTCATACGATCCATTCTAATTCATTCGCACGAATGTATCCATTCCAATTCATTCATACGATCCATTCTAATTCATTCGCACAATCTATTCTAATTCATTCGTACGATCAATTCTAATTCATTAGCATGATCCATTCTAATTCATTCGTACGATCTATTCTATTTCATTCGTACAATCCATTCTTACTCAATCGTATGATCCATTCTAATCCATTCGCACAATCTATTCTAATTCATTCGTACGATCCATTCTATTTCATTCGTACGATCCATTCTAATTCATACGATCCATTCTATTTCATTCATACGATCCATTTTACTTCATTCGCACGATCCATTCTAATTCATTCGTACTATCCATTCTAATTCATTCGTACTATCCATTCTAATTCCTTCGTACGATCCATTCTAATTCCTTCGTACGATCCATTCTAATTCATTCGCACGATCCATTCTAATTCATTCGTACGATCCATTCTAATTCATTCATACGATCCATTCTAATTCATTCATACGATCCATTCTAATTCATTCGTACGATTCATACTAATTCAATCCATTCTAATTCATTCGTACGATCCATTCTTACTCATTCGTACGATCCATTCTAATTCATTCATACGATCCATTCTAATTCATTCGTACTATCCATTCTAATGGATCGTACGAATGAATTAGAATAGATCGTACGAATGAATTAGAATGGATCATGCTAATGAATTAGAATGGATCATACGAATGAATTAGAATGGATCGTACAAAGGAATTAGAATGGATCGTACGAATGAATTAGAATGGATCGTACGAATGAATTAGAATGGATAGAATTAGAATGAATCGTACGAATGAATCATACCGTACGAATGAATTAGAATGGATCATACGAATGAAATAGAATGGATCGTATGAATGAATTAGAATGGATCGTGCGAATGAATTAGAATGGATCGTACGAATGAATTAGAATAGATCGTACGAATGAATTAGAATGGATCATGCTAATGAATTAGAATTGATCGTACGAATGAATTAGAATAGATTGTGCGAATGAATTAGAATGGATCGTACGAATGAATTGGAATGGATACATTCGTGCGAATGAATTCGAATGGATCGTATGAATGAATTAGAGTGGATACATTCGTACAAATGAATTAGGATGGATCGTATGAATGAATTAGAGTGGATACATTCGTACGAATGAATTAGAATAGATTGTGCGAATGAATTAGAATGGATCGTACGAATGAATTAGAATGGATCGTATGAATGAATTAGAATGGATTGTGCGAATGAATTAGAATGGATCGTACAAATAAAATAGAATGGATCGTATGAATGAATTAGAATGGATCGTGCAAATGAATTAGAATGGATCGTACGAATGAATTAGAATAGATCGTACGAATGAATTAGAATGGATCATGCTAATGAATTAGAATTGATCGTACGAATGACTTAGAATAGATTGTGCGAATGAATTCGAATGGATCGTACGAATGAATTGGAATGGATACATTCGTGCGAATGAATTAGAATGGATCGTATGAATGAATTAGAGTGGATACATTCGTACAAATGAATTAGGATGGATCGTATGAATGAATTAGAGTGGATACATTCGTACGAATGAATTAGAATAGATTGTGCGAATGAATTTGAATGGATCGTACGAATGAATTAGAATGGATCGTACGAATGAATTAGAATGGATCGTATGAATGAATTAGAATGGATCGTGCGAATGAATTAGAATGGATCGTACGAATGAAATAGAATGAATTAGAATGGATCGTATGAATGAATGAATTAGAATGGATCGTACGAAGGAATTAGAATGGATAGTACGAATGAATTAGAATGGATACCTTCGTGCAAATGAATTAGAACGGATCGTACGAATGAGTAAGAATGGATCGTACGAATGAAATAGATTGGATCGTATGAATGAATTAGAATGGATCATACGAATAAATTAGAATGGATCGTATGAATGAATTAGAATGGATCGTACGAATGAAATAGAATGGATCGTACGAATGAAATAGAATGAATTAGAATGGATCGTATGCATGAATGAATTAGAATGGATCGTACGAAGGAATTAGAATGGATAGTACGAATGAATTAGAATGGATACCTTCGTGCAAATGAATTAGAATGGATCGTACGAATGAGTAAGAATGGATCGTACGAATGAAATAGATTGGATCGTATGAATGAATTAGAATGGATCGTATGAATGAATTAGAATGGATACATTCGTGCGACATTCTATTTCATTCGTATGATCCATTCTTACTCATTCGTACTATCCATTCTAATTCATTCGCACGATCCATTCTAATTCATTCGCACAATCCATTGAATTATAATGGATACATTCGTGCGAATCCATTCTATTTCATTCATACGATCCATTCTAATTCATTCGCACGATCCATTCTAATTCATTCATACGATCCATTCTATTTCATTCGTACGATCCATTCTAATTCATTCGCACGATCCATTCTAATTCATTCGCACGATCCATTCTAATTCATTCGTACGATCCATTCTAATTCATTCGTACGATCCATTCTAATTCTACGATCCATTCTTACTCATTCGTATTATCCATTTTAATTCATTCACACGAATGTATCAACTCTAATTCATTCGTACGATTCATTCTAATTCAATCCATTCTAATTCATTCATATGATCCATTCTATTTCATTCGTACGATCCATTCTATTTCATTCGTATGATCCATTCTAATTCATTCGTACGGTATGGTTCATTCTAATTCATTCGTACGATTCATTCTAATTCAATCCATTCTAATTCATTCGTACGATCGTACGAATGAAATAGAATGGATCGTACGAATGAATTAGAATGGATCGTATGAATGAATTAGAATGGATCGTGCGAATGAATTAGAATGGATCGTACGAATGAATTAGAATGGATCGTACGAATGAAATAGAATGGATCGTATGAATGAATTAGAATGGATCGTGCGAATGAATTAGAATGGATCGTACGAATGAAATAGAATGGATTCGCACGAATGTATCCATTCTAATTCAATGGATCGTGCGAATGAATTAGAATGGATCGTGCGAATGAATTAGAATGGATCGTACGAATGAGTAAGAATGGATCGTACGAACGAAATAGAATGTCGCACGAATGTATCCATTCTAATTCATTCATACGATCCATTCTAATTCATTCATACGATCCATTCTATTTCATTCGTACGATCCATTCTTACTCATTCGTACGATCCATTCTAATTCATTTACACGAAGGTATCCATTCTAATTCATTCGTACTATCCATTCTAATTCCTTCGTATGATCCATTCTAATTCATTCATACGATCCATTCTAATTCATTCGCATGAATGTATCCATTCTAAGGATACATTCTAATTCATTCGTACGAATGAATTAGAATAGTACGAATGAATTAGATTGGATTAGAATGAAATAGAATGGATCCCATGAATGAATTAGAATGGATCGAACGAATGAATTAGAATGGATACATTCGTGCAAAAGAATTAGAATGGATTGTATGAATGAATTAGAATGGATCGTATGAATGAATTAGAATGGATCGTGCGAATAAATTAGAATGGATTGTGCGAATGAATTAGAATGGATCGTATGAATGAATTAGAATGGATCGTATGAATGAATTAGAATGGATTGTGCGAATGAATTAGAATGGATCGTATGAATGAATTAGAATGGATCGTAGTATTGAATTAGAATGGATCCTACGAATGAATTAGAATAGATTGTGCGAATGAATTAGAATGGATCTGGATCGTGTATCCATTCTAATCCATTCGTACGACCCATTCTAATTCATTCGTACGGTCCATTCTAATTCATTCGCACGATCCATTCTAATTCATTCATACGATCCATTCTAATTAATTCATACAATCCATTCTAATTCTTTTGCACGAATGTATCCATTCTAATTCATTCGTTCGATCCATTCTAATTCATTCATACGATCCATTCTAATTCATTCTAATCCATTCTAATTCATTCGTACTATTCTAATTCATTCGTATGAATGAATTAGAATGGATCGTACGAATGAATTAGAATGGATTGTATGAATGAATTAGAATGGATCGTATGAATGAATTAGAATGGATTGAATTAGAATGAATCGTACGAATGAATTAGAGTTGATACATTCGTGTGAATGAATTAAAATGGATAATACGAATGAGTAAGAATGGATCGTAGAATTAGAATGGATCGTACGAATGAATTAGAATGGATCGTACGAATGAATTAGAATGGATTGAATTAGAATGAATCAGAATGGATCGTATGAATGAATTAGAATAGATTGTGCGAATGAATTAGAATGGATTGTACGAATGAATTAGAATGGATCGTACGAATGAATTAGAATGGATTGTATGAATGAATTAGAATAGATTGTGCGAATGAATTAGAATGGATCATACGAATGAATTAGAATGGATCGTACGAATGAATTAGAATGGATCGTACGAATGAATTAGAATGGATCGTGCGAATGAATTAGAATGGATCGTATGAATGAATTAGAATGGATCATACGAATGAATTAGAATGGATACATTCGTGCGAATGAATTAGAATGGATCGTGCGAATGAATTAGAATGGATCGTACGAATGAATTAGAATGGATACATTCGTGCGAATCCATTCTATTTCATTGGTACGATCCATTCTAATTCATTCGCACGATCCATTCTAATTCATTCATACGATCCATTCTAATTCATTCGTACGATCTATTCTAATTAATTCGTACGATCCATTCTAATTCATTCACACAATCTATTCTAATTCATTCGTACGAATGTATCCACTCTAATTCATTCATACGATCCATCCTAATTCATTTGTACGAATGTATCCACTCTAATTCATTCATACGATCCATTCTAATTCATTCACACGAATGTATCCATTCCAATTCATTCGTACGATCCATTCTAATTCATTCGCACAATCTATTCTAATTCATTCGTACGATCAATTCTAATTCATTAGCATGATCCATTTTAATTCATTCGTACGATCTATTCTAATTCATTCGTACGATCCATTCTAATTCATTCGCACGATCCATTCTAATTCATTCATACGATCCATTCTATATCATTCGGACGATCCATTCTAATTCATTCGCACGATCCATTCTAATTCATTCATACGATCCATTCTAATTCATTCGTACGATCTATTCTAATTCATTCGCACAATCTATTCTAATTCATTCGTACGAATGTATCCACTCTAATTCATTCATACGATCCATCCTAATTCATTTGTACGAATGTATCCACTCTAATTCATTCATACGATCCATTCTAATTCATTTGCACGAATGTATCCATTCCAATTCATTCGTACGATCCATTCTAATTCATTCGCACAATCTATTCTAATTCATTTGTACGATCAATTCTAATTCATTAGCATGATCCATTCTAATTCATTCGTACGATCTATTCTAATTCATTCGTACTATCCATTCTAATTCATTAGCAGGATCCATTCTAATTCATTCATACGATCCATTCTATTTCATTCGTATGATCCATTCTAATTCATTCGTACGGTATGATTCATTCTAATTCATTCGTACGATTCATTCTAATTCAATCCAATCTAATTCATTTGTACGATCCATTCTAATTCATTCGTATGATCCATTCTAATTCCTTCGTACGATCCATTCTAATTCATTCGTACGATCCATTCTAATTCATTAGCATGATCCATTCTAATTCATTCGTACGATCTATTCTAATTCATTCGTACGATCCATTAGAATGGATAGTACGAATGAATTAGAATGGATCGTATGAATGAATTAGAATGGATCGTACGAATGAGTAAGAATGGATCATACGAATGAATTAGAATGGATTGAATTAGTATGAATCATACGAATGAATTAGAATGGATCGTACGAATGAATTAGAATGGATCGTATGAATGAATTAGAATGGATCGTATGAATGAATTAGAATGGATCGTACGAATGAATTTGAATGGATCGTGCGAATGAATTAGAATGGATCATACGAAGGAATTAGAATGGATCGTACGAAGGAATTAGAATGGATAGTACGAATGAATTAGAATGGATAGAACGAATGAATTAGAATGGATCATGCGAATGAAGTAAAATGGATCGTATGAATGAAATAGAATGGATCGTATGAATTAGAATGGATCGTACGAATGAAATAGAATGGATCGTTCGAATGAATTAGAATAGATTGTGCGAATGGATTAGAATGGATCATACGATTGAGTAAGAATGGATTGTACGAATGAAATAGAATAGATCGTACGAATGAATTAGAATGGATCGTGCTAATGAATTAGAATTGATCGTACGAATGAATTAGAATAGATTGTGCGAATGAATTAGAATGGATCGTACGAATGAATTGGAATGGATACATTCGTGCGAATGAATTAGAATGGATCGTATGAATTAGAATGGATCGTACGATTGAGTAAGAATGGATTGTACGAATGAAATAGAATAGATCGTACGAATGAATTAGAATGGATCATGCTAATGAATTAGAATTGATCGTACGAATGAGTAAGAATGGATCGTACGAATGAAATAGAATGGATCGTATGAATGAATTAGAATGGATCGTACGAATGAATTATAATGGGTCGTACGAATGGATCGTATGAATGAATTAGAATGGATCGTGCGAATGAATTAGAATGGATCGTACGAATGAAATAGAATGGATCGTACGAATGAATTAGAATGGATCGTACGAATGAATTAGAATGGATTGAATTAGAATGGATCGTACGATAAGAATGGATCGTACGAATGAAATAGAATAGATCGTACGGATAAATGAATTTGGATCGTACGAATGAATTAGAAAGGATATATTCGTGCGAATGAATTAGAATAGATCATATGAATGAATTAGATTGGATAGTATTAATGAATTAGAATGGATCGTGCGAATGAATTAGAATGGATCGTACGAATGAATTAGAATGGATTTGGATCGTGTATCCATTCTAATTCATTCGTACGACCCATTCTAATTCATTCTTACAATCCATTCTAATTCATTCGCATTCTAATTCATTCGCACGATCCATTCTAATTCATTCATACAATCCATTCTAATTCTTTTGCACGAATGTATCCTTTCTAATTCATTCGTATGATCCAAATTCATTTATCCGTACGATCTATTCTATTTCATTCGTACGATCCATTCTTATTGTACGATCCATTCTAATTCAATCCATTCTAATTCATTCGTACGATCCAGTCTAATTCATTCGTATGAATTAGAATGGATACGTGCGAATGAATTAGAATTGATCGTACGAATGAATTAGAATTGATTGTGCGAATGAATTAGAATGGATCGTACGAATGAATCGGAATGGATACATTCGTGCAAATGAATTAGAATGATCGTACGAATGAAATAGAATGGATCGTGCGAATGAATTAGAATGGATCGTACGAATGAATTAGAATGGATCGTACGAATGACTTAGAATGGATCGTTCAAATGAATTAGAATAGATTGTGCGAATGAATTAGAATGGATCATACGAATGAATTAGAAAGGATACATTCGTGCGAATGAATTAGAATGGATACATTCGTGCAAAAGAATTAGAATGGGTTGTATGAATGAATTAGAATGGATCGTGCAAATGAATTAGAATGGATTGTGCGAATGAATTAGAATGGATCGTACGAATGAATTAGAATAGATCGTACGTATGAATTAGAATGGATACATTCGTGCGAATGAATTAGAATGGATCGTGCGAATGAATTAGAATGGATCGTATGAATGAATTAGAATGGATCGTACGAAGGAATTAGAATGGATACACGATCCAGATCCATTCTAATTCATTCGTACGATCCATTCATAGAATGAATCATTCGTACGATCCAGATCCATTCTAATTCATTCATACGATCCATTCTAATTCATTCGCACAATCTATTCTAATTCATTCGAACGATCCATTCTAAGTCATTCGTACGATCCATTCTAATTCATTCGTACGATCCATTCTAATTCATTCGCACGATCCATTCTATTTCATTCGTATGATCCATTCTAATTCGATCGTACGAATGTATCCATTCTAATTCATTCGTACGGATAAATGAATTTGGATCGTGCTAATGAATTAGAATGGATCGTACGAATGAATTAGAATGGATCGTACTAATGAATTAGAAAGGATCATACGAATGAATTAGAATGGATCGTACGAATGAATTAGAATTAGAATGGATCATACGAATGAATTAGAATGGATCGTACGAATGAAATAGAATGGATTGTATGAATAAGATAGAATGGATCGTACGAATGAATTAGAATGGATACATTCATGCGAATGAATTAGAATGGATCGTACGAAGGAATTAGAATGGATCGTGCGAATGAATTAGAATGGATCATACGAATGAATTAGAATGGATCGTACGAATGAAATAGAATGGATCGTACGAATGAGATAGAATGGATCGTGCGAATGAATTAGAATGGATCGTATTAATGAATTAGAATGGATCGTGCGAATGAATTAGAATGGATCGTACGAATGAATTAGAATGGATACCTTCGTGCGAATGAATTAGAATGGATACCTTCGTGCGAATGAATTAGAATGGATTGTGCGAATGAATTAGAATAGATTGTGCGCATGAATTAAAATGGATCGTACGAAGGAATTAGAATGGATCGTACGAATGAATTAGAATGGATCGTGCGAATGAATTAGAATGGGTCGTAAGAATGAATTAGAATGGATACACCATCCAGATCCATTCTAATTCATTCGCACAATCTATTCTAATTCATTCGTAGGATCCATTCTAATTCATTACTACGATCCATTCTAATTCATTTGCACGATCCATTCTAATTCATTCGTACGATCCATTCTAATTCATTCGCACGATCCATTCTAATTCATTCATACGATCCATTTTAATTCATTCATATGAGTGTATCCATTCTAATTCATAAGTACGATCCATTCTAATCCATTCTATTTCGATCATACGTATGAATTAGAATGGATACCTTCGTGCAAATGAATTAGGATGGATCGTACGAATGAGTAAGAATGGATCGTACGAATGAAATAGAATGGATCGTATGAATGAATTAGAATGGATCGTACGAATGAATTACAGTGGATTGTACGAATGAATTAGAATGGATCGTACGAATAAAATAGAATGGATCGTACGAATGAAATAGAATGGATCGTACGAATGAATTAGAATAGATTGTGCGAATGGATTAGAATGGATCATACGATTGAGTAAGAATGGATTGTACGAATGAAATAGAATAGATCGTACGAATGAATTAGAATGGATCGTATGAATGAATTAGAATGGATCGTGCGAATGAATTAGAATGGATCGTACGAATGAATTAGAATGGATCGTACGAAGGAATTAGAATGGATCGTACGAATGAATTAGAATGGATCGTACGAACGAATTAGAATGGATACGAATGGATCGTATGAATGAATTAGAATGGATCGTACGAATGAAATAGAATGGACTGTACGAAGGAATTAGAATGGATCATATGAATGAATTAGAATGGATCGTATGAATGAATTAGAATGGATCGTGCGAATAAATTAGAATGGTTCGTGCGAATGAATTAGAATGGATCGTACGAATGAAATAGAATGGATTCGCACGAATGTATCCATTCTAATTCAATGGATCGTGCGAATGAATTAGAATGGATCGTACGAATGAATTAGAATAGATCGTACGAATGAATTAGAATGGATACGAATGGATCGTACGAATGAGTAAGAATGGATCGTACGAATGAAATAGAATGGATCGTACGAATGAATTAGAATAGATACATTCATGCGAATGAATTAGAATGGATCATATGAATGAATTAGAATGGATCGTTTGAGTGAATGCGAATGGATCGTACGAATGAATTAGAATGGGTCGTACGAATGAATTAGAATGGATCATACGAATGAGTAAGAATGGATCGTACGAATGAGTAAGAATGGATCGTACGAATGAATTAGAATGGATCGTACGAATGAATTAGAATGGATACATTCGTGCGAATGAAATAGAATGGATCATATGAATGAATTACAATGGATCGTTTGAGTGAATGCGAATGGATCGTGCGAATGAATTAGATTGGATCGTATAAATGAATTAGAATGGATCGTACAAATGAATTAGAATAGATCGTGCTAATGAATTAGAATGGATCGTACGAATGAATTAGAGTGGATACATTCGTACAAATGAATTAGAATGGATACATTCGTACGAATGAATTAGAATGGATCGTACGAATGAATTAGAATAGATACATTCGCACGAATTAGAATGGATCGTACGAATGAATTAGAATGGATCGTACGAATGAATTAGAATGGATCGTATGAATGAATTAGATTGGATCGTATAAATGAATTAGAATGGATCGTACGAATGAATTAGAATGGATCGTGCTAATGAATTAGAATGGATCGTACGAATGAATTAGAGTGGATACATTCGTACAAATGAATTAGAATGGATACATTCGTCCGAATGAATTAGAATGGATCGTGCGAATGAATTAGAATGGATCGTACGAATGAATTAGAATAGATTGTGCTAATGAATTAGAATGGATCGTATGAATGAATTAGAATGGATCGTACGAATGAATTAGAATGGATTGTACGAATGAATTAGAATGGATCGTACGAATGAATTAGAATGGATCGTATGAATGCATTAGAATGGATCGTGCGAATGAATTAGAATGGATCGTACGAATGAAATAGAATGGATTCTCACGAATGTATCCATTATATTCATTCGTATGATCCATTCTAATTCATTCGTACAATCCATTCTAATTCATTCGCACGATCCATTCTTACTCATTCGTACGATCAATTCTAATTCATTCGCACGATCCATTCTAATTCATTAATACGATCCATTCTAATTCATTCGCACGATCCATTCTAATTCATTCACACTCATACGATCCATTCTAATTCATTCGCACGAATGTATCCTTTCTAATTTATTCGTACGATCCATTCTAATTCATTCGCACAATCTATTCTAATTTATTCAAACGATCCATTCTAAGTCATTCGTACGATCCATTCTAATTCATTCGCACAATCCATTCTAATTCATTAGCACGATCCATTCTTATTCCTTCGTATGATCCATTCTAATTCACAATTCTAATTCATTCGCACGTATCCATTCTAATTCATTCATACGATCCATTCTATTTCATTCGTACGATCCATTCTTACTCATTCGTACGATCCATTCTAATTCATTCGTACGATCCATTCTAATTCATTCGTACGATCCATTCTAATTCATTTGTACGAATGTATCCACTCTAATTCATTCATACGATCCATTCTAATTCATTCGCACGAATGTATCCATTCCAATTCATTCGTACGATCCATTCTAATTCATTCGCACATCTATTCTAATTCATTCGTACGATCAATTCTAATTCCTTCGTACGATCCATTCTAATTGATTCGTTCGATCCATTCTAATTCATTCGTACGATCCATTCTAATTCATTCGCACAATCTATTCTAATTCATTCGTACGATCCAGTCTAATTCATTCGCACGATCCATTCTAATTCATTCATACGATCCATTTATTTCATTCGTACGATCCATTCTTACTCATTCGTACGATCCATTCTAATTCATTTGCACGAAGGTATCCATTCTAATTCATTCGTACTATCCATTCTAATTCCTTCGTACGATCCATTCTAATTCCTTCGTACGATCCATTCGGATACATTCGTGCGAATCCATTTTATTTCATTCGTACGATCCATTCTAATTCATTCGCACGATCCATTCTAATTCATTCATACGATCCATTCTAATTCATTCGTACGATCCATTCTAATTCATTCGTACGATCCATTCTAATTCATTCGCGCAATCTATTCTAATTCATTCGTACGATCTATTCTAATTCATTCGTACGATCCATTGTAATTCATTCGTATGATCCATTCTAATTCATTCGCACAATCTATTCTAATTCATTCGTACGATCCATTCTAATTCATTCATACGATCCATTCTAATTCATTCGTACGATCCATTCTAATTCATTCGCACAATCTATTCTAATTCATTCGTACGATCCATTCTAATTCATTCGCACGATCCATTCTAATTCATTCGTACGATCCATTCTAATTCATTCGTACGATCCATTCTAATTCATTCGTACGATCCATTCTAATTCATTCGCACAATCTATTCTAATTCATTCGTACGATCCATTCTAATTCATTCGCACGATCCATTCTAATTCATTCGCACAATCTATTCTAATTCATTCGTACGATCCATTCTAATTCATTCGTATGATCCATTCTAATTCATTCGTACGATTCATTCTAATTCAATCCATTCTAATTCATTCGTACGATCCATTCTTACTCATTCGTACGATCCATTCTAATTCATTCATACGATCCATTCTACGATCCATTCTAATTCATTCGTACGTTCCATTCTAATTCATTCGCACGAATGTATCCATTCTAATTCATTCGTACGATCTATTCTAATTCATTCGTGCGAATCCATTCTATTTCATTCGTACGATCCATTCTAATTCATTCGCACGATCCATTCTAATTCATTCATATGATCCATTCTAATTCATTCGTACGATCCATTCTAATTCATTCACACGATCCATTCTAATTCATGCATACGATCCATTCTAATTCATTACTACGATCCATTCTAATTCATTCGTACGATCCATTCTAATTCCTTCGTATGATCCATTCTAATTTATTCGCACGATCCATTCTAATTCATTCGTACGATCCATTCTATTTCATTCGTACGATCCATGCTAATTCATTCGCACGAATGTATCCATTCTAATTCATTCGTACGATCCATTCAAATTCATTTGTACGAATGTATCCACTCTAATTCATTCATACGATCCATTCTAATTCATTCGTACGATCCATTCTAATTCATTCGCACGATCCATTTTAATTCATTCGTACGATCCATTCTATTTCATTCATACGATCCATTCTAATTCATTCATACGATCTATTATAATTCTTTCGCACGAATGTATCCATTCTAATTCATTCGTACGATCCATTCTAATTCATTCGCACGATCCATTCTAATTCATTCATACAATCCATTCTAATTCTTTTGCACGAATGTATCCATTCTAATTCGTTCGTTCGATCCATTCTAATTCATTCGTACGATCCATTCTAATTCATTCGAACGATCCATTCTTACTCATTCGTACGATCCATTCTAATTCATTCGTACGATCTATTCTAATTCATTCATACGATCCATTCTAATTTATTCGCACGATCCATTCTAATTCCTTCGTATGATCCATTCTAATTCATTCGTACGGTATGATTCATTCTAATTCATTCGTACAATTTATTCTAATTCAATCCATTCTAATTCATTCGTACGATCCATTCTAATTCATTCGTACGATCCATTCTAATTCATTCGTACGATTCATTCTAATTCAATCCATTCTAATTCATTCATACGATCCATTCTAATTCATTCGTACGATTTATTCTATTTCATTCGTACAATCTATTCTTACTCAATCGTATGATCCATTCTAATCCATTCGCACAATCTAGTCTAATTCATTCGTACGATCCATTCTAATTCATTCGTATGATCCATTCTAATTAATTCGCACAATCTATTCTAATTCATTCGTACGATCCATTCTAATTCATTCGCATGATCCATTCTAATTCATTCATACGATCCATTCTAATTCATTCGTACGAATGAGTAAGAATGGATCGTACGAATGAAATAGAATGGATTGTACGAATGAATTAGAATGGATACATTCGTGCGAATGAATTAGTATGGATCGTATGAATGAATTAGAATGGATCGTACGAAGGAATTAGAATGGATCGTACGAATGAATTAGAATGGATCATACGAATGAATTAGAATGGATCGTATGAATGAATTAGAATGGATTGTGCGAATGAATTAGAATGGATCGTACGAATGAATTAGAATAGATTGTGCGAATGAATTAGAATGGATCGTACGAATGAATTAGAATGGATCGTACGAATGAATTAGAATGGATCGTACGAAGGAATTAGAATTGATCGTACGAATGAATTAGAATAGATTGTGCGAATGAATTAGAATGGATCGTGCGAATGAATTAGAATGGATCGTATGAATGAATTAGAGTGGATACATTCATACAAATGAATTAGAATGGATCGTACGAATGAATTAGAATGGATCGTACGAATGAGTAAGATTGGATCGTACGAATGAAATAGAATGGATCGTATGAATGAATTAGAATGGATACGTGCGAATGAATTAGAATTGTGAATTAGAATGGATCATACGAAGGACTTAGAATGGATCGTGCTAATGAATTAGAATGGATTGTGCGAATGAATTAGAATGGATCGTACGAATGACTTAGAATGGATCGTTCGAATGAATTAGAATAGATTGTGCGAATGAATTAGAATGGATCGTACGAATGAATTAGAAAGGATACATTCGTGCGAATGAATTAGAATGGATCGTATGAGTGTGAATGAATTAGAATGGATAGTGCGAATGAATTAGAATGGATCGTATTAATGAATTAGAATGGATCGTGCGAATGAATTAGAATGGATCGTACGAATGAGTAAGAATGGATCGTGCGAATGAATTAGAATGGATTGTACGAATGAATTAGAATGGATCGTACGAATGAATTAGAATGGATACATTCGTGCGAATCCATTCTATTTCATTCGTACGATCCATTCTAATTCATTCGCACGATCCATTCTAATTCTTTCATACGATCCATTCTAATTCATTCGTATGATCCATTCTAATTCATTCGTACAATCCATTCTAATTCATTCATACGATCCATTTTAATTCATTCATACGATCCATTCTAATTCATTAGCACAATCTATTCTAATTCATTCGTACGATCCATTCTAATTCATTCGCACGATCCATTCTAATTCATTCGCACGAATGTATCCATTCTAATTCATTTGTACGAATGTATCCACTCTAATTCATTCGTACGATCCATTCTAATTTATTAGCACGATCCATTCTAATTCATTCGTACGATCCATTCTAATTCATTTATACGATCCAATCTAATTCATTCATACGATCCATTCTAATTCATTCGTACGATCCATTCTAATTCATTCGTACGATCCATTCTAATTCATGCGAATGTATCTATTCTAATTCATTCGTACGATCCATTCTAATTCATTCGTACGAATGTATCCATTCTAATTCATTTGTACCAATGTATCCACTCTAATTCATTCGTACGATCCATTCTAATTCATTAGCACGATCCATTCTAATTCATTCGTACGATCCATTCTAATTCATTTATACGATATAATCTAATTCATTCGCACGATCCATTCGCATTTACTCAAACGATCCATTCTAATTCATTCATATAATCCATTCTAATTCATTCGCATGAATGTATCCATTCTAATTCATTCGTACGATCCATTCTAATTCATTCGTACGATCCATTCTTACTCATTCGTACGATCCATTCTTACTCATTCGTACGATCCATTCTAATTTATTCGTACGACCCATTCTAATTCATTCGTACGATCCATTCGCATTCACTCAAACGATCCATTCTAATTCATTCATATGATCCATTCTAATTCATTCACACGAATGTATCCATTCTAATTCATTCGTACGATCCATTCTATTTCATTCGTACGATCCATTCTTACTCATTCGTACGATCCATTTGTATCCATTCTAATTCATTCGTACGATCTATTCTAATTCATTCGTACGATCCATTCTAATTCATTCGCACGATCCATTGAATTAGAATGGATACATTCGTGCGAATCCATTCTATTTCATTCATACGATCCATTCTAATTCATTCGCACGATCCATTCTAATTCATTCGTACGATCCATTCTAATTCATTCATACGATCCATTCTAATTTATTCGCACGATCCATTCTAATTCATTCATACGATCCATTCTAATTCATTCATATGATCCATTCTAATTCCTTCGTACGATCCATTCTATTTCATTCGTACGATCCATTCTAATTCATTCATACGATCCATTCGTATCCATTCTAATTCATTCGTACGATCCATTCTAATTAATTCATACGATCCATTCTAATTCATTCGTACGATCCATTCTAATTCATTCGCACGATCCATTCTAATTCATTCATACGATCCATTCCAATTCATTCGTACGATCTATTCTATTTCATTTGTACAATCCATTCTTACTCAATCGTATGATCCATTCTAATCCATTCGCACAATCTATTCTAATTCATTCGTACGATCCATTCTATTTCATTCGTACGATCCATTCTATTTCATTCGTACGATCCATTCTAATTCATTCGTACAATCCATTCTAATTCATTCGTACGATCCATTCTAATTCATTCATACGATCCATTCTATTTCATTCGTACGATCCATTCTTACTCATTCGTACGATCCATCCTAATTCATTTGCACGAAGGTATCCATTCTAATTCATACGTACGATCGAAATAGAAAGGATTAGAATGGATCGTACTTATGAATTAGAATGGATACATTCGTATGAATGAATTAGAATGGATCGTATGAATGAATTAGAATGGATCGTGCGAATGAATTAGAATGGATCGTACGAATGAATTAGAATGGATCGTGCGAATGAATTAGAATGGATCGTAGTAATGAATTAGAATGGATCCTACGAATGAATTAGAATAGATTGTGCGAATGAATTAGAATGGATCTGGATCATGTATCCATTCTAATTCATTCGTACGACCCATTCTAATTCATTCGCACGATCCATTCTAACTCATTCGTACAATCCATTCTAATTCCTTCGTACGATCCATTCTAATTCATGCGCACAATCTATTCTAATTCATTCGCACAATCCATTCTAATTCATTCGCACAAAGGTATCCATTCTAATTCATTCGCACGATCCATTCTAATTCATTCGCACGATCCATTCTAAATCATTCATACGATCCATTCTATTTCATTCGTACGATCCATTCTAATTCATTCGTATGATCCATTCTAATTCATTCGCATGAATGTATCCATTCTAATTCATTCGCACGATCCATTCTAATTCATTCGCACGATTCATTCTAATTCATTCATACAATCCATTCTACTTCTTTTGCACGAATGTATCCATTCTAATTCATTCGTACGTTCCATTCTAATTCATTCATACGTTCCATTCTAATTTATTCGCACGATCCATTCTAATTCATTCGTGCGAATAAATTAGAATGGAACGTATGAATGAATTAGAATGGAACGTACGAATGAATTAGAATGGATACATTCGTGCAAAAGAAGTAGAATGGATTGTATGAATGAATTAGAATGGATCGTGTGAATGAATTAGAATGGATCGTGCGAATGAATTAGAATGGATACATTCATGCGAATGAATTAGAATGGATCATACGAATGAATTAGAATGGATCGTACGAATGAAATAGAATGGATCGTATGAATGAATTAGAATGGATCGTGCGAATGAATTAGAATGGATTATGCGAATGTATTAGAATGGATACTTTCGTGCGAATGAATTAGAATGGATTGTGCGAATGAATTAGAATAGATTGTGCGCATGAATTAGAATGGATCGTACGAAGGAATTAGAATGGATCGTACGAATGAATTAGAATGGATCGTGCGAATGAATTAGAATGGGTCGTACGAATGAATTAGAATGGATACACGATCCAGATCCTTTCTAATTCATTCGCACAATCTATTCTAATTCATTCGTAGGATCCATTCTAATTCATTACTACGATCCATTCTAATTAATTCGCACGATCCATTCTAATTCATTCGTACGATCCATTCTAATTCATTCGCACGATCCATTCTAATTCATTCATACGATCCATTCTAATTCATTCATACGAATGTATCCATTCTAATTCATAAGTACGATCCATTCTAATCCATTCTATTTCGATCGTACGTATGAATTAGAATGGATACCTTCGTACAAATGAATTAGGATGGATCGTACGAATGAGTAAGAATGGATCGTACGAATGAAATAGAATGGATCGTATGAATGAATTAGAATGGATCGTACGAATGAATTAGAATGGATCGTATGAATGAATTAGAATGGATCGTACGAATGAAATAGAATGGATCGTACGAATGAATTAGAATAGATTGTGCGAATGGATTAGAATGGATCATACGATTGAGTAAGAATGGATTGTACGAATGAAATAGAATAGATCGTACGAATGAATTAGAATGGATCGTGCGAATGAATTAGAATGGATCGTACGAATGAATTAGAATGGATCGTACGAAGGAATTAGAATGGATCGTACGAAGGAATTAGAATGGATCGTATGAATGAATTAGAATGGATTGTATGAATGAATTAGAATGGATCGTACGAATGAATTAGAAGGGATCGTGGGAATGAATTAGAATGGATCGTACGAATGAAATAGAATGGATTCGCACGAATGTATCCATTCTAATTCAATGGATCGTGCGAATGAATTAGAATGGATAGTACGAATGAATTAGAATAGATCGTACGAATGAATTAGAATGGATACGAATGGATCGTACGAATGAGTAAGAATGGATCGTACGAATGAAATAGAATGGATCGTACGAATGAATTAGAATGGATACATTCGTGTGAATGAATTAGAATGGATCATATGAATGAATTAGAATTGATCATTTGAGTGAATACGAATGGATCGTACGAATGAATTAGAATGGGTCGTACGAATGAATTAGAATAGGTCGTACGAATGAGTAAGAATGGATCGTACGAATGAGTAAGAATGGATCGTACGAATAAATTAGAATGGATCGTACGAATGAATTAGAATGGATACATTCGTGCGAATGAATTAGAATGGATCAAATGAATGAATTAGAATGGATCGTTTGAGTGAATGCGAATGGATCGTGCGAATGAATTAGATTGGATCGTATAAATGAATTAGAATGGATCGTACGAATGAATTAGAATGGATCGTGCTAATGAATTAGAATGGATCGTACGAATGAATTAGAGTGGATACATTCGTACAAATGAATTAGAATGGATACATTCGTACGAATGAATTAGAATGGATCGTACGAATGAATTAGAATGGATATATTCGCACGAATTAGAATGGATCGTACGAATGAATTAGAATGGATCGTACGAATGAATTAGAATGGTTCGTATGAATGAATTAGATTGGATCGTATAAATGAATTAGAATGGATCGTACGAATGAATTAGAATGGATCATGCTAATGAATTAGAATGGATCGTACGAATGAATTAGAGTGGATACATTCGTACAAATGAATTAGAATGGATACATTCGTGCGAATGAATTAGAATGGATCGTGCGAATGAATTAGAATGGATCGTACGAATGAATTAGAATAGATTGTGCTAATGAATTAGAATGGATCGTATGAATGAATTAGAATGGATCGTACGAATGAATTAGAATGGATTGTACGAATGAATTAAAATGGATCATACGAATGAATTAGAATGGATCGTACGAATGAATTAGAATGGATCGTGCGAATGAATTAGAATGGATCGTACGAATGAAATAGAATGGATTCGCACGAATGTATCCATTCTAATTCATTCGTACGATCCATTCTAATTCATTCGTACAATCCATTCTAATTCATTCGCACGATCCATTCTTACTCATTCGTACGATCCATTCTAATTCATTCGCACGATCCATTCTAATTCATTAATACGATCCATTCTAATTCATTCGCACGATCCATTCTAATTCATTCACACTCATACAATCCATTCTAATTCATTCGCAAGAATGTATCCTTTCTAATTCATTCGTACGATCCATTCTAATTCATTCGCACAATCTATTCTAATTCATTCGAATGATCCATTCCAAGTCATTCGTACGATCCATTCTAATTCATTCGCACAATCCATTCTAATTCATTAGCACGATCCATTCTAATTCCTTCTTATGATCCATTCTAATTCACAATTCTAATTCATTCGCACGTATCCATTCTAATTCATTCATACGATCCATTCTATTTCATTCGTACGATCTATTCTTACTCATTCGTACGATCCATTCTAATTCATTCGTACGATCCATTCTAATTCATTCGTACGATCCATTCTAATTCATTTGTACGAATGTATCCACTCTAATTCATTCATACGATCCATTCTAATTCATTCGCACGAATATATCCATTCCAATTCATTCGTACGATCCATTCTAATTTATTCGCACAATCTATTCTAATTCATTCGTACGATCAATTCTAATTCATTCGTACGAATGAATTAGAATGGATCGTACGAATGAATTAGACTAGATTGTGCGAATGGATTAGAATGGATCATACGATTGAGTAAGAATGGATTGTAAGAATGAAATAGAATAGATCGTACGAATGAATTAGAATGGATCGTATGAATGAATTAGAATGGATTGAATTAGAATGAATCGTACGAATGAATTAGAATGGATCATACGAATGAATTAGAATGGATCGTACGAATGAATTAGAATGGATTGAATTAGAATGAATCGTACGAATGAATTAGAATGAATCATACCGTACGAATGAATTAGAATGGATCATACGAAGGAATTAGAATGGATCGTGCGAATAAATTAGAATGGATCGTATAAATGAATTAGAATGGATCGTACGAATGAGTAAGAATGGATCGTGCGAATGAATTAGAATGGATCGTACGAATGAATTAGAATGGATCGAACGAATGAATTAGAATGTATACATTCGTGCAAAAGAATTAGAATGGATTGTATGAATTAATTAGAATGGATCGTGCGAGTGAATTAGAATGGATCGTACGAATGAATTAGAATGGATACATTCGTGCGAAAGAATTAGAATAGATCGTATGAATGAATTAGAATGGATCGTATGAATGAAATAGAATGGATCGTACGAATGAATTAAAATGGATCGTGCGAATGAATTAGAATGGATCGTACGAATGAATTAGAATGGATCGTATGAATGAATTAGCGTGGATACATTCGTACAAATGAATTAAAATGGATCGTACGAATGAATTAGAATGGATACATTCGTGCGAATGAATTAGCATGGATCGTACGAATGAAATAGAATGGATCGTACGAATGAATTAGAATGGATCGTGCGAATAAATTAGAATGGATCATACGAAGGGATTAGAATGGATCATACGAATGAATTAGAATGGATCGTAGTAATGAATTAGAATGGATCGTATGCATGAATTAGAATGGATCGTGCGAATGAATTAGAATGGATCGTACGAATGAATTAGAATGGATCGTATGAATGAATTAGAATGGATCGTGCGAATGAATTAGAATGGATCCTATGAATGAAATATAATGGATTCGCACGAATGAATTTGAATGGATCGTACGAATGAATTAGAATGGATCGTAGAATGGATCATATGAATGAATTAGAATGGATCGTACGAATGAGTAAGAATGGATCGTACGAATGAATTAGAATGGATTGAATTAGAATGAATCGTACGAATGAATTAGATTGGATCGTACGGATGAATTAGAATGGATCGTACGAATGAATTAGAATAGATTGTGCGAATGAATTAGAATGGATCGTGCGAATGAATTAGAATGGATCGTACGAATGAATTAGAATAGATCGTGCGAATGAATTAGAATGGATCGTACGAATAAATTAGAATGGATCGTACGAATGAATTAGAATGGATCGTATGAATGAATTAGAATGGATCGTGCGAATGAATTAGAATGGATCGTACGAATGAATTAGAATGGATCGTACGAATGAATTAGAATGGATCGTACGAATGAATTAGAATAGATCGTACGAATGAATTAGAATGGATCGTGCGAATGAATTAGAATGGATCGTACGAATGAAATAGAATGGATTCGCACGAATGTATCCGAATGGATCGTACGAAGGAATTAGAATGGATCGTACGAAGGAATTAGATTGGATAGTACGAATGAATTAGAATGGATACCTTTGTGCAAATGAATTAGAATGGATCGTACGAATGAGTAAGAATGGATCGTACAAATGAAATAGAATGGATCGTATGAATGAATTAGAATGGATCGTGCGAATGAATTAGAATGGATCGTACGAATGAATTAGAATGGATTGAATTAGAATGAATCGTACGAATGAATTAGAATGGATCGTACGAATGAATTAGAATGGATCGTACGAATGAAATAGAATGGATCGTATGAATGAATTAGAATGGATCGTGCGAATGAATTAGAATGGATCGTACGAATGAATTAGAATAGATTGTGCGAATGAATTAGAATGGATCGTGCGAATGAATTAGAATGGATCGTACGAATGAATTAGAATAGATTGTGCGAATGAATTAGAATGGATCGTACGAATGAATTAGAATGGATCGTACGAATGAAAGAATCGATCGTGCGAATGAATTAGAATGAATTAGAATGGATCGTACGAATGAATTAGAATGGATCGTACGAATGAATTACAATGGATCATACGAATGAATTAGAATGGATTCATTCGTGTGAATGAATTAGAATGGATCGTATGAATGAGTAAGAATGGATCGTACGAATGAATTAGAATGGATTGAAATAGAATGAATCGTACGAATGAATTAGAATGGATCATACGAATGAATTAGAATGGATCGTACGAATGAAATAGAATGGATCGTATGAATGATTAGAATGGATCGTGCGAATGAATTAGAATGGAATGAACAAATGAATTAGAATAGATTGTGCGAATGAATTAGAATGGATCGTGCGAATGAATTAGAATGGATTGTACGAATGAATTAGAATAGATTGTGCGAATGAATTATAATGGATCGTACGAATGAATTAGAATGGATCGTACGAATGAATTAGAATGGATCGTATGAATGAATAAGAATGGATCGTGCGAATAAATTAGAATGGATCGTACGAATGAATTAGAATAGATTGTGCGAATGAATAAGAATAGATCATACGAAGAAATTAGAATGGATCGTACGAATGAATTAGAATGGATCGTATGAATGAATTAGAATGGATACATTCGTGCGAATCCATTTTATTTCATTCATACGATCCATTCTAATTCATTCGCACGATCCATTCTTACTCATTCGTATGATCCATTCTAATTCATTCGTACGATCCATTCTAATTCATTCGTACGATCCATTCTAATTCAATCCATGCGAATGAATACGAATGGATTAGAATGGATCGTACGAATGAATTAGATTGGATCGTACGAATGAAATAGAATGGATCGTATGAATGAATTAGAATGGATCGTGCGAATGAATTAGAATGGATCGTACGAATGAAATAGAATGGATTCGCACGAATGTATCCATTCTAATTCAATGGATCATGCGAATGAATTAGAATGGATCGTACGAATGAATTAGAATGGATCGTACGAATGAATTAGAATGGATCGTACGAATGAATTAGAAAGGATACATTCGTACAAATGAATTAGAATGGATCGTACGAATGAATTAGAGTGGATACGTTCGTGCAAAAGAATTAGAATAGATTGTATGAATGAATTAGAATGGATCGTACGAAGGAATTAGAATGGATAGTACGAATGAATTAGAATGGATACTACGAATGAATTAGAATGGATCGTACGAATGAATTAGAGTGGATCATATCAATGAATTAGAATGGATCGTATGAATGAATTAGAATGGATCGTGCGAATGAATTAGAATGGATCGTACGAATGAATTAGAATGGGTCGTACGAATGAATTAGAATGGATACACGATCCAGATCCATTCTAATTCATTCGCACAATCTATTCTAATTCATTCGTATGATCCATTCTAATTCATTTATACGATCCATTCTAATTCTACGATCCAATCCTACTCATTAGTATTATCCATTTTAATTCATTCACACGAATGTATCCATTCTAATTCATTCGCACGATCTATTGTAATTCATTAGAATAGATTGTGCGAATGAATTAGAATGGATCTGGATCGTGTATCCATTCTAATTCATTCATACGATCCCTTCTAATTCATTACTACGATCCATTCTAATTCATTCATACGATCCATTCTAATTCATTCGTACGATCCATTCTAATTCATTCGCACGATCCATTCTAATTCATTCATACGATCCATTCTAATTCATTCGTATGAATCCATTCTAATTCATTCATACGATCCATTCTAATTCATTCACACGATCCATTCTAATTCATTCATACGATCCATTCTAATTCATTCGTACGATCTATTCTATTTCATTCGTACGATCCATTCTAATGAATTAGAATGGATCGTGCGAATGAATTAGAATGGATCGTGCGAATGAATTAGAATGGATCGTACGAATGAATTAGAATGGGTCGTACGAATGAATTAGAATGGATACACGATCCAGATCCATTCTAATTCATTCGCACAATCTATTCTAATTCATTCGTAGGATCGTACGAATGAATTAGAATAGATCGTACAAATGAATTAGAATGGATACGAATGGATCGTACGAATGAGTAAGAATGGATCGTACGAATGAAATAGAATGGATTGTACGAATGAATTAGAATGGATCATACGAATGAATTAGAATGGATTCATTCGTGCGAATGAATTAGAATGGATCGTACGAATGAGTAGAATGGATCGTGCGAATGAATTAGAATGGATCGTACGAATGAAATAGAATGGATTGTACGAATGAGATAGAATGGATCGTACGAATGAATTAGAATGGATACATTCATGCGAATGAATTAGAATGGATCATACGAATGAATTAGAATGGATTCATTCGTGCGAATGAATTAGAATGGATCATACGATTGAGTAAGAATGGATTGTACGAATGAAATAGAATAGATCGTACAAATGAATTAGAATGGATCGTACGAATGAATTAGAATGGATCGTATGAATGAATTAGAATGGATCGTTTGAGTGAATGCGAATGGATCGTGCGAATGAATTAGAATGGATTGAATTAGAATGTATTCGCACGAATGTATCCATTCTAATTCATTCGTACGATCCATTCTAATTCATTCGTACGATCCATTCGTACGATCAATTCTATTTCATTCGTACGATCCATTCTAATTCATTCGCACGATCCATTCTAGTTCATTCATACGATCCATTCTAATTCATTCGTACGATCTATATTCTAATTAATTCGTACGATCCATTCTAATTCATTCATACGATCCATTCTAATTTATTCTCACGATCCATTCTAATTCATTCGTACGATATATTCTATTTCATTCGTAAAATCCATTCTTACTCAATCGTATGATCCATTCTAATCCATTCGTACAATCTATTCTAATTCATTCATATGATCCATTCTAATTTATTCGCACGATCCATTCTAATTCCTTCGTATGATCCATTCTAAGTCGGATCGTGCGAATGAATTAGAATGGATCGTATGAATGAATTAGAATGGATACATTCGTGCAAATGAATTAGAATGGATCGTACGAATGAGTAAGAATGGATCGTGCGAATGAATTAGAATGGATTGTACGAATCAAATAGCATAGATCGTACGAATGAATTAGAATGAATCGTATGAATGAATTAGAATGGATCGTGCGAATGAATTAGAATGGATCGTATGAATGAATTAGAATGGATTCATACGAATGAATTAGAATGGATCGTATGAATTAATTAGAATGGATCGTGCGAATGAATTAGAATGGATCGTACGAATGAATTAGAATGAATCGTATGAATGAATTAGAATGGATCGTAGTAATGAATTAGAATGGATCGTATGAATAAATTAGAATGGATACACGATCCAGATCCATTCTAATTCATTCGCACAATCTATTCTAATTCATTCGTAGGATCGTGCGAATGAATTAGAATGGATACATTCGTGTGAATGAATTAAAATGGATAATACGAATGAGTAAGAATGGATCGTAGAATTAGAATGGATCGTATGAATGAATTAGAATGGATCATACGAATGAATTAGAATAGATTGTGCGAATGAATTAGAATGGATCTGGATCGTGTATCCATTCTAATTCATTCGTACGACCCATTCTAATTCATTCGCACGATCCATTCTAATTCATTCGCACGATCCATTCTAATTCATTCATACGATCCATTCAAATTCATTCATATGATCCACTCTAATTCATTCGTACGATCCATTCTAATTCATTCGTAGTATCCATTCTAATTCATTCGTACTATCCATTCTAATTCCTTCGTACGATCCATTCTAATTCATTCATACAATCCATTCTAATTCTTTTGCACGAACGTATCCACTTTAATTCATTCGTACGATCCATTCTAATTCATTTGTACGAATGTATCCATTATAATTAATTCATTCGTACGATCCATTCTAATTCATTCGTACGATCCATTCTAATTCATTCGCACGATCCATTGAATTAGAATGGATACATTCATGCGAATCCATTCTATTTCTTTCCTACGATCCATTCTAATTCATTCGCACGATCCATTCTAATTCATTCATACGATCCATTCGATTTCATTCGTACGATCCATTCTAATTCATTCGTACGATCCATTCTAATTCATTCGTACGATCCATTCTAATTCATTCGCACGATCCATTGAATTAGAATGGATACATTCGTGCGAATCCATTCTATTTCATTCGTACGATTCATTCTAATTCATTCGCACGATCCATTCTTACTCATTCGTACGATCCATTCTAATTCATTCGTACGATCCATTCTAATTCATTCGTACGATCCATTCTAATTCAATTCATGCGAATGAATACGAATGGATTAGAATGGATCGTACGAATGAATTAGATTGGATCGTACGAATGAAATAGAATGGATCGTATGAATGAATTAGAATGGATCGTGCGAATGAATTAGAATGGATCGTACGAATGAAATAGAATGGATTCGCACGAATGTATCCATTCTAATTCAATGGATCGTGCGAATGAATTAGAATGGATCGTACGAATGAATTAGAATGGATCGTACGAATGAATTAGAATGGATCGTACGAATGAATTAGAAAGGATACATTCGTACAAATGAATTAGAATGGATCGTACGAATGAATTAGAGTGGATACGTTCGTGCAAAAGAATTAGAATGGATTGTATGAATGAATTAGAATGGATCGTACGAAGGAATTAGAATGGATAGTACGAATGAATTAGAATGGATACTACGAATGAATTAGAATGGATCGTACGAATGAATTAGAGTGGATCATATGAATGAATTAGAATGGATCGTATGAATGAATTAGACTGGATCGTGCGAATGAATTAGAATGGATCGTGCGAATGAATTAGAATGGATCGTACGAATGAATTAGAATGGGTCGTACGAATGAATTAGAATGGATACACGATCCAGATCCATTCTAATTCATTCGCACAATCTATTCTAATTCATTCATACGATCCATTCTAATTCTACGATCCATTCTTACTCATTCGTATTATCCATTTTAATTCATTCACACGAATGTATCCATTCTAATTCATTCGCACGATCCTACGAATGAATTAGAATAGATTGTGCGAATGAATTAGAATGGATCTGGATCGTGTATCCATTCTAATTCATTCATACGATCCATTCTAATTCATTACTATGATCCATTCTAATTCATTCATACGATCCATTCTAATTCATTCGTACGATCTATTCTAATTCATTCGCACGATCCATTCTAATTCATTCATACGATCCATTCTAATTCATTCGTATGAATCCATTCTAATTCATTCATACGATCCATTCTAATTCATTCGCACAATCCATTCAAATTCATTCATACGATCCATTCTAATTCATTCGTACGATCTATTCTATTTCATTCGTACAATCAATTCTAATTCATTCGCACGATCCATTCTTACTCATTCGTACGATCCATTCTAATTCATTTGCACGAATGTATCCATTCTAATTCATTCATACGATCCATTCTAATTCATTCACACGATCCGAATTAGAATGGATCATACGAAGGAATTAGAATGGATCGTGCGAATAAATTATAATGAATCGTATGAATGAATTAGAATAGATTGTGCGAATGGATTAGAATGGATCATACGATTGAGTAAGAATGGATTGTACGAATGAAATAGAATAGATCGTACGAATGAATTAGAATAGATCGTGCGAATAAATTAGAATGGATCGGATGAATGAATTAGAATGGATCGTGCGAATGAATTAGAATATAGATCGTACGAATGAATTAGAATGGATCGTATGAATGAACTAGAATGGATCGTGCGAATGAATTAAAATTTATCGTACGAATGAAATAGAATTGATCGTACGAATGGATTGTACGAATGAATTAGAATGGATCGTACGAATGAATTAGAATGGATACATTCGTGCGAATCCATTCTAATTCAATCCATTCTAATTCATTCGCACGATCTATTCGCATTCACTCAAACGATCCATTCTAATTCATTCATACGATCCATTCTAATTCATTCGTACGATCCATTCTAATTCATTCGTATGATGTATTCTATTTCATTCGTACAATCCATTCTTACTCAATCGATTGATCCATTCTAATTCATTCGTACGAATGAATCCATTATAATTCATTCGTATGATCCATTCTAATTCATTCGCATGAATGTATCCATTCTAATTCATTCGTACGATCCATTCTATCTCATTCGTACAATCCATTCTATTTCATTCATACGATCCATTCTAATTCATTCGCACGATCCATTCTACTCATTCGTACGATCCATTCTAATTCATTCGCACGAATGAATCCATTCTAATTCATTCGTATGATCCATTCTAATCCATTCGTACAATCCATTCTATTTCATTCGTACGATCCATTCTTACTCATTCGTACGGTCCATTCGTATCCATTCTAATTCATTCGTACGATCTATTCTAATTCATTCGTACGATCCTACGAATGAATTAGAATAGATTGTGCGAATGAATTAGAATGGATCTGGATCGTGTATCCATTCTAATTCATTCGTACGACCCATTCTAATTTATTCGTACGATCCATTCTAATTCATTCGCACGATCCATTCTAATTCATTACTACGATCCATTCTAATTCATTTAAATGATCCATTCTAATTCATTCGTACGATCCATTCGTACGATCAATTCTATTTCATTCGTACGATCCATTCTAATTCATTCGCACGATCCATTCTAATTCATAACTACGATCCATTCTAATTCATTCATACGATCCATTCTAATTCATTCGAACGATCCATTCTAATTCATTCGTACGATCCATTCGTACGATCAATTCGTACGAATGAATTAGAATGGATCGTGCGAATGAATTAGAATGGATCGTGCGAATGAATTAGAATGGATCGTACGAATGAATTAGAATGGGTCGTACGAATGAATTAGAATGGATACACGATCCAGATCCATTCTAATTCATTCGCACAATCTATTCTAATTCATTCGTACGATCCATTCTAATTCATTCGCACGATCCATTCTATCTCATTCGTACAATCCATTCTATTTCAATCCATTCTAATTCATTCGTACGATCCATTCTAATTCATTCGTACGATCCATTCTAATTCATTCGTACGATTCATTCTAATTCCTCCGTACGATCCATATTCTAATTCATTCGCACGATCCATTCTAATTCATTCATACGATCCATTCTAATTTATTCGCACAATCTATTCTAATTCATTAGTACGATCCATTCTAATTCATTCATACGATCCATTAGAATGAATTCTAATTCATTCGCACGATCCATTGAATTAGAATGGATACATTCGTGCGAATGAATTAGAATGGATCATATGAATGAATTAGAATCGATCGTACGAATGAATTAGAATGGATCATGCGAATGAATTAGAATGGATCGTGCGAATGAATTAGAATGGATCGTATGAATGAATTAGAATAGATCGTACGAATGAATTAGAATGGATCTTACGAATGAAATAGAATGGATCGTACGAATGAATTAGAATAGATTGTGCGAATGGATTAGAATGGATCATACGATTGAGCAAGAATGGATTGTACGAATGAAATAGAATAGATCGTACGAATGAGTTAGAATGGATCGTATGAATGCATTAGAATGGATCGTGCGAATGAATTAGAATGGATCGTACGAATGAATTAGAATGGATCGTACGAAGGAATTAGAATGGATCGTACGAATGAATTAGAATGGATACGAATGAATCGTATGAATGAATTAGAATGGATCGTATGAATGAATTAGAATGGATCGTGCGAATGAATTAGAATGGATCGTACGAATGAAATAGAATGGATTCACACGAATGTATCCATTCTAATTCAATAGATCGTGCGAATGAATTAGAATGGATCGTACGAATGAATTAGAATGGATCGTGTGGGTGCAAATTTTGGCAGAAGTTTATCAACTACTACGGGACCCACCGGCCCTGCCTGGTGGGCCCACAAAGACTACTACGGGACCCACCGGCCCTGCCTGGTGGGCCCACGAAGACTACTACGGGACCCACCGGCCCTGCCTGGTGGGCCCATGAAGACTACCGCGGGACCCACCGGCCCTGCCTGGTGGGCCCATGGAGACTACCGCAGGACCCACCGGCCCTGCCTGGTGGGACCAAGAGCCTGTGGAATCCCCCAGAAGATTGTAGCAGGGCCCGCAACTTTACCTGGAGGATCCCCAGATGCTGCAGTAGGAACCAGAATTCCACCCAGAGAATCCTATAAATAGCAGAGCCTTCGAATGTAAAAGGATCGAATTCTCAGTTCTAAAACCAGAGCTCTGGGATTTCTAACTTCCGATCTACCATCTCTCTTTGATCTTCTTCTCGCCTTCGAAGAGATCAGAGGGTTTTCAGTGACACTCGGCCTGTCGAGGTCACTTCAACTGAAGTGTTAGTGAATTCGGGTTGCTCCCTATAGCACGGAGACGTAGGCTTCGGCTGAACTCCGAGATCACATCTCGTGTCACAATCTCTCTGATTGCATATCTCTTTCTATTGACATATCAAAAGGCTTCAACTCCAATCAACCGATCGACCAACGATCTTCGACGTCAACTTCGACTCCAATTGACTGGTGTTGCGAAGGTCTTCGGGTCGGCACGAAGATTTTCCCCCACAGTTTGGCACCGTCTGTGGGATTCGAACGAGAAACCGTGTCCTCTCAACTTCGACTATTAGATCAATAGCCAAACTTCCTCGCCCCCTCGGTTGATCAGACAACCGATCAGACGTCGGCAATCTCGTTGTACCCTTCACACTCTGAATGGCAAGAACCAAACACCAGGGTCAACCAGAAGGAAGTAACACTCAACATCAACCTCGTCCTGAGACTCGTTCAATGAGTCAAAGGCTTAACTTCGGGCAGCCCCTTGCTGTCCCCGAGATGGGGGTTCACTCAGGAAGCGGAAGATCAGTCGATCGACCGATCGCCCCTCATCCTCATCAATCAATTGGGCAGACTGTCCCTGCTCCTGCTGAAGACCCTCCATCGATATACCAAGTCTCTGCAGTCGATTTCCAATTGCTCCAACTGGCAAAACAAAACGCCACCCTCACGGCTGAGAGGGATGCTCTTAAGAAAGCAGCTTCCGAAGCTGGGATCGTTCTGCCTGTCCCCTCTGCAAGCGAGAGGATCAATCTTCCACAACGCTCAATCCACTCCGAGCAACGGAGATCAATGGGCACTGCTGCCCTTGAAAGAATTCGTCGCGATCCTACTCCCTCTGCTGCTCCCTGGAAGCAGAGTGTCTGGGATCGTCTTGACGACGAGTCTTCCCAATCCTCTTCTGGTCGCAACTGCGACAAGAGGACACCTTCGAAGATCAACATGCCAAGGAAGCACCAAATGAAAGGCACTCCTTCAAAGAGTAGAGTCTCCCCTTCCATTCCACTCCAACGTGGACTTGGATCGGACCTTCGACACCGACTTCAACCGGCAAATACTTCAATGCCTGAGCAAGACCTTGCGATCTTGCCTCTTGACCCACCTCTAGGTCGAGGACACGGTCGTAGGGATGGTTACTCCTCTGCCGGGCCTCTACATCGAAGTCTCTTCGAGACCACCTTTCCAAGAGGATGGAGAACCCCTATCCTCCCCAAATTCAACTGCATCAGAGGAGATCCAAGCCTCCATATACTCGCCTTCAAACAAGCTCTACCGCCACATGAAGAGGAAAACAACGTGCTCTGCCGCACCTTCGCGGGAAGTCTCGACGAGCCTTCACTCGACTGGTATCACAATCTCCGAGCTGGATCCATCACCCAGTTCGGTGTTTTGGCTAACCTCTTTGTGCAGCACTATCAACTCAATCTGAAGCCAGAGAAGAAGCTCGACTCTCTCTACCGACTAAGGATGGGTGCAGACGAGACTCTCCGCAGCTTCACGAGGAGGTTTCGCAACGAGCATGCTGCTCTCTCCGGAAGACATCTGGATGATGAAGCCATCATGTTGGCTTTCCAGAACGCTCTCCGCTTCGATCTACACATCTACAACGACTTCATCCGCAATCCCCCTCCTTCTCTGGGAGCTATGTTTGATCGAATCCAGAGGGAGATTGAGGTGGAAGACGATCAAGTCGCTCGGAAAGGGCGAGAAACTAAGAGAAGGCCAGCTGAAAGAGAAGCTCCTAAGTATGCTGCAAAGGCTCACAACGCTGAAGCAGCAGCCCCTCCGGCCAACAAAAGATCAAAGAATGATGGGCGTCGATCTCCAACAAAGACCACTTTCACCGAGTGGAATATGCCAGTCAAACAAATACTCGACCGTATTCAACACGACGAGTATCTTCGGAGGCCCAATCCTCTTCAGCCAAATTCTAAATTCACAGCAGACAAAACAGTCTACTGTGACTTCCACCGAAGTCACGGCCATTCCACTGATCGGTGTTTTCGGCTAAAATTCCATCTTGAAGACTTACTACGAGAAGGCCACCTTCAAGAATTCGTCAACAACGGGCACGATCAACGTCGAACCTCGGCCAAGGGGAAAGAAGTGTGTTGGATACATCAAATCTCTTCCAACCGGCAGCCAATTTCTGTGAATGCTAATGTCTTTGGCATTCATGGAACCTTGCACAATCAAGCTTTGACCGGAAAGGAAGTGGATCGGCAGGTTCGACGCATCTTCCATGTTTGATCTACTGCAAACAAAGAAGATACCTGGATCGAGAAGCCCATCGAAGGTCTTGCTTGGCCATCCATAGTCTTCAACGACACCGATCTTCAAGGAGTTCATACTCCACATCGAGACCCCCTGGTCTTGAAACTCATCATCGACGGAAGCACCGTCAATCGGATCCTCATCGACACCGGGAGTTCCATCGATATTATGTTCTCAGACTGCTTCAAACGTCTGGGACATAAATATCAAAGCCTCGATGTCGTTCCAACTGTGATCACTGGTTTCAACGGTGAACAAAGCATCACGGTGGGCGAATCGAGATTCACCCTCGACCTCAGCCGAGAAACTCGAGTCTCGGTGAGGTTTGCAGTTGTCGAAGGAGTCTCCAGCTACAATGCCATCCTTGGGCGACCATTCCTCCACCAGATCAATGCCATCTCCTCCTCTTACCATCAACTACTCAAGTTTGCAACTGGAGAAGGTATCGTCTGCATTCGAGGCGATCAGCAAGCTGGAAGGTCTTGTGAAGCTGCTGCGGCAAAGACAGATCGAAAGATCAACATTGCTCCTCCAAAGCGGCCACGAGACGAAGCTGGTCCCTCTTCCAAATAGCAATTAAAGGAGATTCCGCTGACCAAACCTCCACCAATCGAATGGGAAGCATCACCTTCAATAGAAGAAATCATCCCGATCAATATTGGCAGCGGAGATCTCCCTCGACAAACTTTTATTGGTACCGGTCTTAGCGACGCAGAAGCGCAAGACATGGTATCCTTCCTCCAATCCAATATCGACGTCTTCGCATGGTGCTTCGAAGACATGCCTGGGATCAATCCAGATGACGCTTGTCACCGACTTGCGATCAAAGAAGAAATAAAGCCTGTCAAGCAAAAGCCACGCACCATTCACCCAGAGCTGCAAATTGCCGTTCAAGAAGAAATCACCAAGCTACTCACAGCAGGGTTCATACGTGAAGTAGAGTATCCAACTTGGATCTCTAATATTGTTGCTGTTCCGAAGAAGAATGGGAAAGTCCGAGTCTGCATCGACTTCACCAACCTCAACAAGGCTTGCCCCAAAGATCCATTTCCCATGCCAAGGATCGATAGACTCGTCGATGCCACTGCTGGCCACGAGCTATTGTCTTTCATGGATGGATATTCTGGATATAATCAAATTCCTCTTCACGCCGATGATCAAGAGAAGACGTGTTTCGTGACTAGCCGAGGTCTCTACTGCTACAATGTCATGCCATTCGGCCTCAAAAATGCTGGTTCCACCTATCAAAGGTTAGTCACGAAAATGTTCGAAGATCAGATCGGTCGCAACGTCGAAGTCTATGTCGATGATCTCCTCACCAAGAGTTCCACCAGAGGGAAATATCTATCTGATCTGGCTGAAACCTTCCAAGTCCTTCGAAAGTATCGAATGAAGCTCAATCCAGCCAAGTGCGCTTTCGGAGTTCAATCTGGCAAATTCCTGGGTTATCTTGTGACCAGGAGGGGTATTGAAGCCAATCCTGATCAAATTCGAGCCATCCTCGACATGCCATCACCTACTAATCAAAAAGAAGTTCAACGTCTCACCGGAAGGTTAGCAGCACTCAATCGATTCATCTCAAAGTCTTCCGACAAGTGCAAGCCTCTCTTCGACAAACTACGAAAGGCAGACACCTCTGGCTGGAATTCAATCTGTGAAGAAGCATTTCAAAGCATCAAGAAATATCTGGTGCAAGCTCCTATCCTGACTGCTCCACTTCCAAAAGAAGACTTGTGGCTCTACCTCACCGTGACCGATCAAGCAATCAGCGCAGTCTTAGTCAGTAGAAGAGAAGGCATCAAATATCCAGTCTACTACATCAGCCACACTCTTCTTCCGGCTGAGACTCGCTACTCAAAAACTGAGAAAGTCATCCTGGCCTTGCTCACTGCATCGCGTCGTCTCCAACCATACTTCGTCTCTCACCAGATCACTGTTATTTCAGAGCACTCGCTCAAAGATATCATTGACAAAGCTGGTCGAGCTGGTCGAATGACCAAATGGGTGATCGAAATGAGCTCCCTGGGGATACAGTTCGAATCTCGCACTTCCATCAAAGGTCAAGCAATTGCTGATTTTCTAGCTGACTTTCCAGTTGAAGACCCCATCACTTGGGAAGAGGATGTCGACATGCGCTTGGAAGATGAGGATAATCCTCCGATCAATCCTGTAACAAAAATTGATCCAAGTCTTGAAGTTATTGCTGCAACTCCTCCATGGAAGCTTTATACTGATGGAGCATCAAGTTCGATCGGTTCGGGAACTAGGATAGTCTTAATATTCCCCGAACTTGATCATCTCCAGAAGGCCACTCTCCTTGGGTTTAATGCCACCAACAACGAAGCTGAATACGAAGCACTCATTTCCGGACTCGAAATGGCAGAATCTCTGGGGGTAGATCGAATCATCGTCTACAGCGACTCACAGTTGATCATAAGGCAAATCAATGGAGAGTACACCGCTCGAGAAGAAAGAATGCAACTCTACTTAGCCTTAGTACGACGTCTTCAACAACGTTTTACTAGCGCTGAATTCATTCAAATCCCCAGAGCAGAGAACCGAGAAGCAGATGCCTTAGCCAATGCTTCCTCAGTTCTTGGAGACTCACTCGGAGGAAGGCAAATACAAATCGATTATCAAGAAGTGCCCAAGACTACCCCCGATCAACAGATCCTTACTACTACAAAAGGATCTGGGGGTGGAGATCAGCTTGAAGATTGGAGACGACCAATTCTTGACTTCTTCAAACATGGCAAAATGCCAGAAGATCCAAATCAAGCCCGAAGGCTTCAAAGGAAGCTCCCATGCTACACTTTACAAGGTGAAGATTTATATTTCAAATCTCACAGCGGGATGTTACTCAAGTGCCTTGGTCCCGAACAAGCACAGGCAATCCTGATTGATGTCCACTCCGGAGCTTATGGAAATCATTCGGGAGGAAGATCTCTTGAAGCCAAGACGAAGCTACAAGGGTACTATTGGCCAACAATGGCAAGGGATGCTCAACAAGTCGTTCAAAGGTGCGAGCCTTGCCAATGGCACGCTCGAGCTATTCATCTCCCTGCAGATGAACTTCATCAATTATCAAGTCCCTGGCCCTTCCATCAATGGGGGTTAGACTTCTTGGGTCCTTTCCCTCCAACTCCAAGCAAGAAGAAGTATCTACTGCTGGCCACGGATTACTTCACCAAATGGGTTGAAGCTGTGCCCCTCTTCCGAGAGACTGATGATGAAGTGATCAAATTCATTCGGCACAACATCTTCTCAAGATTTGGTACACCTCAAGTTCTCGTTGCTGACAATGGAGCTCAGTTTGACTCCGACAAGTTTCGAGAGTTCTGTCTGAACCACGGTATCAAGCTATTCTATTCAACTCCAAGATATCCTCAATGCAATGGCCAAGCAGAAGCCTCCAACAGAGCTATTCTTGGTATACTCAAGAAGAAACTCAATGATAAGAAAGGATTGTGGGAGCAAGTCCTACCTGAAGTTCTTTGGGGGTATCGCACAACTCCGAAAAGATCAACTGGGTTCTCGCCTTTTCGCCTAACATATGGATCAGAAGCAGTACTCCCAACAGAAAACATATCAAGTACTTTGAAGAATAAGGCAATTGAAGAAGGAATCAACGAAGAACTTCGAATCAATGATCTAGACTTCTCAGAAGAACTACGAGATCAAGCCTCCCTTCGTGTGGCTAAGTACCAACAGAAGATCAAAAGAGCCTACGATGAGAAAGTCTACAAGAGACAATTCCCAGTGGGCAGTCTAGTTCTCAGAGCAGTTTTCTACAATACCAAAGAACACAGCAGTGGAAAGCTTGCTCCCAACTGGGAAGGTCCATATATCATTGAATCAGTAGGAGACAAAGGTTCTTACAGACTGATCACACCAGAAGGAGATAGATTGCCTCGAGCTTGGAATTCAAGGCACCTTAAGATGTTCTATCCATGATGTAAATTGTGTGATGAATAAAGTTCTCTTCCAAGTGTTCAAATATGCAAGTGTTCAATTTTTCAATTCAAGTTCTGAAGCAGTTTCAAGTTATCCATATTCAAATTACCAGGTCTTTTAACAAGTTTGGGTGTTAGGGTTGCGACCCAACCCCTTACTAGCAAATGTTAAAAACTGACCATTTTCAAGTTACCAGGTCTTAACATGTTTGGGCGTTAGAGTTGCGACTCGACCCCTTACTAGCAAATATTAAACTGACCTTCGAAATTCAATATCCAATTTCAATCAATTCGATATCGTCTAACAGGTTTGGGAGTTTGAGTTGCGACTCGACCCCTTACATTCAAATGTTATTCGAATTCAAATTCAATTTTCAAAGTTACAAGTTTGGGTGATTGAGTCGCGACTCAACCCCTTACATTCAAGTATATGCATATTCAACTTACATTCAAATGTATGAATACTCAATCATCTCAAATAGCATTCCAGAACTCAACATTCAAAGACATTCAACTCAAAAGAAGTTCAAGTTTCAAATACCAAAAAGATATCTTCTATTATCAAAATATGCCAGATACAAGGAGCTGCTACATTTCAAAAGTTTACAAGTACAACAGATAAGAAGGTAGAAGAGCATCAAGGCTTGGCCACACTCTGTGCTCGCGACTTCTCTCCCTCAGATCCAGCACGAGCTTTGCTCGCCACTGAGGCCTTCGAAGATCGGACGCTAGATGCATGTACCCTGAGTGCCTCTGCCGCCTTCTCTGCTGTTTCCTTATAAACCTTGCATTCAGACAGCGCATGCTCCAGTGCCTTCTTGGAAGTCTCCTCTCTGGCAGTGAAGACAGCATGCTGAGTAGCAAGTTGTTGCTTCAGCTCTTGGATCTCGTTGGTGCGACCACAGGACACTTCCTCAACCTTGGAGAGTCGAGTCTTCAAGGATTCGAGCTCGTGACTCTGTGCCTCACAACGATCCTGCAGCCCCTTGATCTCCAGCTTCCCCTTGCGAAGATCCTCAATCTTGGTTTTGAGAGAGGCTTTCTTCGAAGTCAGGAGCTCTCTCAGCTCATCTCTCTCCGCGGTTACAGCCTCCAGTGCAGCAGTCAAGTGAGATATTTCAGCTAAAGCTTCTTTTGCTCCCGCCCTCATAGAGAGCTTGGTTGCGACATTCATAACTGCTGAGTTCTGCAAAAGAGCAAAAAAAGTTAGAATTATTATAAAGATACAACTCAGATGATTGATCGAGCAGATGCACCTACCAACAGATCAAGTCTCTCGAAAGCTTCATCCAGAGTAGCACCCGGGAGGTTGATGAGTTTTCTGATCACAGCAGTGGGGCGGTTGATATCAACGTCACCCAAGCTTCTTATTGTTGGAGTCAATCCAGCAGGCTCACCTACAATCAACGAGAATCAAAGTGTTAGATTATTTTCGAGCTTCAAAGACAAGACAATCGAGACAAGTTAATACAATTACCTGAGGTTTCAACCCTCGGCTCTTTGCCCTTCCGGCGATCAGAGCCATCCTGAGGGGTCGATTTCTCCTGAGTAGGAGTTGGCACTGGTTGAGGTTGAGGAGCTCCATCACCCACTCGACTTCCCCTCTCCAAATGAGTAGGGGGGGAAGCATTCCTAGGAGGTGAGGCTCTCTCTTCTTGCGACCCGCCTGGCTGGATGAGTTCCGCCACCATGGCTTCCACCTCTACAGCCAGAGATCGAGATGGGGGTGGGGGTTGCTCAACCTCCACACCCCCGCTCGTTGTTGCTCCTTCAATGCGAGGAGCGTCAGGGGGAATTTGATTGAGGGGTGTGGGGTTGCTTCCAACCCAACCACTCCTCGACAATTTTATTTTTAGGCGCATCGGCCTCTTCAACTCATCAAACTTGTAGGCGGGAACCACCTTTTGGCCGTCGCCTTCTGCATCCATGACTCCTTCCATCTGACGGGCCCTAGCCTCGTCAATGGGGATAGGAATTGAGTCTTCCCCTGTTGCACCACCAGTGGGGGTGGGAGGAATTTCTTCCTCACCACCCCCATTCTCACCATCCCCACCAGAGGGGGTGGAAGACAGATCATCCTCGCCGTCCCCATCCTCATCTTCGCCATTGCCACTGTTGTCGTGGCTGGCATTCTCAGTCCCTTCGTCTTCTTCGTCACTCCCCTTCTTCTCTTTTTCTTCTTCTTCTTCCTTCTTCCCTTGATCTTCGTCTTCCTTTGGCTTGATAAGGGTTTTTCGCTTCTTCTTCACGGGGCCTCTTTGGATCACCAACTTCTCATCCACGGTAGGCAATCGGCGCCTTGAGGTGTAGATTTTCTTCTCGGCCCGAACCTTCCGGATGATCTTACCCGTATGAGGGTCCTCCTCATAGTCAGAATATAGGACTTCATTGTCCTCGTATCTATCCTTTTGTCGGTGGAGGAGATTGGCCTTGCCATATCTCACGGGGCAGTTGGAGAACTGTTTCCATGACCTGGTCCCGCAGGTCAACTCAAGAAATAAATTGTCGATTGCTCCAGCCCTCTCGGAGGTCCAGGCGAAGATGCCTCCCTCGCTGTACATCTTCACTGCGTCGTGCACACTGTCCCGGGGGGTGTCGGGCACTGACATGGATGTCCATGCGCCGGAAACAGAGATAGGCCAATCTGTGTACAGTTTGTCCGAAGGAACTGTATCAGTTAACGGGCGCAGCGGAGACACACCGGTCAAATTGTAGAATGGGCTGTCCCTCCTGTAAGCCCACCGGTAGTGGAAGAAAAAGTATCCAAGCTCGATCCGAGCGTCTTCACCTTTTGGGATGCTGGAGTAACAAGCCTTCAAGTCCTCTTGAAAATCCGACTCCACGCGGCAGAATGCGTAGATAATTCGCCAGGCGTTCCCAGTGACCTGCCCCGGGCAAAGGCCAGAGGTGTTCAGCAATCTTGCCGCGAAGGGTGGCAGAGGTAGACGCAGACCACAGTTGAGTTGGCCGATGGTTACAATAGTTCCCATGACCTTCTCATTACTAGCAAAGCTGGTGAAGACGGTCTTCTTGTCGATGCCGAAAGCAGTCTGGATGCTAGGGAGTGAAGGCTGCGCCCCTTTCCCTTCTGTGAAGAAAGAGAGCAGTGTTTGCCATTTCTTTCTCTTCGTATCCGTGAACTCACCACCTACATTGTACATATACTCCGTTTCCTCTGTCAGAGGCATGAGCGGACCCAGAACAAATTTCACTTTCGGGATATGCTCTGGCCTAGATGGCGCTGAAGCAAATCCTACTCCTTGGTGCCTCTTGCCCAGTTGGCCAAGTTCGGCAAGCGCGGCCTTGCCTTTGCCACGACCCCTCGGAGGGGAGTGTACCTCAACAATTTCCTTCCCCTTTCTCTTCGAGGGAACCGTACCGGACTTCTTCGAACTGCCAGAGGAAGCCATTCTACCGATCAAACAAGAACAAGAGCAGAAATCGGGAGCAAAGAGTCTGGACTTCGAAAAATTTTGAAAGCGTGAGGCGAAATAACAGCCGGTGAAAACTTTTGTACCCAGGGTAAAACAGGTGCAATAATCGAGAAGACACGTGTCTTGACCATATCAAATTGCGTGTTTTTGTAGGTACACGTGGCATCCATCCGTAGCAAGCGCAAAATCAGGCGAACTGTCGGACCAGACGAAACGTCGGACCTACCGGTCCACGTGAACCAACGGTCCAAGCGAGCCACCGGTCTGAATAAACCAGACCGCCGGTTCAAAGCCACGTTCAAGCCAACCAAAGATTCAAAACAGGAAGGATCAAGCTCCATCAATGTTCGAAACTCTGCCAAAAGATCAAAGGACAAAGCAGTGAACCTTCTATAAAGGGCAGGTTCAAAATTTTATATTGATCGATCAAATTTCTACTGGATCGGGCAAAAAACCAGGGTTTTTTGCCGATCACTCGAACCTTGACCGGATATTTTTTCACCGATCGGACAAACCTGTCCGATCGGCAAAAATAATTGATCGGTCAAATTTCTACTGGATCTGGCAAAAAACCAAGGGTTTTTGCCGATCACTCGAACCTTGACCGGATATTTTTTCACCGATCGGACAAACCTGTCCGATCGGCGAAAATCATTGATTGGTCAAATTTCTACTAGATCTGGCAAAAAACCAAGGGTTTTTGCCGATCACTCGAACCTTGACCGGATATTTTTTCACCGATCGGACAAACCTGTCCGATCGGCGAAAATCATTGATCGGTCAAATTTCTACTAGATCTGGCAAAAAACCAAGGGTTTTTGCCGATCACTCGAACCTTGACCGGATATTTTTTCACCGATCGGACAAACCTGTCCGATCGGCGAAAATAATTAATCGGTCAAATTTCTACTGGATCTGGCAAAAAACCAAGGGTTTTTGCCGATCACTCGAACCTTGACCGGATATTTTTTCACCGATCGGACAAACCTGTCCGATCGGCGAAAATCATTGATCGGTCAAATTTCTACTAGATCTGGCAAAAAACCAAGGGTTTTTGCCGATCACTCGAACCTTGACCGGATATTTTTTTACCGATCGGACAAACCTGTCCGATCGGTGAAAATCATTGATCGGTCAAATTTCTACTGGATCTGGCAAAAAACCAAGGGATTTTGCCGATCACTCGAACCTTGACCGGATATTTTTTCACCGATCGGACAAACCTGTCCGATCGGCGAAAATCATTGATCGGTCAAATTTCTACTGGATCTGGCAAAAAACCAAGGTTTTTTGCCGATCACTCGAACCATGACCGGATATTTTTTCACCGATCGGACAAACCTGTCCGATCGGCGAAAATCATTGATCGGTCAAATTTCTACTGGATCTGGCAAAAAACCAAGGTTTTTTGCCGATCACTCGAACCTTGACCGGATATTTTTTTACCGATCGGACAAACCTGTCCGATCGGCAAAAATCATTCGATCGGTCAAATTTCTACTGGATCGGGCAAAAAACCAGGGTTTTTTGCCGATCACTCGAACCTTGACCGGATATTTTTTCACCGATCGGACAAACCTGTCCGATCGGCGAAAATCATTGATCGGTCAAATTTCTACTGGATCTGGCAAAAAACCAAGGGTTTTTGCCGATCACTCGAACCTTGACCGGATATTTTTTCACCGATCGGACAAACCTGTCCGATCGGCGAAAATCATTGATCGGTCAAATTTCTACTGGATCGGGCAAAAAACCAAGGTTTTTTGCCGATCACTCGAACCTTGACCGGATAATTTTTGACCGATCGGACAAACTTGTCCGATCGGCAAAAATCATTCGATCGGTCAAATTTCTACTGGATCGGGCAAAAAACCAGGGTTTTTTGCCGATCACTCGAACCTTGACCGGATAATTTTTGACCGATCGGACAAACTTGTCCGATCGGCAAAAATCATTCGATCGGTCAAATTTCTACTGGATCTGGCAAAAAACCAAGGGTTTTTGCCGATCACTCGAACCTTGATCGGATATTTTTTCACCGATCGGACAAACCTGTCCGATCGGCGAAAATCATTGATCGGTCAAATTTCTACTGGATCTGGCAAAAAAGTAAGGTTTTTTGCCGATCACTCGAACCTTGACCGGATATTTTTTCACCGATCGGACAAACCTGTCCGATCGGCGAAAATCATTGATCGGTCAAATTTCTACTGGATCTGGCAAAAAACCAAGGTTTTTTGCCGATCACTCGAACCTTGACCGGATATTTTTTCACCGATCGGACAAACCTGTCCGATCGGCGAAAATCATTGATCGGTCAAATTTCTACTGGATCTGGCAAAAAACCAAGGTTTTTTGCCGATCACTCGAACCTTGACCGGATATTTTTTCACCGATCGGACAAACCTGTCCGATCGGCGAAAATCATTCGATCGGTCAAATTTCTACTGGATCGGGCAAAAAACCAGGGTTTTTTTGCCGATCACTCGAACCTTGACCGGATAATTTTTGACCGATCGGACAAACTTGTCCGATCGGCAAAAATCATTCGATCGGTCAAATTTCTACTGGATCGGGCAAAAAACCGGGGTTTTTTGCCGATCACTCGAACCTTGACCGGATAATTTTTGACCGATCGGACAAATTTGTCCGATCGGCAAAAATCATTTGATCGGTCAAATTTGTACTGGATCGGTCAAAAAACCCTGTTTTTTGACCGATCACTTGATTCTTGACCGGTTGAATTTTGACCGATCGGTCAAAATTTGACCGATCGGTCAAAATTTGTCCGATCGGTCAAAATTTGTCCGATCGGTCAAAATTTGTCCGATCGGACAAAATTTGACCGATCGGTCAAAATTTGACCGATCAATCAAAATTGACCGGTCAGTCCTTTTTTACGCTAACACGCGGCAAGTTTCTTTGTGTCCTTTTTTCAAACAGGGAGTTGCTGTTCTTTGCACCAAATCCAAGCCAGCCAGAATACGCTCTAGCTAACTTGGAGGGGGTAACTGTGGGTGCAAATTTTGGCAGAAGTTTATCAACTACTACGGGACCCACCGGCCCTGCCTGGTGGGCCCACGAAGACTACTACGGGACCCACCGGCCCTGCCTGGTGGGCCCACGAAGACTACTACGGGACCCACCGGCCCTGCCTAGTGGGCCCACGAAGACTACCGCGGGACCCACCGGCCCTGCCTGGTGGGCCCATGGAGACTACCGCAGGACCCACCGGCCCTGCCTGGTGGGACCAAGAGCCTGTGGAATCCCCCAGAAGATTGTAGCAGGGCCCGCAACTTTACCTGGAGGATCCCCAGATGCTGCAGCAGGAACCAGAATTCCACCCAGAGAATCCTATAAATAGCAGAGCCTTCGAATGTAAAAGGATCGAATTCTCAGTTCTAAAACCAGAGCTCTGGGATTTCTAACTTCCGATCTACCATCTCTCTTTGATCTTCTTCTCGCCTTCGAAGAGATCAGAGGGTTTTCAGTGACACTCGGCCTGTCGAGGTCACTTCAACTGAAGTGTTAGTGAATTCAGGTTGCTCCCTATAGCACGGAGACGTAGGCTTCGGCTGAACTCCGAGATCACATCTCGTGTCACAATCTCTCTGATTGCATATTTCTTTCTATTGACATATCAAAAGGCTTCAACTCCAATCAACCGATCGACCAACGATCTTCGACGTCAACTTCGACTCCAATTGACTGGTGTTGCGAAGGTCTTCGGGTCGGCACGAAGATTTTCCCCCACAGATCGTACGAATGAATTAGAATGGATTGAATTAGAATGAACCGTACGAATGAAATAGAATGGATCGTGCGAATGAATTAGAATGGATCGTACGAATGAATTAGAATGGATCGTACGAATGACTTAGAATGGATCGTTCGAATGAATTAGAATAGATTGTGCGAATGAATTAGAATGGATCGTACGAATGAATTAGAATGGATACAATCGTGCGAATCCATTCTATTTCATTCGTACGATCCATTCAAATTCATTCGTACGATCTATTCTAATTCATTCATACGATCCATTCTAATTCATTCGTACGATCCATTCTAATTCATTCGTACGATCCATTCGTACGATCAATTCTATTTCATTCGTACGATCCATTCTAATTCATTCGCACGATCCATTCTAGTTCATTCATACGATCCATTCTAATTCATTCGTACGATCTATATTCTAATTCATTCGCACGATCCATTCTAATTCATTCATACTATCCATTCTAATTTATTCGCACGATCCATTCTAATTCATTCGTACGATCTATTCTATTTCATTCGTAAATGAATTTGGATCGTGCTAATGAATTAGAATGGATCGTGCTAATGAATTAGAATGGATACATTCGTGCGAATGAATTAGAATGGATCATATGAATGAATTAGAATGGATCGTTTGAGTGAATGCGAATGGATCGTGCGAATGAATTAGATTGGATCGTATAAATGAATTAGAATGGATCGTACGAATGAATTAGAATGGATCATGCTAATGAATTAGAATGGATCGTACGAATGAATTAGAGTGGATACATTCGTACAAATAAATTAGAATGGATACATTCGTACGAATGAATTAGAATGGATCGTACGAATGAATTAGAATGGATACATTCGCACGAATTAGAATGGATCGTACGAATGAATTAGAATGGATCGTACGAATGAATTAGAATGGATCGTATGAATGAATTAGATTGGATCGTATAAATGAATTAGAATGGATCGTACGAATGAATTAGAATGGATCGTGCTAATGAATTAGAATGGCTCGTACGAATGAATTAGAGTGGATACATTCGTACAAATGAATTAGAATGGATACATTCGTGCGATCCATTCTAATTCATTCGCACGATCCATTCTAATTCATTCGTACGATCCATTCTAATTCATTCGTACGATCCATTCTAATTCATTCGCACAATCTACACGTTCCATTCTAATTCATTCGTAAGATCCATTCTAATTCATTCGTACGATCCATTCTAATTCATTTGTACGATCCATTCATACTCATTCGTACGATCCATTCTAATTCATTTGCACGAAGGTATCCATTCTACTTCATTCGTACTATCCATTCTAATTCCTTCGTATGATCCATTCCAATTCCTTCGTACGATCCATTATAATTCATTTGTACGATCTATTCTAATTCATCCGTACGATCCATTCTAATTCATTCGTACGATCCATTCTAATTCATTCGCACAATCCATTCTAATTCATTCGTACGATCCATTCTAATTCATTAGCACGATCCAAATTCATTTATCCGTACGAATGAATTAGAATGGATCGTATGAATGAATTAGAATGGATCGTGCGAATGAATTAGAATGGATCGTGCGAATGAATTAGAATGGATCGTACGAATGAAATAGAATAGATCGTACGGATAATTAGAATGGACCGTACGAATGATATAGAATAGATCGTACGGATAATTAGAATGGATAGTACGAATGAATTAGAATGGATACCTTCGTGCAAAAGAATTAGAATGGATTGTATGAATGAATTAGAATGGATCGTGCAAATGAATTAGAATGGATTGTGCGAATGAATTAGAATGGATCGTACGAATGAATTAGAATAGATCGTACGTATGAATTAGAATGGATACATTCGTGCGAATGAATTAGAATGGATCGTGCGAATGAATTAGAATGGATCGTACGAATGAATTAGAATGGATCGTACGAAGGAATTAGAATGGATAAACGATCCAGATCCATTCTAATTCATTCGTACGATCCATTCATAGAATGAATCATTCGTACGATCCAGATCCAGTCTAATTCATTCGTCCGATCCATTCTAATTCATTCGCACAATCTATTCTAATTCATTCGAACTATCCTTTCTAAGTCATTCGTACGATCCATTCTAATTCATTCGTACGATCCATTCTATTTCATTCGTACGATCCATTCTAATTCATTCGCACGAATGTATCCATTCTAATTCATACGTACGAATGAATTAGAATGGATCGTACGAATAAATTAGAATGGATCGTATGAATGAATTAGAAAGGATCGTGCGAATGAATTAGAATGGATCATACGAATGAATAAGAATAGATTGTGCGAATGAGTAAGAATGGATCGTACGAATGAATTAGAATGGATTGAATTAGAATGAATCGTACGAATGAATTAGAATGGATCGTAAGAATGAATTAGAATGGATCGTACGAATGAAATAGAATGGATCGTATGAATGAATTAGAATGGATCGTGCGAATGAATTAGAATGGATCGTGCGAATGAATTAGAATGGATCGTACGAATGAATTAGAATGGATCGTACGAATGAATTAGAATGGATCGTACGAATGAATTAGAATAGATTGTGCGAATGAATTAGAATGGATCGTACGAATGAATTAGAATGGATCATACGAATGAAAGAATGGATCGTGCGAATGAATTACAATGAATTAGAATGGATCGTACGAATGAATTAGAATGGATCGTACGAATGAATTATAATGGATCATACGAATGAATTAGAATGGATTCATTCGTATGGATCGTACGAATGAATTAGAATGGATACATTCGCACGAATTAGAATGGATCGTACGAATGAATTAGAATGGATCGTACGAATGAATTAGAATGGATCGTATGAATGAATTGGATTGGATCGTATAAATGAATTAGAATGGATCGTACGAATGAATTAGAATGGATCGTGCTAATGAATTACAATGGATCGTACGAATGAATTAGAGTGGATACATTCGTACAAATGAATTAGAGTGGATACATTCGTGCGAATGAATTAGAATGGATCGTGCGAATGAATTAGAATGGATCGTACGAATGAATTAGAATAGATTGTGCTAATGAATTAGAATGGATCGTATGAATGAATTAGAATGGATCGTACGAATTAATTAGAATGGATTGTACGAATGAATTAGAATGGATCGTACGAATGAATTAGAATGGATCGTATGAATGAATTAGAATGGATCGTGCGAATGAATTAGAATGGATCGTACGAATGAAATAGAATGGATTCGCACGAATGTATCCATTCTAATTCATTCGTACGATCCATTCTAATTCATTCGTACAATCCATTCTAATTCATTCGCACGATCCATTCTTACTCATTCGTACGATCCATTCTAATTCATTCGCACGATCCATTCTAATTCATTAATATGATCCATTCTAATTCATTCGCACGATCCATTCTAATTCATTCACACTCATACGATCCATTCTAATTCATTCGCACAAATGTATCCTTTATAATTCATTCGTACGATCCAATCTAATTCATTCGCACAATCTATTCTAATTCATTCGAACGATCCATTCTAAGTCATTCGTACGATCCATTCTAATTCATTCGCACAATCCATTCTAATTCATTAGCACGATCCATTCTAATTCCTTCGTATGATCCATTCTAATTCACAATTCTAATTCATTCGCACGTATCCATTCTAATTCATTCGCACGAATGGATCGTATGAATGAATTAGAATGGATACATTCGTGCAAAAGAATTAGAATGGATTGTATGAATGAATTAGAATGGATCGTTTGAGTGAATGCGAATGGATCGTGCGAATGAATTAGAATGGAATGAACTAGAATGGAATGAATTAGAATGGATTGAATTAGAATGAATCATACGAATGAATTAGAATGGATCGTACAAATGAATTAGAATGGATCGTATGAATGAATTAGAATAGATTGTGCGAATGAATTAGAATGGATCGTACGAATGAATTACAATTAATCGTACGAATGAATTAGAATGGATCGTATGAATGAATTAGAATGGATCGTGCGAATGAATTAGAATGGATCGTACAAATGAAATAGAATGGATTCGCACGAATGTATCCATTCTAATTCAATGGATCGTGCGAATGAATTAGAATGGATCGTACGAATGAGTAAGAATGGATTCATACGAATGAATTAGAATGGATCGTATGAATGAATTAGAATGGATCATGCAAATGAATTAGAATGGATCGTGCGAATGAATTAGAATGGATCGTATGAATGAATTAGAATGGAACGTACGAATCAATTAGAATGGATCGTACGAATGAATTAGAATAGATTGTATGAATGAATTAGAATGGATCGTATGAATGAATTAGAATGGATACATTCGTGCAAATGAATTAGAATGGATCGTACGAATGAATTAGAATGGATACATTCATGTGAATGAATTAGAATGGATCATACGAATGAATTAGAATGGATTCATTCATGCGAATGAATTAGAATGGATCGTACGAATGAGTAAGAATGGATCGTACGAATGAATTAGAATGGATCGTATGAATGAATTAGAATGGATACATTCGTGCGAATCCATTCTATTTCATTCGTACGATCCATTCTAATTCATTCGCACGATCCATTCTTACTCATTCGTACGATCCATTCTAATTCATTCGTACGGTCCATTCTAATTCATTCGTACGATCCATTCTAATTCAATCCATGCGAATGAATACGAATGGATTAGAATGGATCGTACGAATGAATTAGATTGGATCGTATTAATGAATTAGAATGGGTCGTATGAATGAATTAGAATGGATACATTCATGCGAATGAATTAGAATGGATCATACGAATGAATTAGAATGGATTCATTCGTGCGAATGAATTAGAATGGATCGTACGAATGAGTAAGAATGGATCGTACGAATGAATTAGAATGGATTGAATTAGAATGAATCGTACGAATGAATTAGAATGGATCGTACGAATGAATTAGAATGGATCGTACGAATGAAATAGGATAGATCGTATGAATGAATTAGAATGGATCGTGCGAATGAATTAGAATGGATTGTACGAATGAATTAGAATAGATTGTGCGAATGAATTAGAATGGATCGTGCGAATGAATTAGAATGGATCGTACGAATGAATTAGAATAGATTGTGCGAATGAATTAGAATGGATCGTACGAATGAATTAGAATGGATCGTACGAATGAATTAGAATGGATCGTATAAATCAATTAGAATGGATCGTGCGAATGAATTAGAATAGATTGTGCGAATGAATAAGAATAGATCATACGAAGAAATTAGAATGGATCGTACGAATAAATTAGAATGGATCGTATGAATGAATTAGAATGGATACATTCGTGCGAATCCACTCTATTTCATTCGTACGATCCATTCTAATTCATTCGCACGATCCATTCTTACTCATTCGTACGATCCATTCTAATTCGTACGTACGATTCATTCTAATTCCTTCGTACGATCCATATTCTAATTCATTCGCACGATCCATTCTAATTCATTCATACGATCCATTCCAATTTATTCGCACGATCCATTCTAATTCATTCGTACGATCCATTCTAATTCCTTCGTACGATCCATTCTAATTCATTCGTACGATCCATTCTAATTCACTCGCACGATCCATTGAATTAGAATGGATACATTCGTGCGAATCCATTCTATTTTATTCGTACGATCCATTCTAATTCATTCGCACGATCCATTCTAATTCATTCATACGATCCATTCTATTTCATTCGTACGATCCATTCTAATTCATTCGTACGATCCATTCTAATTCATTCTAATTCATTCGTATGATCCATTCTAATTCATTCGTACGATCCATTCTAATTCATTCGCACGATCTATTCTAATTCATTAGTACGATCCATTCTAATTCATTCGTACGATCCATTCTAATTCATTCGTACGATCCATTCTAATTCATTCGCACGATCCATTCTAATTCATTCATACGATCCATTCTAATTCCTTCGTACGATCCATTCGAATTCATTCGTACGATCCATTCTAATTCATTCGCACGATCCATTCTAATTCATGCATACGATCCATTCAAATTCATTCGTACGATCCATTCTAATTCATTCGCACGATCCATTCTATTTCATTCGTATGATCCATTCTAATTCATTCGCACAATCTATTCTAATTCATTCATATGATCCATTCTAATTCATTCGTACGAATGTATCAACTCTAATTCATTCGTACGATCGATTCTAATTCATTCGCACGATCCATTCTAATTCATTCGTACGATCCATTCTAATTCCTTCGTACGATCCATTTTAATTCATTCGCACGATCCACTCTAATTCATTCATACGATCCATTCTAATTCATTCGTACGATCCATTCTAATTCCTTCGTACGATCCATTCTAATTCATTCGTACGATCCATTCTTACTCATTCGTACGATCCATTCTAATTCATTCATACAATCCATTCTAATTCTTTTGCACGAATGTATCCATTAGAATAAATTAGAATGGATCGTACGAATGAATTAGAATGGATCGTGCAAATGAATTAGAATGGATCATATGAATGAATTAGAATGGATCGTATGAATGAATTAGAATGGATCGTGCGAATAAATTAGAATGGATCGTATGAATGAATTAGAATAGATTGTGCGAATGAATTAGAATGGATCATACGAATGAAATAGAATGGATCGTGCGAATGAATTAGAATGCATCGTACGAACGAATTAGAATGGATCGTATGTATGAATTAGAATGGATCGTGCGAATGAATTAGAATGGATCGTACGAATGAATTAGAATGGATCGTACGAAGGAATTATAATGGATCGTATGAATGAATTAGAATGGATCGTGCGAATGAATTAGAATGGATCGTACGAATGAATTAGAATAGATCGTACGAATGAATTAGAATGGATCGTACGAATGAATTAGAATGGATCGTACTAATGAATTAGAATAGATCGTGCGAATGAATTAGAATGGATCGTACGAATGAATTAGAATGGATCGTACGAATGAATTAGATTGGATCGTATTAATGAATTAGAATGGATCGTACGAATGAATTAGAAAGGATCATACGAAGGAATTAGAATGGATCGTACGAATGAATTAGAATGGATCGTACGAATGAATTAGAATGGATCATATGAATGAATTAGAATGGATCGTATGAATGAATTAGAATGGATTGTACGAATGAATTAGAATGGATCGTACGAATGAATTAGAATAGATTGTGCGAATGAATTAGAATGGATCGTACGAATGAATTAGAATGGATCGTACGAATGAATTAGAATGGATCATGCTAATGAATGTATTAGAATGGATCTTGCGAATGAATTAGAATGGATCGTACGAATGAGTAAGAATGGATCGTGCGAATGAATTAGAATGGATCGTACGAATGAAATAGAATGGATTGTACGAATGAGATAGAATGGATCGTACGAATGAATTAGAATGGATACATTCATGCGAATGAATTAGAATGGATCATACGAATGAATTAGAATGGATTCATTCATGCGAATGAATTAGAATGGATCGTACGAATGAGTAAGAATGGATCGTACGAATGAATTAGAATGGATTGAATTAGAATGAATCGTACGAATGAATTAGAATGGATCGTACAAATGAATTAGAATGGATTGAATTAGAATGAATCGTACGAATGAATTAGAATGAATCATACCGTACGAATGAGTTATAATGGATCATACGAAGGAATTAGAATGGATCGTACGAATGAATTAGAATGGATCGTACGAATGAATTAGAATGGATCGTACGAAGGAATTAGAATGGATCATACGAAGGAATTAGAATGGATAGTACGAATGAATTAGAATGGATACCTTCGTGCAAATGAATTAGAATGGATCGTACGAATGAGTAAGAATGGATCGTACGAATGAAATAGAATGGATCATATGAATGAATTAGAATGGATCGTACGAATGAATTAGAATGGATACATTCGCACGAATTAGAATGGATCATACGAATGAATTAGAATGGATCGTACGAATGAATTAGAATGGATCGTATGAATGAATTAGAATGGATCGTACGAATGAATTAGATTGGATCGTACGAATGAATTAGAATGGATCGTATGAATGAATTAGAATGGATCATACGAATGAATTAGATTGGATCGTACGAATGAATTAGAATAGATCGTACGAATGAATTAGAATGGATCGTACGAATGAATTAGAATGGATCGTATGAATGAATTAGAATGGATCGTACGAATGAATTAGATTGGATCGTGTTGGGGGTAGTCAAAAACCACATATCTTGGATAGTCCGACCAGGAGTTGGAACCCTCGGAAGCCGAGTGTGCCCCCTTTCCAGCTTGCAAGGAGCTCGCCCTCCAGTTCGCAAGGAGCTCGCCCTCCAGCTCGCAAGGAGCTCGCCCTCCAGCTCGCAAGGAGCTCACCTTCCAGCTCGCAAAGAGCTCGCCCTCCAGCTCGCAAGGAGCTCGCCCTCCAGCTCGGAAGGAGCTCGCCCCGCATTGAGATAAGCTCGCCCCTCTCAGCCCATCAGGATCTCGCCCCCACAGGGCGCTGGATGGACACCTTGTATCTGAGTGCAGCTCGCCCTTAGCCCGCAAGGAGCTCGCCCCTCTCAGCCCGGAAGGAGCTCGCCCCCACAGGGAGCTGGATGGACACCTTGTATCTGAGTGCAGCTCGCCCCTCCCAGACCCCGCGGGAGCATGCCCAAATTCTGTAAATGGCTTAGACAAAGAACGTGAAGGAGATCGCCCAAGCTTGCAAACAGCTCGCCCCTCCCAGACCCCGTGGGAGCATGCCCAAATTCTGTAAATGGCTTAGACAAAGAACACGAAGGAGCTCGCCCAAGCTCGCTCAGGAGCTCGCCCGAGCTTGCAAAAAGCTCGCCCCCAAGCTCGCAAGGAGCTCGCTTCATAGCTCGCAGGGATCCCGCCCCAAAGCTTGTGTAGAGAAAACTTAGAAGGGTATCAACGAACATTAGTAGAGCGCCCAATGAGATCGCCAGCCCGCTCTCGTTGTCGAAGAGGTTGTTCTCCCTAGAGCCCGACTCTTGGCAGTGAGGAGATGGTGGTGGATCACCCTCGGAGAGATCGCCAGGCCGCTCTCATTGTCGAAGAGGTCGCCCTCCCCGGAGCCCGACTCTTGGCAATAGGAAGAGGGTGGCGGATTACCGCCACCGCCGCCACCAGCCCGCGAAGCAGCCCCAAGTCAGGCATCCACCCTTTCTGTCATTCCTTCGAGGGCCCCAGTCCCGGAGCCTCGGCGACGTCGCATTTCCTTCGTCGAGCCCGAGGATCCGCGCGTCGAGCTTCTTCTCAGCATGGCGGAAGTGGAGTCCCCAATGGCTGAAGTGCTGATGCACGGGTTCCCAAGCGACCTGACTAAAACCTTGTTTGTTGCGGTGATGAATCCAGAGGAGGGCGCCTCGCGGAAGAAGTTGAAGAAGAAGAAGACTCCTCCAGCCCGCCCGTCGGGAGAGGACAGCATTGTTCGGGAGGCTCGTGAAGCCTTCCAATAGATCGTATGAATGAATTAGAATGGATCGTACGAATGAATTAGAATGGATCATATGAATGAATTAGAATGGATCGTACGAATGAATTAGATTGGATCGTACGAATGAATTAGAATAGATCGTACGAATGAATTAGAATGGATCGTACGAATGAATTAGAATGGATTGTATGAATGAATTAGAATAGATCATACGAAGGAATTAGAATGGATCGTACGAATGACTTAGAATGGATCGTTCGAATGAATTAGAATAGATTGTGCGAATGAATTAGAATGGATCGTACGAATGAATTAGAATGGATACATTCGTGCGAATCCATTCTATTTCATTCGTACGATCCATTCTAATTCATTCGTACGATCTATTCTAATTCATTCATACGATCCATTCTAATTCATTCGTACGATCCATTCTAATTCATTCGTACGATCCATTCGTACGATCAATTCTATTTCATTCGTACGATCCATTCTAATTCATTCGCACGATCCATTCTAGTTCATTCATACGATCCATTCTAATTCATTTGTATGATCTATATTCTAATTCATTCGCACGATCCATTCTAATTCATTCATACGATCCATTCTAATTTATTCGCACGATCCTTTCTAATTCATTCGTACGATCTATTCTATTTCATTCGTAAATGAATTTGGATCGTGCTAATGAATTAGAATGGATCGTGCTAATGAATTAGAATGGATACATTCGTGCGAATGAATTTGAATGGATCATATGAATGAATTAGAATAGATCGTTTGAGTGAATGCGAATGGATCGTGCGAATAAATTAGAATTGATCGTATAAATGAATTAGAATGGATCGTACGAATGAATTAGAATGGATCGTGCTAATGAATTAGAATGGATCGTACGAATGAATTAGAGTGGATACATTCGTGCAAATGAATTAGAATGGATACATTCGTACGAATGAATTAGAATGGATCGTACGAATGAATTAGAATGGATACATTCGCACGAATCGTACGAATGAATTAGAATGGATCGTATGAATGAATTAGATTGGATCGTATAAATGAATTAGAATCGATCGTACGAATGAATTAGAATGGATCGTGCTAATGAATTAGAATGGATCGTACGAATGAATTAGAGTGGATACATTCGTACAAATGAATTAGAATGGATACATTCGTGTGAATGAATGAGAATGGATCGTGCGAATGAATTAGAATGGATACGTGCGAATGAATTAGAATTGTGAATTAGAATGGATCATACGAAGGAATTAGAATGGATCGTGCTAATGAATTAGAATGGATTCGTACAATCCATTCTAATTCATTCGTACGATCCATTCTAATTCATTCATACGATCCATTCTAATTCATTAGCACAATCTATTCTAATTCATTCATACGATCCATTCTAATTCATTCGCACGATCAATTCTAATTCATTCGCACGAATGTATCCATTCTAATTCATTTGCACGAATGTATCCACTCTAATTCATTCGTACGATCCATTCAAATTCATTAGCACGATCCATTCTAATTCATTCGTACGATCCATTCTAATTCATTTATATGATCCAATCTAATTCATTCATACGATCCATTCTAATTCATTCGTACGATCCACTCTAATTCATTCGTACGATCCATTCTAATTCGTGCGAATGTATCCACTCTAATTCATTCGTACGATCCATTCTAATTCATTTGTACGAATGTATCCATTCTAATTCATTTGTACGAATGTATCCACTCTAATTCATTCGTACGATCCATTCTAATTCATTTGCACGATCCATTCTAATTCATTCGTACGATCCATTCTAATTCATTTATACGATCCAATCTAATTCATTCGCACGATCCATTCGCATTCACTCAAACGATCCATTCTAATTCATTCGCATTCACTCAAACGAATTAGAATGGATCGTATGAATGAATTAGAATGGATCGCACGAATGAATTAGAATGGATTAGAATGGATCGTACGAATGAATTAGAATGGATCGTACGAATAAAATAGAATGGATCGTATGAATGAATTAGAATGGATCGTGCGAATGAATTAGAATGGATTCGCACGAATGTATCCATTCTAATTCAATGGATCGTGCGAATGAATTAGAATGGATCGTACGAATGAGTAAGAATGGATCGTACGAATGAACTAGAATGGATTGAATTAGAATGAATCGTACGAATGAATTAGAATGGATCGTACGAATGAATTAGAATGGATCGTACGAATGAAATAGAATGGATCGTATGAATGAATTAGAATGGATCGTGCGAATGAATTAGAATGGATCGTACGAATGAATTAGAATAGATTGTGCGAATGAATTAGAATGGATCGTGCGAATGAATTAGAATGGATCGTACGAATGAATTAGAATAGATTGTGCGAATGAATTAGAATGGATCGTACGAATGAATTAGAATGGATCGTACGAATGAATTAGAATGGATCGTACGAAGGAATTAGAATGGATCGTACGAAGGAATTAGAATGGATTCATTCATATAATCCATTCTAATTCATTCGCACGATCCATTCTTACTCATTCGCACGATCCATTCTAATTCATTCGTACGATCCATTCTAATTCATTCGCACGATCCATTCTAATTCATTCATACGATCCATTCTATTTCAATCGTACGATCCATTCTAATTCATTCGTACGATCTATTCAAATTCATTCTAATTCATTCGTACGATCCATTCTAATTCATTCGTACGATCCATTCTAATTCCTTCGTACGATCCATTATGAATGAATTAGAATGGATCGTGCGAATGAATTAGAATGGATCATATGAATTAGAATGGATCGTACGAATGAATTAGAGTGGATACATTCGTACAAATGAATTAGAATGGATACATTCGTGCGAATGAATTAGAATGGATCGTGCGAATGAATTAGAATGGATCGTACGAATGAATTAGAATAGATTATGCTAATGAATTAGAATGGATCGTATGAATGAATTAGAATGGATCGTACGAATGAATTAGAATGGATACATTCGCACGATCGTGCGAACGAATGAAATAGAATGGATACATTCATACGAATGAATTAGAACGATCCAATCTATTTTATTCATACGATCCATTCTAATTCATTCGTAAGAATGGATCGTACGATCCATTCGCATTCACTCAAACGATCCATTCTAATTCATTCATACAATCCATTCTAATTCATTCATACGATCCATTCTAATTCATTCGTACGACCCATTCTAATTCATTCTAATTCATTCGCACAATCTATTCTAATTCATTCGCACGAATAGTACGAATGAATTAGAATGGATCGTACAAATGAATTAGAATGGATCGTACGAAGGAATTAGAATGGATCGTGCGAATGAATTAGAATGGATCGTACGAATGAATTAGAATGGATCGTACGAATGAATTAGAATGGATCGTATGAATGAATTAGATTGGATCGTATTAATGAATTAGAATGGATCGTACGAATGAATTAGAAAGGATCATACGAAGGAATTAGAATGGATCGTACGAATGAATTAGAATAGATCGTACGAATGAATTAGAATGGATCGTACGAAGGAATTAGAATGGATCGAACGAATGAATTAGAATAGATAGTGCGAATGAGTAAGAATGGATCGTACGAATGAATTCTTATGGATCGTACGAATGAATTAGAATGGATCGTACGAATGAATTCAAATGAATCCATTCTAATTCATTCATACGATCCATTCTATCTCATTCGTACAATCCATTCTAATTCATTCGTACGATCCATTCTAATTCATTCGCACGATCCATTCTATCTCATTCGTACAATCCATTCTAATTCAATCCATTCTAATTCATTCGTACGATCCATTCTAATTCATTCGTACGATCCATTCTAATTCATTCGTACGATTCATTCTAATTCCTTCGTACGATCCATATTCTAATTCATTCGCACGATCCATTCTAATTCATTCATACGATCCATTCTAATTTATTCGCACGATCCATTCTAATTCATTCGTACGATCCATTCTAATTCCTTCGTACGATTCATTCTAATTCATTCGCACAATCCATTCTAATTCATTCATACGATCCATTCTAATTCATTCGCACGAAGGTATCCATTCTAATTCATTCGTACGATCCATTCTATTTCATTCGTACGATCCATTCTTACTCATTCGTACGATCCATTCTAATTCATTTGCACGAAGGTATCCATCCATTCTATTTCATTCGTAGGATCCATTCTTACTCATTCGTACGATCCATTCTAATTCATTTGCACGAAGGTATCCATTCTAATTCATTCGTACTATCCATTCTAATTCCTTCGTACGTTCCATTCTAATTCCTTCGTACGCATATATTCATTCGCACGATCCATTCTAATTCATTCATATGATCCATTCTAATTCATTCGCACGAATGTATCCATTCTAATTCATTCGTACGATCCATTCTAATTCATTTGTACGAATGTATCCACTCTAATTCATTCGTACGATCCATTCTAATTCATTTGTACGAATGTATCCTTTCTAATTCATTCGTACGATCCATTCTAATTCATTCGTACGATCTATTCTAATTCATTCATACGATCCATTCTATTTCATTCGTACGATCCATTCTAATTCATTCAAATGATCCATTCTAATTCATTCGTACGATCCATTCTATCTCATTCGTACTATCCATACTAATTCCTTCGTACGATCCATTCTAATTCATTCGCACAATCTATTCTAAATCATTCATACGATCCATTCTAATTCATTCGTACAAATGTATCAACTCTAATTCATTCGTACGATCGATTCTAATTCATTCGTACGATCCATTCTAATTCATTCGCACGATCCATTCTAATTCATTCGCACATATCCATTCTAATTCATTCATACGATCCATTCTATTTCATTCGTACGATCCATTCTTACTCATTCGTACGATCCATTCTAATTCATTCATACGATCCATTCTAATTCATTCGTACGATCCATTCTAATTCATTCATACGATCTATTCTAATTCATTCATACGATCCATTCTAATTCATTCGCACAATCTATTCTAATTCATTCGTACGATCCATTCTAATTCATTCGCACGATCCATTCTATTTCATTCGTACGATCCATTCTTACTCATTCGTACGATCCATTCTTACTCATTCGCGCGAATGAATTTGAATGGATCGTATGAATGAATTAGAATGGATTGTGCGAATGAATTAGAATGGATTATACGAATGAAATAGAATGGATCGTACGAATGAATTAGAATAGATTGTGCGAATGAATTAGAATGGATCGTGCGAATGAATTAGAATGGATCGTACGAATGAATTAGAATGGATCGTACGAATGAATTAGAATGGATCGTACGAATGAAATAGAGTTGATACATTCGTGTGAATGAATTAGAATGGATCGTACAAATGAATTAGAATGGATTATATGAATGAATTAGAATGGATCGTGCGAATGAATTAGAATGGATCGTACGAATGAAATAGAATGGATTGTATGAATGAATTAGATTGGATCGTATTAATGAATTGGAATGGATCGTACGAATGAATTAGAATGGATCGTACGAATGAATTAGAATGGATCGTATGCATGAATTAGAATAGATTGTGCGAATGAATAAGAATGGATTATACGAATGAAATAGAATGGATCGTGCGAATGAATTAGAATGGATCGTACGAATGAATTAGAATGGATCGTATGCATGAATTAGAATGGATCGTGCGAATGAATTAGAATGGATCGTACGAATGAATTAGAATGGATCGTACGAAGGAATTAGAATGGATCGTATGAATGAATTAGAATGGATCGTGCGAATGAATTAGAATAGATCGTACGAATGAATTAGAATGGATCGTACGAATGAATTAGAATGGATCGTACGAATGAATTAGAATGGATCGTACTAATGAATTAGAATAGATTGTGCGAATAAATTAGAATGGATCGTATGAATGAATTAGAATGGATCGTGCGAATGAATTAGAATATGGATCGTAAAAAGGAATTAGAATGAATCGTACGAATAAATTAGAATGGATCGTACGAATGAATTAGAATGGATCGTACGAATGAATTAGAATGGATTGAATTAGAATGGATTGTACGAATGAGATAGAATGGATCATGCGAATGAATTAGAATGGATCGTACGAATGAATTAGAATGGATCGTACGAATGAATTAGAATGGATCGTACGAATGAATTAGAATGGATCGTATGAATGAATTAGATTGGATCGTATAAATGAATTAGAATGGATCATACGAATGAATTAGAATGGATCGTGCTAATAAATTAGAATGGATCGTACGAATGAATTAGAGTGGATACATTCGTACAAATGAATTAGAATGGATACATTCGTGCGAATGAATTAGAATGGATCGTGCAAATGAATTAGAATGGATCGTACGAATGAATTAGAATAGATTGTGCTAATGAATTAGAATGGATCGTATGAATGAATTAGAATAGATCGTATGAATGAATTAGAATGGATTGTACGAATGAATTAGAATGGATTGTACGAATGAATTAGAATGGATCGTATGAATGAATTAGAATGGATCGTGCGAATGAATTAGAATGGATCGTACGAATGAAATAGAATGGATTCGCACGAATATATCCATTCTAATTCATTCGTACGATCCATTCTAATTCATTCGTACAATCCATTCTAATTTATTCGCACGATCCATTCTTACTCATTCGTACGATCCATTCTAATTCATTCGCACGATCCATTCTAATTCATTAATACGATCCATTCTAATTCATTCGCACGATCCATTCTAATTCATTCACACTCATACGATCCATTCTAATTCATTCGCACGAATGTATCCTTTCTAATTCATTCGTACGATCCATTCTAATTCATTCGCACAATCTATTCTAATTCATTCGAACGATCCATTCTAAGTCATTCGTACGATCCATTCTAATTCATTCGCTCAATCCATTCTAATTCATTAGCACGATCCATTCTAATTCCTTCGTATGATCCATTCTAATTCAAAATTCTAATTCATTCGCACGTATCCATTCTAATTCATTCGTACGATCCATTCTAATTCATTCATACGATCCATTCTAATTCATTAGCACAATCTATTCTAATTCATTCGTAGGATCCATTCTAATTCATTCGCACGATCCATTCTAATTCATTCGCACGAATGTATCCATTCTAATTCATTTGTACGAATGTATCCACTCTAATTCATTCGTACGATCCATTCTAATTCATTAGCACGATCCATTCTAATTCATTCGTATGATCCATTCTAATTCATTTATACGATCCAATCTAATTCATTCATACGATCCATTCTAATTCATTCGTACGATCCATTCTAATTCATTCGTACGATCCATTCTAATTCGTGCGAATGTATCCATTCTAATTCATTCGTACGATCCATTCTAATTTATTCGTACGAATGTATCCATTCTAATTCATTTGTACGAATGTATCCACTCTAATTCATTCATACGATCCATTCTAATTCATTGGCACGATCCATTCTAATTCATTCGTACGATCCATTCTAATTCATTTATACGATCCAATCTAATTCATTCGCACGATCCATTCGCATTCACTCAAATGATCCATTCTAATTCATTCATATGATCCATTCTAATTTATTCGCACGAATGTATCCATTCTAATTCATTAGCACGATCCATTCTAATTCATTAGCACGATCCAAATTCATTTACGAATGAAATAGAATAGATCGTACGAATGAATTAGAATGGATCGTGCGAATAAATTAGAATGGATCGTATGAATGAATTAGAATGGATCGTGCGAATGAATTAGAATATAGATCGTACGAATGAATTAAAATGGATCGTATGAATGAACTAGAATGGATCGTGCGAATGAATTAGAATGGATCGTATGAATGAAATAGAATTGATCGTACGAATGGATCGTACGAATGAATTAGAATGGATCGTACAAATGAATTAGAATGGATCGTATGATTGAATTAGAATAGATCGTACGAATGAATTAGAATGGATCGTACGAATGAAATAGAATGGATTCGCACGAATGTATCCATTCTAATTCATTCGTACGATCCATTCTAATTCATTCGCACAATCTATTCTAATTCATTCGAACGATCCATTCTAAGTCATTCGTACGATCCATTCTAATTCATTCGTACGATCCATTCTAATTCATTCGCACGATCCATTCTATTTCATTCGTACGGTTCATTCTAATTCAATCCATTCTAATTCATTCGTATGATCCATTCTAATTCATTCGTACGATCCATTCTAATTCATTCGCACGATCCATTGAATTAGAATGGATACATTCGTGCGAATCCATTCTATTTCATTCGTACGATCCATTCTAATTCATTCGCAAGATCCATTCTAATTCATTCATACGATCCATTCTAATTCATTCATACGATCCATTCGTATCTATTCTAATTCATTCGTACGATCCATTCTAATTCATTCGTACGATCCATTCTAATTCATTCGTACGATCCATTCTAATTCATTCGCACGATCCATTCTAATTCATTCATACGATCCATTCTAATTCATTCGTACGATCTATTCTATTTCATTCGTACAATCCATTCTTCCTCAATCGTATGATCCATTCTAATTCATTCGCACAATCTATTCTAATTCATTCGTACGATCCATTCTATTTCATTCGTACGATCCATTCTAATTCATTCGCACGATCCATTCTAATTCATTCATACGATCCATTCTAATTCATTCATACGATCCATTCTAATTCATTCGTACGATCCATTCTAATTCATTCGCACGATCCATTCTAATTCATTCATACGATCCATTCTATTTCATTCGTACGATCCATTCTAATTCATTCGTACGATCCATTCTAATTCATTCGTACGATTCATTCTAATTCAATCCATTCTAATTCATTCATACGATCCATTCTAATTCATTCTTACAATCCATTCTAATTCCTTCATACGATCCATTCTAATTCATTCGTATGATCCATTCTAATTCATTCGTATGATCCATTCTAATTCATTCGCACGATCCATTGAATTAGAATGGATACATTCGTGCGAATGGATTAGAACGATCCAATCTATTTCATTCATACGATCCATTCTAATTCATTCATAAGAATGGATCGTACGAATTAAATAGAATGGATTAGAATGGATCGTACGAATTAGAATTCATTCGTACGATCCATTCTTACTCATTCGTACGATTCATTCTAATTCATTCATACGATCCATTCTAATTCATTCATACGATCCATTCGTATCCATTCTAATTCATTCGTACGATCCATTCTAATTCATTCGTACGATCCATTCTAATTCCTTCGTACGATCCTTTCTAATTCATTCGTACGATCCATTCTAATTCATTCGCACGATCCATTCTAATTCATTCATACGATCCATTCTAATTCATTCGTACGATCTATTCTATTTCATTCGTACAATCCATTCTTACTCAATCGTATGATCCATTCTAATCCATTCGCACAATCTATTCTAATTCATTCGTACGATCCATTCTAATTCATTCGCACGATCCATTCTAATTCATTCATACGATCCAATCTAATTCATTCGTACGATCCATTCTAATTCATTCGCACGATCCATTGAATTAGAATGGTTACATTCGTGCGAATCCATTCTATTTCATTCGTACGATCCATTCTAATTCATTTGCACGATCCATTCTAATTCATTCATACGATCCATTCTATTTCATTCGTACGATCCATTCTAATTCATTCGTACGATCCATTCTAATTCATTCTAATTCATTTGTACGATCCATTCTAATTCATTCGTACGATCCATTCTAATTCCTTCGTACGATCCATTATGAATGAATTAGAATGGATCGTGCGAATGAATTAGAATGGATCATATGAATTAGAATGGATCGTACGAATGAATTAGAATGGATTCATTCGTGCGAATGAATTAGAATGGATCGTACGAATGAATTAGAATGGATCGTACGAATGAATTAAAATGGATCGTATGAATGAATAAGAATAGATTGTGCGAATGAATTAGAATGGATCGTACGAATGAAATAGAATGGATCGTACGAATGAATTAGAATGGATCGTATGAATGAATTAGAATGGATCGTGCGAATGAATTAGAATGGATACCTTCGTGCAAATGAATTAGGATGGATCGTACGAATGAGTAAGAATGGATCGTACGAATGAAATAGAATGGATCATATGAATGAATTAGAATAGATCGTACGAATGAATTAGAATGGATTGTACGAATGAATTAGAATGGATCGTATGAATCCGTATTAATAAATTAGAATGGATCGTACGAATAAATTAGAATAGATCGTACGAATGAATTAGAATGAATACGAATGGATCGTACGAATGAGTAAGAATGGATCGTACGAATGAAATAGAATGGATTGTACGAATGAATTAGAATGGATACATTCGTGCGAATGAATTAGGATGGATCGTATGAATGAATTAGAATGGATCGTACAAATGAATTAGAATGGATTCATACGAATGAATTAGAAAGGATCGTATGAATGAATTAGAATGGATCGTGCGAATAAATTAGAATGGATCGTACGAATGAATTAGAATGGATCGTACGAATGAGTAAGAATGGATCGTACGAATGAAATAGAATGGATCGTACGAATGAATTAGAATGGATCGTATGAATGAATTAGAATGGATTGAATTAGAATGAATCGTTCGAATGAATTAGAATGAATCATACAGTACGAATGAATTAGAATGGATCATGCGAAGGAATTAGAATGGATCGTGCGAATAAATTAGAATGGATCGTATGAATGAATTAGAATAGATCGTACGAATGAATTAGAATGGATCGTACGAATAAATTAGAATGGATACATTCGTGCGAATGAATTTGAATGGATCGTACGAATGAATTAGAATGGATCGTACGAATGAATTAGAATGGATCGTACGAATGAATTAGAATAAATCGTGCGAATGAATTAGAATGGATCATTCGCACAATCTATTCTAATTCATTCGTATGAATGTATCCATTCTAATTCATTCGTACGATCCATTCTAATTCATTCGTACGATCTATTCTAATTCATTCATACGATCCATTCTAATTTATTCGCACGATCCATTCTAATTCCTTCGTATGATCCATTCTAATTTATTCGTACGGTATGATTCATTCTAATTCATTCGTACGATTCATTCTAATTTAATCCATTCTAATTCATTCGTACGATCCATTCTAATTCATTCGTACGATCCATTCTAATTCATTCGTACGATCAATTCTAATTCCTTCGTATGATCCATTATAATTCATTCGTACGGTATGATTCATTCTAATTCATTCGTACGATTCATTCTAATTCAATCCATTCTAATTCATTATTACGATCCATTCTAATTCATTCGTACGATCCATTCTAATTCATTCGTACGATTCATTCTAATTCAATCCATTCTAATTCATTCGTACGATCCATTCTTACTCATTCGTACGATCCATTCTAATTCATTCGCACGAATGAATCCATTCTAATTCATTCGTATGATCCATTCTAATTCATTCGCATGAATGTATCCATTCTAATTCATTCGTACGATCCATTCTATCTCATTCGTACAATCCATTCTATTTCATTCGTACGATCCATTCTAATTCGTTCGCACGATCCATTCTTACTCATTCGTACGATCCATTCTAATTCATTCGCACGATCCATTCTAATTCATTCATTAGCATGATCCATTCTAATTCATTCGTACGATCCATTCTAATTCATTCGCACGATCCATTCTAATTCATTCGCACAATCTATTCTAATTCATTCATACGATCCATTCGTACGATCCATTCTAATTCATTCATACGATCCATTCTATTTCATTTGTACGATCCATTCTTACTCATTCGTACGATCCATCCTAATCCATTCTAATTCGTGCGAACGAATTAGAATAAATTAGAATGGATCATATGAATGAATTAGATTGGATCGTATTAATGAATTAGAAAGGATCGTACGAATGAATTAGAATAGATCGTACGAATGAATTAGAATAGATTGTGCGAATGAATTAGAATGGATCGTGCGAATGAATTAGAATGGATTGTATGAATGAACTAGAATGGATCGTGCGAATGAATTAGAATGGATCGTACGAATGAATTTGAATGGATCGTGCGAATGAATTAGAATAGATCGTATGAATGAGTTAGATTGGATCGTATTAATGAATTAGAATGGATCGTACGAATGAATTAGAATGGATCGTACGAATGAGTAAGAATGGATCGTGCGAATGAATTAGAATGGATTGTACGAATGAATTAGAATGGATCGTACGAATGAATTAGAATGGATACATTCGTGCGAATCCATTCTATTTCATTCGTACGATCCATTCTAATTCATTCGCACGATCCATTCTAATTCATTCGTACGATCCATTCTAATTCATTCGTACGATCCATTCTAATTCATTCGTACGATCCATTCTAATTCATTCGTACGATCCATTCTAATTCATTCGTACGATCCATTCTAATTCATTAATACGATCCAATCTAATTGATTCATACAATCTATTCTAATTCATTCGCACGATCCATTCTAATTCATTCGTACGATCCATTCTAATTCATTCGCACGATCCAATCTAATTCATTCATACAATCCATTCTAATTCATTCGCACGATCTATTCTAATTCATTCGCACAATCTATTCTAATTCATTCGTACGATCTATTCTAATTCATTCGTACGATCTATTCTAATTCATTAATACGATCCAATCTAATTCATTCATACGATCCATTCTAATTCATTCTAATAGCGTGCGAATGAATTAGAATGGATCGTACGAATGAATTAGAATGGATCGTACGAATGAATTAGAGTAGATTGTGCGAATGAATTAGAATAGATTGTGCGCATGAATTAGAATGGATCGTACGAATGAATTAGCATGGATCGTACGAATGAATTAGAATGGATCCTACGAATGAATTAGAATGGATCGTAGTAATGAATTAGAATGGATCCTACGAATGAATTAGAATAGCGTGCGAATGAATTAGAATGGATCGTACGAATGAATTAGAATGGATCGTATGAATGAATTAGAGTAGATTGTACGAATGAAACAGAATAGATCGTACGAATGAAATAGAATGGATTCGTATGAATGAATTAGAATGGATCGTGCGATTGAATTAGAATGGATCGTACTTATAAATTAGAATGGATCGTACGAATGAATTAGAATGGATCCTACGAATGAATTAGAATAGTGTGCGAATGAATTAGAATGGATCGTACGAATGAATAAGAATGGATCGTATGAATGAATTAGAATAGATCCATTCTTACTCATTCGTATGATCCATTCGTATCCATTCTAATTCATTCGTACGATCTATTCTAATTCATTCGTACGATCCGTTCTAATTCATTAGTACGATCCAATCTAATTCATTCATACGATCCATTCTAATTCATTCGTACGATCCATTCTAATTCCTTCGTACCATCCATTCTAATTCCTTCGTACGATCCATTCTAATTCCTTCGTACAATCCATTCTAATTCATTCGCACAATCGATTCTAATTCATTCGTACGATCCATTCTATCTCATTCGTACAATCCATTCTATTTCATTCGTACGATCCATTCTAATTCATTCGCACGATCCATTCTAGTTCATTCGCACGATCCATTCTAATTCATTCGCACGATCCATTCTAATTCATTCATAATGGATCGTACGAAGGAATTAGAATGGATAGTAGGAATGAATTAGAATGGATACCTTCGTGCAAATGAATTAGAATGGATTGTGCGAATGAATTAGAATGGATCGTACGAATGAGTAAGAATGGATCGTACGAATGAATTAGAATGGATTGAATTAGAATGGATTGTGCGAATGAATTAGAATGGATCGTACGAATGAGTAAGAATGGATCGTACGAATGAATTAGAATGGATTGAATTAGAATGAATCGTGCGAATGAATTAGAATGGATCGTACGAATGAATTAGAATGGATACGAATGGATTAGAATGGATCGTACGAATGAATTAGATTGGATAGTACGAATGAATTAGAATGGATACCTTCGTGCAAATGAATTAGAATGGATCGTACGAATGAGTAAGAATGGATCGTACGAATGAAATAGAATGGATCGTATGAATGAACTAGAATGGATCGTGCGAATGAATTAGAATGGATCGTACGAATGAATTAGAATAGATTGTGCGAATGAATTAGAATGGATCGTACGAATGAATTAGAATGGATTGTACGAATGAATTAGAATGGATCGTACGAATGAAATAGAATGGATCATATGAATGAATTAGAATGGATCGTGCGAATGAATTAGAATGGATCGTGCGAATGAATTAGAATGGATCATATGAATGAATTAGAATGGATCGTTTGAGTGAATGCGAATGGATCGTGCGAATGAATTAGATTGGATCGTATAATTGAATTAGAATGGATCGTACGAATGAATTAGAATGGATCGTGCTAATGAATTCGAATGGATCGTATGAATGAATTAGAGTGGATACATTCATACAAATGAATTAGAATGGACACATTCGTACGAATGAATTAGAATGGATCGTACGAATGAATTAGAATGGATACATTCGCACGAATTAAAATGGATCGTACGAATGAATTAGAATGGATCGTACGAATGAATTAGAATGGATCGTATGAATGAATTAGATTGGATCATACGAATGAATTAGAATGGATCGTACGAAGGAATTAGAATGGATCGTATGAATGAATTAGAATGGATCGTGCGAATGAATTAGAATGGATCGTACGAATGAAATAGAATGGATTCGCACGAATGGATCCATTCTAATTCATTCATACGATCCATTCTAATTCATTCATACGATCCATTCTATTTCATTCGTACGATCCATTCTTACTCATTCGTACGATCCATTCTAATTCATTTGCACGAAGGTATCCATTCTAATTCATTCGTACTATCCATTCTAATTCCTTCGTACGATCCATTCTAATTCCTTCGTACGATCCATTCTAATTCATTCGTATGATCCATTCTAATTCATTCGTATGATCCATTCTAATTCCTTCGTATGATCCATTATAATTCATTCGTACGGTATGATTCATTCTAATTCATTCGTACGATTCATTCTAATTCAATCCATTCTAATTCATTCGTACGATCCATTCTAATTCATTCGTACGATCCATTATAATTCATTCGTACGATTCATTCTAATTCAATCCATTCTAATTCATTCGTACGATCCATTCTAATTCATTCGCACGAATGAAGCCATTCTAATTCATTCGTAAGGTCCATTCTAATTCATTCATTAGCATGATCCATTCTAATTCATTCGTACGATCCATTCTAATTCATTCGCACGATCCATTCTAATTCATTCGCACAATCTATTCTAATTCATTCGTACGACCCATTCTAATTCATTCATACGATCCATTCTAATTCATTCAAATGATCCATTCTAATTCATTCGTACGATCCATTCTAATTCATTCGTACGATCCATTCTAATTCATTCATTAGCATGATCCATTATAATTATTCGTACGATCCATTCTAATTCATTCGCACGATCTATTCTAATTCATTCATTAGCATGATCCATTCTAATTCATTCGTACGATCCATTCTAATTCATTCGTACGATCCATTCTAATTCATTCATACGATCCATTCTAATTCATTCATACGATCCATTCTAATTCATTCGTACGATCCAATGTAATTCATTCGTACGATCCATTCTAATTCCTTCGTATGATCCTTTCTAATTCATTCGTACGATCCATTCTAATTCATTAATACGATCCAATCTAATTCATTCGTACGATCCATTCTAATTCATTCGTATGATCCATTCTAATTCATTCGCACAATCTATTCTAATTCATTAGTACGATCCATTCTAATTCATTCGTACGATCCATTCTAATTCATTCGCACGATCCATTCTAATTCATTCGCACGATCCATTCTAATTCATTCATACGATCCATTCTAATTCCTTGGTACGATTCATTCTAATTCATTCGTACGATCCATTCTAATTCATTCGCACGATCCATTCTAATTCATGCATACGATCCATTCTAATTCATTCGTACGATCCATTCTAATTCATTCGCACGATCCATTCTATTTCATTCGTATGATCCATTCTAATTCATTCGCACAATCTAAAATAATTCATTCATACGATCCATTCTAATTTATTCGCACGATCCATTCTAATAAATTCATACGATCCATTCTAATTTATTCATATGATCCATTCTAATTCATTCGCACGATCCATTCTAATTCATTCGTACGATCTATTCTAATTCATTCTAATGGATACATTCGTGCAAAAGAATTAGAATGGATTGTATGAATGAATTAGAATGGATCGTACGAATGAGTAAGAATGGATCGTACGAATGAATTAGAATGGATCGTACGAAGGAATTAGAATGGATCGTACGAATGAATTAGAATGGATCGTATGAAGGAATTAGAATGGATCGTGCGAATGAATTAAAATGGATCGTATGAAGGAATTAGAATGGATCGTATGAATGAATTAGAATGGATCGTGCGAATGAATTAGAATCGATCGTACGAATGAATTAGAGTTGATACATTCGTACGAATGAATTAGAATGGATCGTATGAATGAATTAGAATAGATTGTGCGAATGAATTAGAATGGATCATACGAATGAAATAGAATGGATCGTGCGAATGAATTAGAATGGATCGTACGAATGAATTAGAATGGATCGTATGCATGAATTAGAATGGATCGTGCGAATGAAATAGAATGGATCGTACGAATGAATTAGAATGGATCGTACAAAGGAATTAGAATGGATCGTATGAATGAATTAGAATGGATCGTGCGAATGAATTAGAATGGATCGTACGAATGAATTAGAATGGATCGTACTAATGAATTAGAATAGATTGTGCGAATGAACTAGAATGGATCGTACGAATGAATTAGAATGGATCGTACGAATGAATTAGAATGAATTAGAATGGATCGTACGAATGAATTAGAATGGATCGTACGAATGAAATAGAATGGATCGTATGAATGAATTAGAATGGATCGTGCGAATGAATTAGAATGAATCGTACGAATGAAATAGAATGGATTCGCACGAATGTATCCATTCTAATTCAATGGATCGTGCGAGTGAATTAGAATGGATCGTACGAATGAATTAGAATGGATCGTACGAAGGAATTAGAATGGATCGTACGAATGAATTAGAATGGATCGTACGAATGAATTAGAATGGATCGTACGAATGAACTAGAATGGATCGTGCGAATAAATTAGAATGGATCGTATGAATGAATTAGAATGGATCGTGCGAATGAATTAGAATATGGATCGTACGAAGGAATTAGAATGAATCGTACGAATGAATTAGAATGGATCGTACGAATGAATTAGAATGGATCGTACGAATGAATTAGAATGGATTGAATTAGAATGGATTGTACGATTGAGATAGAATGGATCGTGCGAATGAATTAGAATGGATCGTACGAATGAATTAGAATGGATTGTACGAATGAGATAGAATGGATCGTATGAATGAATTAGAATGGATACATTCGAATTCATTCGTACGATCCATTCTAATTCATTCGTACGATCCATTCTAATTCATTCGTACGATCCATTCTTACTCATTCGTACGATCCATTCTAATTCATTCGTTCGATCCATTCTAATTCATTTGTACGATCCATTCTAATTCATTCGCACGATCCATTCTAATTCATGCATACGGTCCAATCTAAGTCATTCATACGATCCATTCTAATTCATTCGCACGAATGTATCCATTCTAATTCATTCGTACGATCCATTCTAATTCATTCGCACGATCCATTCTAATTCATTCATACAATCCATTCTAATTCTTTTGCACGAATATATCCATTCTAATTCATTCGTTCGATCCATTCTAATTCATTCGTACGATCCATTCTAATTCATTCGCACGATCCATTCGAATTCATGCATACGATCCAGTCTAATTCATTCATATGATCCATTCTAATTCATTCGCACGAATGTATCCATTCTAATTCATTCGTACGATCCATTCTAATTCATTCGTACGATTTATTCTAATTCATTCATACGATCCATTCTAATTTATTCGCACGATCCATTCTAATTCCTTCGTATGATCCATTCTAATTCATTCGTACGGTATGATTCATTCTAATTTATTCGTACGATTCATTCTAATTCAATCCATTCTAATTCATTCGTACGATCCATTCTAATTCATTCGTACGATTCATTCTAATTCAATCCATTCTAATTCATTCGTACGATCCATTCTTACTCATTCATACGATCCATTCTAATTCATTCGCACGAATGAATCCATTCTAATTCATTCGTATGATCCATTCTAATTCATTCGCATGAATTATCAATTCTAAGTCATTCGTACGATCCATTCTATCTCATTCGTACAATCCATTCTATTTCATTCGTACGATCCATTCTAATTCATTCGCACGATCCATTCTAATTCATTCGCATGATCCATTCTAATTCATTCGTACGATCGATTCTAATTCATTCATACGATCCATTCTAATTTATTCGCACGATCCATTCTAATTCATTCATACGATCCATTCTAATTCATTCATATGATCCATTCTAATTCATTCGCACGATCCATTCTTACTCATTCGTACGATCCATTCTAATACATTTAGAATGGATACATTCGTGCGAATGAATTAGAATGGATCGTATGAATGAATTAGAATGGATCGTGCGAATGAATTAGAATGGATCGTACGAATGAATTAGAATGGATCGTGCGAATGAATTAGAATGGATCGTAGTAATGAATTAGAATGGATCCTACGAATGAATTAGAATAGATTGTGCGAATGAATTAGAATGGATCTGGATCTTGTATCCATTCTAATTCATTCGTACGACCCATTCTAATTCATTCGCACGATCCATTCTAATTCATTCGTACGATCCATTCCAATACATTCGTACGATCCATTCTATTTCATTCGTACGATCCATTCTAATTCATGCATACAATCCATTCTAATTCATTCGTATTATCCATTTTAATTCATTCACACGAATGTATCAACTCTAATTCATTCGCACGGTCCATTCTAATTCATTTATACAATCCATTCTAATTCATTCGTATTATCCATTTTAATTCATTCACACGAATGTATCAACTCTAATTCATTCGTACGATCCATTCTAATTCCTTCGTACGATCCATGCTAATTCATTCGTACGATCCATTCTAATTCATTCGTACGATCCATTCTAATTTCTTCATACGATCCATTCTAATTCATTCGTATGATCCATTCTAAATCATTCGCACGATCCATTGAATTAGAATGGATAAATTCGTGCGAATCCATTCTATTTCTTTCGTACGATCCATTCTAATTCATTCGCACGATCCATTCTAATTCGTTCATACGATCCATTCTAATTCATTCGTACGATCCATTCTAATTCATTCGTACGATCCATTCTAATTCATTCGTACGATCCATTCTAATTCATTCTTACGATCCATTCTAATTCATTTGCACAATCTATTCTAATTCATTAGTACGATCCATTCTAATTCATTCGTACGATCTATTCTAGTTCATTCGTACGATCCATTCTAATTCGTTCGTACGAGCCATTCTAATTCATTCGTACGATCCATTCTTACTCATTCGTACGATCCATTCTAATTCATTTGCACGAAGGTATCCATTCTAATTCATTCGTACTATCCAATCTAATTCATTCGTACGATCCATTCTAATCCATTCGTATCCATTCTAATTCATTCGTACGATCCATTCTAATTCATTCGCACGATCCATTCTAATTCATTCATACGATCCATTCTAATTCCTTGGTACGATTCATTCTAATTCATTCGTACGATCCATTCTAATTCATTCGCACGATCCATTCTAATTCATGCATACGATCCATTCTAATTCATTCGTACGATCCATTCTAATTCATTCGCACGATCCATTCTATTTCATTCGTATGATCCATTCTAATTCATTCGCACAATCTAAAATAATTCATTCATACGATCCATTCTAATTTATTCGCACGATCCATTCTAATAAATTCATACGATCCATTCTAATTTATTCATATGATCCATTCTAATTCATTCGCACGATCCATTCTAATTCATTCGTACGATCTATTCTAATTCATTCTAATGGATACATTCGTGCAAAAGAATTAGAATGGATTGTATGAATGAATTAGAATGGATCGTACGAATGAGTAAGAATGGATCGTACGAATGAATTAGAATGGATCGTACGAAGGAATTAGAATGGATCGTACGAATGAATTAGAATGGATCGTATGAAGGAATTAGAATGGATCGTGCGAATGAATTAAAATGGATCGTATGAAGGAATTAGAATGGATCGTATGAATGAATTAGAATGGATCGTGCGAATGAATTAGAATCGATCGTACGAATGAATTAGAGTTGATACATTCGTACGAATGAATTAGAATGGATCGTATGAATGAATTAGAATAGATTGTGCGAATGAATTAGAATGGATCATACGAATGAAATAGAATGGATCGTGCGAATGAATTAGAATGGATCGTACGAATGAATTAGAATGGATCGTATGCATGAATTAGAATGGATCGTGCGAATGAAATAGAATGGATCGTACGAATGAATTAGAATGGATCGTACAAAGGAATTAGAATGGATCGTATGAATGAATTAGAATGGATCGTGCGAATGAATTAGAATGGATCGTACGAATGAATTAGAATGGATCGTACTAATGAATTAGAATAGATTGTGCGAATGAATTAGAATGGATCGTACGAATGAATTAGAATGGATCGTACGAATGAATTAGAATGAATTAGAATGGATCGTACGAATGAATTAGAATGGATCGTACGAATGAAATAGAATGGATCGTATGAATGAATTAGAATGGATCGTGCGAATGAATTAGAATGAATCGTACGAATGAAATAGAATGGATTCGCACGAATGTATCCATTCTAATTCAATGGATCGTGCGAGTGAATTAGAATGGATCGTACGAATGAATTAGAATGGATCGTACGAAGGAATTAGAATGGATCGTACGAATGAATTAGAATGGATCGTACGAATGAATTAGAATGGATCGTACGAATGAACTAGAATGGATCGTGCGAATAAATTAGAATGGATCGTATGAATGAATTAGAATGGATCGTGCGAATGAATTAGAATATGGATCGTACGAAGGAATTAGAATGAATCGTACGAATGAATTAGAATGGATCGTACGAATGAATTAGAATGGATCGTACGAATGAATTAGAATGGATTGAATTAGAATGGATTGTACGATAGAGATAGAATGGATCGTGCGAATGAATTAGAATGGATCGTACGAATGAATTAGAATGGATTGTACGAATGAGATAGAATGGATCGTATGAATGAATTAGAATGGATACATTCGAATTCATTCGTACGATCCATTCTAATTCATTCGTACGATCCATTCTAATTCATTCGTACGATCCATTCTTACTCATTCGTACGATCCATTCTAATTCATTCGTTCGATCCATTCTAATTCATTTGTACGATCCATTCTAATTCATTCGCACGATCCATTCTAATTCATGCATACGGTCCAATCTAAGTCATTCATACGATCCATTCTAATTCATTCGCACGAATGTATCCATTCTAATTCATTCGTACGATCCATTCTAATTCATTCGCACGATCCATTCTAATTCATTCATACAATCCATTCTAATTCTTTTGCACGAATATATCCATTCTAATTCATTCGTTCGATCCATTCTAATTCATTCGTACGATCCATTCTAATTCATTCGCACGATCCATTCGAATTCATGCATACGATCCAGTCTAATTCATTCATATGATCCATTCTAATTCATTCGCACGAATGTATCCATTCTAATTCATTCGTACGATCCATTCTAATTCATTCGTACGATTTATTCTAATTCATTCATACGATCCATTCTAATTTATTCGCACGATCCATTCTAATTCCTTCGTATGATCCATTCTAATTCATTCGTACGGTATGATTCATTCTAATTTATTCGTACGATTCATTCTAATTCAATCCATTCTAATTCATTCGTACGATCCATTCTAATTCATTCGTACGATTCATTCTAATTCAATCCATTCTAATTCATTCGTACGATCCATTCTTACTCATTCATACGATCCATTCTAATTCATTCGCACGAATGAATCCATTCTAATTCATTCGTATGATCCATTCTAATTCATTCGCATGAATTATCAATTCTAAGTCATTCGTACGATCCATTCTATCTCATTCGTACAATCCATTCTATTTCATTCGTACGATCCATTCTAATTCATTCGCACGATCCATTCTAATTCATTCGCATGATCCATTCTAATTCATTCGTACGATCGATTCTAATTCATTCATACGATCCATTCTAATTTATTCGCACGATCCATTCTAATTCATTCATACGATCCATTCTAATTCATTCATATGATCCATTCTAATTCATTCGCACGATCCATTCTTACTCATTCGTACGATCCATTCTAATACATTTAGAATGGATACATTCGTGCGAATGAATTAGAATGGATCGTATGAATGAATTAGAATGGATCGTGCGAATGAATTAGAATGGATCGTACGAATGAATTAGAATGGATCGTGCGAATGAATTAGAATGGATCGTAGTAATGAATTAGAATGGATCCTACGAATGAATTAGAATAGATTGTGCGAATGAATTAGAATGGATCTGGATCTTGTATCCATTCTAATTCATTCGTACGACCCATTCTAATTCATTCGCACGATCCATTCTAATTCATTCGTACGATCCATTCCAATACATTCGTACGATCCATTCTATTTCATTCGTACGATCCATTCTAATTCATGCATACAATCCATTCTAATTCATTCGTATTATCCATTTTAATTCATTCACACGAATGTATCAACTCTAATTCATTCGCACGGTCCATTCTAATTCATTTATACAATCCATTCTAATTCATTCGTATTATCCATTTTAATTCATTCACACGAATGTATCAACTCTAATTCATTCGTACGATCCATTCTAATTCCTTCGTACGATCCATGCTAATTCATTCGTACGATCCATTCTAATTCATTCGTACGATCCATTCTAATTTCTTCATACGATCCATTCTAATTCATTCGTATGATCCATTCTAAATCATTCGCACGATCCATTGAATTAGAATGGATAAATTCGTGCGAATCCATTCTATTTCATTCGTACGATCCATTCTAATTCATTCGCACGATCCATTCTAATTCGTTCATACGATCCATTCTAATTCATTCGTACGATCCATTCTAATTCATTCGTACGATTTATTCTAATTCATTCGTACGATCCATTCTAATTCATTCTTACGATCCATTCTAATTCATTTGCACAATCTATTCTAATTCATTAGTACGATCCATTCTAATTCATTCGTACGATCTATTCTAGTTCATTCGTACGATCCATTCTAATTCCTTCGTACGAGCCATTCTAATTCATTCGTACGATCCATTCTAATTCATTCGCACGATCCATTGAATTAGAATGGATACATTCGTGCGAATCCATTCAATTTCATTCGTATGATCCATTCTAATTCATTCAAACGATCCATTCTAATTCATTCTAATCCATTCTATTTCATTCATACGATCCATTCTAATTCATTCGTATGATCCATTCTAATTCATTCATACAATCCATTCTAATTCTTTTGCACGAACGTATCCACTCCAATTCATTCGTACGATCCATTCTAATTCATTTGTACGAATGTATCCTTTCTATTTCATTCGTACGATCCATTCTACTTCATTCGTACGATCCATTCTAATTCATTCATACGATCCATTCTAATTCATTCGTACGATCCATTCTAATTCATTCGTACGATCCATTCTAATTCATTCGCACAATCTATTCTAATTCATTCGTACGATCCATTCTAATTCATTTGTACAATCCATTCTAATTCATTCGTATGATTCATTCTAATTCAATCCATTCTAATTCATTCCATTCTAATTCATTCGCACGATCCATTCGCATTCACTCAAACGATCCATTCTAATTCATTCATACAATCCATTCTAATTCTTTTGCACGAATGTATCCATTCTAATTCATTCATACGATCCATTCGTGCGAATCCATTCTATTTCATTCGTACGATCCATTCTAATTCATTCGCACGATCCATTCTAATTCATTCGTACGATTCATTCTAATTTCTTCGTACGATCCATATTCTAATTCATTCGCACGATCCATTCTAATTCATTCATACGATCCATTCTAATTTATTCGCACGATCCATTCTAATTCATTCGTACGATCCATTCTAATTCCTTCGTACGATCCATTCTAATTCATTCGTACGATCCATTCTAATTCATTCGTACAATCCATTCTAATTCATTCGCACGATCCATTCTTACTCATTCGTACGATCCATTCTAATTCATTCATACGATCCATTCTAATTTATTCGTACGATCCATTCTAATTCAATCCATTCTAATTCATTCCATTCTAATTCATTCGCACGATCCATTCGCATTCACTCAAACAAATGAATTAGAATGGATACATTCGTGCGAATGAATTAGAATGGATCGTGCGAATGAATTAGAATGGATCGTACAAATGAATTAGAATGGATACATTGGTGCGAATCCATTCTAATTCATTTGTACGATCCATTCTAATTCATTCGCACGATCCATTCTAATTCATTCATACGATCCATTCTATTTCATTCGTATGATCCATTCTAATTCATTCGTACGGTATGATTCATTCTAATTCATTCGTACAATTCATTCTAATTCAATCCATTCTAATTCATTCGTACGATCCATTCTAATTCATTCGTACAATCCATTCTAATTCCTTCGTACGATCCATTCTAATTCATTCATACAAATCCATTCTATTTCATTCGTACGATCCATTCTAGTTCATTCGCACGATCCATTCTAATTCATTCGTACGATCCATTCTAATTCGATCGTACGAATGTATCCATTCTAATTAGAATGGATCTTACGAATGAATTAGAATGGATCGTACGAATGAATTAGAATAGATTGTGCGAATCAATTAGAATAGATTGTGCGCATGAATTAGAATGGATCGTACGAATGAATTAGAATGGATCGTATGAATGAATTAGAATGGATCGTACAAATGAATTAGAATGGATCGTTCGAATGAATTAGAATGGATCGTGCGAATGAATTAGAATGGATCGTACGAATGAATTAGAATGGATTGTACGAATGAGATAGAATGGATCGTGCGAATGAATTAGAATATAGATCGTACGAATGAATTAGAATGGATCGTATGAATGAACTAGAATGGATCGTGCGAATGAATTAGAATGGATCGTACGAATGAAATAGAATTGATCGTACGAATGGATCGTACGAATGAATTAGAATGGATCGTGCGAATGAATTAGAATGGATCGTACGAATGAACTAGAATGGATCGTACGAATAAAATAGAATGGATTGTACGAATGAGATAGAATGGATCGTAGGAATGAATTAGAATCGATTGTGCGAATGAATTAGAATGGATCGTACGAATGAATTAGAATGGGTCGTACGAATGAATTAGAATAGATACATGATCCAGATCCATTCTAATTCATTCGCACAATCTATTCTAATTCATTCGTAGGATCGTACGAATGAATTAGAATAGATCGTATGAATGAATTAGAATGGATACGAATGGATCGTACGAATGAGTAAGAATGGATCGTACGAATGAAATAGAATGGATTGTACGAATGAATTAGAATGGATCATACGAACGAATTAGAATGGATTCATTCGTGCGAATGAATTAGAATGGATCGTATGAATGAGTAGAATGGATCGTGCGAATGAATTAGAATGGATCGTACGAATGAAATAGAATGGATTGTACGAATGAGATAGAATGGATCGGACGAATGAATTAGAATGGATACATTCGTATGAATGAATTAGAATCGATCGTACGAATGAATTAGAATGGATCATGCGAATGAATTAGAATGGATCATACGATTGAGTAAGAATGGATTGTACGAATGAAATAGAATAGATCGTACAAATGAATTAGAATGGATCGTATGAATGAATTAGAATGGATCGTACGAATGAATTAGAATGGATACATTCGTGCGAAAGAATTAGAATAGATCGTATGAATGAATTAGAATGGATCGTGCGAATGAATTAGAATGGATCGTACGAATAAAATAGAATGGATTGTACGAATGAGATAGAATGGATCGTACGAATGAATTAGAATGGATACATTCGTGCGAATGAATTAGAATGGATCGTATGAATGAATTAGAGTGGATACATTCGTACAAATGAATTAGGATGGATCGTATGAATGAATTAGAGTGGATACATTCGTACGAATGAATTAGAATAGATTGTGCGAATGAATTAGAATGGATCGTACGAATGAATTAGAATGGATCGTACGAATGAATTAGAATGGATCGTATGAATGAATTAGAATGGATCGTGCGAATGAATTAGAATGGATCGTACGAATGAAATAGAATGGATTCGCACGAATGTATCCATTCTAATTCATTCGTACGATCCATTCTAATTCATTCGCACGATCCATTCTAAGTCATTCGCACGAATGTATCCATTCTAATTCATTCGTATGATCCATTATAATTCATTCATACGAATGAATTAGAATGGATACATTCGTGCGAATGAATTAGAATGGATCGTGCGAATGAATTAGAACGATCCATTCTAATTCATTCGCACGATCCATTCTAATTCATTCATACGATCCATTCTATTTCATTCGTATGATCCATTCTAATTCCTTCGTACGATCCATTCTAATTCATTCGTATGATCCATTCTAATTAGAATCTATTCAATTAGAATAGATTGTGCGAATGAATTAGAATGGATCTTACGAATGAATTAGAATGGAACGTATAGATTGTGCGAATGAATTAGAATGGATCGTACGAATGAATTAGAATGGATCGTACGAATGAATTAGAATGGATCGTGCGAATGAATTCGAATGGATCGTATGAATGAATTAGAATGGATCGTACGAAAGCAATAGAATGGATCGTGCGGATGAATTAGAATGGATCGTACGAATGAATTAGAATGGATCGTACGAATGACTTAGAATGGATCGTTCGAATGAATTAGAATAGATTGTGCGAATGAATTAGAATGGATCGTACGAATGAATTAGAATGGATTGTACGAATGAATTAGAATGGACCGTACGAATGAAATAGAATGGATCGTACGAATGAAATAGAATGGATCGTACGAATGAATTAGAATGGATAGTACGAATGAATTAGAATGGATACCTTCGTGCAAATGAATTAGAATGGATCGTACGAATGAGTAAGAATGGATCGTGCGAATGAATTAGAATGGATCGTACGAATGAAATAGAATGGATTCGCACGAATGTATCCATTCTAATGATTCGTGCGAATGAATTCGAATGATTCGTACGAATGAATTAGAATGGATCGTACGAATGAATTAGAATGGATCGTACGAAGGAATTAGAATGGATCGTACGAAGGAATTAGAATGGATAGTACGAATGAATTAGATTGGATCGTACGAATGAATTAGAATGGATCGTGCGAATGAATTAGAATGGATCCATTCTAATTCATTCTACGATCCATTCTAATTAATTCGTACGTTCTATTCTAATTCATTCGCACGAATGTATCCATTCTAATTCATTCTTACGATCCATTCTAATTCATTCGTGCGAATCCATTCTATTTCATTCGTACGATCCATTCTAATTCATTCGCACGATCCATTCTAATTCATTCGTACGATCCACTCTAATTCATTCGTACGATCCATTCTAATTCATTCGCACAATCTATTCTAATTCATTCGTACGATCCATTCTAATTCATTTGTACGATCCATTCTAATTCATTCGTACGATTCATTCTAATTCAATCCATTCTAATTCATTCCATTCTAATTCATTCGCACGATCCATTCGCATTCACTCAAATGATCCATTCTAATTCATTCGTACGATCCATTCTAATTCCTTCGTACGATCCATTCTAATTCATTCGTACGATCCATTCTAATTCATTCGTACAATCCATTCTAATTCATTCGCACGATCCATTCTTACTCATTCGTACGATCCATTCTAATTCATTCATACGATCCATTCTAATTTATTCGTACGATCCATTCTAATTCAATCCATTCTAATTCATTCCATTCTAATTCATTCGCACGATCCATTCGCATTCACTCAAACGAATGAATTAGAATGGATACATTCGTGCGAATGAATTAGAATGGATACATTCTAATTCATTCGTACGATCCATTCTAATTCATTCGCACGATCCATTCTAATTCATTCGCACGATCCATTCTTACTCATTCGTACGATCCATTCTAAATCATTCGCACGAATGAATCCATTCTAATTCATTCGTATGATCCATTCTAATTCATTCGCATGAATTATCCATTCTAAGTCATTCGTACGATCCATTCTATCTCATTCGTACAATCCATTCTATTTCATTCGTATGATCCATTCTAATTCATTCGCACGATCCATTCTAATTCATTCGTATGATCCATTCTAATTCATTCGTACGATCGATTCTAATTCATTCATACGATCCATTCTAATTTATTCGCACGATCCATTCTAATTCATTCATACGATCCATTCTAATTCATTCATATGATCCATTCTAATTCATTCGCACGATCCATTCTTACTCATTCGTACGATCCATTCTAATTCATTTAGAAATCGTGCGAATGAATTAGAATGGATCGTAGTAATGAATTAGAATGGATCCTACGAATGAATTAGAATAGATTGTGCGAATGAATTAGGATGGATCTGGATCGTGTATCCATTCTAATTCATTCGTACGACCCATTCTAATTCATTCGCACGATCCATTCTAATCCATTCGTACGATCCATTCCAATACATTCGTACGATCCATTCTATTTCATTCGTACGATCCATTCTAATTCATGCGTACAATCCATTCTAATTCATTCGTATTATCCATTTTAATTCATTCACACGAATGTATCAACTCTAATTCATTCGCACGATCCATTCTAATTCATTTATACAATCCATTCTAATTCATTCGTATTATCCATTTTAATTCATTCACACGAATGTATCAACTCTAATTCATTCGTACGATCCATTCTAATTCCTTTGTACGATCCATGCTAATTCATTTGTACGATCCATTCTAATTCATTCGTACGATCCATTCTAATTCCTTCGTACGATCCATTCTAATTCATTCGTACGATCCATTCTAATTCATTCGCACGATCCATTGAATTAGAATGGATACATTCGTGCGAATCCATTCTATTTCATTCGTACGATCCATTCTAATTCATTCGCACGATCCATTCTAATTCATTCATACGATCCATTCTATTTCATTCGTACGATCCATTCTAATTCATTCGTACGATCCATTCTAATTCATTCTAATTCATTCGTATGATCCATTCTAATTCATTCGTACGATCCATTCTAATTCATTCGCACAATATATTCTAATTCATTAGTACGATCCATTCTAATTCATTCGTACGATCCATTCTAATTCATTCCTACGATCCATTCTAATTCCTTCGTACGAGCCATTCTAATTCAGTCGTACGATCCATTCTAATTCATTCGCACGATCCATTGAATTAGAATGGATACATTCGTGCGAATCTATTCTATTTCATTCGTATGATCCATTCTAATTCATTCATACGATCCATTCTAATTCATTCTAATCCATTCTATTTCATTCATACGATCCATTCTAATTCATTCGTATGATCCATTCTAATTCATTCATACAATCCATTCTAATTCTTTTGCACGAACGTATCCACTCTAATTCATTCGTACGATCCATTCTAATTCATTTGTACGAATGCATCCTTTCTAATTCATTCGTATGATCCATTCTAATTCATTCGTACGATCCATTCTAATTCATTCGTACGATCCATTCTAATTCATTCGTACGATCCATTCTAATTCATTCGTACGATTCATTCTAATTCAAACCATTCTAATTCATTCGCACGATCCATTCGCATTCACTCAAACGATCCATTCTAATTCATTCATACAATCCATTCTAATTCTTTTGCACGAATGTATCCATTCTAATTCATTCATACGATCCATTCGTGCGAATCCATTCTATTTCATTCGTACGATCCATTCTAATTCATTCGCACGATCCATTCTAATTCATTCGTACGATTCATTCTAATTCCTTCGTACGATCCATATTCTAATTCATTCGCACGATCCATTCTAATTCATTCATACGATCCATTCTAATATATTCGCACGATCCATTCTAATTCATTCGTACGATCCATTCTAATTCCTTCGTACGATCCATTCTAATTCATTCGTACGATCCATTCTAATTCATTCGTACAATCCATTCTAATTCATTCGCACGATCCATTCTTACTCATTCGTACGATCCATTCTAATTCATTCATACGATCCATTCTAATTTATTCGTACGATCCATTCTAATTCAATCCATTCTAATTCATTCCATTCTAATTCATTCGCACGATCCATTCGCATTCACTCAAACGAATGAATTAGAATGGATACATTCGTGCGAATGAATTAGAATGGATCGTGCGAATGAATTAGAATGGATCGTACGAATGAATTAGAATGGATACATTCGTGCGAATCCATTCTAATTCATTCGTACGATCCATTCTAATTCATTCGCACGATCCATTCTAATTCATTCGCACGATCCATTCTTACTCATTCGTACGATCCATTCTAAATCATTCGCACGAATGAATCCATTCTAATTCATTCGTATGATCCATTCTAATTCATTCGCATGAATTATCCATTCTAAGTCATTCGTACGATCCATTCTATCTCATTCGTACAATCCATTCTATTTCATTCGTACGATCCATTCTAATTCATTCGCACGATCCATTCTAATTCATTCGTATGATCCATTCTAATTCATTCGTACGATCGATTCTAATTCATTCATACGATCCATTCTAATTTATTCGCACGATCCATTCTAATTCATTCATACGATCCATTCTAATTCATTCATATGATCCATTCTAATTCATTCGCACGATCCATTCTTACTCATTCGTACGATCCATTCTAATTCATTTAGAAATCGTGCGAATGAATTAGAATGGATCGTAGTAATGAATTAGAATGGATCCTACGAATGAATTAGAATAGATTGTGCGAATGAATTAGGATGGATCTGGATCGTGTATCCATTCTAATTCATTCGTACGACCCATTCTAATTCATTCGCACGATCCATTCTAATCCATTCGTACGATCCATTCCAATACATTCGTACGATCCATTCTATTTCATTCGTACGATCCATTCTAATTCATGCGTACAATCCATTTTAATTCATTCGTATTATCCATTTTAATTCATTCACACGAATGTATCAACTCTAATTCATTCGCACGATCCATTCTAATTCATTTATACAATCCATTCTAATTCATTCGTATTATCCATTTTAATTCATTCACACGAATGTATCAACTCTAATTCATTCGTACGATCCATTCTAATTCCTTTGTACGATCCATGCTAATTCATTTGTACGATCCATTCTAATTCATTCGTACGATCCATTCTAATTCCTTCGTACGATCCATTCTAATTCATTCGTACGATCCATTCTAATTCATTCGCACGATCCATTGAATTAGAATGGATACATTCGTGCGAATCCATTCTATTTCATTCGTACGATCCATTCTAATTCATTCGCACGATCCATTCTAATTCATTCATACGATCCATTCTATTTCATTCGTACGATCCATTCTAATTCATTCGTACGATCCATTCTAATTCATTCTAATTCATTCGTACGATCCATTCTAATTCATTCGTACGATCCATTCTAATTCATTCGCACAATATATTCTAATTCATTAGTACGATCCATTCTAATTCATTCGTACGATCCATTCTAATTCATTCCTACGATCCATTCTAATTCCTTCGTACGAGCCATTCTTATTCAGTCGTACGATCCATTCTAATTCATTCGCACGATCCATTGAATTAGAATGGATACATTCGTGCGAATCTATTCTATTTCATTCGTATGATCCATTCTAATTCATTCATACGATCCATTCTAATTCATTCTAATCCATTCTATTTCATTCATACGATCCATTCTAATTCATTCGTATGATCCATTCTAATTCATTCATACAATCCATTCTAATTCTTTTGCACGAACGTATCCACTCTAATTCATTCGTACGATCCATTCTAATTCATTTGTACGAATGCATCCTTTCTAATTCATTCGTATGATCCATTCTAATTCATTCGTACGATCCATTCTAATTCATTCGTACGATCCATTCTAATTCATTCGTACGATCCATTCTAATTCATTCGTACGATTCATTCTAATTCAAACCATTCTAATTCATTCGCACGATCCATTCTAATTCATTCATACAATCCATTCTAATTCTTTTGCACGAACGTATCCACTCTAATTCATTCGTACGATCCATTCTAATTCATTTGTACGAATGCATCCTTTCTAATTCATTCGTATGATCCATTCTAATTCATTCGTACGATCCATTCTAATTCATTCGTACGATCCATTCTAATTCATTCGTACGATTCATTCTAATTCAAACCATTCTAATTCATTCGCACGATCCATTCGCATTCACTCAAACGATCCATTCTAATTCATTCATACAATCCATTCTAATTCTTTTGCACGAATGTATCCATTCTAATTCATTCATACGATCCATTCGTGCGAATCCATTCTATTTCATTCGTACGATCCATTCTAATTCATTCGCACGATCCATTCTAATTCATTCGTACGATTCATTCTAATTCCTTCGTACGATCCATATTCTAATTCATTCGCACGATCCATTCTAATTCATTCATACGATCCATTCTAATTTATTCGCACGATCCATTCTAATTCATTCGTACGATCCATTCTAATTCCTTCGTACGATCCATTCTAATTCATTCGTACGATCCATTCTAATTCATTCGTACAATCCATTCTAATTCATTCGCACGATCCATTCTTACTCATTCGTACGATCCATTCTAATTCATTCATACGATCCATTCTAATTTATTCGTACGATCCATTCTAATTCAATCTATTCTAATTCATTCCATTCTAATTCATTCGCACGATCCATTCGCATTCACTCAAACGAATGAATTAGAATGGATACATTCGTGCGAATGAATTAGAATGGATCGTGCGAATGAATTAGAATGGATCGTACGAATGAATTTGAATGGATACATTCGTGCGAATCCATTCTAATTCATTCGTACGATCCATTCTAATTCATTCGCACGATCCATTCTAATTCATTCATACGATCCATTCTATTTCATTCGTATGATCCATTCTAATTCATTCGTACGGTATGATTCATTCTAATTCATTCGTACGATTCATTCTAATTCAATCCATTCTAATTCATTCGTACGATCCATTCTAATTCATTCGTACGATCCATTCTAATTCATTCGTACGATCCATTCTAATTCATTTGTACGAATCCATTCTATTTCATTCGTACGATCCATTCTAATTCATTCGCACGATCCATTCTAATTCATTCGTACGATCCATTCTAATTCGATCGTACGAATGTATCCATTCTAATTAGAATGGATCGTAGGAATGAATTAGAATGGATCGTACGAATGAATTAGAATAGATTGTGCGAATGAATTAGAATAGATTGTGCGCATGAATTAGAATGGATCGTACGAATGAATTAGAATGGATCGTACGAATGAATTAGAATGGATCGTGCGAACGAATTAGAATGGATCGTGCGAATGAATTAGAATGGATCGTACGAATGAATTAGAATGGATTGTACGAATGAGATAGAATGGATCGTGCGAATGAATTAGAATATAGATCGTACGAATGAATTAGAATGGATCGTATGAATGAACTAGAATGGATCATGCGAATGAATTAGAATGGATCGTACGAATGAAGTAGAATTGATCGTACGAATGAATTAGAATGGATCGTGCGAATGAATTAGAATGGATCGTACGAATGAATTAGAATGGATCGTACGAATGAAATAGAATGGATTGTACGAATGAGATAGAATGGATCGTACGAATGAATTAGAATCGATTGTGCGAATGAATTAGAATGGATCGTACGAATGAATTAGAATGGGTCGTACGAATGAATTAGAATGGATACACGATCCAGATCCATTCTAATTCATTCTCACAATCTATTCTAATTCATTCGTAGGATCGTACGAATGAATTAGAATAGATCATACGAATGAATTAGAATGGATACGAATGGATCGTACGAATGAGTAATAATGGATCGTACGAATGAAATTGAATGGATTGTACGAATGAATTAGAATGGATCATACGAATGAATTAGAATGGATTCATTCGTGCGAATGGATTAGAATGGATCGTTCGAATGAGTAGAATGGATCGTGCGAATGAATTAGAATGGATCGTACGAATGAAATAGAATGGATTGTACGAATGAGATAGAATGGATCGTACGAATGAATTAGAATGGATACATTCGTATGAATGAATTAGAATCGATCGTACGAATGAATTAGAATGGATCATGCGAATGAATTAGAATGGATCATACGATTGAGTAAGAATGGATTGTACGAATGAAATAGAATAGATCGTACGAATGAATTAGAATGGATCGTATGAATGAATTAGAATGGATCGTACGAATGAATTAGAATGGATACATTCGTGCGAAAGAATTAGAATAGATCGTATGAATGAATTAGAATTGATCGTGCGAATGAATTAGAATGGATCGTACGAATGAAATAGAATGGATTGTACGAATGAGATAGAATGGATCGTACGAATGAATTAGAATGGATACACTCGTGCGAATGAATTATAATGGATCGTATGAATGAATTAGAGTGGATACATTCGTACAAATGAATTGGATGGATCGTATGAATGAATTAGAGTGGATACATTCTTACAAATGAATTAGAATAGATTGTGCGAATGATTAGAATGGATCGTACGAATGAATTAGAATGGATCGTATGAATGAATTAGAATGGATCGTGCGAATGAATTAGAAAGGATCGTACGAATGAAATAGAATGCATTCGCACGAATGTATCCATTCTAATTCATTCGTACGATCCATTCTAATTCATTCGCACGATCCATTCTAAGTCATTCGCACGAATGTATCCATTCTAATTCATTCATATGATCCATTCTAATTCATTCATACGAATGAATTAGAATGGATACATTCGTGCGAATGAATTAGAATGGATCGTGCGAATGAATTAGAACGATCCATTCTAATTCATTCGCACGATCCATTCTAATTCATTCATACGATCCATTCTATTTCATTCGTCTGATCCATTCTAATTCCTTCGTACGATCCATTCTAATTCATTGGTATGATCCATTCTAATTAGAATCTATTCAATTAGAATAGATTGTGCGAATGAATTAGAATGGATCTTACGAATGAATTAGATTGGAACGTATAGATTGTGCGAATGAATTAGAATGGATCGTACGAATGAATTAGAATGGATCGTGCGAATGAATTCGAATGGATCGTATGAATGAATTAGAATGGATCGTGCGAATGAATTAGAATGGATCGTACGAATGAAATAGAATGGATCGTGAGAATGAATTAGAATGGATCGTACGAATGAATTAGAATGGATCGTACGAATGACTTAGAATGGATCGTTCGAATAAATTAGAATAGATTGTGCGAATGAATTAGAATGGATCGTACGAATGAATTAGAATGGATTGTACGAATGAATTAGAATGGACCGTACGAATGAAATAGAATGGATCGTACGAATGAAATAGAATGGATCGTACGAATGAATTAGAATGGATAGTACGAATGAATTAGAATGGATACCTTCGTGCAAATGAATTAGAATGGATCGTACGAATGAGTAAGAATGGATCGTGCGAATGAATTAGAATGGATCGTACGAATGAAATAGAATGGATTCGCACGAATGTATCCATTCTAATTCATTCATACGATCCATTCTAATTCATTCGTACGATCCATTCTAATGATTCGTACAAATGAATTAGAATGGTTCATACGAATGAATTAGAATGGATCGTACGAAGGAATTAGAATGGATCGTACGAAGGAATTAGAATGGATAGTACGAATGAATTAGATTGGATCATACGAATGAATTAGAATGGATCGTGCGAATGAATTAGAATGGATCCATTCTAATTCATTCTACGATCCATTCTAATTCATTCGTACGTTCCATTCTAATTCATTCGCACGAATGTATCCATTCTAATTCATTCGTACGATCCATTCTAATTCATTCGTGTGAATCCATTCTATTTCATTCGTACGATCCATTCTAATTCATTCGCACGATCCATTCTAATTCATTCATACGATCCATTCTAATTCTTTCGTACGATCCATTCTAATTCATTCGTACGATCCATTCTAATTCATTCGCACAATCTATTCTAATTCATTCGTACGATCTATTCTAATTCATTTGTACGATCCATTCTAATTCATTCGTACGATTCATTCTAATTCAATCCATTCTAATTCATTCCATTCTAATTCATTCGCACGATCCATTCGCATTCACTCAAACGATTCATTCTAATTCATTCATACAATCCATTATAATTCTTTTGCACGAATGTATCCATTCTAATTCATTCATACGATCCATTCGTGCGAATCCATTCTATTTCATTCGTACGATCCATTCTAATTCATTCGCACGATCCATTCTAATTCATTCGTACGATTCATTCTAATTCCTTCGTACGATCCATATTCTAATTCATTCGCATGATCCATTCTAATTCATTCATACGATCCATTCTAATTTATTTGCACGATCCATTCTAATTCATTCGTACGATCCATTCTAATTCCTTCGTACGATCCATTCTAATTCATTCGTACGATCCATTCTAATTCATTCGTACAATCCATTCTAATTCATTCGCACGATCCATTCTTACTCATTCGTACGATCCATTCTAATTCATTCATACGATCCATTCTAATTTATTCGTACGATCCATTCTAATTCAATCCATTCTAATTCATTCCATTCTAATTCATTCGCACGATCCATTCGAATTCACACAAACGAATGAATTAGAATGGATACATTCGTGCGAATGAATTAGAATGGATCGTGCGAATGAATTAGAATGGATCGTACGAATGAATTAGAATGGATACATTCGTGCAAATCCATTCTAATTCATTCGTACGATCCATTCTAATTCATTCGCACGATCCATTCTAATTCATTCATACGATCCATTCTATTTCATTCGTATGATCCATTCTAATTCATTCGTATGGTATTCTAATTCATTCGTACGATTCATTCTAATTCAATCCATTCTAATTCATTCGTACGATCCATTCTAATTTATTCGTACGATCCATTCTAATTCCTTCGTACGATCCATTCTAATTCATTCGTACGAATCCATTCTATTTCATTCGTACGATCCATTCTAATTCATTCGCACGATCCATTCTAATTCATTCATACGATCCATTCAAATTCATTCGCACGATCCATTCTAATTCATTCATACGATCCATACTATTTCATTCGTATGATCCATTCTAATTCATTCGTACGGTATGATTCATTCTAATTCATTCGTACGATTCATTCTAATTCAATCCATTCTAAGAATGCGCACTTTGCTGGGTTTAGCCTCATTTGGTACTTTCTCAGTATTTCGAAGGTTTCGCGGAGATCGGCAACATGCCCCTCTCGCTCTCGACTCTTCACCAGGAGGTCGTCTACATAAACTTTGACATTTCTGCCGATCTGGCCCTTAAACATCTGAGTGACTAACCTTTGGTAGGTCGCTCTAGCGTTCTTAAGTCCAAAAGGCATCACTCGATAGCAGTACAGCTTCTGGTAGCCCGCTCCAGAGTAGAAGGCGGTCTTCTCCTGATCTTCGAGGTGGAGGGGTATCTGGTTATACCCTGAATATCCGTCCATGAAAGATAAGGCCCGGAACCCGACAGCTGCGTCGACCAGCGCGCCTATTCGTGGAAGAGGAAAACCGTCCTTCGGGCATGCCTTATTGAGGTCAGAGAAGTCAATGCACACCCTGACCGCTCTGCTCTTCTTGGGCACCGCCACGATATTGGAGATCCACTCGGGGAAGTGCGCCTCGCGTATGAAGCCAGCCCGCTCTAGCTTGTCTATCTCCGCCGCCACTGCAACGGACTTCACAGCAGGTATGTGCCGAGCTTTCTGCTTGACCGGCGGGAACTCCTTCATGGTGTGCAGACGATGACAGGCGACCTCCGGGTCAATCCCTGGCATGTCCGCGAAGCACCAGGCGAATACGTCACGGTATTCCTTGAGCAAGTTGGTTATGACCAGGACCTCGCCTTGGTTCAGTGAGGTCCCTAGATGAACAACTCTTGGCCCTTCTCCGCCGCCAATGTCGACTTCTTGAAGTGGTTCGGCAACTGGAAAACTTCCTCTCTTGGGGGTTGTCAGGCGACCTTCCTCCTTCAACTTAAGATCCACACCGCTCCCACCCGGGGATGGAATAGGGGACTTAAGCGAGGAGGCCCCCAGCGGGCTCCCCAGGAGCTCACTCGTAGCGGGCGGTAATTGCTAGGAGGGTGCGGGCCTCTTGGCCTCGGCGACCTCCATGTCCATGAGGTGAAGAACATCCTGCTCGCATCTGGTAGCGGTTACCTGATCACCCCGAATAACTACGACCCCGCTCGTGGTTGGGAATTTGAGGGCCTGATGGTTGGGTGAAGATACCGCCTTCATTTGCCTTAACCAAGGTCGCCCAAGGATGGCATTAAATGCGAAACTTCCGTCCACTATCGCGAAGCGGACTTGGCGAGCCTCCGGGCCCGCGGTCATAGTAAGGGTTATCTCTCCTACCACTTTGGCGACCTCGCCGGTGAATCCACTAAGGGAGCTCGTCGAGGGAGACAGGTCGGCAAGTCTCAACCCCATTCGCAGGTAGGCCGACAGAAAAAGGATGTCAACGGCGCTCCCCGAATCGACCAGAGCTCGCCTCACCTCGATGTTAGCCATTATCAGGCGTATGACGAGGGGGTCATTGTGAGGTGTGACGACCCCAGTCATGTCATCTTCCGAAAACCAGAGAAAATCGCTGGCTTCCACCCTCGGTGCTCGAAGTAAAGTAGGAGTTAGCGAGACGGAAAATACCTTCTGTGCCCGCTCCATCTCCCTAACTCGTCGGTGGGATTCATTACTGGATCTCGGGCCGCTCAGCCATCCGTTAATGGTGTGACAGATCGCCGGTCCTCCCGGGGGAGGCGGAAGTAAGGCGGGCTCCGCGAGTCCTGGGCGATCTCCCTCCCGAGGGGCTCGTTCTGGTATCACCTCGAACCTCCTCGGGGGCGAGATGAATTGGTTCAAGTGCCCCAAGGCGACCAAATCCTCCAAGTGGTTCTTCAGAGCCCGGTATCTGTTAGTGTGATGCCCAGGGCTTCGATGAAAAGCGCACCGCCACGAGTTGTCGGTAGAGCCGGGCTCTCCGACCTGCAGGGGTGGCGGGTACTGGAAGAAAGGTTCATTCCGAATCTGATGAAAGATTTATCCTGGCGAGTGGGTTAGCACGGTGAAGTCCCGCTCCCCGGGTCCCGGAGGCAGGCGCCAGTTCGCCGGCCTTCCAGCGACCGCCACGGGGGCTTCAGTGGGCTGTACGGCAGGAGCTGCGGACGGTCCGGGCAAAGGTACCGCCAGTGGCACCTCCCTCCTCTCCACGGCCTTAACAACAAGAGGTCGCAGAGCCGGAGAAGGTCGCTGCTCGACTGCCTTTCCCTTCCAGTCTAACACCGCGTCTTCGAGCTTGATGTGTTGCTGGACCAGGGCAAATAGTTCAACCATCGTACGAGGATCTTTGATCACTAGAGCGTCATGAAGCTTGCCCCCCTCGGGGAGGGCGCTTCTGAAAGCACTCACCACGGTACGATCTTGGCCCGCCGCGTCTTCCAGAGCGAGGTAGGCGCTTCGGAATCGCGTTGCGAAGCACCAGAGCGTTTCGCGAGCTCCCATGGCTAAAGTAAACAGAGACTCGATTCTCTTCGGGGGCTGCCTATTGCAGCGATACTGCTCCAGGAATAACCTAGAGAGAGTTGGAAAGTCGGGGATCACGCCGGACGGCAACTTGTGGAACCAATTCAACGCCGAGCCGGTCAAGCTGCTCGGGAATGCTCGGCACAAGACGTGGTCTTGGTCCCGGAAAAACAGAAGCTTTCTGTAGGCCAAGAGATGGTCAACGGGATCCTGCGACCCGTCGAACAATACAAACTTCGGGGGGGTCCAATGGTGCGGAAAACCCCCTTGGTGGACCTCGCTGGTGAAAGGCGAGCTTCCTCCGTGGGCGGCGAGATCCTCCAGTAAATCCACTGGCGCACTAGATCGCTGCCAGTGCCCGGGGAGAACTCCCAAAGGCGGCTGAGCAGGCCCTAGGCGGTCTCGTACGCTCCCTCGGGGCAAGGTCGGACCTGCGTCACGGTGACCCGAGGGGACTACTCCATGGCGACCTTCTCGCAGTCCGCCCGCGAGTTCCTTTGACATGACGGTGGGTCGGTGAGAGGCAGTTGTCTCCCGCGCTTCGTGAGTTTGGGCCGCCGCGGGCTCCTTCTCCCGCCGTCGATGGCGTGGATCGCGATCCTGCTCCCGAGACCTCGCCTCCGACTCGTTAGAATCGGCGCTCCGGCTACGGCATCGAGAAAGGGTCGCTCGTGAGGTCGCCTGGTTGCTAGATCGCTGGGTTACCAGCTTCTGCAACCTCGTGAGCGGGGTCTTCTTCGCTCCACGCCCGACCGTCTTCTCAACCGGAGGTTCCAGGTGAGAAGTTCGCCGAGCTGGTACGGTCGTGGGCAGACGCGACGAGACGGGAGGTCGCGCGGGGGATGCGGCCCTCGATGGTCCAGATCGTTGGCTCGCCGCCGGGGCCTGACACAAGCGCGTCAACTCCTCTATCATTGCCCGCTGGGTGGCCAACATCTCCAACAGGAGCTGGTCACTGAGCGGGACAAGGGGCTGGGGGGCCTCAGCGGGGGGTTCGCTGCGCACAGACCCCATACGGGCCCTCGTCCGCCTGCGTCCCCTTGTCGCCGGAGCCATCTTTGGGTTACTAGGGTACCAGCGTTCACCCTTGTGGCCGTGGGCGTTCTCGCAGGAACCAGTCGATAAATCCCACAGATGGCGCCAAATGTTTGGGGGATTTTTCGCTGGTCCGTGCGGGCCGCCTGCAAGACAAAGAAAAGAGAACGTGAGAACGGCTGGCTCCCTTAGGAGCGCAGACCCTCCGACGCTCAAGTCAGTCACGGTAGCACAACGGCGAGCTGTTGTATACCAAAGTGGTAGGGAAAAGGATTTTGAACCTGTACTACGGAGCCTGGGGGTGAGCATTTATAGCAATCGTCGGCCTACCGTGGCCCGTCACATGAAGATTCTTTCCAGAGGCTTCTAGACCCCCACGTTCTGGCTCGCGTGGGTCTGACAGTCCTTGGTACTCGTGCCCTGACATTCTGTCGTTAAGCCTGCCAGGCGGTTTGAGTAGGGGAGAGTATCTTTCTTGTCGCGGCCAGGTGTCTATTCTAGAATGTTCAAGTCTGGGCGGTCTCAGGGAGGAAGCAAAGGCAAGCTCGCCCGGCACTGCTCCGTCCTTTCGTCCATATCTATCAAGAGTCGGACCTCACAGGGGCAACCTCTTCGATAAACAGGGGTCGGGGCGAGCTTGGGCGAGCTCCGGAGCGAGCTAAGCGAGCTCCTGAGTGAGCTTGGCGAGCTCCTGAGAGAGCTTAGGCGAGCTTCTGAACGAGCTTGGCGAGCTCATGAGAGAGCTTAGGCGAGCTCCTGAGCGAGCTCGGGCGAGCTCATGAGAGAGCTTAGGCGAGCTCCTGAACGAGCTTGGCGAGCTCTTTGAGCGAGCTCGGGCGAGCTCCTGTACGAGCTTGGGCGAGCTCCTGAGCTAGCTCTTTACCTAGAGCCCCTTCAGCCCAATGTGGATCTCGCTCCCTGTCAAGATGATTTGGTGAGCACGGGGGAGCGAACTCCTGGCCGAGTTTCAGCCACCCCCAACACGATCCATTCTAATTCATTCGCTCGAATGTATCCATTCTAATTCATTCGTTCGATCTATTCAAATTAATTCGTACGATCCATTCAAATTCATTCGCATGATCCATTCTAATTCATTCGTACGATCCATTCTAATTCATTCTCACGAATGTAACCTTTCTAATTCATTTGTACGATCCATTCTAATTCATTCGCTCGAATGTATCCATTCTAATTCATTCGTAAGATCCATTCTAATTCCTTCGCACAATCCATTCTAATTCAGTCGTATGAATGTATCATACGAATGAATTAGAATGGATCATGCGAATGAATTAAAATGGATCGTACAAATGAATTGGAATGGATCGTACGAATGAATTAGAATGGATCGTGCGAATTAATTTGAATGGATCGTGCGAATGAATTAGAATGGATCGGACGAATGAATTAGAATGGATCGTGCGAATGAATTAGAATGGATCATGCGAATGAATTTGAATGGTGCGTACGAATGAATTAGAATGGAGCGTACGAATGAACTAGAATGGATACATTCGTGCGAATGAATTGGAATGGATCATATGAAAGAATTAGAATGGATACATTCGTGCGAATGAATTAGAATGGATCATATGAAAGAATTAAAATGGATCGTGCGAATGAATTAGAATGAATCGTGCGAATGAATTAGAATGGATCGTACGAATGAAATAGAATGGATCGTGCGAATGAATTAGAATGGATCATACAAATGAATTAGAATGGATATATTCGTGCGAATGAATTAGAATGGATCGTACGAATGAATTAGAATGGATCGTACGAATGCATTAGAATGGATACATTCGTACGAATGAATTAGAATGGATACATTCGAGCGAATGAATTAGAATAGATCGTGCGATGAATTAGAATGGATTAGAATCCATTCTAATTCATTTGTATGATCTATTCTAATTCATCGCAAATCCATTCTAATTCATTCGCTCGAATGTATCCATTCTAATTCATTCGTACGATCCATTCTAATGCATTCGTACGATCCATTCTAATTCATTCGTACGATCCATTCTAATTCATTCGCACGAATATATCCATTCTAATTCATTTGTATGATCCATTCTAATTCATTCGCACGATCCATTCTAATTCATTCGTACGATCCATTCTAATTCATTCGTACGATACATTCTAATTCATTCGCACGATCCATTCTAATTCATTCGCATGATCCATTCTAATTCTTTCATATGATCCATTCTAATTCATTCGCACGAATGTATCCATTCTAGTTCATTCGTACGCTCCATTCTAATTCATTCGTACGCTCCATTCTAATTCATTCGCATGATCCATTCTAATTCCTTCGCACGATCCATTCTAATTCATTCGTCCGATCTATTCTAATTCATTCGCACGATTGTATCCATTCTAATTCATTCGCCCGATCCATTCTAATTCATTCGTACAAATGTATCCATTCTAATTCATTCGTACAATGCGTTCGTACGATCCATTCTAATGCATTCATTCGTACGAATGAATTAGAATGGTTACATTCGTGCGAATGAATTAGAATAGATCGTACGAATGAATTAGAATGGATCGTACGAATGAATTAGAATGGATCGTGCGAATGAATTAGAATGGATCGTACGAATGAATTATAATGGATCGTGTGAATAAATTAGAATGAGTCGTACGAATGCATTAGAATGGATACATTCGTGCGAATGAATTAGAATGGATCGTACGAATGAATTAGAAAGGTTACATTTGTGAGAATGAATTAGAATGGATCGTACGAATGGATTAGAATGGATCGTACGAATGGATTAGAATGGATCGTACGAATGAATTAGAATGGATCGTATGAATGAATTAGAATCGATACATTCGAGCGAATGAATTAGAATAGATCGTAGGAATGAATTAGAATGGATCATACGAATGAATTAGAATGGATCGTGCGAATGAATTAGAATGGATTGTACGAATGAATTATAATGGATACATTCGTGCGAATGAATTAGAATGGATCGTACAAATGAATTAGAATGGATCGTGCGAATGAATTAGAATGGATCGTACGAATGAATTAGAATGGATCGTGCGAATGAATTAGAATGGATCGTACGAATAAATTAGAATGGATACATTTGTGCGAATGAATTAGAATGGATCATACGAATGAATTAGAATGGATCGTACGAATGAATTAGAATGGATCATACGAATGAATTAGAATGGATCGTGCGAATGAATTAGAATCGATCGTACAAATGAATTAGACTGGATACATTCGTGCGAATGAATTAGAATGGATCGTACGAATGAATTAGACTGGATCGTACGAATAAATTAGAATGGATACATTCATGCAAATGAATTAGAATGGATCATACGAATGAATTAGAATGGATCATACGAATGAATTAGAATGTATCGTACGAATGAATTAGAATGGATCATAAGAATGAATTAGAATGGTTACATTCGTGCGAAAGAATTAGAATGGATCGTACGAATGGATTAGAATGGATCGTACGAATGGATTAGAACGTATTGTACGAATGAATTAGAATAGATACATTTGTGCGAATGAATTAGATTGCATCGTACGAATGAATTTGAATGGATTGTACGAATGAATTAGAATGGATCGTACTAATGAATTTGAATGGATCGTACGAATGAATCAGAATGGATCATACGACTGAATTAGAATGGATACATTCGAGCGAATGAATTAGAATAGATCGTAGGAATGAATTAGAATGGATCATACGAATGAATTAGAATGGATCGTGCGAACGAATTAGAATGGATCGTACGAATGGATTAGAATGGATACATTCGAGCGAATGAATTAGAATGGATCGTACGAATGAATTAGAATGGATCGTACGAATGGATTAGAATGGATCGTACGAATGGATTAGAATGGATCGTACGTAGGAATGAATTAGAATGGATCGTATGAATGAATTAGAATGGATCATACAAATGAATTAGAAAGGTTACATTCGTACGATCCATTCTAATTCATTCGTACAATCCATTCTAATTCATTTGTACGAAAGGATCCATTCTAATTCATTAGTACGATCATTTCTAATTCATTCTTACATTCCATTCTAATTCATTCGCACGAATGTATCCATTCTAATTCATTCGCACAATCCATTCTAATTCATTCGTATGATCTATTCTAATTCATTCGCACGAATGTAACCATTCTAATTCATTCCTACGATTCATTCTAATTCATTCGTATGAGCTATTCTAATTCATTCGTGCGATCCATTCTAATTCATTCGTACAATTGTATCCATTCTAATTCATTCGTACGATCCATTCTAATTCATTCATACGATCTATTCTAATTCATTCGTACGATCCATTCTAATTCATTCTCACAAATGTAACCTTTCTAATTCATTCGTACGATCCATTCTAATTCATTCGTACGATCCATTCTTATTCATTCGTACGATCCATTCAAATTCATTCGCATGATCCATTCTAATTCATTCGTACGATCTATTCTAATTCAATCGCAAGATCCATTCTAATTCATTCGCACGATCCATTCTAATTCATTCGCACGATCCATTCTAATTCTTTCATATGATCCATTCTAATTCATTCGCACGAATGTATCCATTTTAGTTCATTCGTACGCTCCATTCTAATTCATTCGTACGCTCCATTCAAATTCATTCGCACGATCCATTCTAATTCATTCGTACGATCCATTCTAATTCATTCGTACGATCTATTCTAATTCATTCGCACGAATGTAACCATTCTAATTCATTCGTACGAATGAATGCATTAGAATGGATCGTACGAACGCATTGTACGAATAAATTAGAATGGATACATTTGTACGAATGAATTAGAATGGATCGTGCGAATGAATTAGAATGGATACATTCGTGCGAATGAATTAGAATGGATCGGACGAATGAATTAGAATGGATCATGCGAATGAATTAGAATGGATCATGCGAATAAATTTGAATAGAGCGTACGAATGAATTAGAATGGAGCGTACGAATGAACTAGAATGGATACATTCGTGCGAATGAATTAGAATGGATCATAGGAAAGAATTAGAATGGATCGTGCGAATGAATTAGAATGGATCGTGTGAATGAATTAAAATGGATCGTATGAATGAATTAGAATGGATCGTGCAAATGAATTAGAATGGATCGTGCGAATGAATTAGAAAGGATCATACAAATGAATTAGAATGGATATATTCATGCGAATGAATTAGAATGGATCGTACGAATGAATTAGAATGGATCGTACGAATGCATTAGAATGGATCGTCCGAATGAATTAGAAATGGATACATTCGAGCGAATGAATTAGAATGGATCATACAAATGAATTAGAATGGATTCTAATCCATTCGTACGATCCATTCTAATCTATTCTAATTCATTCGCACAAATGTATCTATTCTAATTCATTCTCACGAATGTAACCTTTCTAATTCATTTGTATGATCCATTCTAATGCATTCGTACGATCCATTCTAATCCATTCGTATGATCCATTCTAATCCGTTCATTCGTACGAATGAATTAGAATGGTTACATTCGTGCGAATGAATTAGAATAGATCATACGAATGAATTAGAATGGATCGTACGAATGAATTAGAATGGATCGTGCAAATGAATTAGAATGGATCGTACGAATGAATTAGAATGGATCGTGCGAATGAATTAGAATGAATCGTACGAATGCATTAGAATGGATACATTCGTGCGAATGAATTAGAATGGATCGTACGAATGAATTAGAAAGGTTACATTTGTGAGAATGAATTAGAATGGATCGTACGAATGGATTAGAATGGATCGTACGAATGGATTAGAATGGATCGTACGAATGAATTAGAATAGATCATGTGAATGAATTAGAATGGATCGTACGAAAGAATTAGAATGGATCGTACGAATGAATTAGAATGGATCATACGAATGAATTAGAATCGATCGTGCGAATGAATTAGAATGGATCGTACAAATGAATTAGAATGGATAAATTTGTGCGATGAATAAGAATGGAGCGTACGAATGAATTAGAATGGAGCGTACGAATGAACTAGAATGGACACATTCGTGCGAATGAATTAGAATGGATCAGATCATATGATCCATTCTAATTCATTCCTACGATCTATTCTAATTCATTCGCTCGAATGTATCCATTCTAATTTATTCGTACGATCTATTCTAATTCATTCGTACGATCGATTCTAATTCATTCGCATGATCCATTCTAATTCATTCGTACGATCCATTCTAATTCATTCGTGCAATCCATTCAAATTCATTCGTACGATGCAATCTATTTCATTCGCATGTACGAATGAATTAGATGGATCGTACGAATGAGATAGAATGGATCGTACGAATGAATTAGAATGGATCGTACGAATAAATTAGAATGGAACGTGAGAATGAATTAGAATGGATCGTACGAATGAATTAGAATGGATCCACCGAATGAATTAGAAAGGATCATACGAATGAATTAGAATGAATCATACGAATGAATTAGAATGGATCGTACGAATGAATTAGATTGGATCGTGCGAATGAATTAGAATGAATCGTACGAATGAATCGTACGAATGAATCGTACGAATGAATTAGAATGGATCGTACGAATGGATTAGAATGGATCGTACGAATGGATTAGAATGGATCGTACGAATGAATTAGACTGAATCGTATGAATGTATTAGAATGGATCGTACGAATGAATTAGAATGAATCGTACGATCCATTCTAATTCATTCGTACGATCCATTCTAATTCATTCGGACGATCCATTCTAATTCATTCGCACGATCCATTCTAATTCATTCTCACGAATGTAACCTTTCTAATTCATTTGTATGATCCATTCTAATTCATTCGTAAGATCCATTCTAATCCATTCATACGATCCATTCTAATCCATTTGTACGATCAATTCTAATTAATCATACGAATGAATTAGAATGGATCGTACGAATGAATTAGAATGGATCGTACGAATGAATTAGAATGGATCGTACGAATGAATTAGAATGGATCATGTGAATGAATTAGAATGGATCGTGCAAATGAATTAGAATGGATACATTCGTGCGAATGAATTAGAATGGATCGTAGGAATGAAATAGAATGGATCGTACGAATGAATTAGAATGGTTACATTCGTGCGAATGAATTAGAATGGATCGTACGAATGGATTAGAATGGATCGTACGAATGAATTAGAATGGATCATACAAATGAATTAGAAAGGTTACATTCGTGAGAATGAATTAGAATGGATCGTACGAACGAATTAGAATGGATCGTACGAACGAATTAGAATGGATCGTATGAACGAATTAGAATGAATCGTACGAATGAATTAGAATGGATACATTCGTACGAATGAATTAGAATGGATCGTACGAATGAATTAGAATGGATACATTCGAGCGAATGAATTAGAATGAATCGTAGGAATGAATTAGAATGGATCGTACGAATGAATTAGAATGGATCGTACGAATGAATTAGAATGGATCGTACGAATGAATTAGAATGGATCGTGCGAATGAATAAGAATGGATCATACGAATGAATTAGAATGAATTAGAATGGATACATTCGAGCGAATGAATTAGAATGGATTGTACGAACGAATTAGAATTGATCATACGAATGAATTAGAATGGATCGTACGCATAAATTAGAATGGATTGTACGAATGAATTAGAATTGATCATACGAATGAATTAGAATGGATCGTACGAATGAATTAGAATGGATCGTACAAATAAATTAGAATGGATCGTAGGAATGAATTAGAATGGATCATGCAAATGAATTAGAAAGGTTACATTCGTGAGAATTAATTAGAATGGATCGTACGAATGAATTAGAATGGATCATACGAATGAATTAGAATGGATCGTGCGAATGAATTAGAATGGATTGTGTGAATGAATTAGAATGGATCGTACGAATGAATTAGAATGGATCGTGCGAATGAATTAGAATGAATCGTACGAATGAATTAGAATGGATCGTACGAATGAATTAGAATGGATACATTTGTATGAATAAATTAGAATGGATTGTACGAATTAATTAGAATGGATACATTCTTGCGAATAAATTAGAATGGATCGTATATTCATGCAAATAAATTAGAATGGATCATACGAATGAATTAGAATGGATCGTGCGAATGAATTAGAATGGATGGTACGAATGAATTAGAATGGATACATTCGTGCGAATGATTTAGAATGGACCGTACGAATGAATTAGAATGGATCGTGCGAATGAATTAGAATGGATCGTACGAATGAATTAGAATGGATCGTGCGAATAAATTAGAATGGATCGTACGAATGAATTTGAATGGATACATTTGTGCGAATAAATTAGAATGGATCGTACGAATGAATTAGAATGGATCGTACGAATGAATTAGACTGGATCGTACGAATGAATTAGAATGGATCGTGCGAATGAATTAGATTGGATCGTACGAATGAATTAGACTGGATACATTCGTGCGAATGAATTAGAATGGATCATACGAATGAATTAGACTGGATCGTACGAATAAATTAGAATGGATACATTCATGCAAATGAATTAGAATGGATCGTACGAATGAATTAGAATGGATCATACGAATGAATTAGAATGTATCGTACGAATGAATTAGAATGGATCATAAAAATGAATTAGAATGGTTACATTCGTGCGAATGAATTAGAATGGATCATACGAATGGATTAGAATGGATCGTACGAATGGATTAGAACGCATTGTACGAATGAATTATAATAGATACATTTGTGCGAATGAATTAGATTGCATCATACGAATGAATTTGAATGTATTGTACAAATGAATTAGAATGGATCGTACTAATGAATTTGAATGGATCGTACGAATGAATTAGAATGGATCATACGAATGAATTAGAATGGATACATTCGAGCGAATGAATTAGAATAGATCGTAGGAATGAATTTGAATGGATCATAGGAATGAATTAGAATGGATCGTGCGAACGAATTAGAATGGATCGTACGAATGAATTAGAATGGATACATTCGAGCGAATGAATTAGAATGGATCGTACGAATGAATTAGAATGGATCGTACGAATGGATTAGAATGGATCGTACGAATGGATTAGAATGGATCGTACGTAGGAATGAGGTAGAATGGATCGTATGAATGAATTAGAATGGATCATACAAATGAATTAGAAAGGTTACATTCGTACGATCCATTCTAATTCATTCGTACGATCCATTCTAATTCATTTGTACGAATGGATCCATTCTAATTCATTAGTACGATCCATTCTACTTCATTCTTACATTCCATTCTAATTCATTCGCACGAATGTATCCATTCTAATTCATTCGCACAATACATTCTAATTCATTCGTATGATCTATTCTAATTTATTCGCACGAATGTAACCATTCTAATTCATTCGTACAATTCATTCTAATTCATTCGTATGAGCTATTCTAATTCATTCGTACGATCCACTCTAATTCATTCATATGATCTATTCTAATTCATTCGCACGAATGTAACCATTCTAATTCATTCATATGATCCATTCTAATTCATTCGTACGATCCATTCTAATTCATTCGTACGATCCATTCTAATTCATTCGTACAAATGTATCCATTCTAATTCATTCATACGATCCATTCTAATTCATTCATACGATCTATTCTAATTCATTCGTACGATCCATTCTAATTCATTCTCACAAATGTAACCTTTCTAATTCATTCGTACGATCCATTCTAATTCATTCGTACGATCCATTCTTATTCATTCGTACGATCCATTCAAATTCATTCGCATGATCCATTCTAATTCATTCGTACGATCTATTCTAATTCAATCGCAAGATCCATTCTAATTCATTTGCACGATCCATTCTAATTCATTCGCACGATCCATTCTAATTCTTTCATATGATCCATTCTAATTCATTCGCATGAATGTATCCATTTTAGTTCATTCGTACGCTCCATTCAAATTCATTCGCACGATCCATTCTAATTCATTCGTACGATCCATTCTAATTCATTCGTACGATCAATTCTAATTCATTCGCACGAATGTAACCATTCTAATTCATTCGTACGAATGAATGCATTAGAATGGATCGTACGAACGCATTGTACGAATGAATTAGAATGGATACATTTGTACGAATGAATTAGATTGGATCGTGTGAATGAATTAGAATGGATACATTCATGCGAATGAATTAGAATGGATACATTCATTCTAATTCATTCGTACAAATGTATCCATTCTAATTCATTCATACGATCCATTCTAATTCATTCATACGATCTATTCTAATTCATTCGTACGATCCATTCTAATTCATTCTCACAAATGTAACCTTTCTAATTCATTCGTACGATCCATTCTAATTCATTCGTACGATCCATTCTTATTCATTCGTACGATCCATTCAAATTCATTCGCATGATCCGTTCTAATTCATTCGTACGATCTATTCTAATTCAATCGCAAGATCCATTCTAATTCATTTGCACGATCCATTCTAATTCATTCGCACGATCCATTCTAATTCTTTCATATGATCCATTCTAATTCATTCGCATGAATGTATCCATTTTAGTTCATTCGTACGCTCCATTCAAATTCATTCGCACGATCCATTCTAATTCATTCGTACGATCCATTCTAATTCATTCGTACGATCAATTCTAATTCATTCGCACGAATGTAACCATTCTAATTCATTCGTACGAATGAATGCATTAGAATGGATCGTACGAACGCATTGTACGAATGAATTAGAATGGATACATTTGTACGAATGAATTAGATTGGATCGTGTGAATGAATTAGAATGGATACATTCATGCGAATGAATTAGAATGAATCGGACGAATGAATTAGAACGGATCGTGCGAATGAATTAGAATGGATCATGCGAATAAATTTGAATGGAGCGTACGAATGAATAAGAATGGAGCATATGAATAAACTAGAATGGATGCATTCGTGCGAATGAATTAGAATGGATCATATGAAAGAATTAGAATGGATCGTGCGAATGAATTAGAATGGATCGTGCGAATGAATTAAAATGGATCGTACGAATGAATTAGAATGGATCGTGCGAATGAATTAGAATGGATCGTGCGAAAGAATTAGAATGGATCATACAAATGAATTAGAATGGATATATTCGTGCGAATGAATTAGAATGGATCGTACGAATGAATTAGAATGGATCGTACGAATGCATTAGAATGGATCGTACGAATGAATTAGAATGGATACATTCGAGCGAATGAATTAGAATGGATCATACAAATGAATTAGAATGGATTCTAATCCATTCGTACGATCCATTCTAATCTATTCTAATTCATTCGCACAAATGTATCTATTCTAATTCATTCTCACGAATGTAACCTTTCTAATTCATTTGTATGATCCATTCCAATGTATTCGTACGATCCATTCTAATCCATTCGTACGATCCATTCTAATCCATTCATTCGTACGATCAAATTAGAATGGTTACATTCGTGCGAATGAATTAGAATAGATCATACGAATGAATTAGAATGGATCGTACGAATGAATTAGAATGGATCGTGCGAATGAATTAGAATGGATCGTACGAATGAATTAGAATGGTTCGTGCGAATGAATTAGAATGAATCGTACGAATGCATTAGAATGGATACATTCGTGCGAATGAATTAGAATGGATCGTACGAATGAATTAGAAAGGTTACATTTGTGAGAATGAATTAGAATGGATCATACGAATGGATTAGAATGGATCGTACGAATGGATTAGAATGGATCGTACGAATGAATTAGAATGGATCGTACGAATAAATTAGATTGGAACGCGAGAATGAATTAGAATGGATCGTTTGAATGAATTAGAATGGATCGTACGAATGAATTAGAATGGATCCACCGAATGAATTAGAATGGATCGTACGAATGAATTAGAATGGATCGTACGAATGAATTAGAATGGATCGTACGAATGAATTAGAATGGATCGTGCGAATGAATTAGAATGAATCGTACGAATGAATCGTACGAATGAATTAGAATGGATCGTACGAATGGATTAGAATGGATCATACGAATGAATTAGACTGAATCGTACGAATGCATTAGAATGGATCGTACGAATGAATTAGACTGAATCGTACGATCCATTCTAATTCATTCGTACGATCCATTCTAATTCATTCGCACGATCCATTAGAATTGATCATACGAATGAATTAGAATGGATCGTACGAATAAATTAAAATGGATCATGTGAATGAATTAGAATGGATACATTCGTGCGAATGAATTAGAATGGATCGTAGGAATGAATTAGAATGGATCGTACGAATGAATTAGAATGGTTACATTCGTGCGAATGAATTAGAATGGATCGTACGAATGGATTAGAATGGATCGTACGAATGAATTAGAATGGATCATACAAATGAATTAGAAAGGTTACATTCGTGAGAACGAATTAGAATGGATCGTACGAACGAATTAGAATGGATCGTATGAACGAATTAGAATGGATCGTACGAATCAATTTGAATGGATACATTCGTACGAATGAATTAGAATGGATCGTACGAATGAATTAGAATGGATACATTTGAGCGAATGAATTAGAATGGATCGTACGAATGAATTAGAATGGATCGTACGAATGAATTAGAATGGATCGTACGAATGAATTAGAATGGATCGTGCGAATGAATTAGAATGGATCGTTCGAATGAATTAGAGTGGGTCATACGAATGAATTAGAATGGATACATTCGAGCGAATGAATTAGAATGGATTGTACGAATGAATTAGAATTGATCATACGAATGAATTAGAATGGATCGTACGAATAAATTAGAATGGATTGTACGAATGAATTAGAATGGATCATGCAAATGAATGAGAAAGGTTACATTCGTGAGAATGAATTAGAATGGATCGTACGAATGAATTAGAATGGATCATACGAATGAATTAGAATGGATCGTGCGAATGTATTAGAATAGATTGTACGAATGAATTAGAATGGATACATTCGTGCGAATGAATTAGAATGGATCGTACGAATGAATTAAAATGGATCGTGCGAATGAATTAGAATGAATCGTACGAATGAATTAGAATGGATCGTACGAATGAATTAGAATGGATACATTTGTACGAATAAATTAGAATGGATTGTACGAATTAATTAGAATGGATACATTCTTGCGAATAAATTAGAATGGATCATATATTCATGCAAAATAAATTAGAATGGATCATATGAATGAATTAGAATAGATCGTGCGAATGAATTAGAATGAATCGTACGAATGCATTAGAATGGATCGTACGAATGAATTTGAATGAATCGTACGATCCATTCTAATTCATTTGTACGATCAATTCTAATTCATTCGCACGATCCATTCTAATTCATTCGTACGATCCATTCTAATTCATTCGGACGAATAAATTAGAATGGATACATTCGAGCGAATGAATTAGAATGGATCGTACGAATGGACTAGAATGGATCGTACGAATGAATTAGAATGGATCGTACAAATGAATTAGAATAGATATATTCATGCGAATGAATTAGAATGGATACATTCGTACAAATGAATTAGAATGGATCGAGCGAATGAATTAGAATGGATCGTATGAACGAATTAGAATGGATCGTACGAATGAATTAGAATGGATACATTCAAGCGAATGAATTAGAATGAATCGTACGAATGAATTAGAATGGATCATAGGAATGAATTAGAATGGATCATGCAAATGAATTAGAATGGATACATTCGTGCAAATGAATTAGAATGGATCGTGCGAATGAATTAGAATGGATCGTACGAATGAATTAGAATGGATACATTCGAGCGAATGAATTAGAATAGATCGTAGGAATGAATTAGAATGGATCGTGCGAATGAATTAGAATGGATTCATTCGTACAAATGAATTAGAATAGATCGTGCGAATGAATTAGAATGGATCGTACGAATGAATTAGAATGGATCGTGCAAATGAATTAGAATGGATCGTATGAATGAATAAGAATGGATCGTATGAATGAATTAGAATGGATACATTTGTGCGAATGAATTAGAATGGATCGTGCGAATGAATTAGAATGGATCGTACGAATAAATTAGAATGGATATATTTATGCGAATGAATTAGAATGGATCGTGCGAATGAATTAGAATGAATCGTACGAATGAATTAGAATGGTTACATTCGTGCGAATGAATTAGAATGGATCGTACGAATGGATTAGAATGGTTACATTCGTACAATCCATTCTAATTCAGTTGTATGAATGTGTCATACGAATGAATTAGAATGGATCATGCGAATGAATTAAAATGGATCGTACAAATGAATTGGAATGGATCGTACGAATGAATTAGAATACATCATATGAATGAATTAGAATGGATCGTACGTTTGAATTAGATTGGATTGTGCGAATAAATTAGAATGGATACATTCGTGCGAATGAATTAGAATAGATTGTATGAATGAATTAGAATGGGTCGTACGAATGAATTAGAATGGATACATTTGTACGAATGAATTAGAATAGATCGTACGAATGTATTAGAATGGATCGTATGAATAAATTAGAATGGATAGTGCGAATGAATTATAATAGATCGTGCAAATGAACTAGAATGGATCGTACGAATGAATTAGAATGGTTGGTATGAATGAATTAGAATGGATCGTACGAATGAATTAAATGGATCGTGCGAATGAATTAGAATGGATACATTCATGCGAATGAATCAGAATGGATCGTAGGAATGAATTAGAATGGATCGTGGAAATGAATTAGAATGGATACATTCGCGCAAATGAATTAGAATAGATCGTAGGAATGAATTAGAATGGATCATACGAATGAATTAGAATGGTTACATTCGTGGAAATGAATTAGAATGGATCGTACGAATGGATTAGAATGGATCGTGCGAATGAATTAGAATGGATCGTGCGAATGAATTAGAATTGAACGTACAAATGAATTAGAATGGATCCTCCGAATGAGTTAGAATGGATCATACGAATGAATTAGAATGGATCGTACGAATGGATTAGAATGGATCGTACGAATGGATTGTGCGAATGAATAAGAATGGAGCGTACGAATGAATTAAAATGGATCGTACGAATGGATTAGAATGGATCGTACGAATGAATTAGAATGGATCATACGAATAAATTAGAATGGATCGTGCGAATGAATTTGAATAGATCGTACGAATGAATTAGAATAGATGCACTGAATGAGTTAGAATGGATCATACGAATGAATTAGAATGGATCGTATGAACGAATTTGAATGGATCGTATGAATGAATTAGAATGGATCGTACGAATGGATTAGAATGGATCGTACGAATGGATCATGCGAATGAATTAGAATGGATCGTACGAATGAATTAGAATGGATCGTACGAATGAATTAGAATGGATACATTCGTGCGAATGAATTAGAATGGATTGTTCGAATGAATTAGAATGGATTGTACGAATGAATTAGAATAGATTGTACGAATGAATTAGAATGGATCGTACGAACGAATTAGAATGGATCGTATGAATGAATTTGAATGGATCGTACGAATGGATTAGAATGGATCGTACGAATGGATCATGCGAATGAATTAGAATGGATCGAACGAACGAATTAGAATGGATCGTACAAATGAATTAGAATGGATACATTCGTGCGAATGAATTAGAATGGATTGTGCGAATGAATTAGAATGGATCATACGAATGAATTAGAATGGATTGTACGAATGAATTAGAATAGATCGTACGAATGAATTAGATCGTACGAATGAATTAGAATAGATCATACGAATGAATTAGAATGGTTACATTCGTCCGAATGAATTAGAATGGATCGTACGAATGAAATAGAATGGATCATGCGAATGAATTTGAATGGATCGTACGAATGAATTAGAATGGATCGAACGAATGAATTAGAATGGATACATTCGAGCGAATGAATTAGAATAGATCGTAGGAATGAATTAGAATGGATCATATGAATGGATTAGAATGGATCGTACGAATGAATTAGAATGGATCGTACGAATGAATTAGAATGGATCGTACGAATGCATTAGAATGGATCCTACGAATTAATTAGAATTGATCGTACAAATGGATTAGAATGGATCGTACGAATGGATTAGAATGGATCGTACGAATGAATTAGAATGGATCATACAAATGAATTAGAAAGGTTACATTCGTGAGAATGAATTAGAATGGATCGTGCGAATGAATTAAATGGATCGTACGAATGAATTAGAATGGATCGTACGAATGAATTAGAATGGATCGTACAAATGAATTAGAATGGATGCATTTGTGCGATGAATAAGAATGGAGCGTACGAATGAATTAGAATGGAGTGTTCGAATGAACTAGAATGGATACATTCGTGCGAATGAATTAGAATGGATTGCACGAATGAATTAGACACGATCCATTCTAATTCATTCGTACGATCCATTCTAATTCATTCGCATTCTAATTCATTCGTACAATCCATTCTAATTCATTCGCACGATCCATTCTAATTCATTCGTATGATCCATTCTAATTCATTCGTACGATCCATTCTAATTCATTCGTATGATCCATTCTAACTCATTCGCACGAATGTATCCATTCTAATTCATTCGCACAATCCAATCTAATTCAAACGTACGATTCATTCTAATTCATTCGTATGATCCAATCTAATCCATTCGAACGAATGTATCCATTCTAATTCATTCGTACAATCCACTCTAATTCATTCGCACGATCCATTCAAATTAATTCGTACGATCCATTCTTATTCATTCGTACAATGCATTCTAATCCATTCGTACGATCCATTCTAATTCATTCGTACGAATGTATCCATTCTAATTCTTTCATACGATCCATTCTAATTCGTTCATACGATCCATTCTCGTTCGTTCGTACGATCCATTCTAATTCGTTCGTACGATCCATTCTAATTCATTCGTACGATCCATTCTAATCCATTCGTACGATCCATTCTAATTCATTCGCTCGAATGTATCCATTCTAATTCATTCGTACGATCCATTCTAATTCATTCGTACAATCCATTCTAATTCATTCTCACAAATGTAACCTTTCTAATTCATTTGTACGATCCATTCTAATTCATTCGCACGAATGTAACCATTCTAATTCATTCGTACGATCCATTCTAATTTATTCCTACGATCCATTCTAATTTATTCGCATGAATGTATCCATTCTAATTCATTTGCACGATCCATTCTAATTCATTCCTATGATCCATTCTAATTCATTCGTACGATCCATTCTAATTCATTCTCACAAATGTAACCTTTCTCATTCATTTGTACGATCCATTCTAATTCATTCGCATGAATGTAACCATTCTAATTCATTCGTACGATCCATTCTAATTCATTCCTACGATCCATTCTAATTTATTCGCACGAATGTATCCATTCTAATTCATTTGCACGATCCATTCTAATTCATTCCTATGATCCATTCTAATTCATTCGTACGATCCATTCTAATTCATTCGCACCATCCATTCTAATTCATTCGTACGATCCATTCTAATTCATTCATACGATCTATTCTAATTCATTCGCACGAATGTATCCATTCTAATTCATTCGCACGAATGTAACCATTCTAATTCTAATTCATTCGCACAATCCATTCTAATTCATTCATGTGATCCATTCTAATTCATTCCTACGATCCATTCTAATTCATTCATACGATCCATTCTAATTCATTCGTACGATCCGTTCTAATTCATTCCTATGATCCATTCTAATTCATTCGCACGAATGTAACCATTCTAATTCATTCATACGATCCATTCTAATTCATTCCTACGATCCATTCTAATTCATTAGAACGAATGTATCCATTCTAATTCATTTGCACGATCTATTCTAATTCATTCCTATGATCCATTCTAATTCATTCGTACGATCCATTCTAATTCATTCGCACGATCCATTATAATTCATTCGTACGATCCATTCTAATTCATTCATACAATCTATTCTAATTCATTCGCACGAATGTATCCATTCTAATTCATTCGCACGCATGTAACCATTCTAATTCTAATTCATTCGCACAATCCATTCTAATTCATTCGTACGATCCATTCTAATTCATTCCTACGATCCTTTCTAATTCATTCGTACGATCCATTCTAATTCATTCGCAGGATCCGTTCTAATTCATTCCTATGATCCATTCTAATTCATTCGCACGAATGTAACCATTCTAATTCATTCATACGATCCATTCTAATTTATTCCTACGATCCAATCTAATTCATTCGCACGAATGTATCCATTCTAATTCATTTGCACGATCGATTCTAATTCATTCGTACGATCCATTCTAATTCATTCGCACGATCCATTCTAATTAATTCGTACGATCCATTCTAATTCATTCATACGATCTATTCTAATTCATTCGCATGAATGTATCCATTCTAATTCATTCGCACGAATGTAACCATTCTAATTCTAATTCATTCGCACAATCCATTCTAATTCATTCGTACGATCCATTCTAATTCATTCCTACGATCCATTCTAATTCATTCGTATGATCCATTCTAATTCATTCGCACGATCCGTTCTAATTCATTCCAATGATCCATTCTAATTCATTCGCACGAATGTAACCATTCTAATTCATTCGTACGATCCATTCTAATTCATTCCTACGATCCATTCTAATTCATTCGCACGAATGTATCCATTCTAATTCATTTGAACGATCCATTCTAATTTATTCGTACGATCCATTCTAATTCATTCGCACGATCCATTCTAATTCATTCACACGATCCATTCTAATTCATTCATACGATCTATTCTAATTCATTCGCACGAATGTATCCATTCTAATTCATTCGCACGAATGTAACCATTCTAATTCTAATTCATTCACACAATCCATTCTAATTCATTCGTACGATCCATTCTAATTCATTCCTACGATCCAATCTAATTCATTCGTACGATCCATTCTAATTCATTCGCACGATCCATTCTAATTCATTCCTATGATCCATTCTAATTCATTCGCACGAATGTAACCATTCTAATTCATTCGTACGATCCATTCTAATTCATTCATACGATCCATTCTAATTCATTCGCACGAATGTATCCATTCTAATTCATTTGCACGATCCATTCTAATTCATTCCTATGATCCATTCTAATTCATTCGTACGATCCATTCTAATTCATTCGCACGATCCATTCTAATTCATTCGTACGATCCATTCTAATTCATTCAAACGATCTATTCTAATTCATTCGTACGAATGTATCCATTCTAATTCATTCGCACGAATATAACCATTCTAATTCTAATTCATTCGCACAATCTATTCTAATTCATTCGTACGATCCATTCTAATTCATTCCTACGATCCATTCTAATTCATTCGTACGATCCATTCTTATTCATTCGCACAATCCATTCTAATTCATTCCTATGATCCATTCTAATTCATTCGCACGAATGTAACCATTCTAATTCATTCGTACGATCCATTCTAATTCATTCCTACGATCCATTCTAATTCATTCACACGAATGTATCCATTCTAATTCATTTGAACGATCCATTCTAATTCATTCCTATGATCCATTCTAATTCATTCGTACGATCCATTCTAATTCATTCGCACGATCCATTCTAATTTATTCGTACGATCCATTCTAATTCATTCATACAATCTATTCTAATTCATTCGCACGAATGTATCCATTCTAATTCATTCGCACGAATGTAACCATTCTAATTCTAATTCATTCGTACAATCCATTCTAATTCATTCGTACGATCCATTATAATTTATTCCTACGATCCATTCTAATTCATTCATACGATCCATTCTAATTCATTCGCACGATCCGTTCTAATTCATTCCTATGATCCATTCTAATTGATTCGCACGAATGTAACCATTCTAATTCATTCGTTCGATCCATTCTAATTCATTCCTACGATCCATTCTAATTCATTCGCACGAATGTATCCATTCTAATTCATTTGCACGATCCATTCTAATTCATTCCTATGATCCATTCTAATTCATTCGTACGATCCATTCTAATTCATTCGTACGATCCATTCTAATTCATTCATACGATCTATTCTAATTCATTCGAACGAATGTATCCATTCTAATTCATTCGCACGAATGTAACCATTCTTATTATAATTCATTCGCACAATCCCTTCTAATTCATTTGTACGATCCATTCTAATTCATTCCTACCATCCATTCTAATCCATTCGTACGATCCATTCTTATTCATTCGTACGATCCATTCAAATTCATTCGCTTGATCCATTCTAATTCATTTGTACGATCCATTCTAATTTATTCGTATGAATGTATCCATTCTAATTTATTCGTACGATCCAGTCTAATTCATTCGTACGATCCATTCTAATTCATTCGCACAAATATATCCATTCTAATTCATTCGTACGATCCATTCTAATTCATTCGTATGATCCATTCTAGTTCATTCGCATGATCCATTCAAATTCATTCGCACGATCCATTCTAATTCATTCGTACGATCCATTCTAATTCATTCATACGATCTATTCTAATTCATTCGCATGAATGTATCCATTCTAATTTATTTGTACGAATGAAATTGAATGGATCGTACGAACGAATTAGAATTAGAATGGTTACATTCGTGCGAATGAATTAGAATGGATACATTCGTGCGAATGAATTAGAATAGATCGTATGAATGAATTAGAATGGATTGACGAATGAATTAGAATGGATCGTGCGAATGAATTTGAATGGATCGTGCGAATGAATTAGAATGGATCATACGAATGAATTAGACTGGATCGTACGAATGAATTAGAATGGATCCTATGAATGAATTAGAATGGATCGTACGAATGAATTAGAAAGAATCGTACGAATGAATTAAAATGCATACATTCATGCGAATGAATTAGAATGGATCGTGCGAATGAATTAGAATGGATCATATGAATGAATAAGAATGGATCGTATGAATGAATTAGAATGGATCGTGCGAATGAATTAGAATGAATCGTACTAATGTATTAGAATGGGTACATTCATGCGAATGAATTAGAATGGATCGTACGAAAGAATTAGAATGGATCGTACGAACGAATTAGAATGGATCGTACGAACGAATTAGAATGGATCGTATGAACGAATTAGAATGGATCGTACGAATGAATTAGAATGGATACATTCGAGCGAATGAATTAGAATGGATCGTACAAATGAATTAGAATGGGTCATAGGAATGAATTAGAATGGATCGTGCAAATGAATTAGAATAGATACATTCGTGCGAATGAATTAGAATGGATCGTAGGAATGAATTAGAATGGATAGTGCGAATGAATTATAATAGATCGTGCAAATGACATAGAATGGATCGTACGAATGAATTTGAATGGTTGGTATGAATGAATTAGAATGGATCGTACGAATGAATTAAATGGATCGTGCGAATGAATTAGAATGGATACATTCGTGCGAATGAATCAGAATGGATCGTAGGAATGAATTAGAATGGATCGTGGAAATGAATTAGAATGGATACATTCGCGCAAATGAATTAGAATAGATCGTAGGAATGAATTAGAATGGATCATACGAATGAATTAGAATGGTTACATTCGTGGAAATGAATTAGAATGGATCGTACGAATGGATTAGAATGGATCGTGCGAATGAATTAGAATGGATCGTGCGAATGAATTAGAATTGAACGTACAAATGAATTAGAATGGATCCTCCGAATGAGTTAGAATGGATCATACGAATGAATTAGAATGGATCGTACGAATGGATTAGAATGGATCGTACGAATGGATTGTGCGAATGAATAAGAATGGAGCGTACGAATGAATTAAAATGGATCGTACGAATGGATTAGAATGGATCGTACGAATGAATTAGAATGGATCATACGAATAAATTAGAATGGATCGTGCGAATGAATTTGAATAGATCGTACGAATGAATTAGAATAGATGCACTGAATGAGTTAGAATGGATCATACAAATGAATTAGAATGGATCGTATGAACGAATTTGAATGGATCGTATGAATGAATTAGAATGGATCGTACGAATGGATTAGAATGGATCGTACGAATGGATCATGCGAATGAATTAGAATGGATCGTACGAATGAATTAGAATGGATCGTACGAATGAATTAGAATGGATACATTCGTGCGAATGAATTAGAATGGATTGTTCGAATGAATTAGAATGGATTGTACGAATGAATTAGAATAGATTGTACGAATGAATTAGAATGGATCGTACGAACGAATTAGAATGGATCGTATGAATGAATTTGAATGGATCGTACGAATGGATTAGAATGGATCGTACGAATGGATCATGCGAATGAATTAGAATGGATCGAACGAACGAATTAGAATGGATCGTACAAATGAATTAGAATGGATACATTCGTGCGAATGAATTAGAATGGATTGTGCGAATGAATTAGAATGGATCATACGAATGAATTAGAATGGATTGTACGAATGAATTAGAATAGATCGTACGAATGAATTAGATCGTACGAATGAATTAGAATAGATCATACGAATGAATTAGAATGGTTACATTCGTCCGAATGAATTAGAATGGATCGTACGAATGAAATAGAATGGATCATGCGAATGAATTTGAATGGATCGTACGAATGAATTAGAATGGATCGAACGAATGAATTAGAATGGATACATTCGAGCGAATGAATTAGAATAGATCGTAGGAATGAATTAGAATGGATCATATGAATGGATTAGAATGGATCGTACGAATGAATTAGAATGGATCGTACGAATGAATTAGAATGGATCGTACGAATGCATTAGAATGGATCCTACGAATTAATTAGAATTGATCGTACAAATGGATTAGAATGGATCGTACTAATGGATTAGAATGGATCGTACGAATGAATTAGAATGGATCATACAAATGAATTAGAAAGGTTACATTCGTGAGAATGAATTAGAATGGATCGTGCGAATGAATTAAATGGATCGTACGAATGAATTAGAATGGATCGTACGAATGAATTAGAATGGATCGTACAAATGAATTAGAATGGATACATTTGTGCGATGAATAAGAATGGAGCGTACGAATGAATTAGAATGGAGTGTACGAATGAACTAGAATGGATACATTCGTGCGAATGAATTAGAATGGATTGCACGAATGAATTAGACACGATCCATTCTAATTCATTCGTACGATCCATTCTAATTCATTCGCATTCTAATTCATTCGTACAATCCATTCTAATTCATTCGCACGATCCATTCTAATTCATTCGCACGATCCATTCTAATTCATTCGTATGATCCATTCTAATTCATTCGTACGATCCATTCTAATTCATTCGTATGATCCATTCTAACTCATTCGCACGAATGTATCCATTCTAATTCATTCGCATAATCCAATCTAATTCAAACGTACGATTCATTCTAATTCATTCGTATGATCCAATCTAATCCATTCGAACGAATGTATCCATTCTAATTCATTCGTACAATCCACTCTAATTCATTCGCACGATCCATTCTAATTAATTCGTACGATCCATTCTTATTCATTCGTACAATGCATTCTAATCCATTCGTACGATCCATTCTAATTCATTCGTACGAATGTATCCATTCTAATTCATTCATACGATCCATTCTAATTCGTTCATACGATCCATTCTCGTTCGTTCGTACGATCCATTCTAATTCGTTCGTACGATCCATTCTAATTCATTCGTACGATCCATTCTAATCCATTCGTACGATCCATTCTAATTCATTCGCTCGAATGTATCCATTCTAATTCATTCGTACGATCCATTCTAATTCATTCGTACAATCCATTCTAATTCATTCTCACAAATGTAACCTTTCTAATTCATTTGTACGATCCATTCTAATTCATTCGCACGAATGTAACCATTCTAATTCATTCGTACGATCCATTCTAATTTATTCCTACGATCCATTCTAATTTATTCGCATGAATGTATCCATTCTAATTCATTTGCACGATCCATTCTAATTCATTCCTATGATCCATTCTAATTCATTCCTACGATCCATTCTAATTCATTCTCACAAATGTAACCTTTCTAATTCATTTGTACGATCCATTCTAATTCATTCGCATGAATGTAACCATTCTAATTCATTCGTACGATCCATTCTAATTCATTCCTACGATCCATTCTAATTTATTCGCACGAATGTATCCATTCTAATTCATTTGCACGATCCATTCTAATTCATTCCTATGATCCATTCTAATTCATTCGTACGATCCATTCTAATTCATTCGCACCATCCATTCTAATTCATTCGTACGATCCATTCTAATTCATTCATACGATCTATTCTAATTCATTCGCACGAATGTATCCATTCTAATTCATTCGCACGAATGTAACCATTCTAATTCTAATTCATTCGCACAATCCATTCTAATTCATTCATGTGATCCATTCTAATTCATTCCTACGATCCATTCTAATTCATTCATACGATCCATTCTAATTCATTCGTACGATCCGTTCTAATTCATTCCTATGATTCATTCTAATTCATTCGCACGAATGTAACCATTCTAATTCATTCATACGATCCATTCTAATTCATTCCTACGATCCATTCTAATTCATTAGAACGAATGTATCCATTCTAATTCATTTGCACGATCCATTCTAATTCATTCCTATGATCCATTCTAATTCATTCGTACGATCCATTCTAATTCATTCGCACGATCCATTCTAATTCATTCATACAATCTATTCTAATTCATTCGCACGAATGTATCCATTCTAATTCATTCGCACGCATGTAACAATTCTAATTCTAATTCATTCGCACAATCCATTCTAATTCATTCGTACGATCCATTCTAATTCATTCCTACGATCCATTCTAATTCATTCGTACGATCCATTCTAATTCATTCGCACGATCCGTTCTAATTCATTCCTATGATCCATTCTAATTCATTCGCACGAATGTAACCATTCTAATTCATTCATACGATCCATTCTAATTTATTCCTACGATCCAATCTAATTCATTCGCACGAATGTATCCATTCTAATTCATTTGCACGATCGATTCTAATTCATTCGTACGATCCATTCTAATTCATTCGCACGATCCATTCTAATTAATTCGTACGATCCATTCTAATTCATTCATACGATCTATTCTAATTCATTCGCACGAATGTATCCATTCTAATTCATTCGCACGAATGTAACCATTCTAATTCTAATTCATTCGCACAATCCATTCTAATTCATTCGTACGATCCATTCTAATTCATTCCTACGATCCATTCTAATTCATTCGTATGATCCATTCTAATTCATTCGCACGATCCGTTCTAATTCATTCCAATGATCCATTCTAATTCATTCGCACGAATGTAACCATTCTAATTCATTCGTACGATCCATTCTAATTCATTCCTACGATCCATTCTAATTCATTCGCACGAATGTATCCATTCTAATTCATTTGAACGATCCATTCTAATTCATTCGTACGATCCATTCTAATTCATTCGCACGATCCATTCTAATTCATTCACACGATCCATTCTAATTCATTCATACGATCTATTCTAATTCATTCGCACGAATGTATCCATTCTAATTCATTCACACGAATGTAACCATTCTAATTCTAATTCATTCACACAATCCATTCTAATTCATTCGTACGATCCATTCTAATTCATTCCTACGATCCAATCTAATTCATTCGTACGATCCATTCTAATTCATTCGCACGATCCATTCTAATTCATTCCTATGATCCATTCTAATTCATTCTCACGAATGTAACCATTCTAATTCATTCGTACGATCCATTCTAATTCATTCATACGATCCATTCTAATTCATTCGCACGAATGTATCCATTCTAATTCATTTGCACGATCCATTCTAATTCATTCCTATGATCCATTCTAATTCATTCGTACGATCCATTCTAATTCATTCGCACGATCCATTCTAATTCATTCGTACGATCCATTCTAATTCATTCAAACGATCTATTCTAATTCATTCGTACGAATGTATCCATTCTAATTCATTCGCACGAATATAACCATTCTAATTCTAATTCATTCGCACAATCTATTCTAATTCATTCGTACGATCCATTCTAATTCATTCCTACGATCCATTCTAATTCATTCGTACGATCCATTCTTATTCATTCGCACAATCCATTCTAATTCATTCCTATGATCCATTCTAATTCATTCGCACGAATGTAACCATTCTAATTCATTCGTACGATCCATTCTAATTCATTCCTACGATCCATTCTAATTCATTCACACGAATGTATCCATTCTAATTCATTTGAACGATCCATTCTAATTCATTCCTATGATCCATTCCAATTCATTCGTACGATCCATTCTAATTCATTCGCACGATCCATTCTAATTTATTCGTACGATCCATTCTAATTCATTCATACGATCTATTCTAATTCATTCGCACGAATGTATCCATTCTAATTCATTCGCACGAATGTAACCATTCTAATTCTAATTCATTCGTACAATCCATTCTAATTCATTCGTACGATCCATTCTAATTTATTCCTACGATCCATTCTAATTCATTCATACGATCCATTCTAATTCATTCGCACGATCCGTTCTAATTCATTCCTATGATCCATTCTAATTCATTCGCACGAATGTAACCATTCTAATTCATTCGTTCGATCCATTCTAATTCATTCCTACGATCCATTCTAATTCATTCGCACGAATGTATCCATTCTAATTCATTTGCACGATCCATTCTAATTCATTCCTATGATCCATTCTAATTCATTCGTACGATCCATTCTAATTCATTCGTACGATCCATTCTAATTCATTCTTACGATCTATTCTAATTCATTCGAACGAATGTATCCATTCTAATTCATTCGCACGAATGTAACCATTCTTATTATAATTCATTCGCACAATCCCTTCTAATTCATTTGTACGATCCATTCTAATTCATTCCTACCATCCATTCTAATCCATTCGTACGATCCATTCTTATTCATTCGTACGATCCATTCAAATTCATTCGCATGATCCATTCTAATTCATTTGTACGATCCATTCTAATTTATTCGTATGAATGTATCCATTCTAATTTATTCGTACGATCCAGTCTAATTCATTCGTACGATCCATTCTAATTCATTCGCACAAATATATCCATTCTAATTCATTCGTACGATCCATTCTAATTCATTCGTATGATCCATTCTAGTTCATTCGCATGATCCATTCAAATTCATTCGCACGATCCATTCTAATTCATTCGTACGATCCATTCTAATTCATTCATACGATCTATTCTAATTCATTCGCATGAATGTATCCATTCTAATTTATTTGTACGAATGAATTTGAATGGATCGTACGAACGAATTAGAATTAGAATGGTTACATTCGTGCGAATGAATTAGAATGGATACATTCGTGCGAATGAATTAGAATAGATCGTATGAATGAATTAGAATGGATTGACGAATGAATTAGAATGGATCGTGCGAATGAATTTGAATGGATCGTGCGAATGAATTAGAATGGATCATACGAATGAATTAGACTGGATCGTACGAATGAATTAGAATGGATCCTATGAATGAATTAGAATGGATCGTACGAATGAATTAGAAAGAATCGTACGAATGAATTAAAATGCATACATTCATGCGAATGAATTAGAATGGATCGTGCGAATGAATTAGAATGGATCATATGAATGAATAAGAATGGATCGTATGAATGAATTAGAATGGATCGTGCGAATGAATTAGAATGAATCGTACGAATGTATTAGAATGGGTACATTCATGCGAATGAATTAGAATGGATCGTACGAAAGAATTAGAATGGATCGTACGAACGAATTAGAATGGATCGTACGAACGAATTAGAATGGATCGTATGAACGAATTAGAATGGATCGTACGAATGAATTAGAATGGATACATTCGAGCGAATGAATTAGAATGGATCGTACAAATGAATTAGAATGGGTCATAGGAATGAATTAGAATGGATCGTGCAAATGAATTAGAATAGATACATTCGTGCGAATGAATTAGAATGGATCGTAGGAATGAATTAGAATGGATCGTACGATCCATTCTAATTCATTCGCATGATCCATTCTAATTCATTCGTACGATCCATTCTAATTCATTCGCATGAAAGAATTAGAATGGATCATAGGAATGAATTAGAATGGACAGTGCAAATAAATTAGAATGGATTGTACGAATGCATTCTAATTCATTCGCACGAATGTATCCATTCTAATTTATTCTTACGATTCATTCTAATTCATTCGCACGAATGTATCCATTCTAATGCATTCGTACGATCCATTCTAATTCATTCATACGATCCATTCTAATCCATTCGTACGATCCATTCTAATCCATTCGTACGATCCATTCTAATTCATTCGTTCGATCCATTCTAATTCATTCTCACGAATGTAACCTTTCTAATTCATTTGTACGATCCATTCTAATTCATTCGCTTGAATGTATCCATTCTAATTCATTCGTACGATCCATTCTAATTCGTTCGTACGACCTAATTCATTCGTACGATCGATTCTAATTCATTCGTACGAATGAATTAGAAGGGATCGTGCGAATGAATTAGAATGGATCGTACGAATGAATTAGAATGGATACATACAAATGAATTAGAAAGGTTACATTCGTGAGAATGAATTAGAATGGATCGTACGAATGAATTAGAATGGATCATGCGAATGAATTAGAATGGATTGTACGAATGAATTAGAAAGGTTACATTCGTGAGAATGAATTAGAATGGATCGTGCGAATGAATTAGAATTGATCATATGAATGGATTAGAATGGATCGTACGAATGAATTAGAATAGATCGTGCGAATGAATTAGAATAGATCGTAGGAATGAATTAGAATGGATCTTACGAATGAATTAGAATGGATCGTACGAATGAATTAGAATGAATCGTATGAATGAATTAGAATGGATCGTACGAATGAATTAGAATGGATACATTTGTACGAATAAATTAGAATGGATTGTACGAATGAATTAGAATAGATACATTCTTGCGAATAAATTAGAATGGATCATACGAACGAATTAGAATGGATACATACAAATGAATTAGAAAGGTTACATTCGTGAGAATGAATTAGAATGGATTGTACGAATGAATTAGAATGGATACATTCGAGCGAATGAATTAGAATGGATCGTACGAATGAATTAGAATAGATCATAGGAATGAATTAGAATGGATCGTGCAAATGAATTAGAATGGATCGTACGAATGGATTAAAATGGATCGTACGAATGAATTAGAATGGATCATACAAATGAATTAGAAAGGTTACATTCGTGAGAATGAATTAGAATGGTTCGTGCGAATGAATTAGAATGGATCGTGCGAATGAATTAGAATGGATCGTACGAACGAATTATAATGGATCGTGCGAATGAATTAGAATGGATCGTACGAATGAATTAGAATAGATCGTAGGAATGAATTAGAATTGATCGTACGAATAAATTAGAATGGATCGTACGAATGAATTAGAATGGATCGTACGAGTGAATTAGAATGGATATATTCGTGCGAATGAATTTGAATGGATCGTGCGAATGAATTAGAATGGATCATACGAATGAATTAGAATGGATACATTTGTGAGAATGAATTAAAATGGATCGTACGATCCATTCTAATTCATTCGTACGATCCATTCAAATTCATTCGCATGATCCATTCTAATTCATTCGTACGATCCATTCTAATTCATTTGTACGATCCATTCTAATTCATTCGTACGATCTATTCTAATCCGTTCGTACGATCCATTCTAATTCATTCGCACGAATGTAACCATTCTAATTCATTCGTACGATCCATTCTAATTCATTCCTACGATCCATTCTAATTTATTCGTACAAATGTATCCATTCTAATTCATTCGTACGATCCATTCTAATTCATTCGTACGATTCATTCTAATTCATTCGTACGATCTATTCTAATTCATTAGTATGATCCATTCTAATTCATTCCTATGATCTATTCTAATTCATTTGTACGATCCATTCTAATTCATTCGCATGATCTATTCTAATTCATTCGTACAATCCATTCTAATCCATTCGTATGATTAATTCTAATTCATTCGCACGATCCATTCTAATTCATTCTCACGAATGTAACTTTCTAATTCATTTGTATGTATCCATTCTAATTCATTCGTACGATCCATTCTAATTCATTCGCACGATCCATTCTAATTCATTCGTGCTCTAATTCATTCGCACGATCCATTCTAATTCATTCGTACGATCCATTCTAATTCATTCGTATGATCCATTCTAATTTATTTGTTCAAATATATCCATTCTAATTCATTCGTACGATCCATTCTAATTCATTCACACGATCCATTCTAATTCATTCGTACCATCCATTCTAATTCATTGGTGTGATCAATTCTAATTCATTCGCACGATCCATTCTAATTCATTTGTACGATCTATTCTAATTCATTCGTACGATCCATTCTAATTCATTCGTACGATCCATCCTAAAATGAGTTAGAATGGATCATACGAATGAATTAGAATGGATCGTACGAATGAATTAGAATGGATTGTGCGAACGAATTAGAATGGATCGTATGAATGAATAAGAATGGATCGTACGAATGAATTAGAATAGATCGTGCGAATGAATTTGAATGGATCGTACGAATGAATTAGAATGGATCATGCGAATGAATTTGAATGGATCGTACAAATGAATTTGAATGGATCATACAATGATTTAGAAAGGTTACATTCGTAAGAATGAATTAGAATGGATCGTACGAATGAATTAGAATGGATCGTACGAATGAATTAGAATGGATACATTCGAGCGAATGAATTAGAATGGATCGTACGAATGAATTAGAATGGATCATAGAAATGAATTAGAATGGATCGTGCAAATGAATTAGAATGGATCGTATGAATGAATAAGAATGGATCGTACGAATGAACTAGAATGGATACATTTGTGCGAATGAATTAGAATGGATACATTCGTGCGAATGAATTAGAATGGATCGTACGAATGAATTAGAATGGATCATAGGAATGAATTAGAATGGATCGTGCAAATGAATTAGAATGGATCGTACGAACGAATTAGAATGGATCGTATGAACGAATTAGAATGGATCGTACGAATGAATTAGAATGGATACATTCGAGCGAATGAATTAGAATGGATCGTACGAATGAATTAGAATGGATCACAGGAATGAATTAGAATGGATCGTGCAAATAAATTAGAATGGATACATTCATGCGAATGAATTAGAATGGATCCTAGGAATGAATTAGAATGGATCGTACGAATGAATTAGAATGGTTACATTCGTGCGAATGAATTAGAATGGATAGTACGAATGGATTAGAATGGATCGTACGAATGGATTAGAATGGATCGTACGAATGAATTAGAATGGATCGTACAAATGAATTAGAAAGGTTACATTTGTGAGAATGAATTAGAATGGATCGTACGAATGAATTAGAATGGATCGTATGAATGAATTAGAATGGATCGTACGAATCAATTAGAATGGATCATGCGAATGAATTAGAATAAATACATTTGTACGAATAAATTAGAATGGGTTGTACGAATGAATTAGAATGGATCGTACGAATGAATTAAAATGGATCGTACGAACGAATTAGAAAGGTTACATTCGTACGAATGAATTAGAATGGATCGTACGAATGAATTAGAATGGTTACATTCGTGCGAATGAATTAGAATGGATCGTACGAATGAATTAGGATGGATCGTGCGAATGAATTAGAATTGATCATACGAATGAATTAGAATGGATCGTGCGAATGAATTAGAATGGATCGTACGATGCAATCTAATTCATTCGTATGATCCATTCTAATTCATTCGTATGATCCATTCTAATTCATTCACACGATCCATTCTAATTCATTCTCACGAATGTAACCTTTCTAATTCATTTGTATGATCCATTCTAATTCATTCGTACGATCCATTCTAATCCATTCGTACGATCCATTCTAATCCATTCGTACGGTCTATTCTAATCCATTCGTACGATCCATTCTAATTCATTTGTACGGTCCATTCTAATTCATTCTCACAAATGTAACCTTTCTAATTCATTTGTACGATCCATTCTAATCCATTCGTACGATCCATTCTAATCCATTCGTATGATCCATTCTAATCCATTCGTACGATCCATTCTAATTCATTCGCACGAATGTAACAATTCTAATTCATTCGTACGATCGATTCTAATTCATTCGTACAATTCGATCTAATCTATTCGTACGATCCATTATAATTCATTCGTACGATCTATTCTAATTCATTCGCACAAATGTATCCATTGTAATTCATTCGTACGATCCATTCTAAATCGTTCGTACGATCCATTCTAATTGGTTCGTACGATCCATTCTAATTCGTTCGTACGATTCATTCTAATTCATTCGCACGATCCATTCTAATTCATTCGTACGATCCATTCTGATTCATTCATACGATCCATTCTAATTCATTCGCACAATCCATTCTAATTCATTCGTACGATCCATTCTAATTCATTCGTACGATCCATTCTAATTCATTCGTATGATCCATTCTAACTCATTCGGTGGATCCATTCTAATTTATTCGTACGATCCATTCTAATTCATTCGCACGATCCATTCTAATTTATTTGTACGATCCATTCTAATTCATTCGTACGATCTATTCTAATTCATTCGCATGATCCATTCTAATTCATTCGTACGGTCCATTCTAATTCATTCGTACAATCCATTCAAATTCATTCGTACGATCTATTCTTATTCATTCATATGATCCATTCTAATTCATTCGCACAATCCATTATAATTCACTCGTACGATCCATTCTAATTCATTCGTATGATCCATTCTAACTCATTCGGTGGATCCATTCTAATTCATTCGTACGATCCATTCTAATTTATTCGTACGATCCATTCTAATTCATTCGTATGATCAATTCTAATTCATTCGTACAATCCATTCTAATTCAGTCGTATGAATGTATCATACGAATGAATTAGAATAGATAATGCGAATGAATTAAAATGGATCGTACAAATGAATTAGAATGGATCGTACGAATGAATTAGAATGGATCGTACGAATAAATTAGAATGGATCGTACGAATGAATTAGAATGGATCCACCGAATGAGTTAGAATGGATCATACGAATGAATTAGAATGGATTGTGCGAATGAATTAGAATGGATCATATGAATGAATAAGAATGGATCGTACGAATGAATTTGAATGGATTGTACGAATGAATTAGAATGGATCGTACGAATGAATTAGAATGGATCAAATTAATAAATTAGAATGGAACGTACAAATGAATTAGAATGGATACATTTGTGCGAATGAATTATAATGGATCGTACGAATGAATTAGAATGGATCATGCGAATGAATTAGAATGGATCGTACGAATAAATTAGAATGGACCGTGCGAATGAATTAGAATGGATCGTACGAATGAATTAGAATGGATCCACCGAATGAGTTAGAATGGATCATTCGAATTAATTAGAATGGATCGTACGAATGAATAAGAATGGATACATTCGAGCGAATGAATTAGAATAGATCGTAGGAATGAATTAGAATGGATCATACGAATGAATTAGAATGGATCGTGCGAATGAATTAGAATAGATTGTACGAATGAATTAGAATGGATACCTTCGAGCGAATGAATTAGAATAGATCATAGGAATGAATTAGAATGGATCATACGAATGAATTAGAATGGATCGTGCGAATGAATTAGAATGGATTGTATGAATGAATTAGAATGGATACATTCGTGCGAATGAATTAGAATGGATCCATTCTAATTCATTCGTACGATCCATTCTAATGCATTCGTACGATTCATTCTAATTCATTCACACGATCCATTCTAATTCATTCGTACGATCCATTCTAATTCATTCGCACGATCCATTCTAATCCATTCGTACGATCCATTCTAATCCATTCGTACGATCCATTCTAATCCATTCGTACGATCCATTCTAATTCATTCCTATGTATCCATTCTAATTCATTCGTATGATCCATTCTAATTCTTTCATACAATCCATTCTAATTCATTCGCACGATCCATTCTAATTCATTCGTATGATCCATTCTAATTCATTCCTACAATCTATTCTAATTCATTCGCTCGAATGAATCCATTCTAATTCATTCGTACGATCCATTGTAATCCATTCGTACGATCCATTCTAATTCATTCGCACGAATGTAACCATTCTAATTCATTCGTACGATCCATTCTAATTCATTCCTACGATCCATTCTAATTCATTCGCACGAATGTATCCATTCTAATTCATTTGCACGATCCATTCTAATTCATTCCTATGATCCATTCTAATTCATTCGTTTGATACATTCATACGACTGAATTAGAATGGATTGTACGAATGAATTTGAATTGATCATACGAATGAATTAGAATGGATCGTACGAATGAATTAGAATGGATCGTATGAATGAATTAGAATGGATCGTACGAATGGACTAGAATGGATCGTACGAATGGATCATGCGAATGAATTAGAATGGATCGTAGGAATGAATTAGAATGGATTGTACGAATGAATTAGAATGGATTAAAATGGATCGTACGAATGAATTAGAATGGATCGTGCGAATGAATTAAAATGGATACATTTGTACGAATGAATTAGAATGGATCGTACGAATGAATTAGAATGGATCATACAAATGAATTAGAATGGATACATTCGTGCGAATGAATTAGAATGGATCGTAGGAATGAATTAGAATGGATCATACGAAAGAATTAGAATAGATCAAACGAATGAATTAGAATGGATCGTGCGAATGAATTAGAATGGATCGTGCGAATGAATTAGAATGGATCGTACGAATGAATTAGAATGGATATATTTGAACGAATAAATTAGAATGGAACATACGAATGAATTAGAATGGATCGTACGAATGAATTAGAATGGATCGTGCGAATGAATTAGAATCGATCGTACGAATGAATTAGAATGGATCGTACGAATGAATTAGATCGTACGAATGAATTAGAATGGATCGTACGAATGGATTAGAATGGATCGTACGAATAAATTAGAATGGATCGTGCGAATGAATTAGAATGGATCGTACGAATGAATTAGAATGGATCGAACGAATGAATTAGAATGGATCATACAAATGAATTATAAAGGTTACATTTGTGAGAATGAATTAGAATGGATCGTACGAATGAATTAGAATGGATACATTCGAGCTAATGAATAAGAATGGATCGTACGAATGAATTAGAATGGATCATAGGAATGAATTAGAATGGATCGTGCAAATGAATTTGAATGGATCGTATGAATGAATAAGAATGGATCGTACGAATGAATTAGAATGGATATATTTATGCGAATGAATTAGAATGAATCATACTAATTCATTAGAATGGATCGTACGAATGAATTAGAATGGATCGTACGAATGAATTACAATGGATCGTGCGAATGAATTAGAATGAATCGTACGAATGCATTAGAATGGATCGTATAAATGAATTAGAATGAATCGTACGATCCATTCTAATTCATTTGTACGATCCATTCTAATTCATTCGCACGATCCATTCTAATTTATTCGTACGATCCATTCTAATTCATTCGTATGATCAATTCTAATTCATTCGTACAATCCATTCTAATTCAGTCGTATGAATGTATCATACGAATGAATTAGAATAGATATATTCATGCGAATGAATTAGAATGGATCGTACAAATGAATTAGAATGGATCGTACGAATGGATTAGAATGGATCGTACGAATGAATTAGAATGGATCGTACGAACGAATTAGAATGGTTCGTATGAACGAATTAGAATGGATCGTACGAATAAATTAGAATGGATACATTCGAGCGAATGAATTAGAATGGATCGTATGAATAAATTAGAATGGATCATAGGAATGAATTAGAATGGATCGTGCAAATGAATTAGAATCGATACATTCGTGCGAATGAATTAGAATGGATCGTAGGAATGAATTAGAATGGATCGTACGAATGAATTAGAATAGTTACATTCGTGCGAATGGATTAGAATGGATCGTACGAATGGATTAGAATGGATCGTACGAATGAATTAGAATGGATCGTACAAATGAATTAGAAAGGTTGCATTTATGAGAATGAATTAGAATGGATCGTACGAATGGATTAGAATGGATCGTACGAATGGCTTAGAATGGATCGTACGAATGGATTAGAATGGATCGTACGAATGAATTAGAATGGATCATACAAATGAATTAGAAAGGTTACATTTGTGAGAATGAATTAGAATGGATCGTACGAATGAATTAGAATGGATCATGCGAATGAATTTGAATGGATCGTACGAATGAATTAGAATGGATCGAGCGAATGAATTAGAATGGATACATTCGAGCGAATGAATTAGAATAGATCATAGGAATGAATTAGAATGAATCATACGAATGAATTAGAATGGATCGTGCGAATGAATTGGAATGGATAATACGAATGAATTAGAATGGATCGTACAAATGAATTAGAAAGGTTACATTTGTGAAAATGAATTAGAATGGATCGTACGAATGAATTAGAATGGATCGTACGAATGGATTAGAATGGATCGTACGAATGAATTAGAATGGATCGTACGAATGCATTAGAATGGATCGTACGAATGCATTAGAATGGATACATTCGTGCGAATGAATTAGAATGGATCGTACGAATGAATTTGAATGGATCGTGCGAATGAATTAGAATGGATCGTACGAATGAACTAGAATGGATCGTGTGAATGAATTAGCATGGATCGTACGAATGAATTAGAATGGTTACATTCGTGCGAATGAATTAGAATGGATCGTACGAATGGATTAAAATGTATCATACGAATGAATTAGAATGGATCGTACGAATGAATTAGAATGAATCGTACGAATGAATTAGGATGGTTACATTCGTCCGAATGAATTTGAATGGATCGTACGAATGGATTAGAATGGATCGTACGAATGGATTAGAATGGATCGTATGAATGAATTAGAATGGATCATACGAATGAATTAGAATGGATACATTCGAGCAAATGAATTACAATGGATACATTCATGCGAATGAAATAGAATGGATCATACGAATGAATTAGAATGGATCGTACGAATGAATTAGAATGGATACATTCGTGCGAATGAATTAGAATGGATCGTACGAATGAATTAGAATGGTTACATTCGTGCGAATGAATTAGAATGGATATATTTATGCGAATGAATTAGAATGGATCATACGAATGAATTAGAATGGATACATTTGTGCGAATGAATTATAATGGATCGTACGAATGAATTAGAATGGATCGTACGAATGAATTAGAATGGATACATTTGTGCAAATGAATTAGAATGAATCGTACGAATGAATTAGAATGGATCGTACGAATGAATTAGAATGGATACATTTGTACGAATAAATTAGAATGGATTGTACGAATGAATTAGAATGGATACATTCGTGCGAATAAATTAGAATGGATCGTAAATTCGTGCAAATAAATTAGAATGGATCATACGAATGAATTAGAATGGATCGTGCGAATGAATTAGAATGAATCGTACGAATGCATTAGAATGGATCATACGAATGAATTAGAGTGAATCGTACGATCCATTCTAATTCATTTGTATGATCCGTACGAATGAATTAGAATGGATACATTCGAGCGAATGAATTAGAATGGATCGTACGAATGAATTAGAATGGATTGTGCGAATGAATTAGAATGGATCGTACGAATGAATTAGAATGGATCATATGAATGAATTAGAATGGTTACATTCGTGCGAATGAATTAGAATGGATCGTACGAATGGATTAGAATGGATCGTACGAATGGATTAGAACGCATTGTACAAATAAATTAGAATCGATACATTTGTGCGAATGAAATAGATTGCATCGTACGAATGAATTTGAATGGATTGTACGAATGAATTAGAATAGATCGTATGAATGAATTAGAATGGATCATGCGAATGAATTAGAATAGATCGTACGAATGAATTAGAATGGATCGTGCGAACGAATTAGAATGGGTCGAATGAACGGATTAGAATGGATCGTACGAATGAATTAGAATGGATACATTCGAGCGAATGAATTAGAATGGATCGTACGAATGAATTAGAATGGATCATAGGAATGAATTAGAATGGATCGTGCAAATGAATTAGAATGGATACATTCGTGAGAATGAATTAGAATAAATCCTACGAATGAATTAGAATGGATCGTACGAATGAATTAGAATAGATCGTGCGAATAAATTAGAATGGATCATACAAATGAATTAGAAAGGTTACATTTGTACGAATGAATTAGAATGGATACATTTGCGAATGAATTTGAATGGATCATACGAATGGATCGTACGAATGAAATAGAATGGTTACATTCGTGCAAATGAATTAGAATAGATCGTACATTTGTGCGAATGAATTAGAATGGATCGTACGAATGAATTAGAATGAATCATACGAATGAATTAGAATGGATCATACGAATGAATTAGAATACATCATGTGAATGAATTAGAATGGATCGTACATTTGAATTAGATTGGATTGTGCGAATGAATTAGAATGGATACATTCGTGCGAATGAATTAGAATAGATCGTATCAATGAATTAGAATGGATCGTACGAATAAATTAGAATGGATCGTGCGAATGAATTTGAATGGATCGTGCGAATGTATTTGAATGGATCATACGAATGAATTAGAATGGATCGTACGAATGAATTAGAATGGATACATTCGTGCGAATGAATTAGAATGGTTTGTACGAATGGATTAGAATGGATCGTACGAATGAATTAGAATGGATCATACAAATGAATTAGAAAGGTTATATTTGTGAGAATGAATTAGAATGGATCGTACGAATGGATTAGAATGGATCGTACGAATGGATTAGAATGGATCGTACGAATGAATTAGAATGGATCATACGAATGAATTAGACTGGATACATTTGTGAGAATGAATTAGAATGGATACATTTGTGCGAATGAATTAGAATAGATTAGAATGGATCGTACGAATGGATTTGAATCCATTATAATTCATTTGTATGATCCATTCTAATTCATCGCACGATCCATTCTAATTCATTCGCTCGATCCATTCTAATTCATTCGTCCGATCCATTCTAATTCATTCGCACGAATGTATCCATTCTAATTCATTCGTACGATCCATTCTAATCATTCGTGCGAATAAATTATAATAGATCGTACGAATGAATTAGAATGGATACATTCGTGCGAATGAATTAGAATGAATCGTGCGAATGAATTAGAATGGACACATTCGTGCAAACGAGTTAGAATGGATCGTACGAATGAAATAGAATGGATCGTACGAATGAATTAGAATGGATCTTATGAATTAATTAGAATGGATCATACGAATGAATTAGAATGGATACATTCGTGCGAATGAATTAGAATGGATCGTACGAATGAATTAGATTGGATACATTCGTGCGAATGAATTAAAATGGATAGTACGAATAAATTAGAATGGATCATATGAATGAATTAGATTGGATACATTTGTGCGAATGAATTAGAATGGATCGTACGAATGAATTAGACTGGATCGTGCGAATGAATTAGAATGGATCGTATGAATGAATTAGAATTGATACATTCGTGCGAATGAATTAGAATGGATCGTACGAATGAAATAGAATGGATCGTATGATTGAATTAGAATGGATCGTGCGAATGAATTAGAATAGATCATACGAATGAATTAGAATGGATACATTCGTGCGAATGAATTAGAATGGATCATACGAATAAATTAAAATGGATCATGCGAATGAATTAGAATGGATCGTACGAATGAATTAGAATTGATACATTCGTGCGAATGAATTAGAATAGATCGTACGAATAAATTAGAATGGATCGTACGAATGAATTATAATGGATACATCGTGTGAATGAATTAGAATGGATCGTAGGAATGAATTAGAATGGATTGTACGAACGAATTAGAATGGATCACGCGAATGAATTAGAATGAATCATATGAATGAATTTGAATGGATACATTCATGCAAATGAATTAGAATGGATCGTATGAATGAATTAGAATGGATCGTGCGAATGAATTAGAATGGATCGTACGAACGAATTAGAATGGATACATTTGCGCGAATGCGTTAGAATGGATCGTACGAATGAATTAGAATGGATCGTACGAATGAATTAGAATGGATACATTCGTGAGTACGAATGGTACGAATCAATTAGAATGGATCGTGCGAATGAATTAGAATGGATCATGCGAATGAATTAGAATGGATCGTGCGAATGAATTAGAATGGATCGTGCGAATGAATTAGAATGGATCGTACGAATGAATTAGAATGGATACATTCGTGCGAATGAATTAGAATGGATCGTACGAATGAATTAGAATGGATAGTACGAATGAAGTAGAATGGATCGTGCGATTGAAATAGAATAGATCGTACGGATGAATTAGAATGGATACATTCATGCGAATGAATTAGAATGGTTCGTACGAATGAATTAGAATGGATCGTACGAATGAATTAGAATGGATACATTTGTGCAAATGAATTAGAATGAATCGTACGAATGAATTAGAATGGATCATGCGAATGAATTAGAATGGATCGAACGAATGAATTAGAATGGATACATTTGTGCGAATGAATTAGAATGGATCGTACGAATGAATTAGAATGGATCGTACAAATGAATTAGAATGGATACATTTGTGCAAATGAATTAGAATGGATCCCACAAATGAATTAGAATAGATCGTGCGAATGAATTAGAATGGATCGTACGAATGAATTAGATTTGATCATACGAATAAATTAGAATGGATCGTACGAATGAATTAGAATGGATCGTACGAATGAATTAGAATGGATACATTAGGCGAAAGAATTAGAATGGATCGTACGAATGAATTAGAATGGATACATTCGTGCGAAAGAATTAGAATGGATCATATGAATGAATTAGAAAGGATCGTACGAAAGAATTTGAATGGATCGTGCGAATGAATTAGAATGGATCTTACAAATGAATTAGAATGGATACATTCGTGTGTACGAATGGTACGAATCAATTAGAATGAATCGTGCGATTGAATTAGAATGGATCATGCGAATGAATTAGAATGGATCGTGCGAATGAATTAGAATGGATCGTGCGAATGAATTAGAATGGATACATTCATGCGAATGAATTAGAATAGATCATACGAATGAATTAGAATGGATAGTATGAATGAATTAGAATTGATACAATTGTGCGAATAAATAAGAGTGGATCGTACGAATGAATTAGAATGGATCGTACGAATGAATTAGAATGGATACATTCGTGCGAATGAATTAGAATGGATCGTACGAATGAATTAGAATGGATCGTACGAATGAATTAGAATGGATCGTACAAATGAATTAGAATGGATCGTGCAAATGAATTAGAATGGATTCTACGAATGAATTTGAATGGATACATTCGTGCGAGTGAATTAGAATGGATCGTACGAATGAATTAGAATGGATCGTACGACTGAACTACAATGGATCGTACGAATAAATTAGAATGGATCGTACGAATGAATTAGAATGGATCGTGCAAATGAATTAGAATGGATATATTCGTGCGAATGAATTAGAATGGATCGTACGAATGAATTAGAATTGATCATATGAATGAATTAGAATGGATCGTACGAATGAATTAGAATCGATCGTGCGAATGAATTAGAATGGATCGTACGAATGAATTGGAATGGATACATTCGTGCAAATGAATTAGAATGGATCGTACGAATGAATTAGAATGGATCGTACGATTGAATTAGTATGGATACATTCGTGCGAATGAATTAGAATGGATCGTACGAATGAATTAGAATGGATAGTGTGAATGAATTAGAATGGGTCGTACAAATGAATTAGAATGGATCGTAGGAATGAATTAGAATTGATCGTACAAATGAATTAGAATGGATCGTGCGAATAAATTATAATAGATCGTACGAATGAATTAGAATGGATAAATTTGTGCGAATGAATTAGAATGAATCGTGCGATTGAATTAGAATGGACACATTCGTGCAAACGAGTTAGAATGGATCGTACGAATGAAATAGAATGGATCGTATGAATGAATTAGAATGGATCGTACGAATGAATTAGAATGGATACATTTGTGCGAATGAATTAGAATGGATCGTACGAATGAATCATAATGTATCGTACGAATGAATTAGAATAGATCGTACGAATGAATTAGAATAGATCGTGCGAATGAATTAGAATGGATCGTACGAATAAATTAGAATCAATACATTCGTGCGAATGAATTAGAATGGATCGCACAAATGAATTATAATGGATTGTATGAATGAATTAGAATGGATCGTGCAAATGAAATAGAATGGATCGTACAAATGAATTAGATTGGATACATTCGTGCGAATGAATTAAAATGGATCGTACGAATGAATTAGAATGGATCATACGAATGAATTAGAATGGATACATTCGTGCGAATGAATTAGAATGGATCGTACGAATGAATTAGAATGGATCGTGCGAATGTATTAGAATGGATCGTATGAATGAATTAGAATGGATACATTCGTGCGAATGAATTAGAATGGATCGTACGAATGAATTAGAATGGATCGTACGATTGAATTAGAATGGATCGTGCGAATGAATTAGAGTAGATCATACGAATGAATTAGAATGGATACATTCGTGCGAATGAATTAGAATGGATCGTACGAATAAATTAAAATGGATCATGCGAATGAATTCGAATGGATCGTACGAATGAATTAGAATGGATACATTCGTGCGAATGAATTAGAATGGATCGTACGAATAAATTAGAATGGATCGTACGAATGAATTATAATGGATACATCGTGTGAATGAATTAGAATGGATCGTAGGAATGAATTAGAATGGATTGTACGAATGAATTAGAATGGATTGTACGAATGAATTAGAATGGATCGCGCGAATGAATTAGAATGGATCGTATAAATGAATAAGAATGAATTAGAATGGATCGCGCGAATGAATTATAATGGATCGTACGAATGAATTTGAATGGATACATTCGTGCAAATGAATTAGAATGGATCGTATAAATGAATAAGAATGGATCGTACGAATGAATTAGAATGGATCATGCGAATGAATTAGAATGGATCGTACGAATGAATTAGAATGGATACATTTGTGCGAATGAATTAGAATGGATCGTACGAATGAATTAGAATGGATCGTACGAATGAATTAGAATTGATCGTACGAATAAATTAGAAAGGATCGTACGAATGAATTAGAATGGATCGTACGAATGAATTAGAATGGATACATTTGGGCGAAAGAATTAGAATGGATCGTATGAATGAATTAGAATAGATACATTCGTGCGAAAGAATTAGAATGGATCATACGAATGAATTATAATGGATCGTACGAATGAATTAGAATGGATACATTCGTGCGTACGAATGGTACGAATCAATTAGAATGGATCGTGCGAATGAAGTAGAACTGATCATGCGAATGAATTAGAATGGATCGTGCGAATGAGTTAGAATGGATCGTGCGAATGAATTAGAATGGATCGTACGAATGAATTAGAATGGATATATTCGTGCGAATGAATTAGAATGGATCTTACGAATGAATTAGAATGGATACATTCGTGCGAATGAATTAGAATGGATCGTACGAATGAATTAGAATGGATCGTACGACTGAACTAGAATGAATCGTACGAATGAATTACAATGGATCGTACAAATGAATTAGAATGGATCGTGCAAATGAATTAGACTGGATACATTCGCGCGAATGAGTTAGAATGGATCGTACGAATGAATTTGAATTGATCGTATGAATGAATTAGAATGGATTGTACGAATGAATTAGAATAGATCGTGCGAATGAATTAGAATGGATCGTACTAATGAATTAGAATGGATACATTCGTGCAAATGAATTAGAATGGATCATACGAATGAATTAGAATGGATCGTACTAATGAATTAGAATGGATCGTACGAATGAATTAGAATGGATCGTACGAATGAATTAGAATGGATCGTACGAATGAATTAGAATGGATCGTGCGAATGAATTAGAATGGATCGTATGAATGAATTAATATGGATACATTCGTCCGAATGAATTAGAATGGATCGTATGAATGAATTAGAGTGGATAGTGTGAATGAATTAGAATGGATCGTACAAATGAATTAGAATGAATTAGAATGGATCGTACGAATGAATTAGAATGGATCGTACGAATGAATTAGAATGGATCGTACAAATAAATTAGAATGGATCGTGCGAATAAATTATAATGGATCATACGAATGAATTAGAATGGATACATTCGTGCAAATGAATTAGAATGAATCGTGCGAATGAATTAGAATGGATCGTACGAATGAATTAGAATGGATACATTCGTGCAAATGAATTAGAATGGATCGTACGAATGAATTAGAATGGATAGTACGAATGAAATAGAATGGATTGTGCGATTGAAATAGAATAGATCGTATGGATGAATTAGAAAGGATACATTCGTGTGAATGAATTAGAATGGTTCGTACGAATGAATTAGAATGGATCGTACGAATGCATTAGAATGGATACATTTGTGCAAATGAATTGGAATGGATCGTACGAATGATTTAGAATGGATCGTGCGAATGAATTAGAATGGATCGTGCGAATAAATTAGAATGGATCGAATGAATGAATTAGAATGGATACATTTGTGCGAATGAATTAGAATGGATCGTACGAATGAAGTAGAATGGATCGTACGAATGAAGTAGATTTGATCGTACGAATAAATTAGAATGGATCGTACGAATAAATTAGAATGGATCGTACGAATGAATTAGAATGGATACATTAGGCGAAAGAATTAGAATGGATCGTACGAATGAATTAGAATGGATAATTTCGTGCGAAAGAATTAGAATGGATCATATGAATGAATTAGAAAGGATCGTACGAAAGAATTTGAATGGATCGTGCGAATGAATTAGAATAGATCTTACGAATGAATTAGAATGGATACATTCGTGTGTACGAATGGTACGAATCAATTAGAATGGATCGTGCGATTGAATTAGAATGGATCATGCGAATGAATTAGAATGGATCGTGCGAATGAATTAGAATGGATCATGCGAATGAATTAGTATTGATCGTACGAATGAATTAGAATAGATATATTCGTGCGAATGAATTAGAATAGATCATACGAATGAATTAGAATGGATCATACGAATGAATTAGAATGGATCATACGAATGAATTAGAATGGATACAATTGATCGAATAAATAAGAATGGATCGTACGAATGAATTAGAATGGATCGTACGAATGAATTAGAATGGATCGTACAAATGAATTAGAATGGACCATGCAAAAGAATTAGAATGGATCCTACGAATGAATTTGAAGGGATACATTCGTGCGAATGAATTAGAATGGATCGTACGAATGAATTAGAATGGATCGTACGACTGAACAAGAATGGATCGTACGAATGAATTAGAATGGATCGTACGAATGAATTAGAATGTATTGTGCAAATGAATTAGACTGGATATATTCGTGCAAATAAATTAGAATGGATCGTATGAATTAATTTGAATTGATCGTATGAATGAATTAGAATGGATCGTGTGAATGAATTAGAATGGATCGTACGAATGAATTGGAATGGATACATTCGTGCGAATGAATTAGAATAGATCGTACGAATGAATTAGAATGGATCGTTGAATGAATTAGAATAGATCGTACGAATGAATTAGTATGGATACATTCGTGCTAATGAATTAGAATGGATCGTATGAATGAATTAGAATGGATAGTGTGAATGAATTAGAATGGATCGTACAAATGAATTAGAATGAATTAGAATGGATCGTACGAATGAATTAGAATGGATCGTACAAATGAATTAGAATGGATCGTGCGAATAAATTATAATACATCGTACGAATGAATTAGAATGGATACATTCGTGCGAATGAATTAGAATGAATCGTGCGAATGAATTAGAATGGACACATTCGTGCAAACGAGTTAGAATGGATCGTACGAATGAAATAGAATGGATCGTACGAATGAATTATAATGGATTTTATGAATTAATTAGAATGGATCGTACGAATGAATTAGAATGGATAGATTCGTGCGAATGAATTAGAATGGATCGTACGAATGAATTAGAATGGATAGTACGAATAAAGTAGAATGGATCGTGCGATTGAAATAGAATAGATCGTACGGATGAATTAGAATGGATCGTGCAAATGAATTAAAATGGATCGTACGAATGAATTAAAATGGATCGTACGAATAAATTAGAATGGATCATACGAATGAATTAGATTGGATACATTTATGCGAATGAATTAGAATGGATCGTACGAATGAATTAGAATGGATCGTGCGAATGAATTCGAATGGATCGTGTGAATGAATTAGAATTGATACATTCGTGCGAATGAATTAGAATGGATCATACGAACGAAATAGAATGGATCGTACGATTGAATTAGAATGGATCGTGCGATTGAATTAGAATGGATCGTACGATTGAATTAGAATGGATCGTATGATTGAATTAGAATGGATATATTCGTGCGAATGAATTAGAATGGATCATACGAATAAATTAAAATGGATCATGTGAATGAATTAGAATGGATCGTACGAATGAATTAGAATTGATACATTCGTTCGAATGAATTAGAATGGATCGTACTAATAAATTAGAATGGATCGTACGAATGAATTATAATGGATACATCGTGTGAATAAATTAGAATGGATCGTAGGAATGAATTAGAATGGATTGTACGAATGAATTAGAATGGATCGCGCGAATGAATTAGAATGAATCGTATGAATGAATTTGAATGGATACATTCGTGCAAATGAATTAGAATGGATCGTATGAATTAGAATAGATCGTATGAATGAATTAGAATAGATCGTGCGAATGAATTAGAATGGATCGTACGAATGAATTAGAATGGATACATTTGCGCGAATGAATTAGAATGGATCGTACGAATGAATTAGAATGGATCATACGAATGAATTAGAATTGATCGTACGAATAAATTAGAAAGGATCGTATGAGAGAATTAGAATGGATCGTACGAATAAATTAGAATGGATAAATTCGGGCGAAAGAATTAGAATGGATCGTATGAATGAATTAGAATGGATACATTCGTGCGAAAGAATTAGAATGTATCGTACGAATGAATTACAATGGATCATATGAATGAATTAGAATGGATACATTCGTGCGTACGAATGGTACGAATCAATTAGAATGGATCGTGCGAATGAATTAGAATGGATCATGCAAATGAATTAGAATGGATCGTGCGAATGAATTAGAATGGATCGTGCGAAAGAATTAGAATGGATCGTACGAATGAATTAGAATGGATACATTCGTGCGAATGAATTAGAATGGATCGTACGAATGAATTAGAATGGATACATTCGTGCGAATGAATTAGAATGGATCGTACGAATGAATTAGAATGGATCGTACGACTGAACTAGAATCGATCGTACGAATGAATTAGAATGGATCGTACCAATGAATTAGAATGGATCGTGCGAATGAATTAGAATGGATCGTGCGAATGAATTAGAATGGATCGTACGAATGAATTAGAGTGGATAGTGTGAATGAATTAGAATGTATCGTACAAATGAATTAGAATGGATCGTATAAATGAATTAGAATGGATCGTACGAATAAATTAGAATGGATCGTACGACTGAACTAGAATGGATCGTATGAATGAATTAGAATGGATCGTACGACTGAAATAGAATGGATCGTACAAATTAATTAGAATGGATCGTGCGAATGAATTAGAATGAATCGTACGAATGAATTAGAGTGGATAGTGTGAATGAATTAGAATGGATCGTACAAATGAATTAGAATGGATCGTACGAATGAATTAGAATGGATCGTACGAATGAATTAGAGTGGATCGTACAAATGAATTAGAATGGATCTTGCGAATAAATTAGAATAGATCGTACGAATGAATTGGAATTGATACATTCGTTCGAATGAATTAGAATGGATCGTGCGAATGAATTAGAATGGATCGTACGAATGAATTAGAATGGATACATTCATGCAAACGAGTTAGAATGGATCGTACGAATGAAATAGAATGGATTGTACGAATGAATTATAATGGATGAATTATAATGGATCGTATGGATGAATTAGAATGGATCGTGCGAATAAATTAGAATGGATCGTACGAATGAATTAGAATGGATACATTTGTGCGAATGAATTAGAATGGATCGTATGAATGAATTATAATGTATCGTACGAATGAATTAGAATAGATCGTGCGAATGAATTAGAATGGATCGTATGAATGAATTAGAATGGATACATTCGTGCGAATGAATTAGAATGGATCGTACGAATGACTTAGAATGGATTGTATGAATGAATTAGAATGGATCTTGCAAATGAAATAGATTGGATCGTACGAATGAATTAGATTTGATACATTCGTGCGAATGAATTAAAATGGATCGTACGAATGATTTAGAATGGATCATACGAATGAATTAGAATGGATACATTCGTGCGAATGAATTAGAATGGATTGTACGAATGAATTATAATGGATCGTGTGAATAAATTAGAATGGATCATATGAATGAATTAGAATGGATACATTCGTGCGAATGAATTAGAATGGATCGTACGAATGAATTAGAATGGATCGTGCGAATTAATTAGAATGGATCGTACGATTGAATTAGAATGTATCGTGTCAATGAATTAGAATAGATCGTACGAATGAATTAGAATGGATACATTCGTGCGAATGAATTAGAATGGATCGTACGAATGAATTAAAATGGATCATGCGAATGAATTAGAATAGATCGTACGAATGAATTAGAATGGATACATTCGTACGAATCAATTAGAATGGATCGTACGAATAAATTAGAATGGATCGTACGAATGAATTATAATAGATACATCGTGTGAATGAATTAGAATGGATCGTAGGAATGAATTAGAATGGATCGTACGAATGAATTTGAATGGATACATTCGTGCAAATGAATTAGAATGGTTCGTATGAATGAATTAGAATGGATCGTACGAATGAATTAGAATGGATCATGCGAATGAATTAGAATGAATCGTACGAATGAATTAGAATGGATACATTCGTGCGAATGAATTAGAATGGATCGTACGAATGAATTAGAATGGATAGTATGAATGAATTAGAATGGATCTTGCGATTGAAATAGAATAGATCGTACGGACGAATTAGAATGGATACATTCGTGCGAATGAATTTGAATGGTTCGTACGAATGTATTAGAATGGATCGTACAAATGAATTAGAATGGATACATTTGTGCGAATGAATAAGAATGGATCGTACGAATGAATTAGAATGGATCGTGCGAATGAATTAGAATGGATCGAACGAATGAAGTATAATGGATACATTTGTGCGAATGAATTAGAATGGATCGTACGAGTGAATTAGAATGGATCGTACGAATGAATTATAATGGATACATTTGTGTGAATGAATTAGAATGGATCGTACGAATGAATTAGAATGGATCGTGTGAATGAATTAGAATTGATCGACAGAATGAATTAGAATGGATACATTTGTGCGAATGAATTAGAATGGATCGTACGAATGAATTAGAATGGATCATACGAATGAATTAGAATTGATCGTACGAATAAATTAGAATGCATCGTACGAATGAATTAGAATGGATCGTACGAATGAATTAGAGTGCATACATTCGGGCGAAAGAATTAGAATGGATCGTACGAATGAATTAGAATGGATTCAATCGTGCGAAAGAATTAGAATGGATCATACGAATGAATTAGAACGGATCATACGAAAGAATTTGAATGGATCGTGCGAATGAATTAGAATAGATCGTACGAATGAATTAGAATGGATACATTTATGCATACGAATGGTACGAATCAATTAGAATGGATCATGCGAATGAATTAGAATGGATCATGCGAATGAATTAGAATAGATCGTGCGAATGAATTAGAATGGATCGTGCGAATGAATTAGAATGGATCGTACGAATGAATTAGAATGGATACATTCGTGCGAATGAATTAGAATGGATCGTACGAATGAATTAGAATGGATACATTTGTTCAAATAAATAAGAATGGATCGTACGAATGAATTAGAATGGATACATTCATGCGAATGAATTAGAATGGATCGTACGAATAAATTAGAATGAATCGTACGAATGGATTAGAATGGATCGTACGAATAAATTAGAATGGACCGTGAAAATTAATTAGAATGGATCCTATGAATGAATTTGAATGGATACATTCGTGCGAATGAATTAGAATGGATCGTACGAATGAATTAGAATGGATCGTACGACTGAACTAGAATGGATCGTACGAATGAGTTAGAATGGATCGTATGAATGATTTAGAATGGATCGTGCAAATGAATTAGAATGGATACATTCGTGCGAATGAATTAGAATGATCGTACGAATGAATTAGAATTGATTGTACGAATGAATTAGAATGGATCGTGCGAATGAATTAGAATGGATCGTGCGAATGAATTAGAATGGATACATTCGTGCGAATGAATTAGAATGGATCGTACGAATGAATTAGAATGGATCGTGCGAATGAATTATAATGGACCGTACAAATGAATTAGTATGGATACATTCGTACGAATGAATTAGAATGGATCGTACGAATGAATTAGAATGGATATTGTGAATGAACTAGAATGGATCGTACAAATGAATTAGAATGAATTAGAATGGATCGTACGAATGAATTAGAATGGATCATATGAATGAATTAGATTAGATCGTATAAATGAATTAGAATGGATCGTGCGAATAAATTATAATGGATCGTACGAATGAATTAGAATGGATACATTTGTGAGAATGAATTAGAATGGATCGTACGAATGAATTAAAATGGATCGTGCGAATGAATTAGAATGGATCATACGAATGAATTAGAATGGATACATTCGTACAAACGAGTTAGAATGGATCGTACGAATGAAATAGAATGGATCGTACGAATGAATTATAATAGATCGTATGAATGAATTAGAATGGATCGTGCGAATGAATTAGAATTGATCGTACGAATGAATTAAAATGGATACATTTATGCGAATGAATTAGAATGGATCGTACAAATGAATTATAATGTATCGTATGAATGAATTAGAATTGATCGTGCGAATAAATTAGAATGGATCATACGAATGAATTAGAATGGATACATTCATGCGAATGAATTAGAATGGATCGTACGAATGAATTAGAATGGATTGTATGAATGAATTAGAATTGATCGTGCGAATAAAATAGAATGGATCGTACGAATGAATTAGATTGGATACATTCGTGCGAATGAATTCAAATGGATCGTACGAATGAATTAGAATGGATCATACGAATGAATTAGAATGGATACATTCGTGCGAATGAATTAGAATTGATCGTACGAATGAATTAGAATGGATACATTCGTGCGAATGAATTAGAATGGATCGTACGAATAAATTAGAATGGATCGTACGAATGAATTAGAATGGATCGTACGATTGAATTAGAATGGATCGTGCGAATGAATTAGAACAGGTCATACGAATGAATTAGAATGGCTACATTTGTGAGAATGAATTAGAATGGATCGTACGAATGAATTAGAATGGCTACATTCGTGAGAATGAATTAGAATGGATCGTACGAATGAATTAAAATGGATCATGTGAATGAATTAGATTGGATCGTACGAATGAATTAGAATGGATATATTCGTGCGAATGAATTAGAATGGATCGAAGCAATGAATTAGAATGGATCATACGAATGAATTATAATGGATACATCGTGTGAATGAATTAGAATGGATCGTAGGAATGAATTAGAATGGATTGTACAAATGAATTAGAATGAATCGTGCGAATGAATTAGAATGGATCATACGAATGAATTTGAATGGATATATTTGTGCGAATAAATTAGAATGGATCCTATGAATAAATTTGAATGGATCGTATGAATAAACTAGAATGGATCATGCCAATGATTTAGAATACATTGTACGAATGAATTAGAATGGAATATACGAAAGAATTAGAATGGATACATTAGTGCTAATGAATTAGAATGGATCGTACGAATGAATTAGAATAGATCATACGAATGAATTATAATGGATCGTACGAATGAATTAGAATGGATTTTGCGAATGAAATAGAATGGATCGTACGAATGAATTAGAAGGATATATTCGTGCGAATGTATTAGATTGGATCACACGAATGAATTAGAATAGTTCGTAAGAATGAATTAGAATGGAACGTACGAAAGAATTAGAATGGATCGTACGAATGAATTAGAATGGATCATACGAATGAATTAGAATGGATCGTGCGAATGAATTCGAATGGATTGAATGAATTAGAACGGATACATTCGTGCAAATGTATTAGAATGGATCGTACGAATGAATTAGAATGGATCGTGGGAATGAATTAGAATGGATCGTATGAATAAATTAGAATGGATACATTTGTGTGAATAAATTAGAATGGATCGTACGGATGAGTTAGAATGGATCGTACGAATGAATTAGAATGGATCGTATAAATGAATTAGAATGGATTGTGCGAATGAAATAGAATGGATTGTACAAATGGATTAGAATGGATACATTCATGCGAAAGAATTAGAATGGATCGTATGAATGAATTAGAATGGATCGTACGAATGAATTAGAATGGATCATGCGAATGAATTAGAATGGATCGTGCGAATGAATTAGAATGGATCGTACGAATGAATTAGAATTGATCGTGCGAATGAATTAGAATAGATCATACGAATGAATTAAAATGGCTACATTTGTACGATTGAATTAGAATGGATTATACGAATGAATTAGAATGGATCGTGTGAATGAATAAGAATGGAAGATACGAATGAATTTGAATGGATACATTCGTGCGAATGAATTAGAATGGATCGTACGAATGAATTAGAAAGGATCGTACGAATGAATTATAATGGTTCGTGCGAATAAATTAGAATGGATCGTATGAATGAATTAGAATGGATACATTCGTGCGAATGAATTAGAATGCATCCTACGAATGAATTAGAATTGATCATCCGAATTAATTAGAATGGATCGTAAGAGTGAATTAGAATAGATACATTCGTGCAAACGAGTTAGAATGGATCGTACGAATGAATAAAAAAGGATCATACAAATGAATTAGAATAGATCGTGTGAATGAATTAGAATGGATCGTACGAATGAATTAGAATGGATACGTTCGTGCGAATGAATTCGAATAGATCATGCGAATAAATTTGAATGGATCTTACGAATAATTTAAAATGGATCGTGCGAATGAATTAGAATGCATTGTACGAATGAATTAGAATGGATCGTATCAATCAATTAGAATAGATACATTCATGCGAATGAATTAGAATGGATCGTACGAATGAATTAGAATGGATCATACGAATGAATTAGAATGGATCGTACGAATGAATTAGAATGTATCGTGCGAATGAAATTAGAATGGATCGTACAAACGATATAGAATGGATACATTCGTGCGAATGAATTAGAATGGATCATGCGAATGAATTAGAATGGATCGTGCGAATGAATTAGAATGGATCATATAAATAAATTAGAATGGATCATGAGAATGAATTAGAATAGATCGTACGAATGAATTAGAATGAATACATTCGTTCAAATGAATTAGAATGGATCGTACGAATGAATTAGAATGGATCGCATGAATGAATTAGAATGGACTGTACGTATGAATAAAAATGGATACATTCATACGAATGAATTAGAATGGGTCGTACGAATGAATTAGAATGGGTAGTATGAATGAATTAGAATGGATCGTGTGAATAAATTTGAATGGATCATACGAATGAAGTTGAATGGATACATTTGTGCGAATGAATTAGAATGGATCGTACGAATGAATTAGAATGGATACATTTGTGCAAATGAATTAGAATGGATCGTAAGAATTAATTAGAATCGATATATTTGTGCGAATGGATTAGAATGGATCGTACGAATGAATTATAATAGATTGCATGATGAATTAGAATGGATCGTGCAAATGAAATAGAACGGATCGTACAAATGAATTAGATTGGATACATTCGTGCGAATGAATTAAAATGGATCGTACGAATGAATTAGAATGGATCATATGAATGAATTAGATTGGATACATTCGTGCGAATGAATTATAATGGATCGTAAAAATGAATTAGAATGGATCGTGCGAATGAATTAGAATGGATCGTATGAATGAATTAGAATGGATACATTCGTGCGAATGAATTAGAATGGATCGTACGAATGAAATAGAATGGATCATACGATTGAATTAGAATGGATCGTGCGAATGAATTAGAATAGATCATACGAATGAATTAGAATGGATACATTCGTGCGAATGAATTAGAATGGATCATACGAATAAATTAAAATGGATCATGCAAATGAATTATAATGGATCGTACGAATGAATTAGAATGGATACATTCGTGCGAATGAATTAGAATGGATCGTACGAATAAATTAGAATAGATCGTACGAATGAATTATAATGGATACATTGTGTGAATGAATTAAAATGGATCGTAGGAATGAGTTAGAATGGATTGTACAAATGAATTAGAATGGATCGCGCGAATGAATTAGAATGAATCGTATGAATGAATTTGAATGGATACATTCGTGCAAATGAATTAGAATGGATCATATAAAAGAATTAGAATGGATCGTATGAATGAATTAGAATGGATCGTGCGAATGAATTAGAATGGATCGTACGAATGAATTAGAATGGATACATTTGTGCGAATGAATTAGAATGGATCATACGAATGAATTAGAATGGATCGTACGAATGAATTAGAATTGATCGTACGAATAAATTAGAAAGGATCGTACGAATGAATTAGAATGGATCGTACGAATGAATTAGAATGGATACATTCGTGCGAATGAATTAAAATGGATCGTACGAATAAATTAGAATGGATACATTCGTACGAATGAATTAGAATGGATCGTACGAATGAATTAGAATGGATCGTACGACTGAACTAGAATGGATCGTACGAATGAATTAGAATGGATCGTATAAATTAATTAGAATGGATCGTACGAATGAATTAGAATGGATCGTACGAATGAATTAGAATGGATCGTATGAATAAATTAGAATGGATCGTACGACTGAACTAGAATGGATCCTACAAATGAATTAGAATGGATCGTGCGAATGAATTAGAATAGATCGTACGAATGAATTAGAGTGGATAGTGTGAATGAATTAGAATGGATCGTACAAATGAATTATAATGAATTAGAATGGATCGTACGAATGAATTAGAATGGATCGTACGAATGAATTAGAATGGATCGTACAAATGAATTAGAATGGATCGTACGAATAAATTATAATGGATCGTACGAATGAATTAGAATTGATACATTCGTGCGAATGAATTAGAATGGATCGTGCGAATGAATTAGAATGGATCGTATGAATGAATTAGAATAGATACATTCGTGCAAACGAGTTAGAATGGATCATACGAATGAAATAGAATGGATTGTACAAATGAATTATAATGGATCGTATGGATGAATTAGAATGGATCGTGCGAATGAATTAGAATGGATCGTACGAATGAATTAGAAAGGATACATTTGTGCGAATCAATTAGAATGGATCGTATGAATGAATTATAATGTATCGTATGAATGAATTAGAATAGATCGTGCGAATAAATTAGAATGGATCGTATGAATGAATTAGAATGGATACATTCGTGCGAATGAATTTGAATGGATCGTACGAATGACTTAGAATTGATCGTAAGAATGGATTAGAATGGATCATACAAATGAATTAGAATGGATCGTACAAATGAATTAGAATGGATCGTACGAATGAATGAGAATGGATACATTTGTGCGAATTAATTAGAATGGATCATACGAATGAATTATCATGTATCGTACGAATGAATTAGAATAGATCGTGCGAATGAATTAGAATGGATCGTATGAATGAATTAGAATGGATACATTCGTGCGAATGAATTAGAATGGATCGTACGAATGAATTAGAATGGACTGTATGAATGAATTAGAGTGGATCGTGCGAATGAAATAGAAAGGATCGTACGAATGAATTAGATTGAATACATTCGTGCGAATGAATTAAACTGGATCATATGAATGAATTAGAATCATACGAATGAATTAGAATGGATACATTCGTGCGAATGAGTTAGAATGGATCGTACGAATGAATTAGAATGGATCGTGTTAATGAATTAGAATGGATCGTACGAATGAATTAGAATAGATACATTCGTGCGAATGAATTAGAATGGATCGTATGAATGAATTAGAATGGATCGTACGAATGAATTAGAATGGATCGTACGATTGAATTAGAATGGATCGTGCGAATGAATTAGAATAGATCATACGAATGAATTAGAATGGATACATTCGTGCGAATGAATTAGAATGGATCGTGCGAAAAAATTAAAATGGATCATGCGAATGAATTAGAATGGATCGTACGAATGAATTATAATGGATACATCGTGGGAATGAATTAGAATGGATCGTAGGAATGAATTAGAATGGATTGTACGAATGAATTAGAATGGATCGTGCGAATGAATTAGAATGGATCGTACGAATGAATTTGAATGAATACATTCGTGCAAATGAATTAGAATGGATCGTATGAATGAATTAGAATGGATCCTACGAATGAATTAGAATGGATCGTGCGAATGAATTAGAATGGATCATACGAATGAATTAGAATGGATACATTCGTGCGAATGAATTAGAATGGATCGTACGAATGAATTAGAATGGATCGTACGAATTAATTCGAATGGATCATACGAATGAATTAGAATGGATATATTTGTGCGAATGAATTAGAATGGATCATACGAATGAATTAGAATGGATCATGCGAATGAATTAGAATGGATCGAACGAATGAATTAGAATGGATACATTTGTGCGAATGAATTAGAATGGATCGTACGAATGAATTAGAATAGATCGTACGAATGAATTAGAATGGATACATTTGTGTGAATGAATTAGAATGGATCGTACGAAAGAATTAGAATGGATCATGTGAATGAATTAGAATGGAACGAACGAATGAATTAGACTGGATACATTTGTGCGAATGAATTAGAATGGATCGTCCGAATAAATTAGAATGGATACATGCGTGCAAAAGAATTAGATTGGATCGTACGAATGAATTAGAAAGGATCGTACGAAAGAATTTGAATGGATCGTGCGAATGAATTAGAATGGATCATACGAATGAATTAGAATGGATACATTCGTGCGAATGAATTAGAATAGATCGTGCGAATGGTACTAATCAATTAGAATGGATCGTGCGAATGAATTAGAATGGATTATGCGAATGAATTAGAATGGATCGTGCGAATGAATTATAATGGATCGTATGACTGAATTAGATTGGATACATTCGTGCGAAAGAATTAGAATGGATCGTACGAATAAATTAGAATGGATCGTACGAATGAATTTGAATGGATCGTACCAATGAATTAGAATGGACCGTGTAAATGAATTAGAATGGATCCTACGAATGAATTTGAATGGATATATTCGTGTGAATGAATTTGAATGGATCGTACGAATGAATTAGAATGGACCATACGACTGAACTAGAATGGATCGTACGAATGAATTAGAATGGATCGTACGAATGAATTAGAATAGATCGTGCAAATGAATTAGACTGGATACATTCGTGCGAATGAATTAGAATGGATCGTACGAATGAATTTGATTTGATCATATGAATGAATTAGAATGGATCGTATGAATGAATTAGAAAGGATCGTGCGAATGAATTAGAATGGATCGCACGAATGAATTAGAATTGCTACATTCGTGCGAATAAATTAGAATGGATCGTACGAATGAATTAGAATGGATTATACGAATGAATTAGAATAGATCGTGCGAATGAATTAGAATGGATCGTACGAATGAATTAGTACGGATACATTCGTGCGAATGAATTAGAATGGATGGTACGAATAAATTAGAATGGATAGTGTGAATGAATTAGAATGGATCGTACAAATGAATTAGAATGAATTAGAATGGATCGTACGAATGAATTAAAATGGATCGTACGAATGAATTAGAATGGATCGTACAAATGAATTAGAATGGATCGTGCGAATAAATTATAATGGATCGTACGAATGAATTAGAATGGATACATTCGTGCGAATGAATTAGAATAGATCGTACGAATGGTACTAATCAATTAGAATGGATCGTGCGAATGAATTAGAATGGATTATGCGAATGAATTAGAATGGATCGTGCGAATGAATTAGAATGGATCGTATGAATGAATTAGAATGGATACATTCGTGCGAAAGAATTAGAATGGATCGTACGAATAAATTAGAATGGATCGTACGAATGAATTCGAATAGATCGTACCAATGAATTAGAATGGACCGTGCAAATGAATTAGAATGGATCCTACGAATGAATTTGAATGGATATATTCGTGTGAATGAATTTGAATGGATCGTACGAATGAATTAGAATGGACCATACGACTGAACTAGAATGGATCGTACGAATGAATTAGAATAGATCGTGCAAATGAATTAGACTGGATACATTCGTGCGAATGAATTAGAATTGATCGTACGAATGAATTTGATTTGATCATATGAATGAATTAGAATGGATCGTATGAATGAATTAGAAAGGATCGTGCGAATGAATTAGAATGGATCGTACGAATGATTTAGAATGGATACATTTGTGCGAATAAATTAGAATGGATCGGACGAATGAATTAGAATGGATTATACGAATGAATTAGAATAGATCGTGCGAATGAATTAGAATGGATCATTCGAATGAATTAGTACGGATACATTCGTGCGAATGAATTAGAATGGATAGTACGAATAAATTAGAATGGATAGTGTGAATGAATTAGAATGGATCGTACAAATGAATTAGAATGAATTAGAATGGATCGTACGAATGAATTAGAATGGATCGTACGAATGAATTAGAATGGATCGTACAAATGAATTAGAATAGATCGTGCGAATAAATTATAATGGATCGTACGAATGAATTAGAATGGATACATTCGTGCGAATGAATTAGAATGGATCGTGCGATTGAATTAGAATGGATCGTACAAATGAATTAGAATTGATACATTCGTGCAAACGAGTTAGAATGGATCGTACGAATGAAATAGAATGGATATTAGGAATGAATTATAATGGATCGCATGAATGAATTAGAATGGATCGTGCGAATGAATTAGAATGGATCGTACGAATGAATTAGAATGGATACATTTTTGCGAATGAATTACAATGGATCATACGAATGAATTATAATGTATCGTACAAATGAATTAGAATAGATCGTGCGAATGAATTAGAATAGATCGTAAGAATGAATTAGAATGGATACATTCGTTTAATGAATTAGAATGGATCGTACGAATGAATTAGAATAGGTTGTATGAATGAATTAGAATGGATCTTGCAAATGAAATAGAATGGATTGTACGAATGAATTAGATTAGATACATTCGTGCGAATGAAATAAAATGGATCGTACAAATGAATTAGAATGGATCATACGAATGAATTAGAATGGATACATTCGTGCGAATGAATTAGAATGGATCGTACGAATGAATTAGAATGGATCCTGCGAATGTATTAGAATAGATCGTATGAATGAATTAGAATGGATACATTCGTGCGAATGAATTAGAATGGACCAAACGAATGAATTAGAATGGATCGTATGAATGAATTAGAATGGATCGTATGATTAAATTAGAATGGATCGTGCGAACGAATTAGAATAGATCATACGAATGAATTAGAATGGATATTTTCGTGTGAATGAATTAGAATGGATCGTACGAATGAATTAAAATGGATCATGCGAATGAATTAGAATGGATCGTACGAATGAATTAGAATGGATGCATTCGTGCGAATGAATTAGAATGGATCGTACGAATGAACTAGAATGGATCGTACGAATGAATTATAATGGATACATCGTGTGAATGAATTAGAATAGCTCATAGGAATGAATTAGAATGGATTGTACGAATGAATTAGAATGGATCGTGTGAATGAATTAGAATGGATCGTACGAATGAAATTGAATGGATACATTCGTGCAAATGAATTAGAATGGATCGTATGAATGAATTAGAATGGATCATACGAATGAATTAGAATAGATCGTGCGAATGAATTAGAATGGATCGTACGAATGAATTAGAATGGATACATTCGTGTGAATGAATTAGAATGGATCGTACGAATGAATTAAAATGGATACATTTGTGCGAATGAATTAGAATGGATCGTATGAATGAATTAGAATGGATCGTACGAATGAATTAGAATTGATACATTTGTGCGAATCAATTAGAATGGATCGTACGAATGAATTAGAATGGATCATGCGAATGTATTAGAATGGATCGAACGAATGAATTAGAATGGATACATTTGTGCGAATGAATTAGAATGGATCGTACGAATGAATTAGAATGGATCGTACGAATAAATTAGAATGGAACGTACGAATGAATTAGAATGGATCGTACGAATGAATTAGAATGGATACATTAGGCGAAAGAATTAGAATGGATCGTACGAATGAATTAGAATGGATACATTCGTGCGAAAGAATTATAATGGATTGTATGAATGAATTAGAAAGGATCGTACGAAAGAATTTGAATGGATCATGCGAATGAATTAGAATGGATCGTAAGAATGAATTAGAAAGGATACATTCGTGTGTACGAATGGTACGAATCAATTAGAATGGATCGTGCGAATGAATTAGAATGGATCATGCGAATGAATTAGAATGGATCGTGCGAATAAATTAGAATGGATCGTACGAATGAATTAAAATGGATACATTCGTGTGAATGAATTAGAATGGATCATATGAATGAATTAGAATGGATAGTACGAATGAATTAGAATGGATACAATTGTGCGAATAAATATGAATGGATCGTACAAATGAATTAGAATGGATCGTACGAATGAATTAGAATGGATACATTCGTGCGAATGAATTAGAATGGATCGTACGAATAAATTAGAATGGATCGTACGAATGAATTAGAATAGATCGTACGAATAAATTAGAATGGACTGTGCAAATGAATTAGAATGGATCCTACGAATGAATTTAAATGGATACATTCGTGCGAATGAATTAGAATGGATCGTACGAATGAATTTGAATTGATCATACGACTGAACTAGAATAGATCATACGAATGAATTAGAATGGATCGTACGAATGAATTAGAATGGATACATTCGTGCGAATGAATTAGAATGGATCGTACGAATGAATTTGAATTGATCATATGAATGAATTAGAATGGATCATGCGAATGAATTAGAATGGATCGTACGAATGAATTGGAATGGATACATTCATGCGAATGAATTAGAATGGATCGTATGAATGAATTAGAATGGATCATACGAATGAATTAGAATGGACCGTACGAATGAATTAGTATGGATACATTCGTGCAAATGAATTAGAATGGATCATACGAATGAATTAGAATGGATAGTGTGAATGATTTAGAATGGATTGTACAAATGAATTAGAATGAATTAGAATGGATCGTACGAACGAATTAGAATGGATCGTACGAATGAATTAGAATGTATCGTACAAATGAATTAGAATGGATCGTGCGAATAAATTATAATAGATCGTACGAATGAATTAGAATGGATACATTCCTGCGAATGAATTAGAATGGATCCCGCGAATGAATTAGAATGCACACATTCGTGCAAACGAGTTAGAATGGATTGTACGAATGAAATAGAATGGATCGTACGAATGAATTATAATGGATCGTATGAATGAATTAGAATGGATCGTACGAATGAATTAGAATGGATACATTTGTGCTAATGAATTAGAATGGATCGTACGAATGAATTATAATGTATCGTACGAATGAATTAGAATAGATCATGCGAATGAATTAGAATGGATCGTACGAATGAATTAGAATGGATACATTCGTGCGAATGAATTAGAATGGATCGTACGAATGAATTATAATGGATTGTATGAATGAATTAGAATGGAACGTGCAAATGAAGTAGAATGGATCGTACGAATGAATTAGATTGGATATATTCGTGCGAATGAATTAAAATGGATCGTACGAATGAATTAGAATGGATCATACGAATGAATTAGAATGGATACATTCGTGCGAATGAATTAGAATAGATCGTACGAATTAATTAGAATGGATCGTGCGAATGAATTAGAATGGATCGTACAAATGAATTAGAATGGATATATTTGTGCGAATGAATTAGAATGGATCGTACGAATGAATTAGAAAGGATCGTACGATTGAATTAGAATGGATCGTGCGAATGAATTAGAATAGATCATACAAATGAATTAGAATGGATACATTCGTGCGAATGAATTAGAATGGATCGTACGAATGATTTAAAATGGATCATGCGAATGAATTAGAATGGATCGTACGAATGAATTAGAATGGATATATTCGTGCGAATGAATTAGAATGGATTGTACGAATAAATTAGAATGGATCGTACGAATGAATTATAATGGATACATCGTGTGAATGAATTAGAATGGATCGTAGGAATGAATTAGAATGGATTGTACGAATGAATTAGAATGGATAGCACGAATGAATTAGAATGAATCGTACAAATGAATTTGAATGGATACATTCGTGCAAATGAATTAGAATGGATCGTATAAATGAATTAGAATGGATCGTACCAATGAATTTGAATGGATCATGCGAATGAATTAGAATGGATCGTACGAATGAATTAGAATGGATACATTTGTGCGAATGAATTAGAATGGATCGTACGAATGAATTAAAATGGATCGTACGAATGAATTAGAATTGATCGCACGAATAAATTAGAAAGGATCGTACGAATGAATTAGAATGGATCGTACGAATGAATTAGAATGAATACATTCAGGCGAAAGAATTAGAATGGATCGTACGAATGAATTAGAATATATACATTCGTGCGAAAGAATTAGAATGGATCGTACGAATGAATTACAATGGATCGTACGAACAAATTAGAATGGATACATTCATGCGTACGAATGGTACGAATCAATTAGAATGGATCGTGCGAATGAATTAGAATGGATCATGCGAATGAATTAGAATAGATCGTGCGAATGAATTAGAATGGATCGTACGAATGAATTAGAATGGATACATTCGTGCGAATGAATTAGAATGGATCGTACGAATGAATTAGAATGGATACATTCGTGCGAATGAATTAGAATGGATCGTACGAATGAATTAGAATGGATCGTACGAATGAATTAGAATGGATACATTCGTGCGAAAGAATTAGAATGGATCGTACGAATGAATTAGAATGGATTGTACGAATGAATTATAATGGATACATCGTGTGAATGAATTAGAATGGATCGTAGGAATGAATTAAAATGGATTGTACCAATGAATTAGAATGGATCGTGCGAATGAATTAGAATGAATCGTACGAATGAATTTGAATGGATATATTCGTGCAAATGAATTAGAATGGATCGTATGAATGAATTAGAATGGATCGTACGAATGAATTAGAATGGATAGTGCGAATGAATTAGAATGGATCGTACGAATGAATTAGAATGGATACATTTGTGCGAATGAGTTAGAATGGATCATACGAATGAATTAGAATGGATCGTACGAATGAATTAGAATTGATCGTACGAATAAATTAGATAGGATCGTACGAAAGAATTAGAATGGATCGTACAAATGAATTAGAATGGATACATTCGGGCGAAAGAATTAGAATGGATCGTACGAATGATTTAGAATGGATATATTCGTGCGAAAGAATTAGAATGGATCATACGAATGAATTAGAATGGATCGTATAAATGAATTAGAATGGATACATTCGTGAGTACGAATGCTACGAATCAATTAGAATGGATCGTGCGAATGAATTCGAATGGATCTTGGGGATAAATTAGATTGGATCGTGCAAATGAATTAGAATAGATCGTGCGAATGAATTAGAATGGATCGTACGAATGAATTAGAATGGATACATTCGTGCGAATGAATTAGAATGGATCGTACGAATGAATTAGAATGGATAGTACGAATGAAGTAGAATGGATCGTGCGATTGAAATAGAATAGATCATACGGATGAATTAGAATGGATCCATTCGTGCGAATGAATTAGAATGGTTCGTACGAATGAATTAGAATGGATCGTACGAATGAATTAGAATGGATACATTTGTGCAAATGAATTAGAATGGATCGTACGAATGAATTAGAATGGATCGTGCGAATGAATTAGAATGCATCGAACAAATGAATTAAAATGGATACATTTGTACGAATAAATTAGAATGGATCGTACGAATGAATTAGAATGGATCGTACGAATGAATTAGAATGGATACATTTGTGCGAATGAATTAGAATGGATCGTACAAATGAATTAGAATGGATCGCGCGAATGAATTAGAATGGATCGAACAAATGAATTAGAATAGATACTTTTGTGCGAATGAGTTAGAATGGATCGTACGAATGAAGTAGAATGGATCGTACGAATGAATTAGATTTGATCGTACGAATAAATTAGAATGGATCGTACGAATGAATTAGAATGGATCGTACGAATGAATTAGAATGGATACATTAGGCGAAAGAATTAGAATGGATCGTACGAATGAATTAGAATGCATACATTCGTGCGAAAGAATTAGAATGGATCATATGAATGAATTAGAAAGGATCGTACGAAAGAATTTGAATGGATCGTGCGAATGAATTAGAATGGATCTTACAAATGAATTAGAATGGATACATTCGTGTGTACGAATGGTACGAATCAATTAGAGTGGATCGTGCGATAGAATTAGAATGGATCATGCGAATGAATTAGAATGGATCGTGCGAATGAATTAGAATGGATCGTGCGAATGAATTTGAATAGATCGTACGAATGAATTAGAATGGATATATTCGTGCGAATGAATTAGAATAGATCATACAAATGAATTAGAATGGATCGTACGAATGAATTAGAATAGATACAATTGTGCGAATAAATAAGAATGGATCGTACGAATGAATTAGAATGGATCGTACGAATGAATTAGAATGGATACATTCGTGCGAATGAATTAGAATGGATCGTACGAATAAATTAGAATGGATCGTACGAATGAATTAGAATCGATCGTACAAATGAATTAGAATGGACCGTGCAAATGAATTAGAATGGATCCTATGAATGAATTTGAATGGATACATTCGTGCAAATGAATTAGAATGGATCGTACGAATGAATTAGAATGGATCGTACGACTGAACTAGAATGGATCATAAGAATGAATTAGAATGGATCGTACGAATGAATTTGAATTGATCATATGAATGAATTAGAATGGATCGTACGAATGAATTAGAATGGATCGCGTGAATGAATTAGAATGGATCGTATGAATGAATTAGAATGGATCGTACGAATGGATCGTGCAAATGAATTAGAATGGATCGTATGAATGGATCGTGCAAATGATTGAATTAGAATGGATCGTACGAATGGATCGTGCGAATGAATTAGAATGGATCGTGCGAATGAAGTAGAATGGATCGTACGAATGAATTGGAATGGATACATTCGTGCGAATGAATTAGAATGGATCGTACGAATGAATTAGAATGGATCGTACGATTGAATTAGTATGGATACATTCGTGCGAATGAATTAGAATGGATCGTACGAATAAATTGGAATGGATAGTGTGAATGAATTAGAATGGATCGTACAAATGAATTAGAATGAATTAGAATGGATCGTACGAATGAATTAGAATGGATCATACAAATGAATTAGAATGGATCGTGCGAATAAATTATAATAGATCGAACGAATGAATTAGAATGGATACATTCGTGCGAATGAATTAGAATGAATCGTACGAATGAATTAGAATGGACACATTCATGCAAACGAGTTAGAATGGATCGTACGAATGAAATAGAGTGGATCGTATGAATGAATTAGAATGGATCGTACAAATGAATTAGAATGGATACATTTGTGCGAATGAATTAGAATGGATCATACGAATGAATTATAATGTATCGTACGAATGAATTAGAATAGATCGTACGAATGAATTAGAATAGATCGTGCGAATGAATTAGATTGGATCGTACGAATAAATTAGAATGGATACATTCGTGCGAATGAATTAGAATGGATCATACGAATGAATTATAATGGATTGTATGAATGAATTAGAATGGATCGTGCAAATGAAATAGAATGGATCATACGAATGAATTAGATTGGATACATTCGTGTGAATGAATTAACATGGATCGTACGAATAAATTAGAATGGATCATATGAATGAATTAGAATGGATACATTCGTGCGAATGAATTAGAATGGATCGTATGAATGAATTAGAATAGATCGTATGAATGAATTAGAATGGATACATTCGTGCGAATGAATTAGAATAGATCGTACGAATGAATTAGAATGGATCGTACGATTGAATTAGAATGGATCGTGCGAATGAATTAGAATAGGTCATACGAATGAATTAGAATGGATACATTCGTGCGAATGAATTATAATGGATCGTACGAATAAATTAAAATGGATCATGCGAATGAATTAGAATGGATCGTACGAATGAATTAGAATGGATACATTCGTGATAGAATGGATTCGCACGAATATATCCATTCTAATTCATTCGTACGATCCATTCTAATTCATTCGTACAATCCATTCTAATTCATTCACACGATCCATTTGCATTCACTCAAACGATCCATTCTAATTCATTCATATGATCCATTCTAATTCATTCGCACGAATGTATCTATTCTAATTCATTCGTACGATCCATTCTAATTCATTTGTACGAATATATCCACTCTAATTCATTCATACGATCCATTCTAATTCATTCGCACGAATATATCCATTCCAATTCATTCGTACGATCCATTCTAATTCATTCGCACAATCTATTCTAATTCATTCGTACGATCAATTCTAATTCATTAGCATGATCCATTCTAATTCATTCATACGATCTATTCTATTTCATTCGTACAATCCATTCTTACTCAATCGTATGATCCATTCGAATCCATTCGCACAATCTATTCTAATTCATTCGTACGATCCATTCTATTTCATTCGTACGATCCATTCTAATTCATACGATCCATTCAATTTCATTCATACGATCCATTTTAATTCATTCGCACGATCCATTGTAATTCATTCATACGATCCATTCTAATTCATTCGTACGATCCATTCTAATTCATTCATACGATCTATTCTAATTCATTCGCACGAATATATCCTTTCTAATTCATTCGTACGATCCAAATTCATTTATCCGTACGATCTATTCTATTTTATTCGTACGATCCATTCTTATCGTACGATCCATTCTAATTCAATCCATTCTAATTCATTCGTACGATCCATTCTAATTCATTCGTACGATCCATTCTAATTCATTCGTACGATTCATTCTAATTCAATCCATTCTAATTCATTCGTACGATCCATTCTATTTCTTTCGTACGATCCATTCTTACTCACTCGTACGATCCATTCGTATCCATTCTAATTCATTCGTACGATCTATTCTAATTCATTCGTACGATCCATTCTAATTCCTTCGTACGATCCATTCTAATTCATTCGTACGATCCATTCTAATTCATTCGCACGATCCATTCTAATTCATTCGTACGATCCATTCTATTTCATTCATACGATCCATTCTAATTCATTCATACGATCTATTCTAATTCTTTCGCACGAATGTATCCATTCTAATTCATTCGTACGATCCATTCTAATTCATTCGCACGATCCATTCTAATTCATTCATACAATCCATTCTAATTCTTTTGCACGAATGTATCCATTCTAATTCATTCGTTCGATCCATTCTAATTCATTCGTACGATCCATTCTAATTCATTCGCACGATCCATTCTAATTCATGCATACGATCCAATCTAATTCATTCATAAGATCCATTCTAATTCATTCGCACGAATGTATCTATTCTAATTCATTCGTACATGTATGAATGAATTAGAATGGATCGTACGAATGAATTAGAATTGATACATTCATACGAATGAATTAGAATGGATCGTATGAATGAATTAGAATCGATCGAACAAATGAATTAGAATGGATACCTTCGTACAAATGAATTAGAATGGATCGTACGAATGAGTAAGAATGGATCGCACGAATGTATCCATTCTAATTCATTCGTATGATCCATTCTAATTCATTCGTACAATCCATTCTAATTCATTCGCACGATCCATTCGTATTCACTCAAACGACCCATTCTAATTCATAAGTACGATCCATTCTAATTCATTGAAACGATCCATTCTAATTCATTCATACGATCCATTCTAATTCATTCGCACGAATGTATCCATTCTAATTCATTCGTACGATCCATTCTAATTCATTTGTACGAATGTATCCATTCTAATTCATTCGTACGATCCATTCTAATTCATTTGTACGAATGTATCCACTCTAATTCATTCATACGATCCATTCTAATTCATTCGTACGATCCATTCTAATTCATTCGCACAATCTATTCTAATTCATTCGTACGATCCATTCTAATTCATTCGCACGATCCATTCTAATTCATTCGCACGATCCATTCTAATTCATTCGTACGATCCATTCTTACTCATTCGTACGATCCATTCTAATTCATTTGCACGAAGGTATCCATTCTAATTCATTCGCACGAATGTATCCTTTCTAATTCATTCGTACGATCCATTCTAATTCATTCGCACAATCTATTCTAATTCCTTCGTACGATCCATTCCAATTCATTCCCATGAATGTATCCATTCTAATTGATACGTACAATCCATTCTATTTCATTCGTATGATCCATTCTTACTCATTCGTACGATCCAATCTAATTCATTCATACGATCCATTCTACGATCCATTCTAATTCATTCGTACGTTCCATTCTAATTCATTAGCACGATCAATGCTAATTCATTTGTACAATCCATTCTATTTCATTCGTACGATCCATTCTTACTCATTCGTATGATCCATTCTAATTCATTCGCACGAATGTATCCATTCTAATTCATTCGTACAATCCATTCTTACTTATTCGTAATGAATTAGAATGGATACATTCGTGTAAAAGAATTAGAATGGATTGTATGAATGAATTAGAATGGATCGTGCAAATGAATTAGAATGGATCGTACGAATGAATTAGAATAGATTGTGCGAATGAATTAGAATGGATCGTAGGAATGAATTAGAATGGATACATTCATGCGAATGAATTAGAATTAGAATGAATTGGAATGGATCGTACGAATGAATTAGAGTGGATCGTACGAATGAATTAGAATGGATACATTCGTGCCAATGAATTAGAATGGATCTTACGAATGAGTAAGAATGGATCGTACGAATGAAATAGAATGGATTGTACGAATGAGATAGAATGGATCGTACGAATGAATTAGAATGGATACATTCATGCGAATGAATTAGAATGGATCATACGAATGAATTAGAATAGATTCATTCGTGCGAATGAATTAGAATGGATCGTACGAATGAGTAAGAATGGATCGTACGAATGAATTAGAATGGATTGAATTAGAATGATCGTACGAATGAATTAGAATGGATCGTTTGAATGAATTAGAATGGATCGTACTTATGAATTAGAATGGGTCATACGAATGAAATAGAATGGATCGTACGTAGGAATTAGAAAGGATCGTAGAAACGAATTAGAATGGATCGTATGAATGAAATAGAATAGATCGTACGAATGAATTAGAATGGATCATATGAATGAATTAGATTGGATCGTATGAATGAATTAGAATGGATTGTACGAATGAAATAGAATAGATCGTACGAATGAATTAGAATGGATCGTGCGAATGAATTAGAATGGGTCGTACGAATGAATTAGAATGGATACACGATCCAGATCCATTCTAATTCATTCGCACAATCTATTCTAATTCATTCGTAGGATCCATTCTAATTCATTACTACGATCCATTCTAATTCATTCATACGATCCATTCTAATTCATTTGTACGATCCATTCTAATTCATTCGCACGATCCATTCTAATTCATTCATATGATCCATTCTAATTCATTCGTATGTATCCATTCTAATTCATTCATACGATCCATTCTAATTCTACGATCCATTCTTACTCATTCGTATTATCCATTTTAATTCATTCACACGAATGTATCAACTCTAATTCATTCGTATGATCCATTCTAATTCATTCGCACGAATGTATCCATTCTAATTCATTCGTACGATCCATTCTAATTCATTCGTACGATCCATTCTAATTCATTCGTACGATCCATTCTAATTCCTTCGTATGATCCATTCTAATTCATTCGCACGAATGTATCCATTCTAATTCATTCGTACAATCCATTCTAATTCATTCGTACGATCCATTCTAATTCCTTCGTATGATCCATTCTAATTCATTCGCACGAATGTATCCATTCTAATTCATTCGTACAATCCATTCTAATTCATTCGTACGATCCATTCTAATTCCTTCGTATGATCCATTCTAATTCATTCGCACGAATGTATCCATTCTAATTCATTCGTACGATCCATTCTAATTCATTCGTACGATCCATTCTAAATCCTTCGTATGATCCATTCTAATTCATTCGTACGATCAATTCTAATTCATACGATCCATTCTAATTCATTCGCACAATCTATTCTAATTCATTCGTACGATCCATTCTAAATCATTCGCACGAATGTATCCATTCTAATTCATTCGTACGAACCATTCTAATTCATTCATACGATCCATTCTAATTCATTCACATGAATGTATCAATTCTAATTCATTCGTACGATCCATTCTAATTCATTCGCACAATTTATTCTAATTCATTTAGACGATCCATCCTAATTCATTCGCACGAATGTATGCATTCTAATTCATTCGTACAATCCATTCTATTTCATTCGTACGATCCATTCTTACTCATTCGTACGATCCATTCGTAGATCAATTCTAATTCATTCGTACGATCCATTCTAATTCATTCGCACAATCTATTCTAATTCATTCGTACGATCCATTCTAATTCATTCGCACGATCCATTCTAATTCATTCGTTCGATCCATTCTAATTCATTCGTACGATCCATTCTAATTCATTCGCACGATCCATTCTAATTCATGCATACGATCCAATCTAATTCATTCATACGATCCATTCTAATTCATTCGTATGAATGAAATAGAATGGATCATACTAATGAAATAGAATGGATCGTACGAAGGAATTAGAATGGATCGTATGAATGAATTAGAGTGGATACATTCGTGCGAATGAATTCGAATAGATCGTGCGAATGAATTAGAATGGATTGTACGAATGAATTAGAATGGATCGTACGAATGAAATAGAATGGATCGTACGAATGAATTAGAATGGATACATTCATGCAAAAGAAATAGAATGGATTGTATGAATGAATTAGAATGGATCGTGTGAATGAATTAGAATGGATCATACGAATGAATTAGAATGGATACATTCGTGCGAATGAATTAGAATGGATCGTGCGAATGAATTAGAATGGATCGTACGAATGAATTAGAATGGATCGTATGAATGAATTAGAATGGATCGTACGAATGAATTAGAATGGATCGTGCGAATGAATTAGAATGGATCGTGCGAATGAATTAGAATGGATCGTACGAATGAATTAGAATGGATCGTATGAATGAATTAGATTGGATCGTATTAATGAATTAGAATGGATCGTACGAATGAATTAGAATAGATCGTACGAATGAATTAGAATGGATACGAATGGATCGTACGAATGAGTAAGAATGGATCGTACGAATGAAATAGAATGGATTGTACGAATGAATTAGAATGGATACATTCGTGCGAATGAATTAGAATGGATCGTACGAATGAATTAGAGTGGATCGTATGAATGAATTAGAATGGATCGTGCGAATGAATTAGAATGGATCGTGCGAATGAATTAGAATGGATCGTGCGAATGAATTAGAATGGATCGTATGGATGAATTAGATTGGATCGTATTAATGAATTAGAATGGATCGTACGAATGAATTAGAATAGATCGTACGAATGAATTAGAATGGATACGAATGGATAGTACGAATGAGTAAGAATGGATCGTACGAATGAAATAGAATGGATTGTACGAATGAATTAGAATGGATACATTCGTGCGAATGAATTAGGATGGATCGTATGAATGAATTAGAATGGATCGTACGAATGAATTAGAATGGATTGAATTAGAATGAATCGTACGAATGAATTAGAATGAATCATACCGTACGAATGAATTAGAATGGATCATACGAAAGAATTAGAATGGATCGTACGAATGAATTAGAATGGATCGTACGAATGAATTAGAATGGATCGTACGAAGGAATTAGAATGGATCGTACGAAGGAATTAGAATGGATAGTACGAATGAATTAGAATGGATACCTTCGTGCAAATGAATTAGAATGGATCGTACGAATGAGTAAGAATGGATCGTACGAATGAAAAAGAATGGATCGTATGAATGAATTAGAATGGATCGTGCGAATGAATTAGAATGGATCGTGCGAATGAATTAGAATGGATCGTACGAATGAAATAGAATGGATTGTACGAATGAGATAGAATGGATCGTACGAATGAATTAGAATAGATTGTGCGAATGAATTAGAATGGATCGTACGAATGAATTAGAATGGATCGTACGAATGAATTAGAATGGATCGTACGCATGAATTAGAATGGATCGTATGAATGAATTAGAATGGATCGTGCGAATGAATTAGAATGGATCGTACGAATGAAATAGAATGGATACATTCGTGCGAATGAATTAGAATGGATCATATGAATGAATTAGAATGGATTGTTTGAGTGAATGCGAATGGATCGTGCGAATGAATTAGAATGGATTGTACGAATGAATTAGAATGGATCGTACGAATGAATTAGAATGGATACATTCGTGCGAATCCATTCTATTTCATTCGTACGATCTATTCTAATTCATTCGCACGATCCATTCTAATTCATTCATACGATCCATTCTAATTCATTCGTACGATCCATTCTAATTCATTCGTACGATCCGTTCTAATTCATTCGCACAATCTATTCTAATTCATTCGTACGATCCATTCTAATTCATTCGCACGATCCATTCTAATTCATTCATACGATCCATTCTATTTCATTCGTACGATCCATTCTTACTCATTCGTACGATCCATTCTAATTCATGTGCACGAAGGTATGCATTCTAATTCATTCGTACGATCCATTCTAATTCCTTCGTACGATCCATTCTAATTCATTCGTACGATCCATTCTAATTCATTCGTACGATCCATTCTAATTCCTTCGTATGATCCATTCTAATTCATTCGTACGGTATGATTCATTCTAATTCATTCGTACGATTCATTCTAATTCAATCCATTCTAATTCATTCGTACGATTCATTCTAATTCAATCCATTCTAATTCATTCGTACGATCCATTCTTACTCATTCGTACGATCCATTCTAATTCATTCACACGAATGAATCCATTCTAATTCATTCGTATGATCCATTCTAATTCATTCGCATGAATGTATCCATTCTAATTCATTCGTACGATCCATTCTATCTCATTAGTACGATCTATTCTAATTCATTCGTACGATCCATTCTAATTCATTCATACGATCCAATCTATTTCATTCGTACGATCCATTCTTACTCATTCGTACGATCCATTCTAATTCATTTGCACGAAGGTATCCATTCTAATTCATTCGTACTATCCATTCTATTTCCTTCGTACGATCCATTCTAATTCATTCGTACGATCCATTCTAATTCATTCGTACGATCCATTCAAATTCCTTCGTATAATCCATTCTAAATCATTCGTACAGTATGATTCATTCTAATTCATTCGTACGATTCATTCTAATTCAATCCATTCTAATTCATTCGTACGATCCATTCTAATTCATTCATACGATCCATTCTAATTCATTCGTACGATTCATTCTAATTCAATCCATTCTAATTCATTCGTACGATCCATTCTTACTCATTCGTACGATCCATTCTAATTCATTCGCACGAATGAATCCATTCTAATTCATTCGTATGATCCATTCTAATTCATTCGCATGAATGTATCCATTCTAATTCATTCGTACGATCCATTCTATCTCATTCGTATAATCCATTCTATTTCATTCGAACGATCCATTCTAATTCATTCGCACGATCCATTCTAATTCATTCGCATGATCCATTCTAATTCATTCGTACGATCGATTCTAATTCATTCGTACGATCCATTCTAATTTATTCGTATGATCCATTCTAATTCATTCGCACAATCTATTCTAATTCATTCGTACGAATGAATTCATTCGTACGATCCATTCTAATTCCTTCATACGATCCATATTCTAATTCATTCGTACGATCCATTCTAATTCATTCGCACGATCCATTCTAATTCATTCGTACGATCCATTCTAATTCATTCGTACGATCCATTCTAATTCATTCGTACGATCCATTCTAATTCATTCGCACAATCTATTCTAATTCATTCGTACTATGATTCATTCTAATTCATTCGTACGATTCATTCTAATTCAATCCATTCTAATTCCTTCGTACGATCCATTCTAATTCATTCGTACGATCCAATCTAATTCATTCGCACGATCCATTCTAATTCATTCGTACGATCCATTCTATTTCATTCATACGATCCATTCTAATTCATTCATACGATCCATTCTAATTCATTCGCACGATCCATTCTAATTCATTCGCATGATCCATTCTAATTCATTCGTACGATCGATTCTAATTCATTCATACGATCCATTCTAATTCATTCGCACGAATGTATCCATTCTAATTCATTTGTACGATCCATTCTAATTCATTCATACGATCCATCCTAATTCATTCGCACGAATGTATCCATTCTAATTCATTCGTACAATCCATTCTATTTCATTCGTACGATCCATTCTTACTCATTCGTACGATCCATTCGTATCCATTCTAATTCATTCGTACGATCTATTCTAATTCATTCGTACGATCCATTCTAATTTATTAATACGATCCAATCTAATTCATTTATACGATCCATTCTAATTCATTCGTACGATCCATTCTAATTTATTCGCACGATCCATTCTAATTCATTCGCACGATCCATTCTAATTCATTCATACGATCCATTATAATTCATTCGTACGATCCATTCTAATTCATTCATACGATCCATTCTAATTCATTCATATGATCCATTCTAATTCATTCGTACGGTATGATTCATTCTAATTCATTCGTACGATTCATTCTAATTCAATCCATTCTAATTCATTCGTACGATCCATTCTATTTCATTCGTACGATCCATTCTAATTCATTCATGCGATCCATTAGAATTCATTCGTACGATCCATTCTAATTCATTCGTACAATCCATTCTAATTCATTCGCACGATCCATTCGCATTCACTCAAACGATCCATTCTAATTCATTCATATGATCCATTCTAATTCATTCGCACGAATGTATCCATTCTAATTCATTCGTACGATCGATTCTAATTCATTCATACGATCCATTCTAATTCATTCGCACGAATGTATCCATTCCAATTCATTCGTACGATCAATTCTAATTCATTCGCACGATCTATTCGAGAATGGATCGTATTAATGAATTAGAATGGATCGTGCGAATGAATTAGAATGGATCGTACGAATGAGTAAGAATGGATCGTGCGAATGAATTAGAATGGATCATATGAATGAATTAGAATGGATCGTATGAATGAATTAGAATGGATCGTACGAATGAATTCGAATGGATCGTACGAATGAATTAGAATGGATCGTTTGAGTGAATGCGAATGGATCGTGCGAATGGATTAGAATGGATTGTACGAAGGAATTAGAATGGATCGTACGAATGAATTAGAATGGATACATTCGTGCGAATCCATTCTATTTCATTCTAATTCATTCGTACGATCCATTCTAATTCATTCGTGTGAATGAATTAGAATGGATCATACGAATGAGTAAGAATGGATCGTACGAATGAAATAGAATGGATTGTACGAATGAATTAGAATGGATCGTACGAATGAATTAGAATAGATTGTATGAATGAATTAGAATGGATACATTCGTGCGAATGAATTAGAATGGATCGTACGAATGAATTAGAATAGATAGTGCGAATGAATTAGAATGGATCATACGAATGAATTAGAATAGATTGTGCGAATGAATTAGAATGGATCGTATGAATGAATTAGATTATGATCCATATTATTTCATTCGTATGATCCATTCTAATTCCTTCGTACAATCTAATTCATTCATACGATCCATTCTAATTCATTCGCACGAATGTATCCATTCAAATTCATTCGTACGATCCATTCTAATTCATTCGCACGATCCATTCTAATTCATTCGTACGATCCATTCTAATTCATTTATACGATCCAATCTAATTCATTCATACAATCCATTCTAATTCATTTGCACGAATTTATCCATTCTAATTCATTCGTACGATCCATTCTAATTCATTCGCACAATCTATTCTAATTCATTCGCACAATCTATTCTAATTCATTCGTACGATCCATTCGAATTCATTCGTACGATCCATTCTAATTCATTCGTACGATTCATTCTAATTCAATCCATTCTAATTCATTCGTACGATCCATTCTTACTCATTCGTACGATCCATTCTAATTCATTCGCACGAATGAATCCATTCTAATTCATTCGTATGATCCATTCTAATTCATTCGCATGAATGTATCTATTCTAATTCATTCGTACGATCCATTCTAATTCATAAGTACGATCCATTCTAATTCATTCAAACGATCCATTCTAATTCATTCGTACGATCCATTCTAATTCATTCGCACGATCCATTCTAATTCATTCGCACGATCCATTCTAATTCATTTGTACGAATGTAGCCACTCTAATTCATTCGTACGATTCATTCTAATTCAATCCATTCTAATTCATTCGTACGATCCATTCTTACTCATTCGTACGATCCATTCTAATTCATTCGCACGAATGAATCCATTCTAATTCATTCGTATGATCCATTCTAATTCATTCGCATGAATGTATCCATTCTAATTCATTCGTACGATCCATTCTATCTCATTCGTACAATCCATTCTATTTCATTCGTACGATCCATTCTAATTCATTCGCACGATCCATTATAATTCATTCGCATGATCCATTCTAATTCATTTATACGATCGATTCTAATTCATTCATACGATCCATTCTAATTCATTCGCACGAATGTATCCATTCTAATTCATTCATACGATCCATTCTAATTCATTCGTACGATCCATTCTTACTCATTCGTACGATCCATTCTAATTCATTCATACGATCCAATCTAATTCATTCATACGATCCATTCTAATTCATTCGCACAATCTATTCTAATTCATTCATATGATCCATTCTAATTTATTCGCACGATCCATTCTAATTCATTCATACGATCCATTCTAATTCATTCATATGATCCATTCTAATTCATTCGCACGATCCATTCTTACTCATTCGTACGATCCATTCTAATTCATTCGTACTATCCATTCTAATTCATTCATACGATCCATTCTATTTAATTCGTACGATCCATTCTTACTCATTCGTACGATCCATTCTAATTCATTTGCACGAAGGTATCCATTCTAATTCATTCGTACTATCCATTCTAATTCCTTCGTACGATCCATTCTAATTCCTTCGTATAATCCATTCTAATTCATTCGTACGATCCATTCTAATTCATTCGTACGATCCATTCTAATTCATTCGCACGATCCATTCTAATTCATTCGCACGATCCATACTAATTCATTAGCACGATCCATTCTAATTCATTCGTACGATCCATTCTAATTCATTTATACGATCAATCTAATTCATTCATACGATCCATTCTAATTCTTTCACACGAATGTATCCATTCTAATTCATTCTAATTCAATCCATTCTAATTCATTCGTACGATCCATTCTAATTCATTCGTACAATCCATTCTAATTCATTCGCACGATCCATTCGCATTCACTCAAACGATCCATTCTAATTCATTCATATGATCCATTCTAATTCATTCGCACGAATGTATCCATTCTAATTCATTCATACGATTCATTCTAATTCATTCGCACGAATGTATCCATTCCAATTCATTCGTACGATCCATTCTAATTCATTCGCACAATCTATTCTAATTCATTCGTACAGTCAATTCTAATTCACTCATACGATCCATTCTAATTCATTCATACGATCCATTCTAATTCATTCGCATGAATGTATCCATTCTAATTCATTCGTACGATCCATTCTAATTCATTTGCACAATCTATTCTAATTCATTCGTGCGAATGAATCCATTCTAATTCATTCGTACGATTCATTCTAATTCAATCCATTCTAATTTATTCGTACGATCCATTCTTACTCATTCGTACGATCCATTCTAATTCATTCGCACGAATGAATCCATTCTAATTCATTCGTATGATCCATTCTAATTCATTCGCATGAATGTATCCATTCTAATTCATTCGTACGATCTATTCTAATTCATTCGTATAATCCATTCTATTTCATTCGTACGATCCATTCTTACTCATTCGTACGATCCATTCGTATCCATTCTAATTCATTCGTACGATCTATTCTAATTCATTCATACGATCCATTCTAATTCATTAATACGATCCAATCTAATTCATTCATACGATCCATTCTAATTGATTCGTACGATCTATTCTAATTCATTCGCACGATCCATTCTAATTCATTCGCACGATCCATTCTAATTCATTCATACGATCCATTCTAATTCATTCGTACGATCCATTCTAATGGATACATTCGTGCGAATGAATTAGAATGGATCGTATGAATGAATTAGATTGGATCGTATGCATGAATTAGAATGGATCGTGCGAATGAATTAGAATGGATCGTACGAATGAATTAGAATGGATACATTCGTGGGAAAGAATTAGAATGGATCGTACGAATGAATTAGAATGGATCGTATGAATGAATTAGAATGGATCGTGCGAATGAATTAGAATAGATACGAATGGATCGTACGAATGAGTAAGAATGGATCGTACGAATGAAATAGAATGGATTGTACGAAGGAATTAGAATGGATACATTCGTGCGAATGAATTAGGATGGATCGTATGAATGAATTAGAATAGATTGTGCGAATGAATTAGAATGGATCGTACGAATGAATTAGAATGGATACATTCATGCGAATGAATTAGAATGGATCGTATGAATGAATTAGAATGGATCGTATGAGTGAATTAGAATGGATACGAAGGAATTAGAATGGATTGTACGAATGAATTAGAATGGATACATTCGTGCGAATGAATTAGAATGGATCGTATGAATGAATTAGAATCGATCGTACGAATGAATTAGAATGGATCATGCGAATGAATTAGAATGGATCGTGCTAATGAATTAGAATGGATCGTACAAATGAAATAGAATGGATTGTACGAATGAGATAGAATGGATCGTACGAATGAATTAGAATGGATAATTCATGCGAATGAATTAGAATGGATCATACGAATGAATTAGAATGGATCCATTCGTGCGAATGAATTAGAATGGATCGTACGAATGAGTAAGAATGGATCGTACGAATGAATTAGAATGGATTGAATTAGAATGAATCGTACGAATGAATTAGAATGGATTGTACGAATGAATTAGAATGGATCGTACGAATGAATTAGAATGGATTGAATTAGAATGAATCGTACGAATGAATTAGAATGAATCATACCGTACGAATGAATTAGAATGGATCATACGAAGGAATTAGAATGGATCGTGCGAATAAATTAGAATGGAACGTATGAATGAATTAGAATAGATTGTGCGAATGGATAAGAATGGATCATACGATTGAGTAAGAATGGATTGTACGAATGAAATAGAATAGATCGTACGAATGAATTAGAATGGATCATGCTAATGAATTAGAATTGATCGTACGAATGAATTAGAATAGATTGTGCGAATGAATTAGAATGGATCGTACGAATGAATTGGAATGGATACATTCGTGCGAATGAATTAGAATGGATCGTATGAATGAATTAGAGTGGATACATTCGTACAAATGAATTAGAATGGATCATACGAATGAATTAGAATGGATACATTCCTGCGAATGAATTAGAATGGATCATATGAATGAATTAGAATGGATCGTTTGAGTGAATGCGAATGGATCGTGCGAATGAATTAGAATGGATTGTACGAATGAATTAGAATGGATCGTACGAATGAATTAGAATGGATACATTCGTGCGAATCCATTCTATTTCATTCGTACGATCCATTCTAATTCATTCGCACGATCCATTCTAATTCATTCATACGATCCATTCTAATTCATTCGTACGATCCATTCTAATTCATTCGTACGATCCATTCTAATTCATTCGCACAATCTATTCTAATTCATTCGTACGATCCATTCTAATTCATTCGCACGATCCATTCTAATTCATTCATACGATCCATTCTATTTCACTCAAACGATCCATTCTAATTCATTCATATGATCCATTCTAATTCTTTTGCACGAATGTATCCATTCTAATTCATTCGTTCGTTCCATTCTATTTCATTCGTACGATCCATTCTAATTCATTCGCACGATCCATTCTAATTCATGCATACGATGAGTAAGAATGGATCGTACGAATGAATTAGAATTGATTGAATTAGAATGAATCGTACGAATGAATTAGAATGGATACATTCGTGCAAAAGAATTAGAATGGATCATATGAATGAATTAGAATGGATCGTTTGAGTGAAATAGAATGGATCGTATGAATGAATTAGAATGGATCGTTTGAATGAATTAGAATGGATTGTGTGAATGAATTAGAATAGATTGTGTGAATGAATTAGAATGGATCGTACGAATGAATTTGAATGGATCGTACGAATGAATTAGAATGGATCGTATGAGTGAAGTAGAATGGATCGTACGAATGAATTAGAATGGATCGTACGAAGGAATTAGAATGGATCGTACGAAGGAATTAGAATGGATCATGCTAATGAATCGTACGAATGTATTCGCACGAATGTATTAGAATGGATTAGAATGGATTCGCACGAATGTATCCATTCTAATTCATTCGTACGATCCATTCTAATTCATTCGTACAATCCATTCTAATTCATTCGCACGATCCATTCACATTCACTCAAACGATCCATTCTAATTCATTCATATGATCCATTCTAATTCATTCATACGATCCATTCTAATTCATTCATACGATCCATTCAATCCATTCTAATTCAATCCACTCTATTTCATTCGCACAATCTATTCTAATTCATTCATACGATCCATTCTAATTTATTCGCACGATCCATTCTAATTCATTCATACGATCCATTCTAATTCATTCATACGATCCATTCTAATTTCTTCGTATGATCTATTCTAATTCCTTCGTACGATCCATTCTAATTCATTCATACGATCTATTCTAATTCTTTCGCACGAATGTATCCCTTCTAATTCATTCGTACGATCCATTCTAATTCCTTCGTACGATCCATATTCTAATTCATTCGTACGATCCATTCTAATTTATTCGTACAATCCATTCTAATTCATTCGCACGAATGTATATATTCTAATTCATTCGTACGATCCATTCTACGAATTAGAATGGATCGTATGAATGAATTAGAATGGATCGTGCGAATAAATTAGAATGGATCGTATGAATGAATTAGAATAGATTGTGCGAATGAATTAGAATGGATCGTACGAATGAATTAGAATGGATACATTCGTGCGAATGAATTAGAATGGGTCATACGAATAAATTAGAATGGGTCATATGAATGAATTAGAATGGATCGTACGAATGAATTAGAATGGATACATTCATGCGAATGAATTAGAATGGATCATACGAATGAATTAGAATGGATTCATTCGTGCGAATGAATTAGAATGGATCGTACGAATGAGTAAGAATGGATCGTACGAATGAATTAGAATGGATTGAATTAGAATGAATCGTACGAATGAATTAGAATGGATCGTACGAATGAATTAGAATGGATCGTACGAATGAAATAGAATGGATCGTATGAATGAATTAGAATAGATCGTGCGAATAAATTAGAATGGATCGTACGAATGAATTTGAATAGATTGTGCGAATGAATTAGAATGGATCGTGCGAATGAATTAGAATGGATCGTACGAATGAATTAGAATAGATTGTGCGAATGAATTAGAATGGATCGTGCGAATGAATTAGAATGGATCGTACGAATGAATTAGAATAGATCGTATGAATGAATTAGAATGGATCGTGCGAATGAATTAGAATGGATCGTACGAATGAATTAGAATGGATTCGCACGAATGTATCCATTCTAATTCATTCGTACAATCCATTTTAATTCATTCGTACAATCCATTCTAATTCATTCGCACGATCCATTCGCATTCACTCAAACGATCCATTCTAATTCATTCATATGATCCATTCTAATTCATTCGTACGATCCATTCTAATTCATTCGTACGATCCATTCTAATTCATTCGCACAATCTATTCTAATTCATTCGTACGATCCATTCTTATTCATTCGCACGATCCATTCTAATTCATTCGTACGATCCATATTCTAATTCATTCGCACGATCCATTCTAATTCGAACCATTCTAATTCGAACCATTCTAATTCATTCGTACGATCCATTCTAATTCATTCGTACGATCCATTCTAATTCATTCGTACGATTCATTCTAATTCAATCCATTCTAATTCATTCGTACGATCCATTAGAATGAATTAGAATGGATCGAACGAATGAATTAGAATGGATCGTACGAATGAATTAGAATGGTTCGAATTAGAATGGATCGTGCGAATGGATCCATTCTAATTCATTCGTACGAATGGATCCATTCTAATTCATTCGTACGATCCATTCTAATTCATTCGCACGAATGAATCCATTCTAATTCATTCGTATGATCCATTCTAATTCATTAGCATGAATGTATCCATTCTAATTCATTCGTACGATCCATTCTATCTCATTCGTACAATCCATTCTATTTCATTCGCAAAATCTATTCTAATTCATTCATACGATCCATTCTAATTTATTCGCGCGATCCATTCTAATTCATTCATACGATCCATTCTAATTCATTCATACGATTCATTCTAATTCATTCGTACGATCCATTCTAATTCATTCATACGATCCATTCTAATTCATTCGTACGATCCATTCTAATTCATTCGTACGATCTATTCTAATTCCTTCGTACGATCCATATGCTAATTCATTCGTACGATCCATTCTAATTCATTCACACGATCCATTCTAATTTATTCATACGATCCATTCTAATTCATTCGTACGATCCATTCCAATTCATTCGTATGATCCATTCTAATTCATTCGCACAATCTATTCTAATTCATTCGTACGATCCATTCTAATTCATTCGCACGATCCATTCTAATTCATTCGTACGATCAATTCTAATTCATTCGCACGAATGTATCCATTCTAATTCATTCGTACGATCTATTCTAATTCATTTGTACGAATGTATCCACTCTAATTCATTCGTATGATCCATTCTAATTCATTCGCACGAATGTATCCATTCTAATTCATTCGTACGATCCATTCTAATTCATTCGTACGATCCATTCTAATTCATTCGTACGATCCATTCTAATTCCTTCGTATGATCCATTCTAATTCATTCGTACAAATGTATCCATTCTAATTCATTCGTACGATCCATTCTAATTCATTCGTACGATCCATTCTAATTCCTTCGTATGATCCATTCTAATTCATTCGCACGAATTTATCCATTCTAATTCATTCGTAAGATCCATTCTAATTCATTCGTACAATCCATTCTAAATCCTTCGTATGATCCATTCTAATTCATTCGTACGATCAATTCTAATTCATACGATCCATTCTAATTCATTCGCACAATCTATTCTAATTCATTCGTACGATCCATTCTAATTCATTCGTACGATCCATTCTAATTCATTCGTACGATCCATTCTATTTCATTCATACGATCCATTTTAATTCATTCGCACGATCCATTCTAATTCATTCATACGATCCATTCTAATTCATTCGTACGATCCATTCTAATTTCTTCGTATGATCTATTCTAATTCCTTCGTATGATCTATTCTAATTCCTTCGTACGATCCATTCAAATTCATTCGCACGAATCCATCCATTCTAATTCATTTAGAATGGATTATACAAATGAGATAGAATGGATCGTACGAATGAATTAGAATGGATACATTCATGCGAATGAATTAGAATGGATCATACGAATGAATTAGAATGGATTCATTCATGCGAATGAATTAGAATGGATCGTACGAATGAGTAAGAATGGATCGTACGAATGAATTAGAATGGATTGAATTAGAATGAATCGTACGAATGAATTAGAATGGATCGTACGAATGAATTGGAATGGATACATTCGTGCGAATGAATTAGAATGGATCGTATGAATGAATTAGAGTGGATACATTTGTACAAATGAATTAGAATGGATCGTACGAATGAATTAGAATGGATACATTCGTGCGAATGAATTAGAATGGATCATATGAATGAATTAGAATGGATCGTTTGGGTGAATGCGAATGGATCGTGCGAATGAATTAGAATGGATTGTACGAATGAATTAGAATGGATCGTACGAATGAATTAGAATGGATACATTCGTGCGAATGAATTAGAATGGATCATATGAATGAATTAGAATGAATCGTACAAATGAATTAGAATGGATCATACGAATGAATTAGAATTGATCGTACGAATGAATTAGAATGGATTGAATTAGAATGAATCGTACGAATGAATTTGAATGAATCATACCGTACGAATGAATTAGAATGGATCGTACGAATGAATTAGAATGGATCGTACGAATGAATTAGAAAAGATACATTCGAATTCATTCGTACGATCCATTCTAATTCCTTCGTACGATCCATATTCTAATTCATTCGCACGATCCATTCTAATTCATTCGTACGATCCATTCTTACTCATCGTATGCATGAATTAGAATGGATCGTGCGAATGAATTAGAATGGATCGTACGAATGAATTAAAATGGATCGAACGAACGAATTAGAATGGATGCATTCGTGCAAAAGAATTAGAATGGATTGTATGAATGAATTAGAATGGATCGTGCGAATGAATTAGAATGGATCGTACGAATGAATTAGAATAGATATATTCGTGCGAGAGAATAAGAATAGATCGTATGAATGAATTAGAATGGATCGTATGAATGAAATAGAATGGATCGTAGGAATGAATTAGAATGGATCGTACGAAGGAATTAGAATGGATCGTACGAATGAATTCGAATGTATCCTTTCTAATTCATTCGTACGATCCATTCTAATTCTTTCGTACGATCCATTCAAATTCATTCGCACGAATCTATCCATTCTAATTCATTCGTACGATCTGTTCTAATTCATTCGCACGATCCATTCTAATTCATTAATACGATCCAATCTAATTCCTTCGTATGATCCATTCTAATTCATTCGTACGATTCATTCTAATTCAATCCATTCTAATTCATTCGTACGATCCATTCTTACTCATTCGTACGATCCATTCTAATTCATTCGCATGAATGAATCCATTCTAATTCATTCGTACGATTCATTCTAATTCATTCGCACGAATGAATCCATTCTAATTCATTCGTACGTAATTCAATTCATTCGTACGATCCATTCGAATTAGAATGAATCATACGAATGAATTAGAATGAATCATACCGTACGAATGAATTAGAATGGATCATACGAAGGAATTAGAATGGATCGTACGAATGAATTAGAATGGATCGTACGAATGAATTAGAATGGATCGTATGAATGAATTAGAATGGATCGTATGAATGAATTAGAATGGATCGTGCGAATGAATTAGAATGGATCGTACGAAAGAAATAGAATGGATTCGCACGAATGTATCCATTCTAATTCATTCGTACGGTCCATTCTAATTTATTCGTACAATCCATTCTAATTCATTCGCACGATCCATTCGCATTCACTCAAACGACCCATTCTAATTCATAAGTACGATCCATTCTAATTCATTCAAACAATCCATTCTAATTCATTCGTACGATCCATTCTAATTCATTCGCACGAATGTATCCATTCTAATTCATTCGTACGATCCATTCTAATTCATTTGTACGAATGTATCCATTCTAATTCATTCGTACAATCCATTCTAATTCATTTGTACGAATGTATCCTTTCTAATTCATTCGTACGATCCATTCTAATTCATTCGCACAATCTATTCTAATTCATTAGTACGATCCATTCTAATTTATTCATACGATCCATTCTAATTCATTCGTATGATCCATTCTAATTCATTCGTACGATCCATTCTAATTCATTCGCACAATCTATTCTAATACATTCGTACGATCCATTCTAATTCATTCGCACGATCTATTCTAATTCATTCATACGATCCATTCTAATTCATTCGCACGAATGTATCCATTCTAATTCATTCGTACGATCCATTCTAATTCATTCGCACAATCTATTCTAATTCATTCATACGATCCATTCTAATTTATTCGCACGATCCATTCCAATTCATTCATACGATCCATTCTAATTCATTCATATGATCCATTCTAATTCATTCGCACGATCCATTCTTACTCATTCGTACGATCCATTCTAATTCATTCGCCCGATCCATTCTAATTCATTAATACGATCCATTCTAATTCATTCGCACGATCCATTCTAATTCATTCATATGATCCATTCTAATTCATTCGCACGATCCATTCTTACTCATTCGTACGATCCATTCTAATTCATTCGCACGATCCATTCTAATTCATTCATACAATCCATTCTAATTCTTTTGCACGAATGTATCCATTCTAATTCATTCGTTCGATCCATTCTAATTCATTCGTACGATCCATTCTAATTCATTCGCACGATCCATTCTAATTAATGCATATGATTCAATCTAATTCATTCATACGATCCATTCTAATTCATTCGCACGAATGTATCCATTCTAATTCATTCGTACATGTATGAATGAATTAGAATGGATCGTACGAATGAAATAGAGTTGATACATTCGTGCGAATGAATTAGAATGGATCGTACGAATGAATTAGATTGGATCGTATGAATGAATTATAATGGATCATGCGAATGAATTAGAATAGATCATACGAATGAATTAGAATGGATCGTACGAATGAATTAGAATGGATACATTCGTGCAAAAGAATTATAATGGATTGTATGAATGAATTAGAATGGATCGTGCGAATGAATTAGAATGGATGCATTCGTGCGAATGAATTAGAATGGATCGTATGAATGAATTAGATTGGAACGTATGAATGAATTAGAATGGATCGTATGAATGAATTAGAATGGATCATACGAATGAATTAGAATGGATCGTACGAATGAAATTGAATGGATCGTACGAATGAAATAGAATGGATCGTACGAATGAGTAAGAATGGATCGTACGAATGAATTAGAATGGATTGAATTAGAATGAATCGTACGAATGAATTAGAATGGATCGTACGAATGAATTAGAATGGATTGAATTAGAATGAATCGTACGAATGAATTAGAATGAATCATACCGTACGAATGAATTAGAATGGATCATACGAAAGAATTAGAATGGATCGTACGAATGAATTAGAATAGATCGTACGAATGAATTAGAATGGATCGTACTTAGGAATTAGAATGGATCGTACGAAGGAATTAGAATGGATAGTACGAATGAATTAGAATGGATACCTTCGTGCAAATGAATTAGAATGGATCGTACGAATGAGTAAGAATGGCTCGTACGAATGAAATAGAATGGATCGTATGAATGAATTAGAATGGATCGTAAGAATGAATTAGAATGGATCGTACGAATGAATTAGAATAGATTGTGCGAATGAATTAGAATGGATCGTACGAATGAATTAGAATGGATCGTACGAATGAATTAGAATGGATCGTATGAATGAATTAGAATGGATCGTGCGAATGAATTAGAATGGATCGTACGAATGAAATAGAATGGATTCGCACGAATGTATCCATTCTAATTCATTCGTACGATCCATTCTAATTCATTCGTACAATCCATACTAATTCATTCGCACGATCCATTCTAATTCATTCATACGATCCATTCTAATTCATTCGTACGATCCATTCTAATTCACTCGCACGAATGTATCCATTCTAATTCATTCGTACGATCCATTCTAATTCATTTGTACGAATGTATCCACTCTAATTCATTCGTATGATCCATTCTAATTCATTCGCACGAATGTATCCATTCTAATTCATTCGTACGATCCATTCTAATTCATTCGTACGATCCATTCTAATTCATTCGTACGATCCATTCTAATTCCTTCGTATGATCCATTCTAATTCATTCGCACGAATGTATCCATTCTAATTCATTCGTACGATACATTTTAATTCATTCATACGATCCATTCTAATTCCTTCGTATGATCCATTCTAATTCATTCGCACGAATGTATCCATTCTAATTCATTCGTACGATCCATTCTAATTCATTCGTACGATCTATTCTAAATCCTTCGTATGACCCATTCTAATTCATTCGTACGATCAATTCTAATTCATACGATCCATTCTAATTCATTCGCACAATCTATTCTAATTCATTCGTACGATCAATTCTAAATCATTCGCACGAATGTATCCATTCTAATTCATTCGTACGATCCATTCTAATTCATTTATACGATCTAATCTAATTCATTCATACAATCCATTCTAATTCATTCATACGATCGTACGAATGAAATAGAATGGATCGTACGAATGAATTAGAATAGATTGTGCGAATGGATTAGAATGGATCGTATGAATGAATTAGAATGGATCGTGCGAATGAATTAGAATGGATCGTGCGAATGAATTAGAATGGATCGTACGAATGAATTAGAATGGATCGTATGAATGAATTAGATTGGATCGTATTAATGAATTAGAATGGATCGTACGAATGAATTAGAATAGATCGTACGAATGAATTAGAATGGATACGAATGGATCGTACGAATGAGTAAGAATGGATCGTACGAATGAAATAGAATGGATTGTACGAATGAATTAGAATGGATACATTCGTGCGAATGAATTAGGATGGATCGTATGAATGAATTAGAATAGATTGTGCGAATGAATTAGAATGGATCGTACGAATGAATTAGAATGGATACATTCATGCGAATAAATTAGAATGGATCGTATGAATGAATTAGAATGGATCGTATGAGTGAATTAGAATGGATACGAAGGAATTAGAATGGATCGTACGAAAGAATTAGAATGGAGAATGGATCGTGCGAATGAATTAGAATGGATCTTGCGATAAGAATGGATCGTACGAATGAAATAGAATAGATCGTACGGATAAATGAATTTGGATCGTGCTAATGAATTAGAATGGATCGTACGAATGAATTAGAATGGATCGTACTAATGAATTAGAATAGATTGTGCGAATGAATTAGAATGGATCGTACAAATGAATTAGAAAGAATATATTCATGCGAATGAATTAGAATAGATCGTATGAATGAATTAGATTGGATCGTATTAATGAATTAGAATAGATCGTGCGAATGAATTAGAATGGATCGTACGAATGAATTAGAATGGATAGATTCGTGCGAATGAATTTGAATGGATCGTATGAGTGTGAATGAATTAGAATGGATCGTGCGAATGAATTAGAATGGATCGTACGAATGAGTAAGAATGGATCGTGCGAATGAATTAGAATGGATCATATGAATGAATTAGAATGGATCGTATGAATAAATTAGAATGGATCGTGCGAATAAATTAGAATGGATCGTATGAATGAATTAGAATAGATTGTGTGAATAAATTAGAATGGATCGTACGAATGAATTAGAATGGATACATTCGTGCGAATGAATTAGAATGGATCGTATGAATGAATTAGAATCGATCGTACGAATGAATTAGAATGGATCATGCGAATGAATTAGAATGGATCGTGCGAATGAATTAGAATGGATCGTACGAATGAAATAGAATGGATCGTACGAATGAAATAGAATGGATCGTACGAATGAGATAGAATGGATCGTACGAATGAATTAGAATGGATACATTCATGCGAATGAATTAGAATGGATCATACGAATGAATTAGAATGGATTCATTCGTGCGAATGAATTAGAATGGATCGTACGAATGAGTAAGAATGGATCGTACGAATGAATTAGAATGGATTGAATTAGAATGAATCGTACGAATGAATTAGAATGGATCGTACGAATGAATTAGAATGGATCGTACGAATGAATTAGAATGGATTGAATTAGAATGAATCGTACGAATGAATTAGAATGAATCATACCGTACGAATGAATTAGAATGGATCATATGAAGGAATTAGAATGGATCGTACGAATGAATTAGAATGGATCGTACGAATGAATTAGAATGGATCGTACGAATGAATTAGAATGGATCATACGTAGGAATTTGAATGGATCGTACGAAAGAATTAGAATGGATAGTACAAATGAATTAGAATGGATACCTTCGTGCAAATGAATTAGAATGGATCGTACGAATGAGTAAGAATGGATCGTACGAATGAAATAGAATGGATCGTATGAATGAATTAGAATGGATCGTGCAAATGAATTAGAATGGATCGTATGAATGAATTAGAATAGATTGTGCAAATGAATTAGAATGGATCGTACGAATGAATTAGAATGGATCGTACGAATGAATTAGAATGGATCGTACGAATGAATAAGAATGGATCGTGCGAATGAATTAGAATGGATCGTACGAATGAAATAGAATGGATTCGCACGAATGTATCCATTCTAATTCATTCGTACAATCCATTCTAATTCATTCGTACAATCCATTCTAATTCATTCGCACGATCCATTCGCATTCACTCAAATGATCCATTCTAATTCATTCATATGATCCATTCTAATTCATTCGCACGAATGTATCCATTCTAATTCATTCGTACGATCCATTCTAATTCATTTGTATGAATGTATCCACTCTAATTCATTCATACGATCCATGCTAATTCATTCGCACGAATGTATCCATTCCAATACATTCGTACGATCCATTCTAATTCATTCGCACAATCTATTCTAATTCAGTCGTACGATCAATTCTAATTCATTAGCATGATCCATTCTAATTCATTCGTACGATCTATTCTATTTCATTCGTACAATCCATTCTTACTCAATCGTATGATCCATTCTAATCCATTCGGACAATCTATTCTAATTCATTCGTACGATCCATTCTATTTCATTCGTACGATCCATTCTAATTCATACGATCCATTCTATTTCATTCATACGATCCATTTTAATTCATTCGCACGATCCATTCTAATTCATTCATACGATCCATTCTAATTCATTCGTACGATCTATTCTAATTTCTTCGTATGATCTATTCTAATTCCTTCGTACGATCCATTCTAATTCCTTCGTACGATCCATTCAAATTCATTCGCACGAATCTATCCATTCTAATTCATTCGTACGATCCATTCTAATTCATTCACACGATCCATTCTAATTCATTAATACGATCCAATCTAATTCATTCATACGATCTATTCTAATTCATTCGCACGAATATATCCTTTCTAATTCATTCGTACGATCCATTCTAATTCATTCGCACAATCTATTCTAATTCATTAGTACGATCCATTCTAATTCATTCGTACGATCCATTCTAATTCATTAGCACGATCCAAATTCATTTATCTGTACGATCTATTCTATTTCATTCGTACGATCCATTCTTATCGCACGATCCATTCTCCATTCTAATTCCTTCGTACGATCCATTCTAATTCCTTCGTATCCATTCTAATTCACTCATACGATCCATTCTAATTCATTCATACGATCCATTCTAATTCATTCGCATGAATGTATCCATTCTAATTCATTCGTACGATCCATTCTAATTCATTCGCACAATCTATTTTAATTCATTCATACGATCCATCCTAATTCATTCGCACGAATGTATCCATTCTAATTCATTCGTACAATCCATTCTATTTCATTCGTACGATCCATTCTTACTCATTCGTACGATCCATTCGTATCCATTCTAATTCATTCGTACGATCTATTCTAATTCATTCGTACGATCCATTCTAATTCATTAATACGATCCAATCTAATTCATTCATACGATCCATTCTAATTCATTCGTACGATCCATTCTAATTCATTCGCACGATCCATTCTAATTCATTCGCACGATCCATTCTAATTCATTCATACGATCCATTCTAATTCATTCGTACGATCCATTCTAATTCATTTGCACGATCCATTCTAATTCATTCGCACGAATGTATCCATTCTAATTCATTCGTATGATCCATTCTAATTCATTCACACGATCCATTCAAATTCATTCATACAATCCATTCTATTTCTTTTGCACAAATTTATCCATTCTAATTCATTCGTACGATCCATTCTATTTCATTCGTACAATCCATTCTAATTCATTCGTACAATCCATTCTAATTCATTCGCACGATCTATTCGAATTCATTCGCACGAATGTATCCACTCTAATTCATTCATACGATCCATTCTAATTCCTTCGTACGATCCATTCTATTTCATTCGTATGATCCATTCTATTTCATTCATATAATCCATTCTAATTCATTCGCACGATCCATTCTAATTCATTCATACGATCCATTCTAATTCATTCGTATGATCCATTCTAATTCATTCGTTCGATCCATTCTAATTTATTCGCACGATCCATTCTATTTCATTCATACGATCTATTCTTACTCATTCGTACGATCCATTCTAATTCATTCGCACGATCCATTCTAATTCATCCGTACGATCCATTCTATTTCATTCGTACGATCCATTCTTACTCATTCGTACGATCCATTCAAATTCATTCGCACGAATCTATCCATTCTAATTCATTCGTACGATCCATTCTAATTCATTCGCACAATCTATTCTAATTCATTCATACGATCCATCCTAATTCATTCGCACGAATGTATCCATTCTAATTCATTCGTACAATCCATTATATTTCATTCGTACGATCCATTCTTACTCATTCGTACGATCCATTCGTATCCATTCTAATTCATTCGTACGATCTATTCTAATTCATTCGTACGATCCATTCTAATTCATTAATACGATCCAATCTAATTCATTCATACGATCCATTCTAATTCATTCGTACGATCCATTCTAATTCATTAGAATAGATCGTATGAATGAATAAGATTGGATCGTGCGATAAGAATGGATCGTACGAATGAAATAGAATAGATCGTACGGATAAATGAATTTGGATCATGCTAATGAATTAGAATGGATCGTACGAATGAATTAGAATGGATCGTACTAATGAATTAGAATAGATTGTGCGAATGAATTAGAATGGATCGTACGAATGAATTAGAAAGGATATATTCGTGCGAATGAATTAGAATAGATCGTATGAATGAATTAGATTGGATCGTATTAATGAATTAGAATGGATCGTGCGAATGAATTAGAATGGATCGTACGAATGAATTAGAATGGATAGATTCGTGCGAATGAATTTGAATGGATCGTACGAAGGAATTAGAATGGATCGTACGAAGGAATTAGAATAGATCATACGAAGAAATTAGAATGGATCGTACGAATGAATTAGAATGGATCGTATGAATGAATTAGAATGGATCGTGCGAATGAATTCAAATGGATCGTATGAATGAAATAGAATGGATCGTATGAATTAGAATGGATCGTACGAATGAAATAGAATGGATCGTACGAATGAATTAGAATAGATTGTGCGAATGGATTAGAATGGATCATACGATTGAGTAAGAATGGATTGTACGAATGAAAAAGAATAGATCGTACGAATGAATTAGAATGGATCATGCTAATGAATTAGAATAGATCGTACGAATGAATTAGAATAGATTGTGCTAATGAATTAGAATGGATCGTACGAATGAATTGGAATGGATACATTCGTGCGAATGAATTAGAATGGATCGTATGAATGAATTAGAGTGGATACATTCGTACAAATGAATTAGAATGGATCGTACGAATGAATTAGAATGGATACATTCGTGCGAATGAATTAGAATGGATCATATGAATGAATTAGAATGGATCGTTTGAGTGAATGCGAATAGATCGTGCGAATGAATTAGAATGGATTGTACGAATGAATTAGAATGGATCGTACGAATGAATTAGAATGGATACATTCATGCGAATCCATTCTATTTCATTCGTACGATCCATTCTAATTCATTCGCACGATCCATTCTAATTCATTCATACGATCCATTCTAATTCATTCGTACGATCCATTCTAATTCATTCGTACGATCCATTCTAATTCATTCGTACGATCCATTCTAATTCATTCGCACAATCTATTCTAATTCATTCGTACGATCCATTCTAATTCATTCGCACGATCCATTCTAATTCATTCATATGATCCATTCTATTTCATTCGTACGATCCATTCTTACTCATTCGTACGATCCATTCTAATTCATTCGTACGATTCATTCTAATTCAATCCATTCTAATTCATTCGTACGATCCATTCTTACTCATTCGTACGATCCATTCTAATTCATTCGCACGATCCATTCTAATTCATTAGCACGATCCAAATTCATTCGTACGATCCATTCTAATTCATTCATACGATCCATTCTAATTCATTCGCACGAATGTATCCATTCCAATTCATTCGTACGATCCATTCTAATTCATTCGCACAATCTATTCTAATTCATTCGTACGATCAATTCTAATTCATTAGCATGATCCATTCTAATTCATTCGTACGATCTATTCTATTTCATTCGTACAATCCACTCTTACTCAATCGTATGATCCATTCTAATCCTTTCGCACAATCTATTCTAATTAATTCGTACGATCCATTCTATTTTATTCGTACGATCCATTCTAATTCATACGATCCATTCTATTTCATTCATATGATCCATTTTAATTCATTCGCACGATCCATTCTAATTCATTCATACGATCCATTCTAATTCATTCGTACGATCCATTCTAATTTCTTCGTATGATCTATTCCAATTCCTTCGTACGATCCATTCTAATTCCTTCGTACGATCCATTCAAATTCATTCGCACAAATCTATCCATTCTAATTCATTCGTACGATCCATTCTAATTCATTCGCACGATCCATTCTAATTCATTAATACGATCCAATCTAATTCATTCATACGATCTATTCTAATTCATTCGCACGAATATATCCTTTCTAATTCATTCGTACGATCCATTCTAATTCATTCGCACAATCTATTCTAATTCATTATTACGATCCATTCTAATTCATTCGTACGATCCATTCTAATTCATTAGCACGATCAAAATTCATTTATCCGTACGATCTATTCTATTTCATTCGTACGATCCATTCTCATCGCACGATCCATTCTAATTCATTCGCACGATCCATTCTCCATTCTAATTCCTTCGTACGATCCATTCTAATTCCTTCGTATCCATTCTAATTCACTCATACGATCCATTCTAATTCATTCATACGATCCATTCTAATTCATTCGCATGAATGTATCCATTCTAATTCATTCGTACGATCCATTCTAATTCATTCGAACAATCTATTCTAATTCATTCATACGATCCATCCTAATTCATTCGCACGAATGTATCCATTCTAATTCATTCGTACAATCCATTCTATTTTATTCGTACGATCCATTCTTACTCATTCGTACGATCCTTTCGTATCCATATAATTCATTCGTACGATCTATTCTAATTCATTCGTACGATCCATTATAATTCATTAATACGATCCAATCTGATTCATTCATACGATCCATTGTAATTCATTCGCACGATCCATTCTAATTCATTCCCACGATCCATTCTAATTCATTCGCACGATCCATTCTAATTCATTCGTAAGATCCAATCTAATTCATTCATACGATCCATTCTAATTCTTTCGCACGAATGTATCCATTCTAATTCATTCGTACGATCCATTCTAATTCATTAGCATGAAAAAACACGATCCACTCACATACGAATAAATTAGAATGAATTAGAATGGATTGTGTGAATGAATTAGAATGGATCGTATGAATGAACTAGAATGGATCGTGCGAATGAATCAGAATGGATCGTGCGAATGAATTAAAATGGATCGTATGAATGAAATAGAATGGATCGTATGAATGAATTAGATTGGATCTTACGAATGAATTAGAATGGATCGTACGAATGAATTAGAATGGATCATGCGAATGAATTAGAATGGATCGTGCGAATGAATTAGAATGGATCGTACGAATGAAATAGAATGGATTGTACGAATGAGATAGAATGGATCGTACGAATGAATTAGAATGGATACATTCATGCGAATGAATTAGAATGGATCATACGAATGAATTAGAATGGATTCATTCGTGCGAATGAATTAGAATGGATCGTACGAATGAGTAAGAATGGATCGTACGAATGAATTAGAATGGATTGAATTAGAATGAATCGTACGAATGAATTAGAATGGATCGTACGAATGAATTAGAATGGATCGTACGAATGAATTAGAATGGATTGAATTAGAATGAATCGTACGAATGAATTAGAATGAATCATACCATACGAATGAATTAGAATGGATCATACGAAGGAATTAGAATGGATCGTGCGAATAAATTAGAATGGATCGTATGAATGAATTAGAATAGATTAGGCGAATGAATTAGAATGGATCGTACGAATGAATTAGAATGGATACATTCGTGCGAATGAATTAGAATGGATCGTATGAATGAATTAGAATCGATCGTACGAATGAATTAGAATGGATCATGCAAATGAATTAGAATGGATCGTGCGAATGAATTAGAATGGATCGTACGAATGAAATAGAATGGATTGTACGAATGAGATAGAATGGATCGTATGAATGAATTAGAATGGATGCATTCATGCGAATGAATTAGAATGGATCATACGAATGAATTAGAATGGATTCATTCGTGCGAATGAATTAGAATGGATCGTACGAATGAGTAAGAATGGATCGTACGAATGAATTAGAATGGATTGAATTAGAATGAATCGTACAAATGAATTAGAATGGATCGTACGAATGAATTAGAATGGATTGAATTAGAATGAATCGTACGAATGAATTAGAATGGATTGAATTAGAATGGATCGTACGAATGAATTAGAATGGATCGTACGAATGAATTAGAATGGATCGTACGAAGGAATTAGAATGGATCGTACGAAGGAATTAGAATGGATAGTACGAATGAATTAGAATGGATACCTTCGTGCAAATGAATTAGAATGGATCGTACGAATGAGTAAGAATGGATCGTACGAATGAAATAGAATGGATCTTATGAATGAATTAGAATGGATCGTGCGAATGAATTAGAATGGATCGTACGAATGAATTAGAATAGATTGTGCGAATGAATTAGAATGGATCGTACGAATGAATTAGAATGGATCGTACGAATGAATTAGAATAGATTGTGCGAATGAATTAGAATGGATCGTACGAATGAATTAGAATGGATCGTATGAATGAATTAGATTGGATCGTATTAATGAATTAGAATGGATCGTACGAATGAGTAAGAATGGATCGTACGAATAAATTAGAATGAATCGTACTAATGAATTAGAATGGATCGTACGAATGAATTAGATTGGATCGTACGAATGAATTAGAATGGATTGAATTAGAATGAATCGTACGAATGAATTAGAATGAATCATACCGTACGAACGAATTAGAATGGATCATACGAAAGAATTAGAATGGATCGTACGAATGAATTAGAATGGATCGTACGAATCAATTAGAATGGATCGTACGAAGGAATTAGAATGGATCGTATGAATGAATTAGAATGGATCGTGCGAATGAATTAAAATGGATCGTATGAATGAATTAGAATGGATCATGCTATTGAATTAGAATGGATCATGCTAATGAATTAGAATGAATCGTACGAATGAATTAGAATGGATCGTACGAACGAATTAGAATGGATTGAATTAGAATGAATCGTACGAATGAATTAGAATGAATCATACCGTACGAATGAATTAGAATGGATCATACGAAGGAATTAGAATGGATCGTATGAATGAATTAGAATGGATCGTACGAATGAATTAGAATGGATCGTATGAAGGAATTAGAATGGATCGTACGAAGGAATTAGAATGGATAGTACGAATGAATTAGAATGGATACCTTCGTGCAAATGAATTAGAATGGATCGTACGAATGAGTAAGAATGGAGTGTACGAATGAAATAGAATGGATCGTATGAATGAATTAGAATGGATCGTGCGAATGAATTAGAATAGATCGTACGAATGATTTAGAATAGATTGTGTGAATGAATTAGAATGGATCGTACGAATGAATTAGAATAGATCGTACGAATAAATTAGAATGGATCGTATGAATGAATTAGAATGGATCGTGCGAATGAATTAGAATGGATCGTACGAATGAAATAGAATGGATCGTACTTATGAATTAGAATGGGTCGTTTGAGTGAATGCGAATGGATCGTGCGAATGAATTAGAATGGATTGTACGAATGAATTAGAATGGATCGTACGAATGAATTAGAATGTATACATTCATGCGAATCCATTCTATTTCATTCGTACGATCCATTCTAATTCATTCGCACGATCCATTCTAATTCATTCATACGATCCATTCTAATTCATTCGTACGATCCATTCTAGTTCATTCGTACGATCCATTCTAATTCATTCGTACAATCTATTCTAATTCATTCGCACGATCCATTCGCATTCACTCAAACGACCCATTCTAATTCATAAGTACGATCCATTCTAATTCATTCAAACGATTCATTCTAATTCATTCGTACGATCCATTCTAATTCATTCGCACGAATGTATCCATTCTAATTCATTCGTATGATCCATTCTAATTCATTTGTACGAATGTATCCACTCTAATTCATTCATACGATCCATTCTAATTCATTCGCACAAATGTATCCATTCCAATTCATTCGTACGATCCATTCTAATTCATTCGCACAATCCATATTCTAATTCATTCGTACGATCCATTCTAATTCATTCGTACGATCCATATTCTAATTCATTCGCACGATCCATTCTAATTCATTCGCACGATCCATTCTAATTCATTCATACGATCCATTCTAATTCATTCACACAATCCATTCTAATTCATTCTAATTTATTCGTATGTGAGTGGATCGTGTTTTTTCGTGCTAATGAATTAGAATGGATCGTACGAATGAATTAGAATGGATACAGTCGTGCGAAAGAATTAGAATGGATCGTATGAATGAATTAGATTGGATCGTATAAATGAATTAGAATGGATCGTATGAATGAATTAGAATGGATCGTGATAATGAATTAGAATGGATCGTGCGAATGAATTAGAATGGATCGTGCGAATGAATTAGAATGGATCCTACGAATGAATTAGAATGGATCGTACGAATGAATTAGAATGGATTGAATTAGAATGGATCGTACGAATGAATTAGAATGGATCGTACGAATGAATTAGAATGGATCGTACGAAGGAATTAGAATGGATCGTACGAAGGAATTAGAATGGATAGTACGAATGAATTAGAATGGATACCTTCGTGCAAATGAATTAGAATGGATCGTACGAATGAGTAAGAATGGATCGTACGAATGAAATAGAATGGATCTTATGAATGAATTAGAATGGATCGTGCGAATGAATTAGAATGGATCGTACGAATGAATTAGAATAGATTGTGCGAATGAATTAGAATGGATCGTACGAATGAATTAGAATGGATCGTACGAATGAATTAGAATAGATTGTGCGAATGAATTAGAATGGATCGTACGAATGAATTAGAATGGATCGTATGAATGAATTAGATTGGATCGTATTAATGAATTAGAATGGATCGTACGAATGAGTAAGAATGGATCGTACGAATAAATTAGAATGAATCGTACTAATGAATTAGAATGGATCGTACGAATGAATTAGATTGGATCGTACGAATGAATTAGAATGGATTGAATTAGAATGAATCGTACGAATGAATTAGAATGAATCATACCGTACGAATGAATTAGAGTGGATCATACGAAAGAATTAGAATGGATCGTACAAATGAATTAGAATGGATCGTACGAATCAATTAGAATGGATCGTACGAAGGAATTAGAATGGATCGTATGAATGAATTAGAATGGATCGTGCGAATGAATTAAAATGGATCGTATGAATGAATTAGAATGGATCATGCTATTGAATTAGAATGGATCATGCTAATGAATTAGAATGAATCGTACGAATGAATTAGAATGGATCGTACGAATGAATTAGAATGGATTGAATTAGAATGAATCGTACGAATGAATTAGAATGAATCATACCGTACGAATGAATTAGAATGGATCATACGAAGGAATTAGAATGGATCGTATGAATGAATTAGAATGGATCGTACGAATGAATTAGAATGGATCGTATGAAGGAATTAGAATGGATCGTACGAAGGAATTAGAATGGATAGTACGAATGAATTAGAATGGATACCTTCGTGCAAATGAATTAGAATGGATCGTACGAATGAGTAAGAATGGAGTGTACGAATGAAATAGAATGGATCGTATGAATGAATTAGAATGGATCGTGCGAATGAATTAGAATAGATCGTACGAATGATTTAGAATAGATTGTGTGAATGAATTAGAATGGATCATACGAATGAATTAGAATAGATCGTACGAATAAATTAGAATGGATCGTATGAATGAATTAGAATGGATCGTGCGAATGAATTAGAATGGATCGTACGAATGAAATAGAATGGATCGTACTTATGAATTAGAATGGGTCGTTTGAGTGAATGCGAATGGATCGTGCGAATGAATTAGAATGGATTGTACGAATGAATTAGAATGGATCGTACGAATGAATTAGAATGTATACATTCATGCGAATCCATTCTATTTCATTCGTACGATCCATTCTAATTCATTCGCACGATCCATTCTAATTCATTCATACGATCCATTCTAATTCATTCGTACGATCCATTCTAGTTCATTCGTACGATCCATTCTAATTCATTCGTACAATCTATTCTAATTCATTCGCACGATCCATTCGCATTCACTCAAACGACCCATTCTAATTCATAAGTACGATCCATTCTAATTCATTCAAACGATTCATTCTAATTCATTCGTACGATCCATTCTAATTCATTCGCACGAATGTATCCATTCTAATTCATTCGTATGATCCATTCTAATTCATTTGTACGAATGTATCCACTCTAATTCATTCATACGATCCATTCTAATTCATTCGCACGAATGTATCCATTCCAATTCATTCGTACGATCCATTCTAATTCATTCGCACAATCCATATTCTAATTCATTCGTACGATCCATTCTAATTCATTCGTACGATCCATATTCTAATTCATTCGCACGATCCATTCTAATTCATTCGCACGATCCATTCTAATTCATTCATACGATCCATTCTAATTCATTCACACAATCCATTCTAATTCATTCTAATTTATTCGTATGTGAGTGGATCGTGTTTTTTCGTGCTAATGAATTAGAATGGATCGTACGAATGAATTAGAATGGACACATTCGTGCGAAAGAATTAGAATGGATCGTATGAATGAATTAGATTGGATCGTATAAATGAATTAGAATGGATCGTATGAATGAATTAGAATGGATCGTGATAATGAATTAGAATGGATCGTGCGAATGAATTAGAATGGATCGTGCGAATGAATTAGAATGGATCCTACGAATGAATTAGAATGGATCGTACGAATGAATTAGAATAGATTGTGCGAATGAATTAGAATGGATCGTACGAATGAATTAGAAAGGATACATTCATGCGAATGAATTAGAATGGATCGTATGAGTGTGAATGAATTAGAATGGATCGTGCGAATGAATTAGAATGGATCGTATTAATGAATTAGAATGTATCGTGCGAATGAATTAGAATGGATCGTACGAATGAGTAAGAATGGATCGTGCGAATGAATTAGAATGGATCATATGAATGAATTAGAATGGATCGTATGAATGAATTAGAATGGATCGTGCGAATAAATTAGAATGGATCGTATGAATGAATTAGAATAGATTTTGCGAATGAATTAGAATGGATCATACGAATGAATTAGAATGGATACATTCGTGTGAATGAATTAGAATGGATCGTATGAATGAATTAGAATCGATCGTACGAATGAATTAGAACGGATCATGCGAATGAATTAGAATGGATCGTGCGAATGAATTAGTATGGATCGTACGAATGAAATAGAATGGATTGTACGAATGAGATAGAAAGGATCGTACGAATGAATTAGAATGGATACATTCATGCGAATGAATTAGAATGGATCATACGAATGAATTATAATGGATTCATTCGTGCGAATGAATTAGAATGGATCGTACGAATGAGTAAGAATGGATCGTACGAATGAATTATAATGGATTGAATTAGAATGAATCGTACGAATGAATTAGAATGGATCGTACGAATGAATTAGAATGGATCGTACGAATGAATTAGAATGGATTGAATTAGAATGAATCGTACGAATGAATTAGAATGAATCATACGAATGAAATAAAATGGATCATAATCTAATTCATTCATACGATCCATTCTAATTCATTCGCACAATCTATTCTAATTCATTCGTACAATCCATTCTAATTCATTCGCACGATCTATTCTAATTCATTCGTACGATCCATTCCAATTCATTCGCACGAATGTATCCATTCTAATTCATTCATACAATCTATTCTAAATCATTTGTACGATCCATTCTAATTCATTCGTACAATCCATTCTATTTCATTCGTACGATTCGTGCTAATTCATTCATACGATCCATTCTAATTCATTCACACAATCCATTCTAATGCATTCTAATTTATTCGTATGTGAGTGGATCGTGTTTTTTCGTGCTAATGAATTAGAATGGATCGTACGAATGAATTAGAATGGATACATTCGTGCGAAAGAATTAGAATGGATCGTATGAATGATTAGATTGGATCGTATAAATGAACTAGAATGGATCGTACGAATGAATTAGAATGGATCGTGCTAATGAATTAGAATGGATCGTTCGAATGAATTAGAATGGATCGTGCGAATGAATTAGAATGGATCGTACGAATGAATTAGAATGGATCGTACGAATGAATTAGAATGGATCGTTCGAATGAATTAGAATAGATTGTGCGAATGAATTAGAATGGATCGTACGAATGAATTAGAAAGGATACATTCGTGCGAATGAATTAGAATGGATCGTATGAGTGTTAATGAATTAGAATGGATCGTGCGAATGAATTAGAATGGATCGTATTAATGAATTAGAATGGATCGTGCGAATGAATTAGAATGGATCGTACGAATGAGTAAGAATGGATCATGCGAATGAATTAGAATGGATCATATGAATGAATTAGAATGGATCGTACGAATGAATTAGAATGGATCGTGTGAATAAATTAGAATGGATCGTATGACTGAATTAGAATAGATTGTGCGAATGAATTAGAATGGATCGTATGACTGAATTAGAATAGATTGTGCGAATGAATTAGAATGGATCGTACGAATGAATTAGAATAGATACATTCGTGCGAATGAATTAGAATGGATCGTACGAAAGAATTAGAATGGATCGTACGAAGGAATTAGAATGGATAGTACGAATGAATTAGAATGGATACCATCATGCAAATGAATTAGAATGGATCGTACGAATGAGTAAGAATGGATCGTACGAATGAAATAGAATGGATCGTATGAATGAATTAGAATGGATCGTGCGAATGAATTAGAATGGATCGTACGAATGAATTAGAATAGATTGTGCGAATGAATTAGAATGGATCGTACGAATGAATTAGAATGGATCGTACGAATGAATTAGAATGGATCGTATGAATGAATTAGAATGGATCGTGCGAATGAATTAGAATGGATCGTACGAATGAAATAGAATGGATTGTACGAATGAATTAGAATGGATCGTACGAATGAATTAGAATAGATTGTATGAATGAATTAGAATGGATCGTGCGAATGAATTAGAATAGATCGTGCGAATGAATTAGAATGGATCATACGAATGAATTAGAATAGATCGTGCTAATGAATTAGAATGGATCGTGCGAATGAATTAGAATGGATCGTATGAATGAATTAGAATGGATCGTACGAATGAATTAGAATGGATCAGATTGTGCGAATGAATTAGAATGGATCGTACGAATAAATTAGAAAGGATATATTCGTGCGAATGAATTAGAATAGATCGTATGAATGAATTAGATTGGATCGTATTAATGAATTAGAATGGATCGTGCGAATGAATTAGAATTAGAATGGATTGAGTTAGAATGAATCGTACGAATGAATTAGAATGGATCGTACGAATGAATTAGAATGGATCGTACGAATGAATTAGAATGAATTGAATTAGAATGAATCATACGAATGAATTATAATGAATCATACCGTACGAATGAATTAGAATGGATCATACAAAGGAATTAGAATGGATCGTACGAATGAATTAGAATGGATCGTACGAACGAATTAGAATGGATCGTACGAAGGAATTAGAATGGATCGTACGAAGGAATTAGAATGGATACCTTCGTGCAAATGAATTAGAATGGATCGTACGAATGAGTAAGAATGGATCGTACGAATGAAATAGAATGGATCGTATGAATGAATTAGAATGGATCGTGCGAATGAATTAGAATGGATCGTACGAATGAATTAGAATAGATTGTGCGAATGAATTAGAATGGATCGTACGAATGAATTAGAATGGATCGTACGAATGAATTCGAATGGATCGTATGAATGAATTAAAATGGATCGTGCGAATGAATTAGAATGGATCGTACGAATGAAATAGAATGGATTTGCACGAATGTATCCATTCTAATTAATTCGTATGATCCATTCTAATTCATTCGTACAATCCATTCTAATTCATTCGCACGATCCATTTGCATTCACTCAAACGATCCATTCTAATTCATTCATATGATCCATTCTAATTCATTCGCACGAATGTATCCATTCTAATTCATTCGTACGATCCATTCTAATTCATTTGTACGAATGTATCCACTCTAATTCATTCATACGATCCATTCTAATTCATTCGCACGAATGTATCCATTCCAATTCATTCGTACGATCCATTCTAATTCATTCGCACAATCTATTCTAATTCATTCGTACGATCAATTCTAATTCATTAGCATGATCCATTCTAATTCATTTGTACGATCTATTCTATTTCATTCGTACAATCCATTCTTACTCAATCATATGATCCATTCTAATCCATTCGCACAATCTATTCTAATTCATTCGTACGATCCATTCTATTTCATTCGTACGATCCATTCTAATTCATACGATCCATTCTATTTCATTCATACGATCCATTTTAATTCATTCGCACGATCCATTCTAATTCATTCATACGATCTATTCTAATTCATTCGTACGATCCATTCTAATTTCTTCGTATGATCTATTCTAATTCCTTCGTACGATCCATTCTAATTCCTTCGTACGATCCATTCAAATTCATTCGCACAAATCTATCCATTCTAATTCATTCGTACGATCCATTCTAATTCATTCGCACGATCCATTCTAATTCATTAATACGATCCAATCTAATTCATTCATACGATCTATTCTAATTCATTCGCACGAATATATCCTTTCTAATTCATTCGTACGATCCATTCTAATTCATTCGCACAATCTATTCTAATTCATTAGTATGATCCATTCTAATTCATTCGTACGATCCATTCTAATTCATTAGCACGATCCAAATTCATTTATCCGTACGATCTATTCTATTTCATTCGTACGATCCATTCTTATCGCACGATCCATTCTAATTCATTCGCACGATCCATTCTCCATTCTAATTCCTTCGTACGATCCATTCTAATTCCTTCGTATCCATTCTAATTCATTCATACGATCCATTCTAATTCATTCGCATGAATGTATCCATTCTAATTCATTCGTACGATCCATTCTAATTCTTTCACACAATCTATTCTAATTCATTCATACGATCCATCCTAATTCATTCGCACGAATGTATCCATTCTAATTCATTCGTACAATCCATTCTATTTCATTCGTACGATCCATTCTTACTCATTCGTACGATCCATTCTAATTCATTCGTACGATCTATTCTAATTCATTCGTACGATCCATTCTAATTCATTAATACGATCCAATCTAATTCATTAATACGATCCATTCTAATTCATTCGCACGATCCATTCTAATTCATTCGCACGATCCATTCTAATTCATTCATTCAATCCATTCTAATTCATTCGTACGATCCATTCTAATTCATTCGCACGATCCAATCTAATTCATTCATACGATCCATTCTAATTCATTCGTACGATTCATTCTAATTCATTCGCACGATCCATTCTAATTCATTCGCACGATCCATTCTAATTCATTCGTACGATCCATTCTAATTCATTCGTACGATTCATTCTAATTCAATCCATTCTAATTCATTCGCACGATCCATTTTAATTCATTCGTTCGATCCATTCTAATTCATTCGTACGATCCATTCTAATTCATTTGTACGAATGTATCCACTCTAATTCATTCATACGATCCATTCTAATTCATTCGCACGAATGTATCCATTCCAATTCATTCGTACGATCCATTCTAATTCATTCGCACAATCTATTCTAATTCATTCGTACGATCAATTCTAATTCATTAGGATGATCCATTCTAATTCATTCGTACGATCTATTCTATTTCATTCGTACAATCCATTCTTACTCAATCGTATGATCCATTCTAATCCATTCGCACAATCGATTCTAATTCATTCGTACGATCCATTCTATTTCATTCGTACGATCCATTCTAATTCATACGATCCATTCTATTTTATTCATACGATCCATTTTAATTCATTCGCACGATCCATTCTTATTCATTCATACGATCCATTCTAATTCATTCGTACGATCCATTCTAATTTCTTCGTATGATCTATTCTAATTCCTTCGTACGATCCATTCTAATTCCTTCGTACGATCCATTCAAATTCATTCGCACGAATCTATCCATTCTAATTCATTCGTACGATCCATTCTAATTCATTCGCACGATCCATTCTAATTCATTAATACAATCCAATCTAATTCATTCATACGATCTATTCTAATTCATTCGCACGAATATATCCTTTCTAATTCATTCGTACGATCCATTCTAATTCATTCGCACAATCTATTCTAATTCATTAGTACGATCCATTCTAATTCATTCGTACGATCCATTCTAGTTCATTAGCACGATCCAAATTCATTTATCCGTACGATCTATTCTATTTCATTCGTACGATCCATTCTTATCGCACGATCCATTCTAATTCATTCGCACGATCCATTCTCCATTCTAATTCCTTCGTACGATCCATTCTAATTCCTTCGTATCCATTCTAATTCACTCATACGATCTATTCTAATTCATTCATACAATCCATTCTAATTCATTCGCATGAATGTATCCATTCTAATTCATTCGTACGATCCATTCTAATTCATTCGTACAATCTATTCTAATTCATTCATACGATCCATCCTAATTCATTTGCACGAATGTATCCATTCTAATTCGTTCGTACAATCCATTCTATTTCATTCGTACGATCCATTCGTATCCATTCTAACTCATTCGTACGTTCTATTCTAATTCATTCGTACGATCCATTCTAATTCATTAATACGATCCAATCTAATTCAATCATACGATCCATTCTAATTCATTCGTACGATCCATTCTAATTCATTCGCACGATCCATTCTAATCCATTCATACGATCCATTCTAATTCATTCATACAATCCATTCTAATTCTTTTGCACGAATGTATCCATTCTAATTCATTCGTACGACCCATTCTAATTCATTCGTATGATCTATTCTAATTCATTCGCATGATCCATTATAATTCATTCATACGATCCAATCTAATTCATTCGTACGATCCATTCTAATTCATTCGCACGAATGTATCAACTCTAATTCATTCGTACGATCCATTCTAATTCATTCATACATGTACGAATGAATTAGAATGGATACATTTGTGCGAATGAATTAGAATGGATCGTATGAATGAATTATATTGGATCGTATGCATGAATTAGAATGGATCGTGCGAATGAATTATAATGGATCGTACGAATGAATTAGAATGGATCGAACGAATGAATTAGAATGGATACATTCGTGCAAAAGAATTAGAATGGATTGTATGAATGAATTAGAATCGATCGTGCGAATGAATTAGAATGGATCGTACGAATGAATTAGAATGGATACATTCGAATTCATTCGTACGATCCATTCTAATTCCTTCGTACGATCCATATTCTAATTCATTCGCACGATCCATTCTAATTCGTTTGTACGATCCATTCTAATTCATTCGCAAAATCTATTCTAATTCATTCGTACGATCCATTCTAATTCATTCGCACGATCCATTCTAATTCATTCATACGATCCATTCTTACTCATTCGTACGATCCATTCTTACTCATTCGTACGATCCATTCTAATTCATTTGCACGAAGGTATCCATTCTAATTCCTTCGTACTTTCCATTCTAATTCCTTCGTACGATCCATTCTAATTCATTCGTACGATCCATTCTAATTCATTCGTACGATCCATTCTAATTCCTTCGTATGATCCATTCTAATTCATTCATACAATCCATTCTAATTCTTTTGCACGAATGTATCCATTCTAATTCATTCGTTCGATCCATTCTAATTCATTCGTACGATCCATTCTAATTCATTCGCAAGATCCATTCTAATTCATGCATACGATCCAATCTAATTCATTCATACGATCCATTCTAATTCATTCGCACGAATGTATCCATTCTAATTCATTCATACATGTATGAATGAATTAGAATGGATCGTACGAATGAATTAGAGTTGATACATTCGTGCGAATGAATTAGAATGGATCATATGAATGAATTAGATTGGATCGTATGCATGAATTAGAATGGATCGTGCGAATGAAATAGAATGGATCGTGCGAATGAATTAGAATGGATCGTATGAATTAATTAGATTGGATCGTATTAATGAATTAGAATGGATCGTACGAATGAATTAGAATAGATCGTACGAATGAATTAGAATGGATACGAATGGATCGAACGAATGAAATAGAATGGATTGTACGAATGAATTAGAATGGATACATTCGTGCGAATGAATTAGGATGGATCGTATGAATGAATTAGAATAGATTGTGCGAATGAATTAGAATGGATCGTACGAAGGAATTAGAATGGATTGTATGAATGAATTAGAATAGATCGTATGAATGAATTAGAATGGATCGTGCGAATAAATTAGAATGGATCGTATGAATGAAATAGAATGGATCGTATGAATTAGAATGGATTGTACGAATGAATTAGAATGGATCGAGCGTCGTACGAATGAATTAGAATGGATCATATTAATGAATTAGAATGGATCGTATGAATGAATTAGAATGGATCGTGCGAATGAATTAAAATGGATCGTATGAATGAAATAGAATAGATCGTATGAATTAGAATGGATCGTACGAATGAAATATAATGGATCGTACGAATGAATTAGAATAGATTGTGCAAATGGATTAGAATGGATCATACGATTGAGTAAGAATGGATTGTACGAATGAAATAGAATAGATCGTACGAATGAATTAGAATGGATCGTATGAATGAATTAGAATAGATCGCACGAATGAATTAAAATGGATCGTATAAATAAATTAGAATGGATCGTACGAATGAGTAAGAATGGATCGTACGAATGAAATAGAATGGATCGTATGAATGAATTAGAATGGATCGTGCGAATGAATTAGAATGGATCGTACGAATGAATTAGAATAGATTGTGCGAATGAATTAGAATGGATCGTACGAATGAATTAGAATGGATCCTGCGAATGAATTAGAATGGATCGTACGAATGAATTAGAATGGATCGTTCGAATGAATTAGAATAGATTGTGCGAATGAATTAGAATGGATCGTACGAATGAATTAGAAAGGATACATTCGTGCGAATGAATTAGAATGGATCGTATGAGTGTGAACGAATTAGAATGGATCGTGCGAATGAATTAGAATGGATCGTATTAATGAATTAGAATGGATCGTGCGAATGAATTAGAATAGATCGTACGAATGAGTAAGAATGGATCGTGCGAATGAATTAGAATGGATTATATGAATGAATTAGAATGGATCGTATGAATGAATTAGAATGGATCGTGCGAATAAATTAGAATGGATCGTATGAATGAATTAGAATAGATTGTACGATCCATTCTAATTCACTCATACGATCCATTCTGATTCATTCATACGATCTATTCTAATTCATTCGCATGAATGTATCCATTCTAATTCATTCGTACGATCCATTCTAATTCATTCGCACAATCTATTCTAATTCATTCATACGATCCATCCTAATTCATTCGCACGAATGTATCCATTCTAATTCATTCGTACAATCCATTCTATTTCATTCGTACGATCCATTCTTACTCATTCGTACGATCCATTCGTATCCATTCTAATTCATTTGTATGACCTATTCTAATTCATTCGTACGATCCATTCTAATTCATTAATACGATCCAATCTAATTCATTCATACGATCCATTCTAATTCATTCGTACGATCCATTCTAATTCATTCGCACGATCCATTCTAATTCATTCGCACGATCCATTCTAATTCATTCATACGATCCATTCTAATTCATTCGTACGATCCATTCTAATTCATTCGCACGATCCAATCTAATTCATTCATACGATCCATTCTAATTCATTTGTACGATCCATTCTAATTCATTCGCACGATCCATTCTAATTCATTCGCACGATCCATTCTAATTCATTCGTACGATCCATTCTAATTCATTCGTACGATTCATTCTAATTCAATCCATTCTAATTCATTCGCACGATCCATTCTAATTCATTCGTTCGATCCATTCTAATTCATTCGTACGATCCATTCTAATTTATTTGTACGAATGTATCCACTCTAATTCATTCATACGATCCATTCTAATTCATTCGCACGAATGTATCCATTCCAATTCATTCGTACGATCCATTCTAATTCATTCGCACAATCTATTCTAATACATTCGTACGATCAATTCTAATTCATTAGCATGATCCATTCTAATTCATTCGTACGATCTATTATATTTCATTCGTACAATCCATTCTTACTCAATCGTATGATCCATTCTAATCCATTCGCATAATCTATTCTAATTCATTCGTACGATCCATTCTATTTCATTCGTACGATCCATTCTAATTCATACGACACATTCTATTTTATTCATACGATCCATTTTAATTCATTCGCACGATCCATTCTTATTCATTCATACGATCCATTCTAATTCATTCGTACGATCCATTCTAATTTCTTCGTATGATCTATTCTAATTCCTTCGTACGATCCATTCTAATTCCTTCGTACGATCCATTCAAATTCATTCGCACGAATCTATCCATTCTAATTCATTCGTACGATCCATTCTAATTCATTCGCACGATCTATTCTAATTCATTAATATGATCCAATCTAATTCATTCATACGATCTATTCTAATTCATTCGCACGAATATATCCTTTCTAATTCATTCGTACGATCCATTCTAATTCATTCGCACAATCTATTCTAATTCATTAGTACGATCCATTCTAATTCATTCGTACGATCCATTCTAGTTCATTAGCATGATCCAAATTCATTTATCCGTACGATCTATTCTATTTCATTCGTACGATCCATTCTTCTCGCACGATCCATTCTAATTCATTCGCACGATCCATTCTCCATTCTAATTCCTTCGTACGATCCATTCTAATTCCTTCGTATCCATTCTAATTTACTCATACGATCCATTCTAATTCATTCATACGATCCATTCTAATTCATTCGCATGAATGTATCCATTCTAATTCATTCGTACGATCCATTCTAATTCATTCGCACAATCTATTCTAATTCATTCATACGATCCATCCTAATTCATTCGCACGAATGTATCCATTCTAATTCTTTCGTACAATCCATTCTATTTCATTCGTACGATCCATTCTTACTCATTCGTACGATCCATTCGTATCCATTCTAATTCATTCGTACGTTCTATTCTAATTCATTCGTACGATCCATTCTAATTCATTAATACGATCCAATCTAATTCATTCATACGATCCATTCTAATTCATTCGTACGATCCATTCTAATTCATTCGCACGATCCATTCTAATTCATTCGCACGATCCATTCTAATTCATTCATACGATCCATTCTAATTCATTCATACAATCCATTCTAATTCTTTTGCACGAATGTATCCATTCTAATTCATTCGTACGACCCATTCTAATTCATTCGTATGATCTATTCTAATTCATTCGCATGATCCATTATAATTCATTCATACGATCCAATCTAATTCATTCGTACGATCCATTCTAATTCATTCGCACGAATGTATCAACTCTAATTCATTCGTACGATCCATTCTAATTCATTCATACATGTACGAATGAATTAGAATGGATACATTTGTGCGAATGAATTAGAATGGATCGTATGAATGAATTAGATTGGATCGTATGCATGAATTAGAATGGATCATGCGAATGAATTAGAATGGATCGTACGAATGAATTAGAATGGATCGAACGAATGAATTAGAATGGATACATTCGTGCAAAAGAATTAGAATGGATTGTATGAATGAATTAGAATGGATCGTGCGAATGAATTAGAATGGATCGTACGAATGAATTAGAATGGATACATTCGAATTCATTCGTACGATCCATTCTAATTCCTTTGTACGATCCATATTCTAATTCATTCGCCCGATCCATTCTAATTCGTTTGTACGATCCATTCTAATTCATTCGCACAATCTATTCTAATTCATTCGTACGATCCATTCTAATTCATTCGCACGATCCATTCTAATTCATTCATATGATCCATTCTATTTCATTCGTACGATCCATTCTTACTCATTCGTACGATCCATTCTAATTCATTTGCACGAAGGTATCCATTCTAATTCATTCGTACTATCCATTCTAATTCCTTCGTACGATCCATTCTAATTCCTTCGTACGATCCATTCTAATTCATTCGTACGATCCATTCTAATTCATTCGTACGATCCATTCTAATTCCTTCGTATGATCCATTCTAATTCATTCATACAATCCATTCTAATTCTTTTGCACGAATGTATCCATTCTAACTCATTCGTTCGATCCATTCTAATTCATTCGTACGATCCATTCTAATTCATTCGCACGATCCATTCATGAATTAGATTGGATCGTATGCATGAATTAGAATGGATCGTGCGAATGAATTAGAATAGATCGTGCGAATGAATTAGAATGGATCGTATGAATGAATTAGATTGGATCGTATTAATGAATTAGAATGGATCGTACGAATGAATTAGAATAGATCGTACGAATGAATTAGAATGGATACGAATGGATCGTACGAATGAGTAAGAATGGATCGTACGAATGAAATAGAATGGATTGTACGAATGAATTAGAATGGATACATTCGTGCGAATGAATTAGGATGGATCGTACGAATGAATTAGAATAGATTGTGCGAATGAATTAGAATGGATCGTACGAAGGAATTAGAATGGATTGTACGAATGAATTAGAATAGATCGTATGAATGAATTAGAATGGATCGTGTGAATGAATTAGAATGGATCGTATGAATGAAATAGAATGGATCGTATGAATTAGAATGGATTGTACGAATGAATTAGAATGGATCGTGCGTCGTACGAATGAATTAGAATGGATCATATTAATGAATTAGAATGGATCGTATGAATGAATTAGAATGGATCGTGCGAATGAATTAAAATGGATCGTATGAATGAAATAGAATGGATCGTACGAATGAATTAGAATAGATTGTGCGAATGGATTAGAATGGATCATACGATTGAGTAAGAATGGATTGTACGAATGAAATAGAATAGATCGTACGAATGAAATCGAATGGATTGTACGAATGAGATAGAATGGATCGTACGAATGAATTAGAATGGATACATTCATGCGAATGAATTAGAATGGATCATACGAATGAATTAGAATGGATTCATTCGTGCGAATGAATTAGAATGGATCATACGAATGAGTAAGAATGGATCGTACGAATGAATTAGAATGGATTGAATTAGAATGAATCGTACGAATGAATTAGAATGGATCGTACGAATGAATTAGAATGGATTGTACGAATGAATTAGAATGGATTGAATTAGAATGAATCGTACGAATGAATTAGAATGAATCATACCGTACGAATGAATTAGAATGGATCATACGAAGGAATTAGAATGGATCGTACGAATGAATTAGAATGGATCGTACGAATGAATTAGAATGGATCGTACGAATGAATTAGAATGGATCGTACGAAGGAATTAGAATGGATCGTACGAAGGAATTAGAATGGATACCTTCGTGCAAATGAATTAGAATGGATCGTACGAATGAGTAAGAATGGATCGTTCGAATGAAATAGAATGGATCGTAGGAATAAATTAGAATGGATCGTGCGAATGAATTAGAATGGATCGTACGAATGAATTAGAATAAATTGTGCGAATGAATTAGAATGGATCGTACGAATGAATTAGAATGGATCGTACGAATGAATTAGAATGGATCGTATGAATGAATTAGAATGGATCGTGCGAATGAATTAGAATGGATCGTACGAATGAAATAGAATGGATTCGCACGAATGTATCCATTCTAATTCATTCGTACGATCCATTCTAATTCATTCGTACAATCCACTCTAATTCATTCGCACGATCCATTCGCATTCACTCAAACGATCCATTCTAATTCATTTGAACGAATGTATCCACTCTAATTCATTCATACGATCCATTCTAATTCATTCGCACGAATGTATCCATTCCAATTCATTCGTATGATCCATTCTAATTCATTCGCACAATCTATTCTAATTCATTCATACGATCAATTCTAATTCATTAGCATGATCCATTCTAATTCATTCGTACGATCTATTCTATTTCATTCGTACAATCCATTCTTACTCAATCGTATGATCCATTCTAATCCATTCGCACAATCTATTCTAATTCATTCGTATGATCCATTCTATTTCATTCGTACGATCCATTCTAATTCATACGATCCATTCTATTTCATTCATACGATCCATTTTAATTCATTCGCACGATCCATTCTAATTCATTCATACGATTCATTCTAATTCATTCGTACGATCCATTCTAATTTCTTCGTATGATCTATTATAATTCCTTCGTACGATCCATTCTAATTCCTTCATACGATCCATTCAAATTCATTCGCACGAATCTATCCATTCTAATTCATTCGTACGATCCATTCTAATTCATTCGCACGATCCATTCTAATTCATTAATACGATCCAATCTAATTCATTCATACGATCTATTCTAATTCATTCGCACGAATATGTCCTTTCTAATTCATTCGTACGATCCATTCTATTTCATTCGTACAATCTATTCTAATTCATTAGTAAGATCCATTCTAATTCATTCGTACGATCCATTCTAATTCATTAGCACGATCCAAATTCATTTATCCGTACGATCTATTCTATTTCATTCGTACGATCCATTCTTATCGCACGATCCATTCTAATTCATTCGCATGAATGTATCCATTCTAATTCATTCGTACGATCCATTCTAATTCATTCGCACAATCTATTCTAATTCATTCATACGATCCATCCTAATTCATTCGCACGAATGTATCCATTCTAATTCATTCGTACAATCCATTCTATTTCATTCGTACGATCCATTTTTACTCATTCGTACGATCCATTCGTATCCATTCTAATTCATTCGTACGATCTATTCTAATTCATTCGTACGATCCATTCTAATTCATTAATACGATCCAATCTAATTCATTCATACGATCCATTCTAATTCATTCGTACGATCCATTCTAATTCATTCGCACGATCCATTCTAATTCATTCGCACGATCCATTCTAATTTATTCATACGATCCATTCTAATTCATTCGTACGATCCATTCTAATTCATTCGCACGATCCATTCTAATTCATTCGCACGAATGTATCCATTCTAACTCATTCGTATGATCCATTCTAATTCATTCACACGATCCATTCTAATTCATTCATACAATCCATTCTATTTCTTTTACACGAATGTATCCATTCTAATTCATTCGTACGATCCATTCTATTTCATTCGTACGATCCATTCTAATTCATTCGTACAATCCATTCTAATTCATTCGCATGATCTATTCGAATTCATTCGCACAAATGTATCCACTCTAATTCATTCATACGATCCATTCTAATTCCTTCGTACGATCCATTCTATTTCATTCGTATGATCCATTCTATTTCATTCATATAATCCATTCTAATTCATTCGTACGATCCATTCTATCTCATTCGTACAATCCATTCTATTTCATTCGTACGATCCATTCTAATTCATTCGCACGATCCATTCTAATTCATTCGCATGATCCATTCTAATTCATTCGTACGATCGATTCTAATTCATTCATACGATCCATTCTAATTCATTCGCACGAATGTATCCATTCTAATTCATTCGTACGATCCATTCTAATTCATTCGCACAATCTATTCTAATTCATTCATACGATCCATTCTAATTTATTCGCACGATCCATTCTAATTCATTCATACTATCCATTCTAATTCATTCATATGATCCATTCTAATTCATTCGCACGATCCATTCTTACTCATTCGTACGATCCATTCTAATTCATTCGCACGATCCATTCTAATTCATTAATACGATCCATTCTAATTCATTCGCATGATCCATTCTAATTCATTCACACTCATACGATCCATTCTAATTTATTCGCACGGATCGTATGAATGAATTAGAATGGATCGTGCGAATGAATTAGAATGGATCGTATGAATGAATTAGAATGGATACATTCATGGGAATGAATTAGACTGGATCGTACAAAGGAATTAGAATAGATCATACAAATGAAATATAATGGGTCGTACAAAGGAATTAGAATGGATCGTACGTAGGAATTAGAATGGTTTGTACGAAGGAATTAGAATGGATCGTACGAATGAATTAGAATGGATACATTCGTGCGAATGAATTAGAATGGATCGTACGAATGAGTAAGAATGGATCGTACGAATGAAATAGAATGGATCGTACGGATGAATTAGAATGGATCGTGCGAATGAATTAGAATGGATCGTACGAATGAGTAAGAATGTATTGTATGAATGAATTAGAATGGATCGTGCGAATAAATTAGAATGGATCGAACGAATGAATTAGAATGTATCATACGAATGAATTAGAATGGATCGTATGAATGAATTAGAACTGATCGTGCGAATGAATTAGAATGGATTATATGAATGAAATAGAATGGATCATACGAATGAAATAGAATGGATCGTACGAAGGAATTAGAATGGATCGTATGAATGAATTAGAGTGGATACATTCGTGCGAATGAATTCGAATAGATCGTGCGAATGAATTAGAATGGATTGTACGAATGAATTAGAATGGATCGTAAGAATGAAATAGAATGGATCGTGCGAATGAATTAGAATGGATACATTCGTGCAAAAGAAATAGAATGGATTGTATGAATGAATTAGAATGAATCGTGTGAATGAATTAGAATGGATCATACGAATGAATTAGAATGGATACATTCGTGCGAATGAATTAGAATGGATCGTGCGAATGAATTAGAATGGATCGTACGAATGAATTAGAATGGATCGTATGAATGAATTAGAATGGATCGTGCGAATGAATTAGAATGGATCGTGCGAATGAATTAGAATGGATCGTACGAATGAATTAGAATGGATCGTATGAATGAATTAGATTGGATCGTATTAATGAATTAGAATGGATCGTACGAATGAATTAGAATAGATCGTACGAATGAATTAGAATGGATACGAATGGATCGTACGAATGAGTAAGAATGGATCGTACGAATGAAATAGAATGGATTGTACGAATGAATTAGAATGGAGACATTCGTGCGAATGAATTAGGATGGATCGTATGAATGAATTAGAATAGATCGTACGAATGAATTAGAATGGATACATTCGTGCGAATGAATTAGAATGGATCGTATGAATGAATTAGAATCAATAGTATGAATGAATTAGAATGGATCATGCGAATGAATTAGAATGGATCGTGCGAATGAATTAGAATGGATCGTACGAATGAAATAGAATGGATTGTACGAATGAGATAGAATGGATCGTACGAATGAATTAGAATGGATACATTCATGCGAATGAATTAGAATGGATCATACGAATGAATTAGAATGGATTCATTCGTGCAAATGAATTAGAATGGATCGTACGAATGAGTAAGAATGGATCGTACGAATGAATTAGAATGGATTGAATTAGAATGAATCGTACGAATAAATTAGAATGGATCGTACGAATGAAATAGAATGGATTCGCACGAATGTATCCATTTTAATTCATTCGTACGATCCATTCTAATTCATTCGTACAATCCATTCTAATTCATTCGCACGATCCATTCGTATTCACTCAAACGATCCATTCTAATTCATTCATATGATCCATTCTAATTCATTCGCACGAATGTATCCATTCTAATTCATTCGTACGATCCATTCTAATTCATTTGTACGAATGTATCCACTCTAATTCATTCATACGATCCATTCTAATTCATTCGCACGAATGTATCCATTCCAATTCATTCGTACGATCCATTCTAATTCATTCGCACAATCTATTCTAATTCATTCGTACGATCAATTCTAATTCATTAGCATGATCCATTCAAATTCATTCGTACGATCTATTCAATTTCATTCGTACAATCCATTCTTACTCAATCGTATGATCCATTCTAATCCATTCGCACAATCTATTCTAATTCATTCGTACGATACATTCTATTTCATTCGTACGATCCATTCTAATTCATACGATCCATTCTATTTCATTCATACGATCCATTTTAATTCATTCGCACGATCCATTCTAATTCATTCATACGATCCATTCTAATTCATTCGTACGATCCATTCTAATTTCTTCGTATGATCTATTCTAATTCCTTCGTACGATCCATTCTAATTCCTCCGTACGATCCATTCAAATTCATTCGCACGAATCTATCCATTCTAATTCATTCATACGATCCATTCTAATTCATTCGCACGATCTATTCTAATTTATTAATACGATCCAATCTAATTCATTCATACGATCTATTCTAATTCATTCGCACGAATATATCCTTTCTAATTCATTCGTACGATCCATTCTAATTCATTCACACAATCTATTCTAATTCATTAGTACGATCCATTCTAATTCATTCGTACGATCCATTCTAATTCATTAGCACGATCCAAATTCATTTATCCGTATGATCTATTCTATTTCATTCGTACGATCCATTCTTATCGCACGATCCATTCTAATTCATTCGCACGATCCATTCTCCATTCTAATTCCTTCGTACGATCCATTCTAATTCCTTCGTATCCATTCTAATTCACTCATACGATCCATTCTAATTCATTCATACGATCCATTCTAATTCATTCGCATGAATGTATCCATTCTAATTCATTCGTATGATCCATTCTAATTCATTCGCACAATCTATTCTAATTCATTCATAAGATCCATCCTAGGTCATTCGCACGAATGTATCCATTCTAATTCATTCGTACAATCCATTCTATTTCATTCGTACGATCCATTCTTACTCATTCGTACGATCCATTCGTATCCATTCTAATTCATTCGTACGATCTATTCTAATTCATTCGTACGATCCATTCTAATTCATTAATACGATCCAATCTAATTCATTCATACGATCCATTCTAATTCATTCGTACGATCCATTCTAATTCATTCGCACGATCCATTCTAATTCATTCACACGATCCATTCTAATTCATTCATACGATCCATTCTAATTCATTCGCACGATCCATTCTAATTCATTCGCACGAATGTATCCATTCTAATTCATTCGTATGATCCATTCTAATTCATTCACACGATCCATTCTAATTCATTCATACAATCCATTCTATTTCTTTTGCACGAATGTATCCATTCTAATTCATTCGGACGATCCATTCTAATTCATTCGTAGGATCCATTCTAATTTCCTCGTATGATCTATTCTAATTCCTTTGTACGATCCATCCTAATTCCTTCGTACGATCCATTCAAATTCATTCGCACGAATCTATCCATTCTAATTCATTCATACGATCCATTCTAATTCATTCGCACGATCCATTCTAATTCATTAATACGATCCAATCTAATTCATTCATACGATCTATTCTAATTCATTCGCACGAATATATCCTTTCTAATTCATTCATACGATCCATTCTAATTCATTCACACAATCTATTCTAATTCATTAGTACGATCCATTCTAATTCATTCGTACGATCCATTCTAATTCATTAGCATGAACCAAATTCATTTATCCATACGATCTATTCTATTTCATTCGTACGATCCATTCTTATCGCACGATACATTCTAATTCATTCGCACGATCCATTCTCCATTCTAACTCCTTCGTACGATCTATTCTAATTCCTTCGTATCCATTCTAATTCACTCATACGATCCATTCTAATTCATTCATACGATCCATTCTAATTTATTCGCATGAATGTATCCATTCTAATTCATTCGTACGTTCCATTCTAATTCATTCGCACAATCTATTTTAATTCATTCATACGATCCATCCTAATTCATTTGCACGAATGTATCCATTCTAATTCATTTGTACAATCCACTCTATTTCATTCGTACGATCCATTCTTACTCATTCGTACGATCCATTCGTATCCATTCTAATTCATTCGTACGATATATTCTAATTCATTCGTACGATCCATTCTAATTCATTAATACGATCCATTCTAATTCATTCGTACGATCCATTCTAATTCATTCGCACGATCCATTCTAATTCATTCGCACGATCCATTCTAATTCATTCATACGATCCATTCTAATTCATTCGTACGATCCATTCTAATTCATTCGCACGATCCATTATAATTCATTCGCACGAATGTATCCATTCTAATTCATTCGTATGATCCATTCTAATTCATTCACACGATCCATTCTAATTCATTCATACAATCCATTCTATTTCTTTTGCACGAATGTATCCATTCTAATTCATTCGTACGATCCATTCTATTTCATTCGTACGATCCATTCTAATTCATTCGCACAATCTATTCTAATTCATTCGCACGATCCATTCTAATTCATTCATACGATCAATTCTATTTCATTCGTACGATCCATTCTTACTCATTCGTACGATCCATTCTAATTCATTTGCACGAAGGTATCCATTCTAATTTATTCATACGATCCATTCAAATTCATTCGCACGAATGTATCCATTCCAATTCATTCGTACGATCCATTCTAATTCATTCGCACAATCTATTCTAATTCATTCGTACGATCAATTCTAATTCATTAGCATGATCCATTCTAATTCATTCATACGAATGAGTAAGAATGGATCGTACGAATGAATTAGAATGGATCGTACGAATGAATTAGAATAGATTGTGCGAATGAATTAGAATAGATTGTGCGAATGAATTAGAATGGATCGTACGAATGAATTAGAATGGATCGTACGAATGAATTAGAATGGATCGTATGAATGAATTAGAATGGATCGTGTGAATGAATTAGAATGGATCATACGAATGAATTAGAATGGATACATTCGTGCGAATGAATTAGAATGGATCGTGCGAATGAATTAGAATGGATCGTATGAAGGAATTAGAATAGATCGTACGAAGGAATTAGAATGGATACCTTCGTGCAAATGAATTAGAATGGATCGTACGAATGAGTAAGAATGGATCGTACGAATGAAATAGAATGGATCGTATGAATGAATTAGAATGGATCGTGCGAATGAATTAGAATGGATCGTACGAATGAATTAGAATAGATTGTGCGAATGAATTAGAATGGATCGTACGAATGAATTAGAATGGATCGTACGAATGAATTAGAATGGATCGTATGAATGAATTAGAATGGATCGTGCGAATGAATTAGAATGGATCGTACGAATGAAATAGAATAGATTCGCACGAATGTATCCATTCTAATTCATTCATACGATCCATTCTAATTCCTTCGTATGATCCATTCTAATTCATTCGTACGGTATGATTCATTCTAATTCATTAATACGATCCAATCTAATTCATTCATACGATCCATTCTAATTCATTCGTACGATCCATTCTAATTCATTCGCACGATCCATTCTTATTCATTCGCACGATCCATTCTAATTCATTCATACGATCCATTCTAATTCATTCATACGATCCATTCTAATTCATTCGTACGATCCATTCTAATTTATTCGCACGATCCATTCTAATTCATTCGCACGAATGTATCCATTCTAATTCATTCGTATGATCCATTCTAATTCATTCACACGATCCATTCTAATTCATTCATACAATCCATTCTATTTCTTTTGCACGAATATATCCATTCTAATTCATTCGTATGATCCATTCTATTTCATTCGTACGATCCATTCTAACTCATTCGTACAATCCATTCTAATTCATTCGCACGATCTATTCGAATTCATTCGCACGAATGTATCCACTCTAATTCATTCATACGATCCATTCTAATTCCTTCCTACGATCCATTCTATTTCATTCGTATGATCCATTCTATTTCATTTATATAATCCATTCTAATTCATTCGCACGACGAATGAGATAGAATGGATCGTACGAATGAATTAGAATGGATACATTCATGCGAATGAATTAGAATGGATCATACGAATGAATTAGAATGGATTCATTCGTGCGAATGAATTAGAATGGATCGTATAAATGAATTAGAATGGATCGTGCGAATGAATTAAAATGGATCGTATGAATGAAATAGAATGGATCGTATGAATTAGAATGGATCGTACGAATGAAATAGAATGGATCGTACGAATGAATTAGAATAGATTGTGCGAATGGATTAGAATGGATCATACGATTGAGTAAGAATGGATTGTACGAATAAAATAGAATAGATCGTACGAATGAATTAGAATGGATCATGCTAATGAATTAGAATGGATCGTTCGAATGAATTAGAATAGATTGTGCGAATGAATTAGAATGGATCGTACGAATGAATTAGAAAGGATACATTCGTGCGAATGAATTAGAATGGATCGTATGAGTGTGAATGAATTAGAATGGATCGTGCGAATAAATTAGAATGGATCGTATTACTGAATTAGAATGGATTGAATTAGAATGAATCGTACGAATGAATTAGAATGGATCGTATGAATGAATTAGAATGGATCGTACGAAGGAATTAGAATGGATAGTACGAATGAATTAGAATGGATACCTTCGTGCAAATGAATTAGAATGGATCGTACGAATGAGTAAGAATGGATCGTACGAATGAAATAGAATGGATCGTATGAATGAATTAGAATGGATCGTGCGAATGAATTAGAATGGATCGTACAAATGAATTAGAATAGATTGTGCGAATGAATTAGAATGGATCGTACGAATGAATTAGAATGGATCGTACGAATGAATTAGAATGGATCGTGCGAATGAATTAGAATGGATCGTACGAATGAAATAGAATGGATTCACACGAATGTATCCATTCTAATTCATTCGTACGATCCATTCTAATTCATTCGTACAATCCATTCTAATTCATTCGCACGATCCATTCGTATTCACTCAAACGATCCATTCTAATTCATTCATATGATCCATTCTAATTCATTCGCACGAATGTATCCATTCTAATTCATTCGTACGATCCATTCTAATTCATTTGTACGAATGTATCCACTCTAATTCATTCATACGATCCATTCTAATTCATTCGCACGAATGTATCCATTCCAATTCATTCGTACGATCCATTCTAATTCATTCGCACAATCTTTTATAATTCATTCGTACGATCAATTCAAATTCATTAGCATGATCCATTCTAATTCATTCGTACGATCTATTCTATTTCATTCGTACAATCCATTCTTACTCAATCGTATGATCCATTCTAATCCATTCGCACAATCTATTCTAATTCATTGGTACGATCCATTCTATTTCATTCGTACGATCCATTCTAATTCTTTCGTACGATCCATTCTAATTCATTCGCACGATCCATTCTAATTCATTCGCACGAATGTATCCATTCTAATTCATTCGTATGATCCATTCTAATTCATTAACACGATCCTTTCTAATTCATTCATACAATCCATTCTATTTCTTTTGCACGAATGTATCGATTCTAATTCATTCGTACGATCCATTCATAAGTATGAATGAATTAGAATGGATCATGCTAATGAATTAGAATTGATCGTACGAATGAATTAGAATAGATTGTGCGAATGAATTAGAATGGATCGTACGAATGAATTGGAATGGATACATTCTTGCGAATGAATTAGAATGGATCGTATGAATGAATTAGAGTGGATACATTCATACAAATGAATTAGAATGGATCGTACGAATGAATTAGAATGGATCGTACGAATGAGTAAGAATGGATCGTACGAATGAACTAGAATGGATTGAATTAG